>CM028137.1:886900000-887500000 GCA_016271365.2 Neoceratodus forsteri | reverse complement strand
GGCAAACTCTTTTTGCAGGAGGGTCGGCACCAGAGATGGAGCCCATGACCTCGGCTCATGCGGCAATGACTATCTCGGCGTCAACCCTCCAACCGCCTCAGTTCCTTTTTTCCCGCCGCCGAGTGCGCTACAGTGACGACATCGCTCGCCCGCTGGGAGTTAAACTTCAAGCTAGCAGCATAGTTTTCAGTTCTTTTTTATTTTGTAGTGTTTCTTGAATTGGTGTGGAATAATCCTACCCTCATTCCTTATGTGGCGAAGTCCATAGATAGGAAGTATGCTGCTCCCAAGGATCGACCCATTTTGGCCTCTCAAACCTTTGCAGACCCTATTGTAGTCTTGGCAGAGAATAAGGTCATCCTTCCTCAGACTACTATGGCTCGACCCATAAATAAAGAATCTTGTAAGATAGATACTTTAGGTAAGAGAGTCTTTGCTGCATCCACCCTGGGTATCCGTATCGCCAGCTACCAGGGCTATTTCTCTCAATATGAGTATATTCTTTGCCATTCACTCAAACAAATGGTTGAAGCTCTACCGGAGTTGAACACTAATTCATAGCTTCTTCAAACCATAACCAGGAGTATCGAGTCCAACAACCAACAGGTTAAAGCGGCTGTGGACACTTTCGATACTGCCTCCCGAGTGGCGGCGGAGGGCATTTGTACCTGCCGTCATTCCTGGCTGCGCTCTTCAGGCTTCATGAATGATGCCCAGTAACAGGTCATGGCGTTGCCCTTCGATGGTGTGTATCTCTTCGGTCCTCAAGTAGAACGCTGTCTAGAGGCCACACAAAAGACCAGATCGACCATTAAATTGGCTCGACCTGCTCCTGCCCCTTCTCAGGGGGTGTTAATAAGCGCCAGTTTCACAACTGTCAGTCCTTTCGAGGCAAAGGCAGAGGAGGTTTTAATAAAAACCAAGCCACTCAGCCTCAAAAGAAATCGAAGCAGAAAGCACAAGGGCCCAAAGCGCTCAGTGCCACCTTCTGAGTTTCTGGCCCAAGTCCCACCTCAGCTGCTCAAGGGGGACTCCTCCTTAGTGGTGGGAGGTCATCTGACTCAATTCTACAACCAGTGAAAGTCCATAACTTCGAACAAATGGGTCCTCCGGATAATCCGCGAAGGATATTCCCTCAGTCTCTGAGAACCCTCCAGATTGTCCCCCCAAACGGCAGCCAAAACTGTCAATACTTCAGTCAGAACTTCTCACCTCCAAGATACAAGGCCTTCTGAACAGCAGGGCAGTAGATGTAGTTCCGCTGGATCAACGGAATACAGGGTACTACTCCCATTACTTTCTAGTTCCAAAGAAAACCGGGGGCATGCGCCCCATTTTGGACCTCAGAAAATTGAACAAATTTCTTCCCAAAGAAAAATTCAAAATGATATAGCTAGGAACCCTGTTACCTTTGCTTCATCAACACAACTGGTTAGCCTCCCTGGACATGCAGGATGCTTACCAACATATTCCTATTCACCCAAGGCATCACAAATATCTAAGGTTCGTGGCTTTGGGCCAGCATTATCAGTTCAGAGTCCTTCCCTTTGGGCTATCCTTGGCGCCGCAAGTTTTTACAAAGTGTTGTGCAGTTCTCGCAGCGCACCTCAGAAAGATCAGAATACAATTGTTCCCATATCTGGACGACTGGCTTCTAGCAAGGCCTTCCAGGCAAGGAACTCCCGACGCCATAGCCATGGCCTCAGACTTTCTCACGTCCATGGGAGTCCTGCTGATTCTCAAGAAATCGCTGTTGCAGCCCTCCCAGAAGCTCCTTGTCATAGGAACTCTTCTGGACACCTCCTGTGTGAAAGCTTTTCTACCAGAGGACAGAAGACGTGATATCCTACAGATGGCCTGATACATCAGAGAGAACAGTTCGGTTCGAGCTATCTCGATGCAACGGATGCTGGGTCTGATGGCATCCTCAGTGTTCACTGTACCCCTAGCACACCTCCACATGAGAACCCCTCAGTGGATGCTCAGTACACAGTGGTCCCCAACCACTCACCCTCAGTCCTTTCTAATCAAGCTGACAGAACCTCTGAAGAGGTTACTCACCTGGTGGTCGCAAGAGGACAATCTTCTGGAAGGGTACCCCTTTGCTTCCTCGGATCATCAGATTTCCATTAACACGGACGCGTCCCTGATGGGGTGGGGAGCTCACTGTCAGAATCTCCACACCCAAGGTACGTGGACTCGGCACGAGTCCCAGCTTCACATAAATGTCTTAGAAATGAGAGCCGTCCTTTATGCAGTCCGGGCTTTGAAGGACATTCTCTGTCACAAGAACATTCTCCTTCAAACGGACAACAAAGCAGTGATGTATTACATCAACAAGCAGGGTGATGCTCACTCTTACCCTTTATGCAGGGAAGCGATGAGAGTGTGGGAATGTTGCTTGGAGCACAAGACTCTAATTCAAGTGGTCTACCTGCCGGGAGTGCAGAACAAACTGGCAGACCGTCTCAGCAGAACAGAGACAGATCCTCATGAATGGTCTCTCGACTCAACCGTAGTTCAGTCACTATTTGCAGAGTGGGGAACTCCAGACCTGGACCTTTTTACATCCCCACTCAACACAAAACTGCCCCATCTCTGCTCCAGAAATCCAGGGCCTGGCATTTTCTGTCAGGATGCATTCAGGCTGCAGTGGACAAAACACTTTTTTATACGCCTTTCCACCTCTTCCTCTAATTCAGAGGGTACTTATCAAGTTCGAGTCCCAGGGGAACAAAATGATCCTCATTGCTCTCTTCTGGCCTTGACAAATATGGTTTCCGTTACTCAACAGTATGTCGAAAACCCCTCCGAAAGTGCTTCCCCTTCAGACGAACCTTCTGACTCAGGGGCCTGTGGTCCATCCCAATCTGAGATTGCTTCACCTTCATGCTTGGCTCCTGAAGAGATAGAGGTGAACAGGTTCAGTGTCTCTCGCGGAGTTTCAGATATTCTTCTGGCTGTGCGTAAACCAGCCACTAGAAAAACTTACACAGCTAAATGGAAGCATGTTTCTCTCTGGTGTGCAAAATCTTCTTTGAATCTTTTTTCCTGACCACCCAATAAAGTTCTAGAGTACCTTTTAGACCTCTCAAATTCAGGTCTGCAATACTCTACTGTCAAAGTTCACCTTTGTGCCATTTCAGCTTATCATGAGCCAGTATGTTCCTTGTCACTGGCTCAGTTACCTGTGGTTAAGAGGTTCCTTAAGGGAATTCTGCATACCAGACCTCCTATCAGACGTCCAGTCGCAGCCTGGGACATTAATCTTGTACTAGACATGCTCACTCGAAAGCCTTTTGAGCCTCCATCTACCTGTGAGCTGAAATTTCTCACTTGGAAAACGGCCTTCCTGGTGGCCATTACCTCAGTCCGCAGGGTCTCTGAGATACATGCCTTGGTCACAGACCCTCTGTATACTGTGTTTCATAGAGATAAAGTAGTTCTTAGGACCCATCCTAAGTTTCTCCCTAAGGTTGTTTCAGAATTCCATCTAAACCAACCTTTAGTCTGTCCTACTTACTTTGCGAACTTACAAAATGAAGGAGAGTGTACCCTTCATTCTTTGGACGTCAAAAGAGCTCTGCGTTTCTATTTAGATAGAACAAAAGGAATTTGCAAAGCTCAACAACTATTTATTTCCTTCAGCGAGACCCGGCTGGGTCAGCCTGTCGCTATCAGATGCATTTCGGCATGGCTGGTGGTATGCCTTCGCCACTGTTATTCCATGGCGCAGGTTAAGCTGGAGGGCAGAGTGTACGCTCACTCTACTAGAGCGGTCGCGGCATCCCTGGCGGAAATCCGCAATGTGCCCATTGCAGATATTTGCAGTGCGGCTACCTGGAGCTCAGCGCATACTTTCGTCAAGCACTATGCCATGGATGTCCATGCCAGGCGACATATTTCATTTGGCAGAACCATCCTCAATGGACTTCTGTCCTAAATTTGTGAGCTCTTGGTCTCTCCTGCTGCCCTCTCGGGGGATTATTATCTTGGTACTCTCCCATTAGTGTGAATGAGTGGTGGAGACTTTATGTCCAGGAAGATATGGAAATTACATACCTAACGTAATTCTTGATGATCTTGGACGAAGTCTCCACCACTCATTCATACGCCCACCTACCACCCCTGAGCTCACCTGTGGTGTTGGTCTTCACTCCCTCAATCTTTAGGCTGTGAAGACTTCTTTCTTGACCCTCCTTATACGGGTCTTCTGGACTATCTTATGCCTGGTTTTTGTTAGGCTATCCTTCTAGGTTGATTCGCTGCCTCCTGCTCGGGGGAGGTACTGAAGGTGGTGGAGGGTTGGCGTGAGATAGTCGTGCCGCGCGCAGGCGGTTTCGTGGCTCCCTCCCTGCGGCTCCATCTCTGGCGCCGATCCTCCTGCAAAAAAGTTTGCTCCCGCTGGGTCCTAGCGCCTCCGGCGTAGATCCCATTAGTGTGAATGAGTGGTGGAGACGTCGTCCAAGAAGATCAAGAATTACAGTAGGTATGTAATTTCCATTTCTTTTCAGCTTGTCTATCATTGCTATCATTGCTGGGTTAAACAATGAAGCAGGCAGGGCTTATTACTTGGCACCTCATCTTTTTATTTGCAAATAAAATACCCATTTCTTTTTTGAATTTTTTTTTAGTGTTTCCTGATCCCACTTAAAATAGTACAATGTGTTTATTTAAACATTTTGGGACGGGGCAAAAGAGGAAGCGTGCATATGTGAAACCTTTCAGAGCACTCTGTGAAGCTCTGTCTGAGAACCTGTTTTGCTGCTGGATTTGAGAGTGTTTTCTTATTTTTTGCACACCACTGAAATAAATTCAGCTTATTTTGCAAGTGTTTGGTGTCGGTACTGGTCTTTTGTCCTGTCCTGAAGTTATAAGTATTGATCTTCTGCAGGAATATCTGTCATCAGGTCACACAGTAGGAACTTCACCGTTGGTGAAGCAGGATCCATACGGACGATTTTCAGCAGTAAACGTTGGGCTGTCCATGCCAGCGTCTTCTACCAAAGTCATCAACCCTATAAAGGCATGTACGACCCCGATCCCTTCTCAGTTCTTTCCCACCATCGACTTGTTCACATGGGTCTTCACGGAAGCTCCGACACAGTTTCGTGCCATTATTTGTCTACAGCTTCTTCATACTTAATGAATGCCGCTGCAGAAAGAAGATTGCCTGTACAGACAAACACTGTCTCTGTGTCTGCTGCCTTGGGCCTGACCACAAAGTCTCCGACTGTGGGCTATGCCAGAAGTTTAATCAAACAACCCTCAGGTGACGCAAAAAGACACTTAAAAATGTCCTTATTGGGCAACAGGTAGCCATTTCCAGGCAGGGGTCTTCTGGGGTCCCTGCTTCCCATTCGCTGACAGGGTCGTTGAGCTCCCTGGCTGCCAAGGCCCAAGACAGGTCCTTGTGTGGGGGGGGGGGTTTATAAAAAAAGACAGCAATCGGGACCACTTTCCCCAGCGGCAGTCCCGCTCCCAGACGGCCTCTTCCTCCTTGTCCAGGGGTACTTCGGCTGTGGTTGCACTGACGCATGAATCTGCTGTCCAGGTCTCTGTCCCTACCAGACCCATGCCGACAGCGCCTCCACCTGATGTCCATTGCAGCTGGTCGTCAACCTCCGGGTCATCGGCCCCTTCTTCATCGACGACAGGGTCATTGTTGACTGGCCTCCTTTCTAGGCCTGATATTTCCCCAGGCTCTTGGGCTATGGGTGCCTCGGGCTGTCAGGGCCCCTCGGGCGGGTCGTCGATTCCTGCACCGTCGACTCCTCCCTCCCCATCGACAGTCTTCTGCTGTCGTCAACCTCAATGAAATTGTGACCAAATTCACTTCTGTTATAGTCCACCAGGTAGTCGCATATAGGCCTGCATCGCCTGCGCCATCAACTGCTCTGTCATCGTCTATGCCAACCCAGCCTTTGCAGGCTACCCCCACCCCACCCCACCCCCAATGGGCTGTTGGCACCTCGGTCGCTGGACCTGGAATTAGAACAGGTCAGCGTTGAGGAGGATACCATCCTGATCTTATTCTTCTAGATGAGGAGAAAGAGGAAGAACCCTCTCCTCAGACAGATCCACTGTTTCCTTAGTGAGTGAGGACTCTGCCAAACACACCCCTAGGTCTCCTCCACAGGATCCTACCTTCAGTATTATGAAGCGGTCGTCCTCATCCAGTGGCTTTCATACTGAGGAGAAGGATGCCACCTGAAAAGATCTGGTGGAGTTCCTTGACATCCCAGAGTCTCCTCCCAAGATCATTCCTCCTATTTTGTCTGCTTTGTGGAATGCTACTACTGCTGCCTAGCACAGGCCTGACATGGTGCCAGTCATGTCCCACAGGGCTGATAAACTTTATCATGCCCCTCAGGATTTTCCACATTGTTATTAAAGATTAATAAATACATTAGCCAGCCTGGGAGAGGGTCCCAGAGTGGTAGCCTTGGTAAAAAATTGGCTGGACAACAGGACACAGAGTGTTGGTGGTATGACCCTCGGCTCCGCCCCATAATGCCAGATCTTCCTTTCCGCTGGAAGATTCAGGTTGCCGCCTCTTTGCTATCACTTTTCGTAGGCCCTGGCTTCTAATCCTTAAGTTATTTCTAAAATTCTAGCGACTGTGCTCTTTGCTACTCCATTATGGAAGACAAAATCTTCCCCCGGATTGCATGCGTATACTGCCTGGGTGTCAGCCAGAAGTGCCTCGCGTATCACCCGAACGTCCTTGACGATTGTCTCACATGCCTTAAGTTGGGCAGGTCTAGAAACGGAATCCTCAGGTGAAATCCAAAGAGGCTTGGTGGGCAGTTTCCATGGCTGCGGGGTCCGCCGAACAGCTGGAACAGATGCAGGCCTTCGAAGAAGCGGCGGCGCAGGCCGTAGAATCATCTTCTCGGTCAATTTTTGTTCCCCTCAACCTGGGCTCCACGTTTCCTGGTTCCTTCCGAGAGCTGTGTCAATCCCTCCCCATTAAAGGCGAGGGACTTGTGGCCTCGCATTCCTCTCGGTCCCATAAGAAGGAAAAGGATCCGAAACGCTCTTTGTCTCAGTGAAGACGCTCTTGGGAACGTGAGCGATCTTGGTCCCAGTAGCTGGCAGTATCGACTTCGGTCGAAATTGCTTCCTTGGCCGCTGGCTTCTCTGCCCTGCCATCTGGCCAGTCAGCCGAGGTCTTGAGCGACGAGGTTGAGATCATTCTCGATTCCATCGACCCATTGTCGCCTGACGAGGCCAACAACTCTTTGACTAGGACTTCAGTCCTGCCTCTTCCTGATGCGGAGACCCAGCCAGCTGGGACTCCCATCGAGGAACCGGTCCCGGATCCCGGTGTCTCCCGAGCGACTGAATTGGCCAGTCCGATCGAGGTCCAGGTCTAGGACCCCCTCGACTGACAGACTGAGGAAGGCGCACAAGCGCTCTAAAAAGAGGCGATGCCACCTGTCATCCTCGTCCTCCTTGGATGAGGAGAGGCTTCAGCGGAAACTCCGACGCTACAAGGATTTAATGTGGCAGCAGCTGATTCTGTATGGACAGAAGCCGGCCACGGTTTCTAATCTGGCCATTACTTGGCTTTCACCTCCTAGGCCAAAACCGACTTCCTTGGAACCAGTCAAATCGATTCCCCCACCCGCGGTGCCGGCTAAACCCACTCCGGTTCGGCCATAAAATCAGTGTCTCCACCAATTCTGGTGGAGCTGCTGCCTAAACAGCCTTTGGGAGGGGCTCCTGTGAAGGATTCGTGGAAGGTTCTGGGACTCCCACGTAGGTTGTCTGTCACCCTTATGCTTGATCGCCCCAGGCGTGTTGAAGGGGAACCTGGTGGCTATCTGATCAATCCAGATTCTATGGATACGAAAGACACCAACTTACACTCTCACGCTCTCACTCTTGGGATGACGAGTCTATCAGTAGTGTGTCGACGGAGGAGGGCCCTTCGTCATTTCAGGGGATTCTCCACCTTATCTCAGGATCCACGGGGATGCCCCTGGAGCCTGCCCAGAAAAGGGCAGAATACCTTCTTACAGATATTCTTGAAAGAGGGGATACACCTACAGAAGCCTTTCCTGTGGCCTAAGCCATTGTTGGCTCGGCCTTGGAGCTCTGGCGGCATCCTGCCTCCTGCCCAGCGCTGTCTGCCCAGATGGCCCGCAAGTATGCGGTACCCATTGGGTCCCTCTTGGGGTTCACCAAACACTCCTCGGCCGAGGGGCTGGTGACTGCTTAAGTGTTCAGATGCACAGGCAGCTCTGCTGACACTGACAGATCCCTGGACAAGGAGTCCAAAAAACTGGACCACATGGCCAGGAAGGTCTACCCAGCCTCCTCTCTAGGACTCCATCAGGCGAGCTCGGCTGTCGTCATGGTGCACTTCTCTCATGCCCTGTTGGGCTCCTTAAATGAAGTTCTCCTGCACCTCCCCACGGACCTTCAGACTATGGTCAAGCAGGTCTGGGACCAGGGCTGTTCCGTTGCCAAGCAGCAGCTTCCGACAGCTTTGGACCTTGGGGACTCATGCATCCGTTTGGTGGCTGCTGCGGTTGCCATGCACCAAGGCTTTCCACCTTTACAGCGGATACCCAGCACAAACTCACTGATATTCCTTTCCTGGGTACTAATCTCTTCAGCCCAGGTGTGGATAGTTACCTTCAGTGAATCAAGCAGTCCATTGCCACCTTGGACTCAGCCACTTCTGCTCAAAGCGCCCCTGGTGCCAAGAAGCAGCAGAAAAAGGAAAAGCCTTTTCAGCACCCTGCTCCTACGGCCCAGCAGCTGTCCTTTCATGGTAGGCAGAAACAGCAGGCACAGGCCTGGCACCCTCTGCCCAAGTCCGGGCCTCCACCGGCCCACAGACAAAGAGGCTGGGGTTCAGGTCCTGGACCCTCTTCCTCCAAACCTACTCAGTGATGGGATAGGGGTTGCCACCCCTATCCCTGTCACACCAGCTCTGGGTCCTCCCGTGGGGGGGAGGTCTGCTCTACCACTTTCTTTCCACCTGGTCTGCTGTTGCATGGACAGTTGGGTCTTAGAAGTGGTTGGCAGGAATCTGCCTCTGGGTCGAGAGCAGTACCCTCTAGCCCGAGCCCGTGCCCCGCGAGAGGTGAAGTATCAGCCCACCTCGGTCGGCTCTGAGAGATGATATAGCCCAGCTCCTCCTCAAGAGGCAGTGGTTGAGTGGCAGATCCTCCAGTCAACCCAGGGTTCATTTCCAGGTACTTCCTGGTCCCGATGCGGATGGGGGCTGGTGTCCCATTCTAGATCTGCATGACCTGAATTGGTATCTCAGGTCATGCACCTTCAGGATGGTAATTCTGTCCCAGATCATACCATCCCTGGAGCAAAACATGTGGTTCTGCTCACTGGAGCTCCAGGATGCTTTCTTTCACATCCCAATCCATCCATCCCACCAGCAGTTCCTCTGCTTCAGAGCAGAGGGAACCCTATTCGAGTTCCAAGCCATGCCATTCGGCCTGTCATCGGCTCCACGGGTCTTCACCAAATGCATTGCGGTGGTGGCAGCCCATCTCAGGCTTCGAGGGGTCAGAGTGTACTCTTTCCTTGACAGTTGGCTCTTGACAGGTTCCACCCAGCAAGAGGTGGAGAGGTCCAGGGACCTGGCCCTCCAGACCTGCTCTCAATTTGGCCTCCTGATCAGCGAGGCCAAGTTGGAGCTCGTGCCTTCTCAGGTGATATGCTTCATTGGGGCAGAGCTTGACTCTTGCCGAGCCGACGGTTGTCCTTATGACCGGTGCCTCTCTTATGTGCTCGGGAGGCCACGTGGGGAACAACAGGGCCCATGGGTTCTGGACCCCCGAGGAATCCCGATACCATATCAACCTGTTGGAGCTCAGAGCGGTCAGACTAGCATTGTCAGCATTCGCTCAGCAGCTTCGGGGTCAAGTGGTTCAAGTAGACGGACAATACCACGACCATGTACTACCTCAACAAGCAGGGCGGCACGTACTCCTGGCTGTTGTGCAGGGAAGCGCTCCGCATCTGGACACTCGTGAGCGGACTTCGGGCGGATCTCCTAGCCTTCCATGTAGCAGGAGCCTCAAATCAACTGGCGGATGCTCTCAGATGCATAGGTGAGACATCCCACAAGTGGTCTCTCCATCCAGAGGTAGCTTACAGCCTGTTCTCCCACTGGCGCAAACCGATGGTGGACCTGTTTGCCTCCAAGGAAAACACCGAGCTGAGGCTGTTTTACGCTGCCACCCCTCATCGGGGATCACTGTGGGGGAGGGGGGGTGCCTTCTCTAGGCCATGGACCCCAGACCTCTTTTTCCCTCCATTTCCAGTGAACCACAGGGTGCTTCTCAAGGTGAGGAAGGACAAGGCGCAGGTGATTCTGGTAGCCCCAAACTGGCCCTGCCAGTTCTGATATCCAGATCTCCTCAGCCTTAGCAAAAGGCTCTCGAGGCACCTTCCAGCATGCCCGGACCTTCAGTCCCTGCACCTGACAGCCTGGTACCTGAGCAATTAGAGTTCCAGGCTTTCGGCTTTCTGAGGATAAAGTCACAGTAGTGGAAGCATCCAGAAGGAGTCGACCAGAAAGTGCTACACCTTCAAATGGAAAAGGTTTTCCATTTGGTGCCAGGGCAAGGGTCTGGACCTTCTGTCCTGTCCTGTGGTGAGCACTTTGAACTACCTTTGGTCTTTGTCCAAAGGGGGTCTTTGGTCTTCGACCCTTAAGGTGCACCTGGCAGCCATCTCTGTTTACCGGTCATGGGCCAGTCAGCAGACGGTGGCACAGGAGAAGGTGAAATGGCGCTTTTTCCAAGGCCTCTATCACATACCCACTCCGGTGCGTGAACCTCCACCTCCGTGGGATTTACTGCTGGTTTTGGCAAAGCTCATGGGCAAGCCATTCGAACCAGTGCACAAGTGTGAGATGTCACAGCAATTGTGGAAGACTGCCTTCCTGGTGGCTATCACGTCCACCAGAAGGACAGGGGAGCTCCAGTCGCTCTTGGTGGAGTATCCTTATCTGGTCTTCCACAGGGACAAGGTTGTCCGGTGCCCCCACCCGAAATTCCTCCCAAAGGTGATGTCAGAGTTGCACCTTAATCAGGTGTTGACTCTGCCTGTGTTCTACCTGAACTACACCTCGGATGCCGAGTACAGGCTCTATACTCTGGACCTGAGACGTGCTTTCTCCTACAATAAGGAGAGGATGGGGAGAGGTTCGTCAGCTGTTTGTCACCTACGCTGAAGCTGCACGTTGCAGGCCTGCAGAAAAGCAGACGGTTGGCAGATGGATTACATCATGCATTGATCTGTGCTATAGGTTGGTGGGTAACGAGCCTCCCATAGGGTTAAGGGCTCATTCCATCCGCCATATCACTGCATCGGTGGTTGCTTCCAGAGACATCCCTATCCAGGAAATCTGCAGGGCTGCTACTTGGAAGACCGCAAACACCTTCATTACCCATTACCACATTGTTCTTGAGTCACGCTGGGATACTGGTTTTGGGGCTTCAGTTCTCCAGTCTCTGTTCCCAAAGTTAGGGGGTGTGCGCCTTGCCTCCCTCCTCCCGAAGAACTGCTAGGAGTCTGCCAACAAGTGAGGATAAGAACAACATATCCACATCCCTAGAAAAACAGATTACTCACCTGTAACAGTAGATCTTATGTGTGTCAATCTTCACCATTCATCACCTGTGGGTTTCGACCCGGAGAGCTTTTCGGATGGGGCGAATTCGGCGCACCATCGGCGCCGCCCTCAAGGCCGTCTTACTGTGTAGTGCTCGCGGGTTGGCCGTTTGGTGTCCCGCCAGTTCATCTCCCGGCGTAGTGGTTGCACCTTGTGAGGAGCTATCATCAAGAGGCCTAGTACTTTGAATCCGTGTCGTCGATGCCGAGAAATAGTTTTCCTGCTAGTTCAGTTTTCACCTCCATTCGACGCCGCTGTGGTAAGACTGTTCCTTTTCTTTGTCAGCAACATCGAGTCTTTAACTTGTTTTGCCATGGATCATGTCTCGGTTGGGGGTCAAGAAATCATTGAAAACGGGAGGCCCCCTATGCGATGGTGCCTGTGCGGCCGCAAATACTCCATCACCGACCAGCTTGATCGTTGCCTCACGTGTCTTTGTCCGCTCCACGACATGGATTCGTGCAACGCCTGCTTCTCCATGAACTGTCGTGTCATCAAGCAATGCGCGTGGAAAGTTGGACGAGCTCCGCTGACTTTCGGGGGGCGGGCGCGCACTCGGGCCAAGCCACAGTTTCTCAGCCTTTCCTCGGGGTCCCCTCCCGGTTCTGTGCAGACCGTGGAGGAGGGGGCTTCTGCTCCTAGTAGTCTTGCCATTGCAAGCCTTCCCGGCCAGGAGGCCCAGTCGTCCCCCCTGGGAGGCGGGCGGGAAGCACCACTCTGGCAATCGCCTCTTTGTCGTTTCCTCGGGCTGGGAAGCCTGGATCGGCGCAGTCTGTCGGTGCTGTCTTGGTCCTTGGTGCCATTCACGGCGCCGTGGGTCCTGATGGTGTCGTGGTTGGTGCCACTCCACCGCTCTGCGCCATCTCTGCTGTCGATGCCATTCATGGTGCTGATGGTGCCATTGGAGGTTCTACGGTGCTGTCTTCGAGTAGTTCTTGCCTCAGCACTGTTTGTGGCGCTGAGGCTGGGGATGGCGCCGTGTCTAGCTCTGGTGCCGCTTGCAGCACTGAGCGAAGACACGGTGCCGTGGGAGGTGTTGCTAGCGGCGCCGAGGGAGCTGTCGGTGCCGCCCTGACTGCACCGTGGTTGGGACGCTGTGGCAGGCATCGATTCTGCTTCTGCTATCGCTGTCTGTGCAGTTGGACAGTTCAGCGCTGGCTCTGGTGCAGATACCCGGACTGGTACCCCCTTCGGTCGGGACAGCAGCAGGCGTCCACATATGGTCTGGCACCGGTCTTCGGTCTCTACCTCCTCAGAGATGGAGTCTGAGTCTGGTTCGGACCGTCTGTCCGACTGTTTGGAGTTGGCGGCCCACGTGGACACCCTGGTAGTTTCCTTGGCTGACTGGAGCCAGCCTCCCTCTGAGGGGTGGGCGGTTGCCCCCGTGTCCAGGGTCAGGGGTGCTGACCAGCAGGCAGTGGTGCAGGCCACTGTTGCTCTGCAGCCTGGGCTCGGAGGGTTTTCTGCCCCCCTCAGTTGTGGTACCCCTTCTGGTGGTGTGTCTGGATCGCCCAACTTTAGGGTCGATCAGAGCACCACGGGAGGGGAGGGTTCTACTCTCTGGGTTGTCAGCTGCCTAGGCTGGTGTGTGCGAGGAGGAGGGCTCTTTCGGACTCTGAGGGGCCAGGGTTCGATGTGGTGACCCTTTTCCGGGACCCACCCAGGTTCGGGAAGGAGTCATAGCATGGATCTCCGCCCTTCTCTCTCGGTCTCCTCAAGAGCGCCCTGGTCTTTGGAGGATAGGTACCGTCCTTTTGGAGTTCCACGGTCCCAGTCACATCACAGGGGGGACTGTTCAGGGCACAGTCTAGGCAGTTCCAGTATGGTTGATCAGCTGTTGGCTGTAGAGTTTTCCAGAACTCCTTTTTCTCTTGAGGCTCCTGGTGTGCTCTCTTGCCCGGGCAGAGGACTGTCGCCTTCTGCTGTTGGCCTTGCCCACACTCCTCTGTCACTTTTTCCTTCGCTCCCAGGCATTTTTGGTCCTGGGGACCTCTCTCCTGGGAGCAGTTCAGATGTGTGGCTGCTCACTTCCCTTCGTATGTCAGGGCCATGGACAGACAGGTGTTTCACCATCACCCTGAACAGCCAATCCCTGGATCTCTGAGGTCCTTCTCTTCCTCATCCCCCCCTCTTCAGAGGGAGAGGAGCCCTCTGTCCACATCTCTCCTGCTGCTGATCTCGCAGAGCATCAGCGTTTCCTCGAGAAGATGATGGAGGACCTGCATGTCACCCCACCCACTCAGCACAATACAGAGCATTCGACGCGCGCTTCCTAGGCGATATCAGTGCAGACATCCTTGTGGTACCTGCCTGGCCTGCTCCTTTCCAGGAAGCGTCATTGCAATTCTGGCAAAGAACATTTTCCGGAGTCCCAGCCCCTAGGGATCTGAGCCAGAAGTATTGTGCCCCCTCTCGGAGTCTCCAGGTCGTATGTCTCATTCATAGTCAGGACTGATGCAGCTGGACACTCCTGATTGGCTTCACTTCCTCCTCTGTGACTGGCCCCCGGATCAAGATTCCATGGATTTTGACTTCCGGGGGAGCAGGAATTTCTACTCTGCACGGTTGCTTCTTTAAATTTCTGCACATCAGGCCCACTATGCTACCTATGATAGGTTTCTGTGCTCCAGGCTAGGTCAGCTCCTAGCCTCTATGCTTGATAAGGAGGTAACCAGACAAGCCGTTGCACTCTCTGCATGTGGCCTCGAGCTAGCAAGGCACTAAGCGAGGGCATCTTACGACGCCAACGAGGTAGCTTCCAGGGTCGTAGGGACAGCGATCTGCACCAGGCGAACGGCATAGCTGCGTCTTTCCCAGTTGTCATCCTTGGCCCAGCGTTTGGTGATTTCCTCCACATACCGGAGAACCCATCTTTTCTCCTGTAGGGTGAGGTGGCATCTGTCGGGGCAACCTCCTACCCCCTACGGGGGGTTCCCGTCTCACTCTCCCCACTCTCTGGCCTTGCCAGGCCCGTAAAGGTTCTCCCTCTCAGTGTCTCACCCACTGGGGGCTAAGGGACTTTGTTCTTTAGGTTTAGGGTCTTTCATGGCTCACATTTACCCACAGGTGATAAATGGTGAAGATTAACACAGATAAGATATGAAAATTCTAGGAGCGTGGATATGTTGTTCATTCACACTCTTTGGCATGTCCCTTTCCACTTTAAGGTTCACCCGAAGTCTTCAAGCTGGCTCCTCCCACCCACCCGGGTGGTATATACCACGGCTCCACCCCATGATACCAGATCTTCCTTTCCACTGGAAAATCCATTGCATTTCTCATGCTCATGTATTCGTAGGCCCTGGCTTTCAAATCGGTTATACTGAATTTTGAAATTTTCGAGTTAACGATCGCGAATTTGTCACTTCTACTATGGAAGAAAAATCTTCCCCCAGATTTTGCCGGTGCTCCTGCGGCCAGAAGATGTTGCATACTGATCCCAACTCCGTGTGCATCTACTACCTCTGTGTCGGCCACGACACCTCGTCCTGCAGTTTCTGCTTGGCCTTCCATCCCAAAGTCCTGAACGACCATCTTGCGCGCCTACAGCTGGGGAGACCAGAAAAGAGGAACCCTCCGGCAAAATCGAAGGAGGCTAGGTGGATGGTTTCCATGGTGGCGGAATCCACTGAGCAGTTGGAGCGCATGCAGGCCTTCGAGGAAGAAGCGGCCCGCTCTTCCCGGAGCTTCTTCACTCCACTCAACCTGGGCTCCACCCTCTTGGGTTCCTTCAGGGAGCTGTACCAGTCTCTCCCTACCAAGGTGGAGGCGCCTGCGGCCCCACAATCTTCCCGATCCCATCCCCGGGATAAGGATCAGAGTACGTCTTCGTCTAGACGAAGACGCTCTTGGGACCGAGAGAGGTCTCAGTCCCAGGAGCATGCGGTCTTGACCTCTGTCAAGATCGCTCCCTCGGCCACTGGCTTCTTGGAACTCCCATCAGGCCAGACGATGGGGTTGAGATCGTTATTAACCCACTGTTGCTGACTCCGGTCGACGATTCTCTAGAAAGAATCCTGGTCCTTGTCTTCCCCGATGAGGAGAACCAGCCTGCTGGAGTCCCCATCAAGGATCCGGTCCCAGACTCCGGGAAATCACCGGCCTTGCTGGTATCTCCTGACCGACCGAGTCGGCCTGCCCGATCTCGGTCGAGGTCTAGGACCCCCTCGTCCGAAAGGCCGAGGAAGGGTCACAAGTGCTCAAAGAAGAGACGACGCCATCAGTTGTCCTCGTCCTCCTCAGATGAGGAGAGGCTCAGACAGAAACTCAGTTGGTGCTAGAGGATCTCATGCGGCAGCAGCTCATTTGGTCCGGGCCTAAGCCGTTACCTGACTTTCACCTCCCATGCTGAAGCTGATTCCCTTGGAGCCGATCATATCGGTTCCCCTGCCCGTGGAGCCGGCAAGACCACCATTTCGGTCTGTTACGGTCTCTCCATCCATTGTGGTGGAACCACCGCTCAAGCAGCCTGTGGGAGGGGCTTCTTCCAAGCAAGATAGACTGGACACCGAGCTTCCCCGGCTCTTGTCGATCATGGTCACCCCAGACCGCCCCCGGCAAGTCGAAGGTGACACAGGCGGTAGGCCATTGTGTCCAGACTCTTCCGATTAGGACATCACCGGTCTCCATTCACATCCAGGGGATGATGATTGGACCGCTGGCCTAGAGACGGAGGAAGGACCTTCGTACTTTCAAGGGATTCTCCGCCTCAACTCTTGAGTCTGCAGGGATGCCCCGGAGCCTATCCAGAAAAAGGCGGAGTACCCTCTCACTGACATCCTCAAGAGAGGGGATACCCCGACGGAGGCCTTTCCTGTGGCCGAGGCCATTGTTGGACCGGCCTTAGAACCATGCAGCGTCCTGCCTCCTGTCCAGCTCTGTCTCCCCGCATGGCCTGCAAGTACGTGGTGCCCATGGGGTCCCTTGCAGGGTTCACAGAGCACCCTTCAGCCGAGAGCCTGGTGACCGCCTCTGTGTTCAGGCGTACTGGCAGTTCTGCCGACACTGACCGATCTCCTGATAGAGTCCAAGCTCTTGGACCATTCAGCCAGGATAGTCTATACAGCTTCCTCCCTGGGCCTTCGTCAGGCAAGTTCAGCCGTCATCATGGCACACTTTTCCCATACACTCCTCGGGTTGCTGGACGAAGTCCTCCCACATCTCCCCGTGGACATGCAGACTACGGTCAATCAAGTCCAGGATCAAAGCCGAGCCGTTCCCAAGCAGCAGGTCCAGATGGCCCTGGATCTCGGGAATCTTGTGCCCGTTCAGTGGCTGCCGCAGTTGCCTCCCATCGCAGGGCTTGGCTGAGGCTCTACTCCTTCCCGGCGGATACCCAGCATAAGTTAGATGATGTGCCCTTCCTTGGGACCGACTTGTTTGGCCCAGGAGTGGCCAGTGTATTGAGCAGTCCAATGGCACTGTGGACGCTACCTCTGCCAAGAGTTCTTCGGGCAAGAACCAGCAGAGGAAAAAAAACCTTTTTCGGCACTCTGCTCCTGCGACTCAGCAGTCCTTCTTCCAGGGTGGACAGTAGCACCAGCATCAGCAGCAGGCTCAAGCTTGGCGCCCTCGGCCCAAGCAGGGTCCTCAGCAGGCCTGTAAAGGAGGCAGAGGTTCTGGTCCTGGATCCTCCTTCTCCTCCAAACCTTCTCAGTGACGGGGTGGGGGCTGCCATCCCTGCTCCCGTCACACCAGCTCGGGGGGGGTCAGCTCCACCACTTTCTTTCTGCCTGGTCCGTTATCACCATGGACAGGTGGGTTCTGGAAGTGGTTGGCCAGGGACTGCCTCTGGAATTCGAGCAGTACCCTGCAAGCAGAGTCCTCGCCCCTCAGGAGGAACGACTATTCGCTCACAGTCGGCACTCAGAGACGACATCGCTAAGCTCCTTCTCAAGGAGTCAGTAGCTCCCATGGCGGATCCTCCAGCAGACCCCAGCTTTGTCTCCAGGTACTTCCTGGTGCCCAAGTGGACGAGGGGCTGGCGCCCCATTCTGGATCAGCATGACCTGAATCAATATCTCAAGTTACGCACCTTTCGGATGGTCACTCTGTCCCAGATCATACCATCCTTGGAGCGAAACATGTGGTTCTGTTCACTGGATCTGCAAGATGTGTTCTTTCATGTCCCAATCCGTCCGTCCCATCAGCGGTTCCTCTGCTTTAGGGTCGAAGGGACCCTGTACAAGTTCCGAGCCATGCCATTTGGCCTGTCTTCAGCCCCATGGGTCTTCACCAAATGCATTGCAGTGGTGGCGGCCCATCTCTGGTGTCGGGGGGGGGGGGTGTCAGGATTTACCCTTACCGCGACAATTGGGTCCTAGCAGGTTCCACCCAACAGGAGGTGGAGAGGTCCAGGGATGTGGCCCTCCAGACCTGCTCTCAACTCTGCCTCCTGATCAATGAGGCCAAGTCAGAACGCGTGCCTTCTCAGGTGATGGGCTTCATTGGGGCAGAGCTTGACTCTTGTCAAGCCAGAGCTCAGCTCCCAGCGGACAGATAGGAGGTTCTTTCCTCCTTTGCCCAATCATTTCTGGTTGGGCACTTGTGCCCTGCTTGGGACTTTCTATGCCTTCTGGGTTACATGGCGGCATGCACCTCAGTGGTCCGTTGGGCCCGGTTGCACATGCGCCCCCTTCAATGGGAGCTGGCCACCCAGCGGACTCAGCACCACGGTCATTTCGACCCGCTGATCACTGTAACCCAGAAGATGTCGGACGCTCTCCAGTGGTGGACTGCCCCAGATCAGTTGCAGGAAGGGGTCCCGTTTGTCCGTCCTGAGCCGAAGGTTGTCCTCACAATCAATGCCTCTCTCATGGGCTGGGAAGCCCACATGGGGGAAGAAAGGGCCCTCTGGCTCTGGACCCTGAGGAGTCCCGATGCCACATCAACCTGTTGGAGCTCAGAGCAGTTGACTGGCACTGTCAGCTTTCGCTCCTCAGCTCCAAGGTCAAGTGGTTCAAGTCCAGACGGACAGTACCATGACCATGTACTACCTCAACAAACAGGGCAGCATGCACTCTCGTTTGCTGTGCAAGGAGGCGCTCCGCATCTGGTCCCTTGTAAGCCGGTTGGAGACAGATCTGCTTACCATCCATGTGGCAGGAGCCCTGAACCATCTGTCGGATGCTCTCAGCCGCTTAGGCTAGACTTCCCACGAGTGGTCTTTCCATCCAGAGGTAGCCTACAGTCTGTGCTCCCATTGGGGCAAACCGATGGTGGACCTGTTTGCCTCCAGGGAAAACACCAAGCTGAGGCTGTTTCATGCCCGCCCCCTCTCAGCAGGACTCGCTGCAGGGGGATGCCTTCTCGAGGCCGTGGACCCCAGGCCTCCTCTATGCCATCCCTCCATTTCCCTTGATCCACAAGGTGCTTCTCAAGGTGAGGAGGGACAAGGCGAAGGTGATCCTGGTAGCCCCAGACTGGCCCCGCCAGTTCTGATATCCAGATCTCCTCAGCCTCAGCCGCAGGCCCCCGGAGTGGCTTTGCACATGCCTGGTCCTGATATCACTCAGTCAGGGGACGGTTTTCCATCTGGACCTTCGATCCCTGCACCTCACAACCTGGTACCTGAGCGGCTAGAGTTCCAGGCTTTAGGTCTTTCCGAAGATATCTACATCATGGTGGAGGCATATAGAAAGGAATCGACCGAGAAATGTTATGCCTTGGAATGGAAAAGGTTTTCCATTTGGTGTCAGGGTAAGGGCCTGGACCCTTTGTCCTGTTCAGTGGCTAACATTCTTGACTACCTTTGGTCTCTATCCAAAGGGGGTCTCCGATCAGCGACCATTAGGGCGCACCTGGCAGCCATCTCTGTTTACCAGGCGTGGGGCCGGTCAGCTGACGGCGCAGGAGACAGTGGTCGGGCGCTTTTTCAAAGGCTTGTATCACATATCCCCTCCAGTGCGTGAACCTCCACCTCCGTGGGATCTTCTGCTGGTACTGGCAAAGCTCATGGGCAAGCCATTCGAACCAGTGCACAGGTGTGAGTTGTCACACTTGTCATGGAAGTTGGCCTTCCTGGTTTCTATCATGTCTGCCAGAAGGACAGGGCAACTCCAGGCACTTTCGGTGGAGTCCTCTTATCTGGTTTTCCACAGGGACAAGGTTGTCCTATGCCCCCACCTGAAATTCCTTCCGAACGTGGTGTCAGAGCTTCACCTTAACCAGGTGTTAACTCTACCGGTATACTACCCTAACTACACCTCGGAGGCCGAGTACAGGCTCCATACTTTGGACCTGAGGTGTGCTCTCTTCTATTACAAGGAGAGGCCGGCGGAAATTCTGGGTGAGGTTCGCCAGCTGTTTGTCACCTATGCTGAAGCCACTTCTGGCAGACCTGCAGCAAAGCGGACTGTTGCAAGATGGATTATATCATGCATAGGTCTGTGTTATGAGCAGGGCCCCAGTTTTTCTGTGGCACATCAGAGCAAAGTTGTGCGGTAGGGTTCTCATTTGCTGCAGAACTTCGGTGGCACTCTGCACCAATTTCTGCAGCACATTTTTACCCTTAATTTTACCCTTTTTTGCCATATCTGACACAATGCACGCTCGTAACAGTCATTTTATGGACTTTGTCACCAAATTTTCAACATAGCCAGTTTAAGACCTCTACTCATGAACAGTGCCACTTTGATTTTCTTAATCTGTCTTGAACATTGATTTCTCACATCGACCACGCCACTGTGCACTACATGTGTGAAAACACATTTCAGGTAAGATGTGAAAAATGACGGTTGTACTGTTCATGAGGAGGTGTGGTAAAATGACAATGCTGAAAATCTGGAGTGAAAACATTAAAAATGCTGGAAGTTACGTGCATGCATAGGAACTGCGCAACGCAGATTTGTTAAACAGTCATTTTGGGGAATTTTTTCACCAGATTTTCAACATAGCCAGTTTAAGACCTCTGCCCATGAACAGTGTCACTGTGATTTTCTTAATCTGGCCCGAACATTGATTTCGCACACCGACCGCGCCATTGTGCGCTACATATGCGAAAACACATTTTGGGTGAGATGTGAAAAATGACAGTTAGTACTGTTCATAAGGAGGTGTGGTAAAATGGCAATGCTGAAAATCTGGAGTGAAAATATAAAAATGCTCGAGATTCTGGCGTGTGTGGGAACTGCATAGCATACGCTAAGTAAAACAATCATTTTTGGAATTTTTCACCAAATTTTCAACATAGGGTTTTGGGGTCTACCTCATGAATTGTGACACTGTTGTTTTCCGTTAATCGATCCCGAAAAGGTGGTTCCTGCGCATTGACATGAGGAAATCACCTTCGGGACAAAATAACAAAATGATAGTGTCACAGTTCATGAGATGGGGCCCGAAAAACCCCATGTTGAATATTTGGTGAAAAAATTCCCAAAAATGGCTGAGATATGCACCAAAGTTGGAAAAAAAATCAATTTATGCCATATACAGCTTACCGGCATTTCTTCAGTTCGCGGTCTGCTTTGAAGAGTGCAGACGTGTTCAAACAACATGAAGTCTTGCTATATTATGACATATGCAGTGAGTCCCAACCTTCAAACTGCTCCGGAGGTGAGAGTTAACTTTCCATGCCAGGCATGGAACTTTGAGCGCGAACTCGGTTGAAAACTCTGTCTGTTGTTAATCAAACTCAAACTGTCAGATTCTTTACTCCACCTCACTGAACAGTCGCTCCGGAGATTTCTCCTTCTGCTCGGTTCATTTTGTCAGTTAAAGTATTATTTTATCGGTTTTTTGACCGAAATTAAACCGCAAGCGGTCGGTTCAAGCTCTATCTGTAGTATTGTAAGTAATAGATAGGCTTACATTTATTTTATTCTGTGTGGAACTTGTAAACGTCTTTCAGTTCGGTTTGAACCGATCAGGTTGTTCTAAAACTTTACTAGTCCTTATTTAGAGTACGGTTCCCGGTTCTTATCGGTTCTAAAAAAAACGGATTTCATTACGTTTTTTTCCACAACCCATGACACGGTTGGGAACTGATAAGGGAGTCTCGCTTGACGGATTGCCATAAATGGGCAAGTTGGTTAGGCTGGCACTATGTCTGAGAAACCCAAAAGAAAAACCGGGCCCACTGGGTTTCAGCACTGTAGTGTTTGTGGGGAAGCCTTTGCTAAGGCTGACCCACACACCACTTGTGTGTATTGTCTGGGGTTTGACCACCTCAATGCAGACTGCCAGATATGTAGTAATTTTCCTGCTGCCACCATTCAGAAGAGAGTTGGTAGGCTCAGGGAAAGGGAGGCCAAAAAGTCCGCTGACCCAGATGGCCAGCCCGGTTCGGTTCCAACCGAACCGGAGGGAGTGCCCTCTGACCAGGGTGATACTTCCTCGGGCAAAAGAAGAGCCACCTCTGAGGAGCCGGTTCCAACTAAAAGGACTAGAAAGTCAGCTAGTGTGCCAAAAGTCTTTTCTCCAACCGCTGAGGAAATAGCTAAAGCAATTCAAATTGTCCAGTCACTTTCCCCAGTCCCGACCGAACCGATACCATCAGGGAAGAGCTCGGTTCGGCCGGTTCCACCGGTTCAAGATTATGATTTTGAGGATTTTTATGAACCAGAGGAGGGGGAAGAGGAGTATGAGGAGAGTGAATGTGGGTTTGAAAGTCTGGATGTACCCATTGAACCGAACATCTCTCCAGACAGACTGTCAGGGGTTTCTCCTCCTAGGCTATCTGAGTCCCCTTCTCATTTTATGTTTTATAAGAAAGTTGCTGAAACTCTCCAGCTCCCTGTTGAGGAAGCTGTTGATGACCAAGAGGAGCCTGATTAGGTAGAAATGATGGATATTCCAGAGTCTAGGAGACTTTCTATTCCTCTGCATAAATCTTTTAGGAAACAGACAGTAAAAACTCCTCACACTATACCTCCTGTTGATAAAAGGATGGACAAGAGGTATACATTATCAGGCTCTGATACGGAGTTCCTGACACAGCAATGCAACCATGTGGGGGTAGTGCAGGCTGCAGCCTGTGACAAGGCAAATATTCCTCTAGCTTCGCACCCCCCTGAAAAGGACTCCAGGAGGGTTGATGCCATGGCAAAGAAACAGTACATGGCAGCATCCTTGGGACTCAGACAGGCAAGTTATATGGCTTATGCTGCTAGATACCAGAAATCCAGATGGGATACTGTGCTGGCTCTAGCAAACCAGGTCCCTGACCAGCTTGCCAGGGGAGCTGGAACAGGTGGCTGCGGATGGTATTGAGGCATCTAAGGTGCAATTTCATGCTGCAGTAGACTCTAATGATGTGTCATCAAGGGTCATGGCTACATCTGTAGCACTTCGCAGAATGGCTTGGCTCAGATGTACTACCCTGTCACAGGCTACCCAGTCTAAGGCCATGGATTTTCCTGTTGTGGGAAATTCTCTGTTTGGGGAGCAGACAGAATTACATGAAGAAAATGGATGAATATAGGACCACCTATAGGAGTGCACAGGCCAAGGAAAGGCAGGCCACTCCTCAAAGGCAGCATCCCAGGGGCAGGGGCAGGCCTTTTCATAGGCCTTTTTACCAAGTCCAGGCTTCCTCTTCTGTTTATGCCCAGAGGGGGGTTCTTCAGAGGGAGAGGCAGACGGGGTGCAAGCAAGCCTGCTTCCACCCCTCAGCCCAAAGCCCCTGCCAAGCAGGCACCCTGATGGGGTAGCCAGGGCCACTTCTCCTCTACCTGTAAGGGGCAGGCTGGCTTACTTTGTCCAGGACTGGAAGTCTCTAACATCAGACAAGTGGGTCCTGGAAGTAGTAAGCCAGGGACTGGTTCTCAGCTTCAAAAAATTTCCGAAGATGAGAGCCAGGTTCTTTCCACCTGCAAATCCATCAGAGGCACTTGCCCTAGAAACAGAAGTTTCTACCCTCCTGGCTCTCAGAGCTGTGGAAAGGGTTCCACCCCTACACCAGGGCAAAGGGTTGTACTCCAGGTACTTCCTTACCCCAAAAAAGACAGGAGAATGGCGGCCCATCCTGGATCTCAGATACCTAAACAAGCACCTTTTAAAACCAAAATTCAAAATGGTGACTCTGGGAGTTATTTTTATTTTCTAAGGCCAGGGACTGGCTAGCGTCCCTGGACCTCAAGGATGCCTACTTCCATGTTCTTATCAGAAGCTCCCATCAAAAGTACCTCAGATTCGAACTGCCCTCAGGCCATTACCAGTTCAGAGCAATGCCCTTTGGCCTCACCTCTGCCCCAAGGGTGTTCACAAAATGCCTGGCAGTAGCAGTTGCCCACTTAAGAAGGCAAAAGATTGCCATTTTTCCTTACCTGGATGACTGGCTCATAGTAGGCCAGTCTCCAGAACAAGTCAAACTGCACCTTCAGGTAACTCAGCAACTGCTCACATCTCTAGGTTTCCTTCTCAATCTTCCGAAGTCAGTTCTAGAGCCTGTCCAGCTTCTCACCTTCATAGGTGCAGAACTGAACACAAAAGACAACGGGGGATTTTTGCCATGCTGGGGTCTACTCCCGGTGTGGCACCAGGCAGTTTGGGGGGGCCAGTGAAGCCGACAATGGATTGGGCACCCCTGTCGCCTAAGGAGACTTGCCACGCTGGGGTGGCCTCCCAGCGTGGCATACAGACATTTTTTTGGGGGGGGCCGGTGAAGCTGATGGGGGTTGGGCACCCCATCAGCAAAATGAGACTTTTGCCACGCTGGGGTGGGCTCCCAGCGTGGCATGCGGATGTTTGTTTGGGGTGGCAGTGAAGCTGATGGGGGATTGGCATTCTGTCGGCAAAGGAGAGTTTTGCCACGCTGGGGTAGGCTCCCAGCATGGCATACAGACATTTTGGAGGGGGGGCAGTGAAGCTGACAGGGGATTGGGCACCCCTGTCAGCAAATAAGACTTTTGCATGGCATACGGACGTTTGTTTGGGGGGCAGTGAAACCGACGGGATTGGGCACCCCCGTCGGCAAAGGACGTTTGTTCCGTGGGCGGCCGTGAATTCCACGGGTCTGCTGCGAATTCCACCGGCGGCGGGAAATTCCGCAGTCGGCTGCGGAATCGTGGAAAACTCGGGGCCATGATTTTGAGTTGGCAGGCAAGGAGCCTCCCAGAGGGATAAGAGCTCATTCTACCCGCCATACTGCTGCATCAGTGGCTGCTTCCAGGGACATCCCTATCCAGGAAATCTGTCGGGCTGCTACCTGGAAGTCAGCAAACACTTTCATCACCCACTACCACATCGCCTTGAATCACACCGGGATGCTGGTTTTGGGGCCTCAGTTCTCCAATCTCTGTTCCCTAAGTAGGGAGTGTGTGCCTTGCCTCCCTCCTCCTGGAGAACTGCTAGGAGTCTGCCAAACAGTGTGGATGAACAGCATATCCACGCTCCTAGAAGAACAGGTTACTCACCTGTAACAGTAGTTCTAGGAGTGGTATATGTTGTTCATCCACACGGACCCACCCGACCTCCCCGGCTGCAGATGCACAAACCTGGCTTCCAGCGGGCTATCTGACATCATGGGGTGGAGCCGAGGTATATACCACCCGAGCGGGTGGGAGGAGCCAGCTTGAAGACTTTCAGTGATCCTTAAAGGGGAACGGGACATGCCAGAGAGTGTGGATGAACAGCATATACCACTCCTAGAACTACCATTACAGGTGAGTAACCTGTTCTTGTGGCAGACAGTGGGAAATACAGGGTAATACTGTGAAACGCTGTTTATCGTATCCCCAGTCAATTAGAGAAAAACTTGGGAGACAGGCGTCCAGTTCGTTAGATAGGGATTTCTGGATAATCAGGGTTTGGATAATCGGAATTGTACCGTATATCATTACTTAGCACTGTACCTTGGTTGATGTACATAATTTAGTTCTGTACTGGTTTCTGCTTGACTCAGTGTGCCATTCCTGGTCACCAGCTTTAAAATAAATAAAATTCCATATTGATGCACAAATGCTGAAAGGAACACATTATGTAAATGAAAGGAGGAAGATTTAATGGAGACATCTGGTAGAACCACTTCACACAATGTGTGGTGAACACATGGGAATGACTTCCCAAGCTGGTGGGATTAACTGTAAGAATTGTAAGACTGATATTTGAGAAGTACTTTGAAGTAAAAGGTGTGATGAAGTATGTGTGTATCTCTCTCTTCTGTGTGTGTGTGTGTATATATATATATGTATATATATATATATATATATATATATATATATATACACACACACACACACACACACACATACATATATACCTGCTGAGCTGGAGGGAGGGTGGAACCTGATATCCCAGTGATCTTCTTTCCTTTCTAATGCTGTATATATGTGTGCCTTCTGGGTACACTGTATGATTCTTCCAAGCACAATGGTAGATTTTCATCTAAACCAATCCACTTTTTGCCTATATTCTTAATTTCTAACAGGCCTCATTTTGGTACATGGTCATCATCACTTGGATTTTGAGAGCCATAGAGTCTATTGAAAACAGATTGTTTGCTTTAAAGAAGTGAACAGTCTTTTATCATTTTGTTGTTCAACCCCTCTTTCGTTGCAAAGTCCCAGATGCATGGAAAATACTCTTGTGGTCCCAGTTCCCAAGGGCAGACCTTGTAATCTATCTTCAAACTACAGACCCACATCGCTCCTCTCCACCCTTGCAAAAATTCAGGAAAGAATAGTATACCACCAGTTGCTAACCTACATTGACATGCACAGACTCTTCACTGGAGCATAAAATTGTTTCAGGAAAAGCCATAGCACTGCAGCAGCACTGGGGAAACTCACCATAGATATGGCCTGTACATTTGATGCAGGGCTGATGACTGGAGAAGTATTTCTGTATCTATCTATGGCCTTTGACTTGGTTAATCATGGCAAACACGTACAGAAAATTACAAGCCTGGGGCTAGAGAACCTAACTTTGTTGTGGGTCACACACCACCTAGAGGAAGCAAATGGTAAAGCTAAATGGAATCAGTTCATCCCCAAGAAAGGCAGTGTAATTCAAAGAGTTTGGGTGTACTAATGTGGAAAATAGAATGGGGTGCTTCACCTTACTGTTGTATATCATATCATATATATCATATCATTGTCTCCTTGTCTAGCTGTGACTGTTTTATCTAATCCTTGACTGCATAGCCGTGCTGTGGCCTCACCATCTCCAGATCAAATTGCTCCCTTTTCGCACATACTAAAACTACCTGTTCTACTAACCCTCTCCTCTGATCGATTCCACCGAATCACCTCCTTTCCGCATTCACTGCCACCTTGACTCTGCTACGTAGCTACCCCATTTAAACCAGACGTGGCCTACCTCTGGCTGAATATCTCCCTGTTCCCTAGTACTTGCCATTCCCCGAGGCCCATTGGGTACTTACTCTCTCTCTTCCCTATAGCATCTGTCTCTGCTCTCTTCTCTACTGATGCCTCCTCAAAATACCCTATTGTAAACAACCTTAGTATCATTAATCTTTGTAGGCCTGTTGCTATTCTGATTGTCCCATATAGGTTTATTTAATATATTTACAATTATCACTGTTTTACTGTTGTTTATACTATCTGTTCTATTCTATATTAACTCTGAAGTGGAACCTATAAAATGAGCTTGTTCTCAATGGTTTTCCTAGATCAAAATAAATAAAAATATCAACTTTATTTGTGAATGCTAGTCCAACAAGATCAAAACGCTGTACAATAGACAATGAAATCCATAAAAGCCACAAGAAATAGAATTAAAAATCTAAAAATTTTTGTATACTGTTATTTGCAGCAGTATGATTTAACCAGTTACAATTTAAACAATGTACATGTGATCACTTGTGTGTAGTATAAATGCGGAATTACACCAGGGGGCAGTATCTTCGTCAAAGCCTAGGATCAGGCGAAACGTAAGAAGGATGTTGCTTGCCATACTCCTTTTTCTGGAGAGGCTTTAATCACTTTGCAGTGCTGTTAAAATAAAGGACTTGATACAAATTGGGTAAAGTACCTACAAGACGACTTTTGTTTCTGTGGCGTGCAGGGTGTGCCGTGACTGTGATTTCTTTACTTGGTAGTACTGTCCCTGAGCACCCCACACCTAGTGCAGCTCTGCTTTTCAAAGTACATTCTATTTCTGTTGTCAGCATAAGGGTTAAAAGTAATCAGTTACAGCTACTAGTTACTTGTAAATAAATGTAATCAGTTACAGTTACTTACTACAGTTACTAATTATTTTTTATATAAAAGTAATACATATTACTTTATATTACTTTTGATAACATGGTTGTATTTACTCATTGAACATAGCTATGTGCTCATGAAACCCCAAGACATGTATAAAAGAAATAAAACAGATTCTGAAGACAATGGATATGTTAATTTATAATGCAGTACCCATCTGACTTTGCCAGCCACAACAATCCTTTTAGATTTCCATAAATAAGAGCTCTGTTAAAAAAAGAACACTGAAACACACACCCTGTATCTACTGCTTCCCTCTGCAATCTTTCCCCATAGCTGAATCCTGATTTTGCCAGCTACTGCTGTCCCTGACCTTTTTCATTTCCATAACACCCACCCTCACCCTCCAACACACACACACACCCTGCATCTACTGCCAGTGCTCTTGTCAATCTTTCCTTCACAGCTGTATATCCTAACAGTGCCAGCCACATCTACCCCTTTACATCCCACCCTTACCGCACCGCCACACCCACCTTGCCGTATCTTCTGTACTTGGTGATATTTCCTACATCTAGCCTGTATTCTCCTCCTGACTATGCAAGAACCACAACTACTGTACTCCTTAAAATTTCCATAATAACATCCCACCCTCACATAGCTCCCCCTACACTCGCACATGCGCACCCTGCAGATCTATGGCCGTTCTTGCCTTGGTGATCTTTTCTCATTTCCCCACAGCAGCCTGAATCCTAACTTTTCCATTGCCAGCCACAGATGCATTCCCACATCACATACAATAAATTCCACCAGCACACACTTGTTTACCCCAACTCACAATTTAAAAACACTTTCCCACAGCTGAACCTTGACTTGCCACTGCCATTGAGACATAGTTATAATTATAACTGTCTGCCATGACCATTATGCCACTGCCAGTATACCACGACTGAAGTCAGACAGGTGTCACAATCAAATTATCACACAACACAGCACACTTGCTGCACTCCAGTACATACCCCTTCGATAAGGATTTTCTTTGAGATGGGTAGGGTGATGGTGATAGACCTGGCAGGTGGGTGGGCGGATGGATGATTAAGCGGCCTGCTGTGGCAGTTCAGTGCATGTGGTGTTGGTGGAAATAGTCCCTGAGCCCTGCCTGCAGATGGACTACTTGCCATTTTTCCTACAATGGCTAGGCCGGCCCCAATTCTTTGGGGTTCACAGTGCCTGCTATAGAGGGCCCCGACTGATGACATGCAGGGGTGTAGCTAGCTATCTATAAATTGTACATCAGCTGGCCAATCTGTTGCCCCTCAGACAAATTTAATCAATTCCTATAGTGATTCTTAGCTGCACCATGTAGCGGTGCGTAAGTAGTATAATTTGTATATCAAATGTTGCAAAATTATATATTTAATAATAAACCAACAAATAAAATGGTGTTTTTTGAGTTTTATTTGCACAGCACATGTTACAGATATAGAACAAAATGGGTAATATCAAATGCATGCTGAAAACAGAAAATAGAATTAGAACCAGTGTTTCAACCATAGGTCTTCTTCAGGCATTATCTAAAAGAGACAAAAAGCAGGTAGGGGAAATAAGAGAAGTATATGTGAGGAAAGAAAATAGGGTGAGGCTGTAGAAGAAAAAGTGATGATAGGTAAGGTAAGAATAGAATCTGAAAAATGAAAAGATATGAAAAGGCATAGTAGGAGTGAATGAGCTGAGGAGTCCTTGAATGGGGACTAATCAACGGGACCTAGTAAGAAGGCTGAAAGGTGAAAGCTATGTGTGCACACTCATTTTCATTTTCTACAGATCAAAAAAATACTCAGACTGGAGGGGCCAGTGATTTACACTGGATCTGCGACAACTAGCACAAGGACAAGTGCAGCGATACCTCACCAGAGCCATTCAGCCTAACAACATTTTCTGTAATGAGACAACTGGTGAAAACAACCCTGACACCCACTGGCAGTGGGACTGTAACCATGTAGAAAGCAGTGGTGCGATAAATGAGGCTACCTTGTAGTCGTAGCCACCATGTTAGAGCAAAGATCTCATAGGGCAAACCGGTATTAGGTCAAAATTCCTAGGCTAAATATCGCAAGGCTGCATGTCTTTGCTCCAGTTGTCATGCCTTGGATTTACACAACCCCGTAGCTCTGGCAGCTCATAATACTTAGATACTGCGACTACGCAAACCTGAATATCAGCAAGGCTACATAAAATGGCACCACACAGCCATGAAATGTTGCCTAAACTTTTTATTTTGAAAAAAGGCAAGAAATGGTTTGCAACTTGCATTCAGTGTGCAAGGTGAAGATGCTGAGTGCTCACGCAGTGCTTGTCAGAATGGTATTTGTTTTAGGCTGATGTAGTAAATTGAACACACTGTCAGCTGAGCAGCCTTTGTTTACACTAAAACCTGAATATCAGAAGACACCTGAACAATCTCCATATTCCTCTGATGTCATAAACCTCTTGAGCTTTGCTCTGGAGGTTTATGAAGTCACAGGAACCCTTTGATGGATTATAGCAGCCATAACAGATGGATGCCCATCTGTTATTCTATTTATACTACGGTAACTAGTTACTTTTAGGGAAAAGTATTATCATTACAGTTAATTACTACATATTATAATGGCACAGTAGTGCCACAGTAGTTAGGGTTCAAGGGTCACTTCTGTGTTAAACCCACAGATTTGTACTTTAATAACTTTGCAACCATTTGACCAATTCTTCTGAAATTTTGCATATGCCATTGGGTACCATAGATCTCCGGATTTGCCAAGTTTTGTTCCAGTCGGATATATGGGTGCAGAGCTACAGAATGTCAAAAAATATGAAAATGATCACGTTTTGACAAATTTTTGTCGTCATTTCTTCGAAACCGCTTGTCGGTTTGGTCTAAAACTTTCAGGGTAGATGAAGTATGGGTCACAGATTTGTCTTTTGAAGGTTTGGTGAAAAAATATTCATCTGTTCAAAAGTTATTAAAATTTAAAGTTCCCCATTATTTCCTGTGGGAAAAACTAGATGTCCCATGCAAAAGTATCATTCTCTTTCACGAAAGTGCATTCTCTTTCACAAATGGGTTCTGTTCTTTCGAGTTTCCGCCATCATCTTTTCAGTTAGCGATGCAGAAAAAATCAAATAACTCAAAAATTGCTGTGTTTGGGTAAACACTAACAGTTGTGTTTACCTAATTGGGGTCCATGGAATACGATTCTCTGGTTAGTTTTTTTTTCTACAGACTCCGTAAATATGTTTATTTTGATCGGCACATTTTTAATGCCACAAATTGTGGCACTACATTCTGAAAGTACCACAAATTGCAACACTGTTTCGTGAAACACCTAGGGTATATTTGATAGTGTAGTACTTCATGCTAGGTGCGTTGCCGCAGTTTACGGCAGTACTTTTAAAAGCATTTATGTTTCTTTGTCACTTCACTGCACAGAAACAGTTTGGACCTTTGGGCTGAAATTTTCATGGTACAAAGGGCTTGCCCCACAGATCTGCCTTTTGCTAGTTTACTGATAAAATTTGCATCAAGTCCATACTTATAACATTCCAGAGTTTACTAATTTCCCATAGGATAACATTGTAATGGTCGGGGTATCTTTCGGCAGCTGTATCTCGAAAATGCTTCGAGACACAGATTTTCTGCACTACACAGCATGTTTCCAGGCCTTGATAACAACTACTGCAGAAATTTTTATCAATGGGGCTAAGGTGACTGTGATACTGTGCCATTGGCAGCATAAGGATTAATTGCAATGTCTCTACACTTATGGATAGATGGGAGTGCAGGGCCCTACTGCTCCCACATATGGATACTATTATGGAGTGAAAGGAGCGGGTCCTGCACTTCCACAGAGAGATGACGGTTAATTACACTGTCTCTACACTCATGGAAAGGTAGGAGTGCAGGGCCCAGAGGGCCCTCCGCTCCCACATAAAAATCAGAAACAGTTACAATATGCATGCATGGGAGAGCATGCACATATGCATACCATTATGGAGTGATGAGAGCACAGGGCCTGGAGGGCCCTGCACTCCCACAGGGAGATGAGGGTTACTTTCACATAAATGAGGGATGGATAGCATATGGACTGATGGCAGCCCTGCTTCTGGCCCTGCGCTCCCACAGGGAGATGAGGGTTAATTACAATCTCTCTCTCTACACTTATGGATAGATGGCCCTGCGCTCCCACAGACAAATAAGGACATGATTATACTATCTCAAAAAGTAAAGACATTCATTGCAAAAAACTTTATTAATGCATCAGATAGGATTCATATTAAAGCGACAGAAGTATGGAAATTGGTGTTAGGGTTTCCAACCCTACCACCGGTCCCCACCCTGCCCATCTAACCCTACCACCCCAGCCACCACCCCACCCTCCACACAGCAACAGGTGTTGGGGTGTGCCTTGGGGTCATTTAACCTAACGCTTACCCCATTCTCTTATGCTGTACTGTCTCAGCTTCCTTATACATGGAATGGGGTGAGCGTTCGAGCCGACGACCCCAAGGCACTCCCCGACACTGTTGGTGTGTGGAGGGTGGGGTGTTAGGGTTAGAAACTCTTAACACCACATTTCCATACTTTCATCACTTTAATATGAACCCTTCCTGATGCATTAACAAAGTTTTTTTGCAATGAATAGAATAATATATGGGGTTATATGCTTAATGGGGATTTTACACACATCTGAGGCATTGGATACTACTTTGCTCTTGGGGTTTATTTCAGCATCCAACACTGAGGATGTTTGTAAAATTCGAGTTTTACACAGAACCCCATATTTTATTTTATATAATTGCTGGGTATCATTTTTTTCGGCTCAGCAAGTGTATAAAATGACAAGTCATCTCTGTTTTGCTGGGGTCCGTGGTCGGGCACCCCTTTAAAAGAAAGTTTCCTTTTTTGTCTTTTTTTTTTTTAAATTAGCCCCATTGAAGTATTTTTAGCCAAATGTTGTTTTAAACTGACTTGGTGCTGAGTCGGAATGGCGGTGAAGCATCTGACAATGAGCCCTGGCATCGCCGGTGAGAGAGGGACCGGCGGAGGCTGGCACATGTGCAGAGGAGGGGAAGCCCAGGGCGCGTTTGCCGTTATAAACACTCCTTTATATGCCAAATTACGCCATGGGTTTCCCTTAGGGAAAAAAAACAAGAGCCAGTTATTATTTTATTTTAAAAGTAATCAATTACTATTACTAATTACCTAGTAAAGTAATAAGATTACAGTTACTAGTTACTTGTAACTAGTTACTCCCCAACACTGCAGAAAGATACAAATCATAGTCCTTCAGGACTCGATCCTGGTCCCTCTTCTGTTTTCACTGTTGATAAATGACCTTCTGACAAGTTGTAATTCATCCTAAGTATTACTAAATGCAAATGTTGTAGTCATTTATAGTAGTGCCTCAAACATCACAGAAATCTGAGAAAGCCTAGGAAGTGACTTTATGAAATTACAGGAGTGGGTTACAGAAAATAACCTTGTGTTAAAGATCATATGCAATGGTTTTACATATTTTTAATAAAATCTTAAAAAGTTGCAGTTCAAGTCCTTGTGTCATGATTAGTGTTTCCTGAAAATTTCATGCCATTTGATTTAGTGGTTTTCTTTAAATCAGCATTTGTTAACTTGCTCTATAGTGGCTGAAAACAGTGGAATTATTTCTGTCCTCTCAGTCAAGCTTAGAGTGCGATGACATCATTTTGGAGTAGATTTCTGTTTGATTCCCAATCAGAGCAGCACTCTGTAGAGTTTTTGGTTTGCTGAGCTCTCCAGGTTTCTTACAAGCCCAGTCTCTTGTTTGTGTTTATATAGATCAGCTTAAAATATAGCATCTTCTTCCTTTAAAAAGCTGATCATTTCAGTTTCAATGGTGAATTGAAGTAATGGAAATCTTTTTCTGTGAGAAATCAGCTCATCTGTATCACAGCTCTGTTCTTTCTAATCAAACCTCAATTTTTTTTCTAACTATATGACACAGGGATGTTTAATGAATATAAAATAGATTTTGTTCATTCACAGAAAGTTTGTCTTTGATGTAGCCTTCATAAATACAGTCATGTAAGAACATTTTTTTTCATGTCAGATTAACAAACAGGTGCTTGTCACACTCTGCTACAGTATTTCAAGCACATGTACTGTCAGAACGCACACATTTCAGTTCTTTGGTGGTTTCTGTGTGAAAATACATCATGTACATGTATAACTAAAAACACTATGTGGCATCCCGATGCACTGCGTCTCTGCCCCACAGTTGAGGCAGCTGCAGTCTGCTGTCACCAGTCCCCTGCCCCACAAGCCCCCTGCCTTCTGCTCCACATTCGAGGCCGCTGCACTCTGCTGCCCACTGCCTTCTCCCACACAGTCAGGGATTATGCACCCTGCTGCCTCCATCCCCTGCCTAAAGAATCAGGACTACTGCGCCCTGACGCCCCCTGCCCAAACAATTGGAGTTGCTGCACCCTGCTGCCCTCTCTACCCTACCCTCACAGTTAGGGATGCTGCACCTGTTGCCCCGTTCCTGTCTTCACAGTCAGGGCTGCTGTGCTGTGCTAAGCCCTAGAGTACCAGGTTCCCTGCCTCCACAGCTGAGGCTGCTGCACCATGCTGCCCTAGAACCAGAGGTGGGGCTTTTGCTGCACCCTGCTATCCACTTCCATTGCTCCAAATGGTCAGGGCTGCTGCACCACATGTACCCCATCTCACAGTCAAGGCTGCTGTACCCTGATGCACCATGTGTCCTGCCCCACAGTCGAGGATTCTGCACCATGCTGTCTTCTATCCCCTGTCACCAGAGACAGGACTGCTGCACCCTGCCCCTTTCTACGCAGTTGGGGTTGCTGTGGCCTGCTGTGCCCCACAGCCCCATGCCTCTGCCACTTGCCACAAGATTCAGGGCATTTGCTGCACCCTGTTGCATGCCTCCACAGTTGAGGCAGTTGCACCCTGATGTCCCCCTGCCACCAGAGTCCGATCCTTTGCTCCAGCTGGCTGAGACAGGAACAGGGGGCAACATGTTCAGTGTCCCTGACCGTGAGGGTGAGAGAGAGGGTAGCAGGTTGCAGCAACCCCAGCTGCTCGGGAAGGGTGCAGCACTAGAGTAAGGGCATTTGCTGCACTCTGTCCCTTGCCTGTGGAGGCAAGGGGCTGTGTGGTGCAGCAGGGCACAATGGCGACAGGGGACAAAGGACAGCACGGTGCAGAAGCCTTGACTGGGGGGCAGGACACAGGTGGACATCAGGGTACAGCAGCCCTGACAATAGCACAGGGTGCACATTGTGCAGCAGCCCGGCTCATGTGGGGCAATGGAAGTGCATAACAGGGTTCAGCAGCCCCAACTGTGGATGCAGGCAGCATGAGATTCTAGGGTGTAGCACAGCACAGCAGCTCTGACTGTGGAGATAGCAACAGGGGGAAACTGGGTGCTGTCGCCCTGACTGTGGAGGTGGGGACAGAGGGCAACAGGGTGCAGCAACCCTGAATGTTCAGGTAGGAGATAGGGGTGGCATCAGAATACAGCAGCCCAAACTGGGGGACAGGGTGCAGCAGCCATGCCTGTTTGAGACAAGGGATGTGGTCAGCAGGGGCACAGCAGGGTGCAACTGCCTCAACTGCGGAGGCATGCAACAGGGTGCAGAAAATGCCCTGAATCTTGTGGCAAGTGGCAGCATGGAGCAGCAGCCCAAACTGCAGAGGCATGGGGCTCTAGAGCACAGCAGGCCACAGCAACCCCAACTGTGTAGAAAGGAGCAGGGTGCAGCAGTCCTGTCTCTGGTGACGGGATAGAAGACAGCATAGTGCAGAATCCTCGACTGTGGGGCAGGACACCTCTGCTACCTCGTCCCCCTGCTTTGCCTTCCCCGCTCCTGCCAGTGATGGCTCCCCTCCCCAGACCTGCCAATCAGTAAGGGCCCCAGTTTCACTGTCTCCTTCCATGTATGATGCAGCCCCCACATTTTTCTTCATGAAAACTGAGGTGAAGTACTCATTTATTACCTCAGCCTGCTCCTGCGGGTCTTGTGCCCATCCCTCCCCTGTTTTAATCCTGCTAATCTGCCTCTTCACCCTCCGCTTTTCCCCAATGTATTTAAAGAACCCCTTGTTCCCTCTCCTAATTTCCCTGGCCAGGTTCTGCTCCTTCCTTGCCCTAGCAGCCCTCACCACCCTAGTGGCCCTTCTGGCCATCAGCTCATACTCCCCTCGATCCCTTTCACTCCTTGAGCACTTGAAATGCCTATAAGCCGCCTTCTTTCCCCTCACCACTTCCTGAACCTCCCTGGTCCACCAGCAGGGTTTACGGGCCCTACCGCATTTTCATCTTACTCTTGTACAGGTGCTGGTAGCATCCTGCACCCCTCTCCTGATGATTTCCCACCTACTGTCAGCGTCCATGTCTGGCCCAATCCCATCCAAATGCTTGTTAAGGATCCTTCCCATTTCCTTGAAATCTGCCCCCCTGAAGTCAGTTACCTCCGTCTTTGTGCAGCCTTCTACCCCTCCTAGGTCCAGGCAGAACCAAACTGTGGCATGGTCGCTCCCCGCCAACAGGTCCCTCACCTTCAGGTCCCCAATCTGGTCACTGTCTGCCAGGACCACATCCAGTATCCGTGGCTCCCTGGTTGGTTCCCCACCTGCTGAGTTAGGAACACGTCCTGAAAGACATCCAACAACCTCTGTTCCCTGGCCACTGAGGATGTCAAAGTCTCCCAGTCCGTTCCTGGTATGTTTAAGTCCCCCAACACCACCACCCTTCCCCTGCCCAAACTGCAGTGTCTCCTCACATCTGCCACCAGACTCTTCTTCAGCTCCTCCGCCAGCGTGATGGCTATACACCGCCCTTATTTTACTCTCTTGCCCCCCTTGTTATCAAGGTGACCCAAATCGCTTCCACAGTTCCCTCCGCCTCCTCCTCTCCTCCTATGCTAATGCAGTTTTTGACTATTATTGCTACCCCTCCTCCCCTTCCCTCCCCCCATCCTTCCTGAACATGGGGTAACCCTCCAGATTTGGAGGAGAAGCCCTTTTCTAATCTTGTTTCAGTAGTTTATTACTACGGTCCTCATGCAGACTGTATTATCACTATGGAACACTCTTGCTGAACTGATGTCATCGTGTAAGCACATAGCAGACATTTTAGGTAGCTACTGAAGCATGATGTTTGAAGAAGAAGCATTGCTTCGTTTACATCTCACAGAAACGTTTATAGCATAGTGATGGTGGATTCACACATTTCAAGGCAAACTGAACGCATCATTATGTAGGCAAGCCTCTAACCTACAGCAATGTGTGTTTGTTTGTCAGAGTCTGAACCCCCTATTTATATTCCCTTTAACTTTGTGCATTATTTACCCAAATACACAAGTTAAGCAGTGATTTGGATCTTGTTACAGTGGTCCTGATGGAAATCAAATGTACAGTACATATCAAGTCTCCCAGTCAAGTCTGCACTTTGGTACACCACCCCACCTGCCCTGGCCCTCTGAATTGCCCCTGCTGATTGGTAGCTACTGACTGCCAGTCACATGTAGTGCACAGCTTACAGTCTTTGCCTTAGTCCCATGCAAACTATGATCTACATATGAGCTGGTTCAGATTAATTTCAGATGGCTGTTTGTATTTGGGTAGTGAGGAGGGTGCCTCGGTAGCTGATACTGCTCTTTAATCATCCCTCCAATACAGGTTATCAACCTCTGTTCGTGGACAACTAATCGGCCTTGTCACTGTTTCCCCAAGCCTGCAACCACCTCCTCCAACATTTACCTTTCAGTCTTGGGTATCCCTACAAATCACCTCATGACTGGGCCAGAGGGAGTAGGGTTGTTCCACCCCCCGTGCTAGAATCCAGTGTGGACCAGAGGTGAGATATTGGGCAGTGACGTAGACTCAGGATGCGCAGGCATGACTTCTTTAAGCCCCTGACTTCCTTTTTCCGTGGTTTTCTCCCTGCCCCTTGCCATAGGGCATCCTGTTTGTGCGTGGAGGCGCATGATCTTGATGTTCACCCAACACCCTCCCGTCTTTGCGACCCGCACTGCAGTGCCACCAGGCCTCTACCTGGTGTCAGTCTGAGGCTCAGCCAACATGCTTCCTCACCTTGGGAGAGAAGAGCAGTCCCTCAGCTGTTCGAGTCTCTCCTGCGTTGGCCAACCCACAGCAGCCCAAGCCCGTTCCAGAGTTGCCGGGGTGGCAGGAGGTAAGGCACCAGAGCCCCCGCCCTTCATGCCACTGTGCCAGCCTACAGCTCTTTGTTTCTAAAAAGAATTAACATGGGACTGGGATCTTCAAGGGGCACGCTTCAACACCAGGACTATGTATCCATTTCTTATGTGATTCATTTTTGAGTCCCATCGGCTGGAGTGATTCTGAGGGTCGTCGACGTTTGGAGGGGTAGCTTGAACTGTGTGGTGCCAAGACAGACATCACCCTCTAGACCACTAAGTATCTGTTTTTCTGGGATTGGGATGCTTTGGGGAGTGTAAGTTAAATGTGCTGGGGTTTGCTGCTGAGTGTGGACTTAACCAGGAGACTTGATATACCCTGTACATTTGATTTCTGTCAGGACCATAGTAACAAGTTTCAAATCATTGCTTGGTTGTGTAAATTATACACAAGTTTAAGAGCTAGTGTACTGAGCGTTTTCAAGCACTCCATGCTTACTGGAGTGCCTCATTACTCCCCTTTTCAAGTCAGCTACGTTTTGTGTATGTGACTGTAATAGTTTTTTTTACAGGTGTAAAACACCATTTTTTTGTTACATATGTCCAGTCACTGGCGAGGACTGGTCGTCATGTGCACAAGACAGTTGCAAAGGTAGTGATTCTGTTGGAGGAAATTCACCGTGTATGTTTGGATGACCCCATACTAACAGCAAATTGTTATATGACTCGAATTTGTAATTTCTAGTTCTTACAAAGGGATTTCATCTTATACTTAATGTATTGTTTTGACTTGGAGATGCTTTTGCTATGATTTATGTATTTTTCACTAGATTTGACTAAAACGCAGTAAAACAAGAAGAGCAGGCAGTCACTCTGAATGAACTGTGCCCATGGAGTTGCATATTTGAAGTAGCTAGTGATAAATGATTTGTCAGTGTCCGTAATTAAAATAACTGTTCAGATTTTCTAAAGTATCATTTATTATGAGTTACATTTAAATTATTTTTTTTGTGTATTCTGGTATGATTGTGCACCGACCTGACACACATGTGCATGGACACACACACGCTCTTTAGTACACAGACAAGGCTGGATTAACAATGGGGCAAACCTGGCCGTTGCCCAAGGCACCAAGACTTTTGCTGGTTGCTGTTATGGCTGGCAGCTGCCAGACATTCTGTGCCCACTGCTGGCTCACTTGCTGCCATCGGTCACCTTGCCATTTACGAAACCAAACTTAACATCTTACCTGGGGGGAGTTGCACAGTATTGACTGTGCACATGATCTGAATTGAACTGACAACTGCGCCAACATTGCCTTCTCCGAATGACTCCTGGTTGGACATGGACTACTGCGGTGTGCCCCTGCCCACAGAAATGCTGAAGTGCCAATGCCACCACTGTGTTGAGTCAGATCCAGTGATGATGGGTCGGTTGGATGACGGTTTGGGTCATCTCATACTCCCCATGGCATCAGTCCAGGTGTGTCCCTCTGGTGTCCGCTAGCACTGGCTAAGCTTCCGGAGTCTGGACCAGAACTGTGGATGTGAATAAGAAGTTGTGGGGATGCACGTGCCAAAGGCTAATAAAGTGTCATATTTTATTGCATGTCACCCAAATGCAGCTGTTCTGTGTCCTGTTGTCACAGCTTGACTTTTCAAAACCGAATTCCAATGTGAAACAGCCCTCGTTTTTCATAGTGAGATACTTTCTTCAGCTCAGCTCACTGAGCTGTTAATTTCTACTCATATAACAGTGGTTGAATTTGCCAGACACATCCTCGGCAGGCAGGAATATTATGAACGGGACCTCTGGAAAACTAGCTAATATCACAAACGCACTCTGCAGGTCAAGCCCTCTGATCCCACAGTGCCAGCCTCAGCACGCAATAGTGTGAACAGGTAACAGATAGGGTAACCCTCCTGTCTGCTTTTGTGTCCGAATCACCTTTAGTCTCAAGTTCTGGGGGGGGGGGATTCAAACTGTGAACCTTATGCTAGCATACCCAATGAACAGGCTCAGAAACGTACCCTCTTCGGGGATTGCGGTACAATCTTTCGCCAGATCACCCAGTCAGGCTTCCAAAATGAACCCGTTTAACTCTGTAAGAGACCTTAGGTATATTCTTACCTTTTTCCAAGCTTAGTAACACCATCAAGCTGTTGAACGGTTTGTCAGACTTAACCCCCATACGTCGCATGCAAAAAGAACTGGCAGACACCCAGGCAGCCTTTCCAAGAAAAGGTACTTTACTAAAAGATGATAAAAATATGAAAAATGTAAACACAGAACAATATATCAAAGAGCTCACAATCACATAAAAGAACAAGGGAAAATTACAAAGCAAAACTCCTACCACAATACATTTAGAGCTTTGCTATGTAAGGTATTACCTCTAGAAGTGTGTTTCAAAGTTAGATCAGAGAGCTGTGTCTCTGTAGAGTCCCAAAATGATATGACATTCATTTCAGACATAAGTATCAGTTTAAACTCTGTGTCTCCACACCCCTTCTGTGAGTCATCTAGCTCCTCCTTCTAGAATAAAAAAAAGTACAAACATGATTTCCTATCAGTAGGTATTTTAAATAAGGTGCCATCAGAAGAAAAAAAGACATTTCCTATATATAACTCCTTAATTACACGTTTCCTTTAAACTTAGCAATCCCATACTGACACCAATGTGTTAAAAAAAAAAACTAACAGAAATCAGCCTAATGAAGTCCTGTTTCTGAAATCATAAAGTCACATTTGATTTCCACTTCAAAAAGCCTAGGCATGTCATAAAAAGGTAATAAAATGCCATTCTGAAGGAAGTCAGTTAATTAAATGGTTCCTGGTCAGTTTATATATCCTGTAGCTTCACTGATACGGGGGGGGGGGGGACTCATAGAAGCACAGGCTGTCTTATGTGAGACAGTCACATACTATATTTTTATTTTACAAATATCATACATTATACAATGGCAAGAAAGAATCCTAGCTCCTGATTGGTCAGTTGACCATCACAGCAGGGATGTTATCCTGGCATAACCTCCCTGCTGATCAACTACATGATGATGGCATCGATAGGCTAGATAGGCTTGATGATGGTTTGCACCTTTTCTTAAAAAAATATTTTTAAACACTAAAAAAAAATTCTTTAAAATTATTTTTTTTCTGTATAAAACAACGAGCCATTGTATAATAGGAATAATGCCCTCCAGGGTGGGTGTTATGCTGGGATAACATCCCTTCTTGGATGTTGGATGCCCTCAGCCGGTGGCCTCGGGCCCAACCACTCGAGGTGAGATGTTATCCCAGCATAACACCCACCCTGTCAGGCATTATTCCTTTAATAACACCCACCCTGTCAGGCATTATTCCTTTAATAACGCCCAACCTGTCAGGCATTATTCCTTTAATAAGCATAACCAGCTGGCCAATCGTCACAGGTAAGACTACCAAAATGATTGCACTCAGTTATTCAGATGGTGGCCGGACGTGGAGGTGTGGGGAGGGACTATGCCAGTCTCCCTGGAGGACTGAAGGCAAATGCAGTGATTAGTGGTGGGGAATGGCAATGGTAGGGATATGGGAATGGGGTGGGGGGTTGGTGGCCAGCAGTGACTGATTCACACAAGGAGTTTAAAAGTAAGAGTTGTTCATATGGGATGGAGGGGGAGTACAGTTAAAAAAAAAAAAAAAAAAAAGTGAAGAAAGCATGTTCGTTTATGAACAGACATAACAGGCGAGGAACCAGTTTCAGTCTGATGCACAAGTCTGCCTCGCATCACATGTGATTGATTTTGACACCGTTTTCCCCCCACTACGTCACGTCCAGGGCTTGCAGCAATGAATGGCACCTGACACAACCTGAAACACGGAAGCAATGTACAAAAATAAATTTAAAAACCTCTTAAGCAAACAACTAAATAAGTACTAAACCACCATGTAGTTGACAGCTTACAGCCTGGGAGGACTGCACTATTATGATAACTCACTTTTGGTACACTAGCTCTTTAAGGCTGCTGAGCTGGGAGCTCTCACCTCTTTGACATCATCACGCTATACATTGGCAGCCATCGAAGGGTTTTGCACAGGGCAGGACTTTTGAATCCAGAAAGATTTTGTATATATTTTTCAAATGCGACAGAACTGCATTTAACTTACCTCAGTTAAGTTCCAGCATAACTGTAAACAGCAGCATCTCCTTTACAAGTCCGTGGAGTCTTTTCTTTAAAAGATGATCTTTAAAATATTAGGGCTTAAACAGAAAGTTTGATTTACTGTATAGAACTAGAAAATATCTGGCCAAGGATTGCTGCACTGTGATAGCCCAGTGTATACTATCTGTACTTGATTATGGTTTGATCATGCTAATATACCTATGTGAGGAGGAGCTCTGTATGATGAGGGTGTTGTACAGCAGGATAGGGCACTTCGCCCTCAGCCCCCCACAAGCATGACTACCATTGTAAGTATTCACAGAGCTGGAGTGACTACCATTAGAGGCTAGGCTACAACACTCATTCCACTGCGTGGTTTTCAGGGTCTCCAGTACTGCTAGCCCCTCTAGTCTGTCCACTTGCTTAGCATCCCAGTGCACAGAACATGAGCTAAGGTTGGGAATTAATCTCTCCTTCCACACCCCGCGCAGGAGTACTAACGTGAGCAGTGTTCCTTCGGGTACACAGTCCCATTACTATGGATTTCCCTCCCACGTTAACTAAAGGGAAACCAAAAAAAGTACAGTTACGTAAGAAGATTTACTTGTTATGCTAAGTTCTTACATAACTGTACTATCCTACTTCGAGGGTATCTCTTGCAGCAAGCCATCACCGGTAGGACTGAGTCCCAAGCAGTTTTAAAAACTACAGACAGACTGTCCGGGGTGGGGGTGAAACCTAGGGCCTATGAAAAGAGGCTTTGAAGAAACAGCTAGGCTGAAGTTGGCCCTACGCCTAGAGGCAATGTCCAGACTGTAATGCGTGGTGAAGATGTGGACACTGATGCAGTGCAGCCCAAAGAGGAACGTGCTTCCATTTCATAGAGTAAGTGGCCTTGGTAGAGGGCATCCTTGCTGCCACCAGGACATCCACCACTCTAGGAGACACCCCAAACCAGGTGATGGCTACGTCCTCAGGAGCCTCACATGGAGATGGAGAGATCTGAGATCCGGATGGACTAGGGTGCCCTGCTCCTGGGAGAGCAAGCCTGTGCATAGGGCCAGGGAGACTGGAGGGTCCATGGCCAGCTGTTGAAGCAAGGGGAACCAGATCTGACGAGGCCAGAAGGGGGTGATCAGGATCATGGTGGCACCTTCCATCTGACGCTTGATCAGAACCCTCTGAAGGAGCGGGAAGGGAGGGAAGGCAAAGAGAAACCTCTCTTTCCAAGAGAGGGACAGTGCATCTCACCAGAGAACTCCAGGCCCTGGATCTAGCGAGCAGAAAAGTGGCAATTTTGCATTGTTTGGGAATGCAAAGAGGTCCAGCTCTGGAATTCTCCATCTGTCAAACAGGTCTTCGACCACTGGGGTCAGAAGCTCCCACTTGTGAACTCTTGACCAAGACCAGCTCAGGCTGCCCACTAGGACATTTGGGGTGCTGAGAACATGGATGGCCGAGAGTTCTATCCTGTGTTCTGTGGCAGAGTACCAGACTCTCATTGCTTCCCTGCACAGGGGAAAGAAATGAGTCCCCCCCCCCCCCCGTTTATTTATGTAATAAACCACACACATGTTGTCTGTCTGGATCAAGAGCGAACGCAGAGATAGCTGATTCTGAAAGGCTGATAGGGCATACAAGACTGCTTGCATCTCCAGGACATTGATGTGGAGTTTCCTCTCCTCCTCGGTCCATGCACCCTGAGTTTGGTGGACCCCCAGGTGAGCTGCCCAGCCGAGATTTGAGGCATTTGTCATCAGGACCTGCTGAGGGGGAGGAATACAGAAGGAAATCCCCCGAAGCAGGTTGTTGGGCTCCATCCACCACAACAGTACCTTCCTGACTGGATCAGACCACAACCGGTTGATCCAGAGTGTCTGCGTGTTGGTCCCACTGGACCCGCAGTGTCCATTGAGTGACTGTCATGTACAGACGGGCCAAGGGAACCGTGGCAATGGCAGCAGCCATGAGGTCTAGAAGTTGTAGAAAGGCCTTCGCTAGGACATAACGGCTGGAGTAAAGAAGATGGGTCTGGTCTGTCAAATGCTCTGCTCTGTTTGAGGGCAGGAAGGTCATTCCCTGACCCATGTCCAGCACTGCCCCAGTGTACTGAAGAGATAGGGGGAATAAGAGAGGGTGGGGCCATGTAAGTCAGGGAAGGTTTAAAGGCAACGGAGGTACAAGGTAGACGGGTAGGCCGAGGCACTGTGGGTCACACTTGAGTCTGGCAAGGGCACCGCAATCTGCACAGGGGTGACCTACAGGCCTCCAGTGCAGGCAGAGGAAATGGTTAGAGAGAGCTACTGGAAGAAATACACGAGATGGCAGCAAAAGGAGAAGTACTGCTGCTGGGTGATTTCAGTTTACCAGACATGGATTGGACCATCCCAGCTGCTGCCTCAACCAGGAGCAGAGACATCTTGGATTCCCTACAGGAGGCAGGCCTCAGGCAGCTAGTGCTTGATCCCACCAGGAACAGGGCAATTCTGGACCTACTACCGACAAACTGTGACAAAATCAAGAAATCTGGGTAGAAGGAAGAAAAACACTAGCAAACAGGCAAGAAGGAGGGGTGGAGGAACAATGGGGAGTAATCAAAACAGTCATCACAGAGGCAACAAGCCTTTGTGTAAAGCAAATCAACAAAACACAACGAAGGAAAAAAACGCTATGGTTCTCAAAAGAGATGGCAGGGAAGGTTAAGGAGAAAAGGATAGCATTCAGGAAATATAAGGAAACACAGAAGGAGCAGGACAGAGAACTTTATCAGTTAAAGCAAAAAGAGACTGGGAAAGCAGTCAGAATAGCAAAGGCCCAAACCGAGGAAAGGATAGCCAGCTCTGTTAAGAAGGGGGATAAGACCTTTTATAGGTACATTAGGGAACAAAGAAAGACCAAAGGAGGGATACTGAGGCTTAATAAAGGGGAGGGAATGTGGGTAGAGGGTGACAGTGAAAAAGCAGGGATACTGAATGAATATTTCTGCTCGGTATTCACAAAGGAAGAGGAGGGGGAGGTACCTAAACCAAACGAGAGAAACACTATGAAGACAGGGGTCGATACCAGTCCATTTACAGAAGAAAGGGTTCTGAAAGAACTAATAAAATTGAAGGTGGACAAAGCAATGAGGCCTGATGGGATTCACCCAAGAATTCTAAAAGAGCTAAAGGTAGAACTAGTAACACCGCTGACTATCCTCTTTAACAAATCATGGGAGGATGGGGTGGTACCTGAGGACTGGAGGAGGGTGGATGTGATTCCTCTTCACAAAAGTGGGAGCAGGACAGAGGCAGGAAACTACAGACCAGTTAGTTTGACCTCAATGGTAGGGAAAATGATGGAATCACTTCTGAAGGAAAGAATTGTTGAGTACCTAGAGGCCAGTGGGGCACAGGACCTAAGGCAGCATGGATTCACGATGGGAAGGTCATGTCAGACGAATCTAATAGATTTCTTTGACTGGGTGACCAAAGTAGTAGACCAGGGAGGGGCTGTGGACATGGCTTACCTAGATTTTAGCAAGGCATTTGATACAGTCCCACACAAAAGATTAATACACAAGTTAGCCAGCCTTGGAGTGGGTGCCAAGGTGGTAGCCTGGATAAAAATTGGCTAGACAATAGGATGCAAAGGGTAGTAGTAAATGGAGTCCACAGTGAAGAAAGGAGGATTACTAGCAGGGTACCGCAGGGTTAAGTACTGGGACCGGTCCTTTTTAATGTCTTTATAAGTGACATTGCAGAGGAACTGGAAGGAAAAGTATGCCTCTTTGCAGGCGACACAAAGATCTGCAACAGGGTTGATGCACAAGATGGAGTGGAAAGGATGAGAAGGACTTGGCAGGGTTGGAGGAATGGTCAAATGCATGGCAGCTCAGATTCAGTGCAAGTAATGCACCTGGGAAACAAATACCCAGGGAAGAGTACACAATGGGGGTGAGATACTGACAACAGTAAAATGGAAAGGGACCTGGGGGTATTATATCAGATGACCTAAAGATGGGCAAGCAATGTGAGAAGGCAGTAAGGAAGGCTGGGGATACTGGGATGCATAGGGAGAGGCATCAGTAGTAGAAAACGGGAAGTTGTTATCCCTCTGTACCGACAGTTGGTGAGACCTCATCTGGAGTACTGTGTGCAGTTCTGGAGACCCCATCTCCACAAAGACATAGACAGAGTGGAGGCTGTCCAGAGGAGGGCAACCAAAATGGTGCAGGGTCTGCACCAGAAGACATACGAAAAAGACTAAAGGAGCTTAATATGTATACCCTTGAGGAAAGAAAGGAGAGAGGGGACATGATAGAAACTTTCAAGTACCTCAAGGGAATCAACAAAGTCCAAGAGGGTAGCATCTTTCAGAAAAAGAGATGTGCAAGAACAAGGGGGCACAATTTGAAGATAGAGGGGGTACGGCTCAGAGGTAATGTGAGGAAGTATTTTTTCACAGAAAGGGTTGTGGCTGCATGGAACAGCCTCCCTGAGGAGGTCGTGGAGTCAAGAGCAGTGGGGGAACTCAAGAATGCATGGGACAGACATAAGGCAGTCCTAGTGGGGGTAGGAGGAAGTAAGCTGTTAGTTAACTAGGATCTGCAGCTTATCTGTTAGGTAGGAAAATGGGCAGACTAGGTGAGCCAAGCGGTCCTTATCTGCCGTCAAATTCTATGTTAGGATGAGGCCCAGTGGGAACACATAAAAGGAGCCATAGGGGAGGTAACAAAACAAGTGCATGACGGCAATAACCAAAGAAGAGATGAAGAAAACCACTACAGTTCTTTAAAGAAGTTGCAGAGGGTAAGGGCCAAAAGGGTGAGTTTCAGGAAATAAGGAAACTCGGGAGGAAGAAGACGGGGAGGTATAAGGGAGGCAGGGAAGGCTGTTAGGAGCGCAGAGGTGAGGACACAGGAAAAATTAGCACAGATGGTAAAAAAGGGGACAAGACATTCTTTAGGTATATCAGCGAAAGAAGGAAAGCCAGGGGAGGGATTGTAAGGCTCAAAGGGGAGGAGGGGGAACCGTAAGGAGGGAGACCTGGAAAAGGCGGAAATACTGAACAAATACTTTTGCTCAGTATTCACTGAAGAAGTGGAGGAACAGGGATGACACCCAGGCAGCAGATATGAAGGGGGTGAGGTCAACACCAGTCCATTTGCAGTGGAGAGTGTGTTCTGGAGAAACTCACGAAACTGAAGGTGGACAAAGCAATGGGGCCAGATGGCATGCACCTGAGAATATTAAATGAACTAAGAGAGCTAGCGGCGCCACTGGTGACCCTGTTCACAGAGTCACGCAACACAGGGGTGGTTCCTGAGGACTGGAGGAGAGGAGAGCACATGTAGACTCTCTTCACAAAAATAGTAGCAGGGAGGAGGCGGGAATCTATAGGTCAGTCAGCCTCATGTCAGTAGTGGGTAAAACCATGGAGGCACTGCTTAAAGAAAGAATAGTGGGGCACTTGGAATCCAACAGTGCCCAAGACAGTGTGGATTCACAGCAGGGAGGTCGTGTTAAACGAATCTGATAGAACAGACAGGAGGCAGAGGGTGGTGATAAATGGGATCCAATCCAGGGAGAGGGGGTAGCAAGTGGGGTACATCAGGGGTCAGTCCTTGTGCCAGTACTGTTTAATGTCTACATCAGTGACATGGCAGAAGGGCTGGAGGGAAAGGTCTGCCTGTTTGCAGATTACACCAAGATCTGCAACAGGGTAGATACTCCGGAAGGGGTGGAGAAAATGAGGAGGGACCTTAGAAAACTGGAAAACTGGTCCGAATTGCGACAATTAAGGTTCAGTTCCAAAAAGTGCAAAATAATGCAGCTGGGATGCAGGAACTCAGGGAAGAGCTACAGGATGGTGTTGGGGGGGGGGGGGGAGTTGCTGACAGTCACCAAAGAAGAACGGGATCTGGGGATTATCATTTCTGACAACCTAAAGGTGTCTAAGCATTGTACAAAGGCTGCAGTGAAGGCCAGTGGCATGCTTGGGTGCATAGGCAGAGGTATCACTAGCAGAAGGAGGGAGGTGGTGATGCCACTGTATAAAACAGTGGTGAGGCCTCAGCTGGAATACTGTGTACAGTTCTGGAGGCCGCATCTTTGAAAGGACATACGCAGGGGAGGCAGTCCAGAGAAGGGCAACAAAGATGGTACATGGCTTGCACCAGAAATCATATGAGGAGAGATTGAGGGACCTCAATATGTATTCACTGGAGGAGAGAAGGAGTGGGGTGACATGATAGAGACCTTCAAGTACTTAAAGGGCATAAACAAGGCTCAGAGGGGCAGCATCTTTCAATTTGGGGATGTACAAGAACAAGAGGCCATGATATGAAATTGGAAGGGGGCAGGGTACAGGGGAATGTGAAGAAGTTTTTCTTCACATAAAGAGTGGTGAACACATGGAACCATCTGCCACAGGAGGTGGTGAGAGCAAACACAGTGGGAGGGTTCAAACATGCATGGCACAGGCACAAAGGAACCCGTAGGGGGAAGGAAGGAAGAGAGTCATTGACCAAGTAGGGTCAGAGGCCACAAATAAGGATAGGCTTATGGGCAGACTGGATGGGCCTAGCGGTCCTTATCTGCTGACAATTTCTATCTTTCTATTGGCAGGGGGTAAGAAAGGATTTTGGCATGTTGATAGTGATGCCTAAAGCCTAGAACAGACTGCAGATCTTTGCTGGGATTTGAAGGAGATGTTCCCAAGACGGGGCCGCTAAGAGCCAGTCGCCCAGGTATGGGAAGATGTAGAAACCCTGCCATCTCAAGGCAGCTGCCACCACCGCCAGAAATTTGGTGAAGACCCTGGGCGCTGAGAGCAAACCAAAAGGCAGAGCTCTGAACTGGTAGTGTGCTCCCTGAAAGTGGAAACAGAGGTAGCGCTGGTGGGGGGGTGAAAACCTTGCTATGCAGGTAGGCATCCTGCATGTCCAGAGAGCAGATCCAGTTCCCCTGATGGAGCAGGGGTAGTAAACCCTGAAGGGTAACCATCCTGAACCGTTTGTACTCTTTAAAGAGGTTTAGCTTGCTTAAGTCCAGGATGGCCAAAGATCTCTCATCTGCCTGAGGACCAGAAAGAAGTGGGAGTAGAGTCCTCTGCCCTGCTGAAACTGCAGGACTGAGACTCTGGCACTTTCTCGAAGTAAGGCCTCAAAGTTATCCCGGGTTGGGGGACATGGCCGGAAGGGTACGAGGACGGGCCCGGAGGGTTTTCTGGAGGGCACTCTATGAACTCCAGCATGTGGCCGTTCTTGATGATCTGCAGCACCCAGGTGTCTGTCGTCATCTCCCGCCACCTGTCTAGGTGGAGGGAGAAGTGACCCCCTACAACCGCCTCCGGACGTTCTGTAGGAGGAGGGTGCTGGCAAGGAGTTGGGAGCAGCAGCTGTTGAGGCTGCTGCTGCCCCTTGGGTACTATGGGTGGTGGCAGGGGAGGGCGTGGAGAGAGCTTACCCCACCTTGTGCTTACCCTGAGCTTTGGGAGGGGGTCGGACCTGCCTGCAGGAAGAGCAATGAAAGGGAGCCCTCTGTCCCGACTTAGTCTGGGTACGATACATTGAGTGGACGGATTTGAGAGCCCATCCCAAGGTCCTCAGTTCAGAGATGAGATCCTGCACATCTTCCCCAAAAAGTTTGAGATCCCAGAAAGAGGAGTCTGTTGTGCTTGACTGGATGTCCGGAGTGAAGCCCAAGACCTGTAGCTAGGACTGGCACCTCACACAGATGCCTGTGGCTGCTGCTCGGCCCGAGGCGTCCACTGCATCATAGTCAGCCCTGAGGACATGGGTACTGACGTCCGAGCCTGTTTTAAGGACCTGGACGATCTGTTTCTTGGAAGGATCATCCAGCATGGCTAGGACCGCCTCTGTAGCCTGGTCCCATAGTAGATTCTGAAACTACACCATATGGGCCAAATAATTGATGGCTCGAATAGCCAGAGTGGCAGAGGCAAAGGCACGCTTGTCCAGCTGGCGAGACTTCCTGTCCGGGGGGGGGGGGGCATTTAGGTGTTTTGGCCTCTTGGTGCGGTCGTGTGCAGCATTGATGACGACTGAATCGGCCTTGGGCTGCTCCCCAAAGTACGGCTTGCCAGTAAAACCTGTCTGCCTTCTTGGATACCGCTGGGACTGTGTGGGGGGCGGTTCCAGGCAGCCCAGGTGACATCCTCATAGGACTCAATGATTGGGAGGACCACTAAGGGCGGGGCATTAGGCTGATGTAGGTAGACAGCCAACTGATGCCTTTCAGGGTCCTGCTCCTCTGTCTTCCATCCCATAGTGGCGTGAATGTGCCTCGTGATGGCCGCAAGGTAGGGTCATCAGGAAGGGATTTGGGAACATTACTTGGGGGCTTCTTCCCCTACTGAGGAGTCGGGAGACTCACTACTGATGCTCTCCTCCCCATCATCCGCGTCGTTCCTGTCTTCGGGCCAACGACCGTCCAAGTGGCCGGTTGACCCGGGGTGTGTGAGGAGCACTAGGGCCTGCCTAATGGGCTGGGAGAAGAGGGTCTGGAGGAGGTCCTGTGGGGGGTGGAGCCAGTCACCTCAGGGTGGGAGCCTACGTCTGCATGAAGGACCACAAGGCAGAGATCAGACCATGGTAATTGACAGGGGCCGGCACCGGTCCCCCGGGCGTTGGGTAGGGGTAGACTCGCGCAGGTCCCGGAGGGGTCTGGTATGGATAACCTGGCGCAGGTCCCTCTGGTGCAGGATAGAGGTAGGCAGGTACCGGGCCCGCAGGTGCCAGCGTGTAGGGTACCTAGGTTGTGGTAGGCCAGGCACTGGTCCCGCAGGAGTAGGTAGCGGCAGGACATGCTCAGGCCCGACGGGCATCGACTGAGGTGGGGCCGGCGGGTGCTCGCTTCGGATGGTTGGTTGCAGGCCTGACAGGAGGGACAGGCTGCACCGGCGTAGGTCTCGCTAGCTGCAGTGGAGAGAGGACAGGCGTAGGCCCAGTGGGCATCGGACGGGGGTGGGTGGGTGCCGGTGGAGGATCCACAGGTGCTGTTTGTGGGGAGGCAGGCACTGGAGTGGAAGGTGACCCCCTAGGTGAAGGCTGAGGAGAGACCGGGCTTAGGGAGGCGCCAGTGTCCTGCAGCGTGTGCCCCTGAGAAGGAGAAGCAGAACCAGCAGTGGCATCCGCCGCACCCATGCCTGCCGAAGAGACTCCGGCTGAGTTGTGTGCCCACTGAGAATAAGGGCTGAAACAGTAGGGGCTGGGGAGCAGCATACAAAGTACCCTGACCCGAGGATCCGCTGCACTCAAGGGAGACCCGCGGCTGGGCCACCGGTAGCCCTGTGGGAGTTAGGGCATGCGGGGCCAAGGAGGTTGACCCACCCCCCCCGAGAGAGGAAGACCCATGTGTGATTGGAGACTTCTTGTGAGGAGACCGTGAGAGAGGGGCAGACCGTGGTTGGTCCCACTCCTTATCCTGGTGCTCATGTTTCCCAGAGGCCTTATCCTGGGACTTTGAAGACTAAGACCCTGAGGACTGGGCCAAGGAAAAGGAGGCGCTCCTGGTCTGCATCTCCCATTCCATTGAGGCAACCTTCTGCTTAAGGAGATAGTTTCCCAGGATCTTCTGGCGACTTCTTTGGGTGGTCGGTTTGAACTTCTGGCAAGCCTCACAGGCTTGGATGTCGTGCTCTGGGACTAGGCACAAGACACAAGCAGAGTGGTTGTCCTTGTCCAGGATCTGTTTGTCTCAGGCACACTTCGTGGAGTGGTTGGAAGATGAAGAAGGTTGAGAAGACATAAACTGCCAGGTGAGAACACCAAAATTTCAGTGTTAAACTAAAAGAAATTGAAAAATAATAAAGTGCGGTAAACGCGCGAAAATGGCGGTCGACTGCACCTGCGGCTGTTTGTGATCTGACGTGCGATGGTTGGGAAAGAACTGAGGGGGGTATGGGGGCTGCCCGCCTTTATAGATTGGTTGACGTCAGGGACTGATGTCGGAGGTGAGTGGTCCCCCCAGTAGATTGCTAGCTAGAAAGTTTCCGTGTGGCCCTTGTGGCTGTAGTCCTACTGGTGATGGTCTGCAAGAGATACCCTCGAAATAAAAATCTCGTGGTACCATCACAATTGCTCTCCAATGTTACCTAGGAGAGAAAAACAAGAGTTTAGCCTGAAACAAGGATGGTTATTTATTTTTAAATGTTCCTTGATAAGCATCAGCTTTGCAACCACATCGAAGGTGTGAACTGCTCTTCTGTGGAATGTTTCTCTGTTCTCGTACTTCAGTGATTGAAATGTCATTAAAAAAAGTGATCTCTTCTGGGTCACCACTAAAAAAAGGGTTTGGTTTCCTTTGATAAAGGTAAGGTTTGGCCTCTGGCCACGTGGAAGGCATCTTCACCTTCCATGTGGGGGACCCAAGTTCATGTCCCCTGCCTGACAATTTCCGTCGGGTTGATAGAAGACAACATTGTCATCAGGCCCTATGTCACACCATCAAGGTGGACCAGCTGCATCTTCTGTTGCCTGACTGCCCCCTGGTGGCCCTGGGTATGGGCTGTCACACCAGTAGAACCCCCCGCTTGTCTCCTTTCAGATGTACAGCTGGACACCTCATCTGACATCAAACACAGCATTGATTGTTGGCCACAGTCCTCCCCATCTGCCATGTCCTGGATGAGATCTGTCAGGGTGGCCCTGGGTTTGGGCCCCACCACAGGGGGCAAAACATGGGGGATCATGTGGCTGCGAGTTGGAGTGAAGCTGCAGCTGGGATAAAGGAGCAAAAACTGTAGGGAGGAACCGTTGATGGAGGTGAGTGGGTCAGATGAGGATGGTAGAACTTGGTAAACAGAATAATAAAAAATAATTCTTACCCAAGGTCTTCCAGTCACTAAGCAGACATTTTCTGTTGGTTATCATCTTGTATCTGTTGCTGTTGTCCCAAAAGTTCTTCCTCCCCTGAGGACATTGGACGACCCCTGCTCTCTTTTTTCAAATTTTTTTAAGGTGGGTTGTATTTTGGTGATTTTATGTACTTCAGTTTGGTGTCTGATCTCCAGATTGCAATTCTCACAGTAAATTGAAATTGAAAAAATGCCTCTAGGAGTTGAGCTGGCAGTTGCCATAGCTCTGGACAGATAGAGCATGTTCCCTCTTTTTACAGCTGTAAGGCTGCCGCCTGATCATCTATTGCCATGTTCGCTTTACATTCATGCAGGGTTGCTAATCTTCAGGGGGTGCCTCTGTCCTCGGATATCTTACTTCCTCATTAAGCCCTAGTTGCCTCCTATCAGGCGCTGGAGTCCACATCTCAGGAAGAAGATAGAGTGGAGGCAGTCCACAGGGGGGCAACTAAAATGGTGCAGGGTCTGGAAGGACCTTAATATGTACACCGTGGAAGAGAGAAGGGAGAGAGGGGATATGATAGAGACATACAAATATCTCATGAGGGTAAATAAGGTACAGGAGTAGGGCATTTTTCATAGGAAAAGATGCATGAGAACGAGGGGACATGCAGTGAAGCTGGGAGGGAATACATTCGAGAGAGCTGCGTGGAAGTACTTCCTTATTGAAAGAGTGGTGAATGCCAGGAATAGTCTTTCAGAAGAGATGGTGGGGCTGAAAATAGTGGTGGGTTTTAAGCATGCATGGGATAGGTACAAGGGAATCTTGGTCGGAAGCTGTGGGGGTGCAAGACAGCTGGAGACCAGGTAGTGTCTGTTGTGACAGAACAGGCTGGGAAAAAAATGGGCAGACTTGGTGGGGCAACGTTTCCTTGTCTGCTTTCAAATTCTGAGTTTCTGTTAGTCTGCTGAAGTGTGAGGGACTGTAGACAAGTCCACTTTCAGGAGTGTAACCATGTTTGTTCTGGTGGGCTATTCATCCACAGACCTACTCATACCTTCCCAGCCATCCTTAGTCTAGTGCTTCCTTAGCATCTTCTCTTAGACTTCTCTGAGCAGTAACTTTCTGATGGTTAGAGGTATTTTTATGAGGCACTGGTTTGATTGATGGAATAGTGCCTCTAAAAATGAGGCTGTTCCAAGAATCCACACATGTGCAGATAATATTGTAGGAGTGTGGGTCGGTGGGTGATTGCCACTAAAAGAAACATGGTTGGAGGTAACTAACCCCCATCTGCTTCTGTCATGTTATTTATTTATATCTTTTTTCCCCCACAGGTCAGCAGTCGGGTGCTTCTACAAGTGCATCAGGAGCAGCTCAGACTACCACTGGTGGCTTTCCCCAGCATCTCACTTACAATTCCTATGTCCTTAAGCAGACGCCCCAGGTCTGTATAGTAGTAGTTAATTTATTGTTCAGTCATAAAATTTTAGATCCTTAACTATGTATTTTAAAAAAAGCATCTGAATAAACACAGCAAATACATAGATAAAAATAGCCATACAGAAGATTCACATTTCCCTAGCCTCAGAAATGCAATATTTTCCCATAGAGTTTCTTACCTATAACATTTTCTACAGCAATCAATAACAGTATAAGCTAGATACATTAATTGCAAGTTCCGTGGATTAGGCAGTACACTTTTTAGGTTTAAGTTGGCAATAACCGATGACAGGGTGTGAGGTTATAGGCATTTAATCCTCACCTGGGGTACGTTGTGAGGCACAGGGCCGAAGGCCAAGTGTCCTCACAGCGCCCCAGGCATGGATTAAATGCCTATAACCCCACACCCTGTCGTGGGTTGTTGCGCTTATAACATGGGTTAGATTGAGGACAGGGTACAACCTCCCAAAAGCAGCTGCTCCCCATGTTTTAATGGAAGAAAGGGACAGTATCCTTCTGCCTTGTAAAGTGGTCCCTCACAAAAAATGCATGCTGTTGCTTCTTATGTAGATACAAGTCACAATCGCAGTTGTGTTTTTGATATTTGTGATGTCTAACAATGTAGTATGTTGGCTCAGGATGCCACAGAGCTGCCGATCCCTACACTGTGACAGCTGTACAAGGCTGACTCTGATTGGCTGTGGCACAGCTGCTGAGTGTAGCTTAAACTTTCAGTTTACTCCGCAGTTGCAGCGGCTCAGCTACTTAGTGAAATCTGTAAACACAGCAGCTTTGTAATTGGTGGAGGAGGGGTAGGACTGACACACTGATAGCTTCTGCAAATGGCTGTTGCAAGCCCGATCTCGGTACTTGCCTGTCACTGTGCTGTGACTCATGGTTTCCATGCCATCCTGCCATGTGGAACCCGCCGCTCGATGTTTCTGTGGAACCAAGGGTTATTTAAAATGTATAGCATGTGCACTGTGCAGACTGCATGACACAGCAGGAGAAGTCTTGCTTGCAGGGGCTCAGCCATGGACATGACGAGCCATGACAACAGCGGGTATTGGAAGCCCCATGTGCGTACTTGAGTGTCACTGTACTGTAACAAATGCTTTCTGTGCCATTTTGCCATCCGGGACCCGCAACAGTGTTTTTGCTGCGCAGATATACAATACTGACAACGGCTCCCTTACTGTGCTGGGTTCTGTTGGAAACTGAACTTGGATGGCTGTCTGTCGCACAGTGCCAAACGCAGCATGTGCAGTGTACTTGCTTTTGTTTATGTGGAGCACTGATACAGAGGGCGCTATAGTATGTCACAGAATCTGTACCACAGCCGTGATAACAGATTGGGGGGCAGGTGTGGGGAAACATGCTTGATCCCAGGCACTGGCAACACTTGCTGGAGCAAGATGTGGGTTGCGGAGGACAGCCCATGCTAACAGATGCTGTTCCTTGGGGGGGGGACACAGTGCCAGTGTGGGTTGAGTTGACTAACTAACTGGCATACTAGGCTGTTTTGCATCAGAAAGTTGCTTGCACTTGCAGCACATGTGATTGTCAACTTCACTTGGGGCTGCCACACTATAATCTGCTTGCCACTGGCCTCCATGCCTGTGGACATCTCCCATCCCTCTGTCCTGACCTGTTGGATGACGGACAGGATCACTCTCAGTTGTGTGCTCGTCCCCCACAACAATGTCCAATATGTTAATCTTCCTGACATGTTGGACCTTGGCTTCCCCATCTGGACATCTCAAGTTTAGCTGATTACTTACAGTAAGGGAGCCAAATAGTTAAACGTTAACTTGCATATCACCCTACTGCGCTGTGTCTGCACTGCTCGCTTACATGAACAGCGGCAATTGGTGCTAGCAAAAGTGAGCTGCTCAGCACTAGTAGGTCCATCCACAGTGTGATGCAGTCTTTGACACTGTGATAACTAGATCAGGCACAGCAACTGTGGATTACATAGAGAATTTAATGCACAGTCAGCTGTTGCTCTTCAGCCAATCGGTTTCACTATTCTATTGAACCCATGTTATAAGATACATTAGTTGCACGTTCTGTGGATCAGACAGTACACTTTTTAGGTTTAATAGAAAAAAAATTATTTGCCAATTGATGTGTTATACAATCATCCTCCAAGGTCATCAGAAATGTTGTAAGATATGCCGGCCCAGTGGAGCTGAGGCGCTGGTCGCCATACCTCTCACTACGCTGGTGACCGGTGTTCAGGAACGAGCACAGGTTGCCGGGGGTTGGCAAGGAAGGAGAAGGACTGAGCATCCATAGGACTGCTCCCCTCCTCTGGGGAGGGGGGTTTAGCACAGTCGGTGCAGGATTGTCTCCTGGCGGAGGCTGGGAGACAATACACTCCACTGTCCATAGGGGAGGAGCTGGGGGCAGATGTCTGGAGGGAACGCATGCAGACACGGGCCACTCCCCTCCGTAGACGTCATTGAGTGTCCTTGGCTCTGGGCAGTAACCAGGAAAAGAGAGGGATGGCACCTGGCCTGAGCGGCTTGATGGCCGTTAGTGAGTTTCATCGCAGCAGTGCGGCACCCATCTGGATCCGTGTTCTGTGGGGAGTTGGGGACTCCCTACAGCCCCACTGCAGGGGGTAAAACCACAGGAGCTGGGTGCTGGGCTGGCAGAGGCAGACAGCGGTTGGAATATCCCAAGGAGGATGCGAAGGCAAGGGGAGCAGGTCCAGATGGCCAAGGAGGTACAAAAAAGATAAAACAAATAAGAAAAGAACTGTTGTAAGATTCCTGTGGAATCTGTGAGAGTGAGGAGATAATCTGAGCCAGATAGACTTTCCTAGATTTATTATACTAGGGACAGTATAATAAATATTATCCAAATTTTCTGTCTCCACAGTTACAATTGCTATTTTTCCTCAAGGGATCTAAAGTTTTTGAATATCTAGCCTCAAAAACATTGCTTCTGAAACAGAGTTCCCATGATGTCCTGCTGTTTGGCAGTGCTCTGTACTCTCCATGGCTGTTTTTGGAGGGTACAGTTTGTGATTGCATCCATCTCTTCTGTGTAAAGTATGGTGGAGCCAGTGATCTCCTTGCATGCATGTGTCGGTGATGCACTTGGACTTCTAATTCCTTGCTTGGTTCACATATATTTCTGCATGAATGGGAACACTGTTCTGAAAGTCTTGACTCTATTATTTTATGAAATTATATCACTTCCTTACATTTATAATGGTATCCAGATAATATCTATATCGGAACCACACATCATTCTGTATTGCTTCACATTGTCAATGTGGAATATTTACATAAGGGTAAAGTGCTCTGCCACTGGGATAGTGGTACAGTCCAAAACTGTGACCTCAGCATAGAACACTGAGCACATGAAGATTCTGGTTGCAGCAGTTACTCGATTTCAGCTGTACCACTGAAGGGGTAGCATGCATAGAGAAGTTGGCTAATCTGCTAGCCAGAACCTCATTTCAGTGCCTGTGGTGCCATGTATCATTAGCAGAGTGTTTTATTTTCTTTGCAGGTCTAAAAAATATTAGCCTGGTACCCCTCCCAAAACAGTGTCTGCAGCGCAGTAGTTCTGAATTCTGTGGCAGGAAATTAGCATTTACAGTACGCTCTCTGGCAGGAGAAATTGTTGCTGATCATCTTGTGGCAGTGTTTTCTTGAGAGGGGTTTTGAGTCTCTATCTTGGACCTGCCTAGCCCAACACCCGCCCCCATTCAGATTCTTTCTTTTTTTTCCCCAGCTAGGTATCTTTTAAGGTTCTGTGCAGTTTCTGTATTGTTGGCTTCTTTGGTCGGACCATTGCGGTACGAAGGCAGTTTGGCTAGCATCTCATGCCACTCTGCACCCTTCTTGTTGGCATTTTGTCCCTTGTTTTGTTCCCTGAGGAGTGTTTTTCATGCTTTTTCTGGCACTCCACATCCGTTCTTCAGCAGGGGAAGGGGCACGCACTCGGGCTGTCCGTATGTGGATGTCACGCGCCCATGTGATGTCACCACACACGTGCGCGTCCATGTGACATCACCACACACGTGCATGCCCATGTGACGTCACCATGCATGCATGCATGCACCCATTGTAATTCCAGGAGTGCAGTACAGGTGTTTTACTAGTAGAAGGCATGGTTGGCTTGATAGCCTGTTTCCCCTTGAATGCTCGGAGTGCAGGTTGATTCATTTATATGGAACCTCTTCAGCAGCCCTTGCAAATGCATCACTTAGTAGCAGTATTCAGGGCAGTTGGCTTAGCCAGGGAGGAGCTGATCCAGAAGGAAGGCCTTGTTTGCACAGAAGGTTTTTTTGCAGGCTAGCATTTGCTATTAAGAAGTCACCTTGATCCTCGGGGAACTGCAGTGTATCCCTCCAAGATTCACTGATGGAGTGAGGAGTGGGGTTGCTGCTTACTACAGGGGCAGTATGGTAGTGTATGGAGTTCTGGCTATTGATACAGTCAAGGGACAGTGATACTATGGCATATTCTGGACTATCCAAAATTCAGTGAGGTAGTGAGGCGAGAAGTTTGTGTTCTCTACAGGGGCGGTATCATAGTGTACGGAGATCTTCATTCTGGCTGATATTACCATGGCATATCTTAGACTTTTCACTTAAATGATGTAGGACCTATTACAGGACAGTGACTCCCCTTTGCTTGAGGTCATGCTGTCCTTAATGGTTAATGCAGTTTAACATGTCTATTTTGATTCCACCCAGCCGATCCATTGGGCTGGGGGGAAGGGATGCACCTGTTGTACTGTCTGGCAGTGGTAAGGCTGAGATGTGCAAATCCTTATTTCTAGGGACATGGATATTGTGCACTATCCACATGTTGCCAGTTTTACTTTACCTTTAAATCCAGGTAGAACATCTTCAAGCTAAGCTCCTCCCACCCACCCAGGTGGTATCCTCCTCAGCACCACCCCGTGATTTCATATCTTCCTTTCCACTAGAGGAGTCAGGTCTCCTCCTTCGCAGCTCTCTGTGGGCGTTGTAGGCCCTGTTTCTTCAGTCTTCAGGCATTTTTTCATCGAATTTTTATCTTTTTTACTGGTTCCACTTCACCTCTGCCCTCCTCTCCATGGAGCACGATGAATCCCGAGCCAGCCCCAGGTTTAAGCAGTGCGCGAAATGTTGCACACCGACGCACACGGCTCGTTCATCTATTGCCTGGGAGCAGAGCATGGCCAGCAGGCCTGCAGTCTGTGCAAGACCCTGCTCCCCTCTTCCTTGCAGAATAGATATGCCACCTTTTGGCCGGTCGGATAAGCAGGATCCTTCGGTCAGGTCCAAAGACACCCGCAAGGCTGTTTTGGCAGTGGCGGGCTCTGTCTCTCAGCTGGCTGACCTCAAACGATGCGGCAGCTCAGGTCACGATGGTCTCTTCCTCCGCCCCAGCACTGCTTCCGGTGGGCACCTCTGCCGGGGCTTCCTTTATGGACATGCGCAAGTCCCTCGAAACCATTGGGGAAGGTACTTGTGAGGGGATCACTCTTCTAAGGTGTGACTTAAGAAGTCCTTCCGTCCGTATTGGAACCGAGAGCGGGCTAGTTTTTCCTGCGCTCAGGAGCTTGCTGACTGAGATGTGGGCCGACCACTGGCCAAGATTGTTCTCGACCCAATCAGCCCATTGTTGGACAAGGTGATGAACTACTTTCTCTCCTGGACTCCAGCCCACTCCCAGGAGGGACAGGAAGTCGGTTGACCCTGCTGTTTCCTCCAAGAAGCTCCCCCCAGGGGTCTCGCAGCAGGACTCTGTCCTTGTGGTCTACACGGCCCCTTCTCCCACATCCCCTCGATGGTGGCATTCCCATTGCCGGTTGGGATCCAGGTTAAGGACCCAGTCTCGGGACTCAGACCATTCCCATTCTTGACCCCCACGGAAGCGCTGCCGACTCTCTTCCTCTTGTTCATCTTTGGAGGAGGAGATGCTCCGCTATAAACTTCGGCGGCTGTATGAAGAGCTGCTATAACAGCAGTGGGTCCTCAGGCAGGGCCAATTCTTCCAGCAGGCCCCGTCGCTTCCGTGATCTACCCCAGTGGGGCCAGTTCCGGCTGGCCGAGCCTTCTTCAGCTTCTCTACCCATATTAGTGGAGCCTATGCCCAAGCAGCCTTCACACAGGGTCCCATCCAAGGCTTCTCGGCTGGCCTCTGGTCTCAGTGGCAGACTTTCAATTGTGATTACCCACTCTGGTGACTCCAGAGTGATTCATGGGGACTGGGGAATGAGGGCAGTTTTTGAGGAGTCGTCGTATACGGATGGCTTCTCTGTGTTCATCGCGGACCACAGGCTTTGATCAGGAGTTTTCCGAGGAATTTGCCTCCGACCAGGGCCCCGTCTCCTTCGGGGCCTTGTTCCAGCTTATCTCTCAGTGTAAGGGATCCCGCTGGTCCAGAAGAGGGACAAGTATCCCCTGACTGAGATCCTTGACATGGATGACTTCCCCAGGGGTGGCCTTTCTGGTGGTGGAAGCCATCCTGGGTTCCTTCCTGGAGTTGTGGCAGCATCAAGCTTCTTGCCCTTCTCCTTGCGCCTGTATGGTCTGTTAGTATGCGGTCCCTCCCAGGTCCCTCCTCGGGTTCTCTGATCACCCCTTGGCTGAGGGGTTAGTGGCTGACTCAGTTTTCCATCAGACAGGCAGTGTTGGGGATGTCGACAAGCCCTCTGTCAAGGAGTTGAAGAAGCTGGATCATGCCACCAAAAAGGTGTATGTTGCATCCTCTTTGGGCCTCTGGTAGGTGAGCGCCGCTGTAATGATTGGCAACTTCAGCCACGTGCTCAGGGGGTCCTAGACCACGTCATCCCACACCTTTTCGTGAACTTGCATTCTGCGGTGAAAGTGGTCTGTGACCAAGGCCGTGCTCTGGCTAAACATCAGCTCCAGATAGCCTTTGGCATAGGCAATGCCTGCACCCAGTCAGTGGCAGCGGCAGTGGCCATGCACCACAGAGCTTGGCTTCAGAGCTCCACCTTTATGGTGGATACCCAACATAACATAGCAGATGTCCCGTTCTTGGGCACCAACCTCTTTGGGCTGGGTGTAGAGGGCCACCTTATGAGGACTGAGAAGTCCAGTGCGGCCGTGGACTCCATCATGTCCATGCAAAAGGACCCCAAGGGCCAGCTAATGAAAAAGAATGCCTTTTCATTTTGGTCCTTTCAGCCCCAGCAGCTTAAGCAATAGCAGCCCTAGTCAGGGCAGTCCCAGGTTTGGTGGCCCAAACCCAAGTTGGGCAACCAGGGTCCCAAAATGTCTGGAGATCGAAGGTCCTCCGGTGACCAGTGCCAGATCCTACTTCTCCAGAGTTGCTTAGTGACGGGTTGGGGGGCATCTGCCTTCCACCTGCCGCACCCCTGCCTCAGCTTCCCATGGAGACTCGGCTCAGCTATTTTTGGCATGCCTGGTCCACGATTACTATTGACGAATGGGTGCTGGATGTTGTGGGTCGAGGTCTGCCCCTTGACTTTGGGGCTCTCCTGCCCCATTGGGCTTATGCCCCACAGGACTCCGTGGCTTCTATAGACATGCTGTCCACCCTTAGGGCAGACATTTCCCAGCTCCTTGAGAAAGGCGCAGTGTTTCATGTCCCAGATGCCACGGGGGGCCAGGGCTTTGTGTCCAGGTAATTGAACCGGGGGGGGGGGTGCCCCATGTTGGATCTGCATAACGCGAACCAGTTCTTGAAGAGGCGCAAGTTCAGGATGGTCACTCTGGAGCAGGGCATCTGGTTCTGCTCGCTGGACCTCCAAGATGCCTTCTTTTACATCCCAGTCAGTTCTTCCCACTGGTGGTACCTTCGGTTCTATGTGGAAGGGGTGTTGTACGAGTTCTGGGTCATGCCTTTCAGTCTATTCTTAGCCCCCAGGGTCTTCAGCAAGTGCAGTGCTGTGGTGGCAGCATTCCTGATGTGCTGCGGGGTCTGGGTTTACCCTTACCTGGATGACTGGTTGATTGCTGGTCCCTGCTGGGAGGCAGTGGAGCAGTCCAGGGATCTGACCCTACAGACATGCTCAGTCTTGAGTCTTATCAGCCTGGCCAAGTCGAAATTCAACCTCTCTCAGATAATCCACTTCATCTGGCAGAGCTAGACTCCCCATGGTCCGGGTGGCGGAATTTACCTCCTTTGCCCGATCATTTCAGGTTAGGCACTCACGCCATGTCCTGGACTTCCTGTGGCTGCTGGGGTACATGGCGTCCTGCACCAACGTGGTCCTGTGGGCCCACTGGTGGATGCGCCCCATGCAGTGGGAGCTAGCCCTTCAGTGGTCTCAGCGCCTTTGTCACCTGGACCAGTTGGCCATGTTGATGCAGCCGACATGGGACATCATCCAGTGGCTTCCAGTAGGCAAGATCTGACATCATGGGGCGGTGCAGAGGGAGTTACCACCCGAGTGGGTGGGAGGAGCCAGCTTGAAGATGTTCCAGCAAGCCTTAAAGAGGAAAGGACACTGCCAGAAGTGTGGATGAACACCATATAACACTCCTAGAACTACTGTTACAGGTGAGTAACCTGTTTTTACTCACCTGTAACCGTAGATCTTACTTAGAGAAACTGCTCTTGCCTCTTGCAGCAGGTTACACCATTAGGAATGAAGCCGGCAGGCACCAGGACCCCACGGAAATTTTCTAGTTAGCAGTATCCAGCGGGGACCGCCCCTGATGTCGGCCCCGCCCCCGACGTCAGGCATCATACAAAAGGGGGCGGTCCCCTAGAATCCCCAGTTCTTTTCCCGCCGTCGACTTGCCAGCATTGGCCTCACGGTCCCACTCTAGCGAATGACGCCTAGAACTTTCAGCGTTTTATCTCTAAATGTCGATATCTCCAACTCCTTCCTCAGAGGGACGTCCCTCCAAGTCTGCCTGCGGCAAACAGATCCCTTTCAAGGATATACATGCATCCTGTCTGCAGTGCTTAGGCCCAGAACACGACACCAAGGCCTGCTTCTTTTGCCAGCGGTTCAATAGTCACACCCGGATCCGCCGCCAGAAGGCACTTCAGAGGTTCCTCTTGGAAGAAAAGTTGAAAAGCATGAACAAAGACCCTGCCTCCAGAGGTGAGTCTACCTCTAAGTCCCATAAGCACCAGGACAAGCATTGGGAGAAGGCCAGGTCCAGATCCCCTAACCGGGCCTCGGACCCGCGCACCAGTTCAGGCTCCACGCGTTCAGACCATTCTCCCTCAAGGGCTCGCTCTCAGCCCCCTTCCGTTAAAGTGAAGTCTTAAGGCAGCGCTTCGGCTTCTCTGCATCCCATCAAGACTTCCAGGCCTACGGCTTCTTCAGCACCCTCCCGGGCCTCCTCGAAGTCTTCTGACCATCACTGGTCCAAGTCCTCTTCAAAAATACCTCAAGCTTCCTCAGATAGACACCGGAACACCGACACCAGATCGGCCTCCCAGCCTCCTAGGGGTCCGGATCCCCCTCCCAGGAAGACTAAGGACCTGACGTCCCTAAAACGGCCGGCGGACCCAAGCGGGCTACCGACCCTTCATCGGATAAGCGCCCATTGGACCAGACATCGGCTAAGCATCTGACGTCAGTGAGATGTTCACTGGAGCCGAAGACTGCCTTCCCGTCACCGGTGGACACCGGTCACCGGGACTCTACAGAGGAGGATCCGACGTTGCCTGATGTCCAGGCAGGCGACAGTGAGGACGCCAGGCTTCCACAGGAGCCTTCGCCAAACCTGGTGACGCCCTTGGACCCGACGCCCGATATCAGCGACAGACCACCAATGCCAGGACTGTCGTCCGGTATGAATATTCAGGAGGTCAAAGATCTCTTCACTTTTTGGTGGGACACAATAAAAAAGGACGTGATCCCAGTAAAACCTCCTCCTCCTCCTACTCCTTCACTTCCTGCTCCCCCTTCTCCACCGCCGCAGGGGCCAGCAGGAAGACCACCGACCCCCAAGGAACCTACTCCACCTCCTAGTGGAAGATCCAAAGAAAGGAGAAGGCCCCCCTCAAGATCTCCTTCAGGGTCTCCCAGTCCCAAGCGACCCAGACGTCGATGGTCCACTCCGCAGGGGATGATTCTAGACCTGACACCTCACATACCTCCAGGTCTCCTTCTCCAATCAGCATCCCATCACCTGACCCATGAGACCTGCCCAGGTCACCTCCGGATGATCCCTCTTTTTCCGAAATCATGAGGCACATCCAGGAGAACATGGGATGGGAATCGGAAGATCTCGCCTCCGAAAGACAGCGCCTAGCTCATTATCTTCAGCAGAAGGACCCTAAGCCTGTGGTGGTGCCACCCTTGGTGGACACCTTTGCGGACGTCACCAAGGCTGCGTGGAAGCGTCCGCACTCCACCCCCGCGGTGTCGAAGAAAGCTGACCGCCTGTACAGGGCTCCTGCAGAGGACCAGTACTTGGTGCAACAACCCCTGGTTGATTCCCTGGTCATTACGGCCTCCCATGATAGGTCTCAGCGACCACAGCATCTGAGTACACAGCCACCGGACCAGGAATCCAAGCAGTTGGCTGCCCTGGGGAGGCGCATGTATGCAGCTGCTAGATGCTCCATCAGGTCACTGAACTTCTGACTCATCTGGTTCAGTTTCAGAATGCCCTGTGGGAACAGGGTCAGGACCTGGTTGACAAACTACCGGATGGCGAGCAGAAGGAGGAGCTCTTGAACCTCCTCTGCACAGGGTCAGACGTGGGGACCCAAGTGTTAAGAGCCGCTTATGATTCTGCGGACTCTTCTGCTGGGGCGCAGCTTCAGGCATCTGTCTCCGGAGACACTCCTGGCTCCGTGTCTCCGGATTTACCCCAGACGTACAGAAGAGTATCCTGGACGTCCCTTATAAAGGAGAGGTCCTGTTTGGTGAACCCTCTGAAAAGGTCATCACCAAGCTTCAGGACACCAGGAAGGTGGTGAGGACTGTGCAGGCTATGTACAGACCAAAACCGGGTTCCTTTCCGAGGAACTAGAATCATTTTCACGGCCGGCAACAGTGTCAGCAACCACGTTCCGGCCAGCAGCAGAGGGGCACTTTCACCCGTAAAACCCAGCCCAAGTCTTCCCCAGGCCAAGGTCAATGATACAGAAAACCAACCCAGCCTGCAGGAGACGATGCCGCCACAGCATGACTCCTTCCCGGCCCCGCCCCTCCTCTGGATCAATGGGCAGAAAAGGTCGGGGGTCGCATCGCTCGCCATCTTTTGGGATGGCAGAGGATAACCGCCGATTGGTGGGTTCTCCAACTGGTCGAGAAAAGGCACTATATAGAATTCCTCGACCGGCCACCGTCAAGGCCTCCCCTGCTTTCCCGTTATTCAGGTCAGCACGCACTGCTTCAACAGCAGGAGGTGCTAGCGCTTCTGGAAAAAGAGGCTATAGAGCACGTCCCGCGGAACCAGAGAGGTGCAGGATATTATTCCCACTTCTTTCTGGTTCCCAAAAAGACAGGGGACCTCCATCCGATTTTGGACCTCAGCGGCCTCAACGCCTCGGTGCTCTACAAACACTTCCGCATGGTGACTCTTCCAGGTTTAATTCCCATGCTAAAGCAGGGCACCTTCTTAGCATCACTGGACATGCAGGATGCCTACCTGCACATCCTTATAGCTCGAACGCACAGAAAAGTCTTGCGCTTCGAGTTTCTAGGTCGACATTATCAGTTCCGAGTCTTCCCATTCGGACTGTCCTCGTCACCTCGGGTATTTACGAAGTGCATGGCAGTAGTAGCGGTAGCTCTCAGGAGACAAGGCCACTATGTGTTCCCATACCTGGATGACTGGCACCTCATGGCCCCCTCCCGGGAGGCTCTGATGTCCGCAATCCACTATACTCGTTCCCTCTTCGGGTCGCTGGGCATCATCATCAATCAGGAGAAGTCGAACCTGGTTCTGTCGCAAAGACTGCAGTTTATAGGTGCAGTCCTGGACACCGTCCAGGGGAGAGCCTTTTTGTCCCAGGAGAGAGCGGAACACCTCAGATCCCTTATAAGGGATATCTTGGCGAAGAAGACGGTCCCTGCAAGACTGATCCTTTGCCTGCTCTGACTTATGCCTGCGGCCATTGTGACAGTCCCTTTAGCCCATCTCCACATGCTGGTGACCCAGTGGATGTTACGGGTACAGTGGGATCAGAAGCAAGACCATCTACAGCTTCCAATTCGGATCACGAAGGCCGTCATCCGAGATTGGCAATGGTGGCTCGAATCAGAGCACCTATCAGTCCCATTTGTTGCGCCGTCTCCGATTGTGACACTCTCCACGGACGCTTCAGGGTTCGGTTGGGGAGCACACCTCGACAGAGTCAGGTCTCAGGGCTCGTGGACATCCCAGGAAGCTCATCTTCACATAAATATTTTGGAGATGAGAGCAGTCCTTTATGCCTTGCAGGCCTTCCAGTCAGAGATTCCACCAGGTACTCTGCTGCTGCAAACAGGCAATACCGCGGTGATGTATTACCTCAACAAACAAGGAGGCACTCATTCCTACCCGCTTTCAATCAATCAGTCAATCAATATCTTTATTTATCCAGGTGGGCACCATTGAGCAAGCTCATTTACAAGGTGGACCTGCGGTCCTACAGTAATAATACAGAAAGACAAGTTACAATAGTACAAACAGTAAAAATAGCTGCTATTATAGTAAAAATGCACGTTTACAGATAATATACATTGAACATAGAACTACAAGGAGTCGTGGATAATGAACTTGTGCTGGATACAAGCCCAAAAAACTGTGCATTTTGTAGTGGGAAATGTTAGGGAGAAGGTAGGCATACCAGATAGAAGATATCAAGCGCATAATGTAGGGCGAGGTGGGGAATAGGGGCACAAGTGAAGAGGACCCAATTGTTAGAGCAGAGTGAGGGATTGGGAGGGCGGAGGACCGTACGAAAGGCGACAAAGCGATTTTTGCCCCAAAATGCGGCGACATATGGAGGAGAAAAGCTGCCGTTGTACTAAGTGCAAGAGGAGGAATATAGTAGCAGGGGCATAACTGGGAGGGTCCTGGAGGTTGGGGCAGAGGAAGGTGTTGGATGGACGAGGGACCGAATATTTTTTGGGCGAAAGACAATAATTATCCCCAAGTGCAGTAGCTTGTGCTAGAATCAGGCTGCAGCTGTTCAGAGTGTCAAAGAATAAGATATGGGAGTTCAGCAATAAATCCTGTGGATCTGTGAGTGGGCATGCTAGAGGCAGAGGCGCACATTTCAGCTGGGGGGGGCCACCATTTGTGGGCCGCCATTTGAGGGAGGGAGGTTAGTTAGTGTCTAGTAAAGCAGTTCCAAATTTCCGTAATGCCATCACGGTAAAGCCTTTTGAACAAAAGGGTACTTACTGGGGTTTTCAGCTTAAGTATTTTTGGGGTTTTATTCCATATTGATGGGAGTGAGAATCCAAAGGCAGCTCTCCCGACTCGTGTGAGTGCCCTGGGTATATTTAGCAGGAGTTGTGAGCAGCTTCTAAGGGAATAATTCCTGTGCACAATCGGAGACAGTCAGTCGACGATGTATTGAGGGAGTTTGCCACTGAGGGCTCTAAGTGTCCAGAGTGCTGCATTAAAGTTGCGCCTATAGTGAAGTGAGGTCCAGCCCGTGGCGGCATAAAGTGCACAATGATGGGTAGAGAAGGGGAGGTCAGTGATGAAGCGTATAGCTCTGTGGTAGAGCGTATCTAATTTTCCAAGATAGGAAGCTGCACAGCTACTGTATATGAAGTCTACATAGTCAATTAAGGACAGGAAATAGCTTGGACTAGTCGCTTCTTTGCATCTGCTGTAAGAAGTCTTCTTGTCCTGTAAAAGAAGGCCAAGTCTTTGCCTTTCATTTTTCAGCAAGTCTTCCAGGTGGACAGTGAAGGAGAGTTTACAGTCGATCCAGACCCCAAGATATCTGAATTTCGGAACGTACTCTAAGCACTCTCCCAGCATCGTGGTTACTGGGGGGAGGGAGTCAGTAGCGCTTGTGTAGTTTGCGGGGGAAAATAACATGGCTTTAGTTTTCTTAGCGTTTAATAGCAGTTTTTTATTGATTAGTTGGAGTTGCAGGAGGTTGAAATCTTTTTGTAGGTCAGTACAAGCTTCTTTTGGTGTAGGACGACTCAGGTACAGCACTGTGTCATCTGCGAATAAGTGAATACTTGCATCCTTGATTCCCTCATCATTGTTGTTGATGTACACTGCGAAGAGGAGGGGACCTAATATGGATCCCTGAGGGACACCCCTTACAAAGAGGTGTCCCTGAGGGACACCTCTTTGTAAGAGTTTTAGGGCAGATAGTTCGCCATCCGCTTTCACCTGCTGGTATCTGTCTGTCAGATATTCAGAGAACCAGTTTAGAGAAGTAGCATCCAGTCCTTGTGTTTTTAGCGAGTCGAGGAGCAGGTCGTGGTCGACTGTGTCGATTGCTTTGCTGAGGTCAAGAAACACAGCACATACTGACTTTTTATGCTCCAACTCCAGTTGCCAGTCGTTGGTTACTTTAGCTAATGCCGAGACTGTTCTGTGGTTGGCTTTGAATCTGGATTGAAGGGGGTTTAGTAATTTTTCTCTGTCGATGAAGGATCTTAGTTGGCCATTTACTATTTTTTCCAGTAGCTTCGAGAGTGTGGGTAGGAGAGAAATTGGCCTATAGTTATTAAGGTCGCAAGGGTCTCCAGATTTAAATAGCGGAATAACGTGTGCGATCTTCCATATTTGAGGAAAGGTACCTTGTGTTAGGGGCAGGTTGAATAAATGAGTAATAGGCACTGCCAATACGTGGCATGCTATCTTTAGGAAGTATGGTTCAAGTGCATCTGCGCCGGCGCTTTTCTTAGTATCCAGGTGGAGAATCAAGTCTTCCACTTCCTTGAGGGAAACCGATGAGAATGAGAAATGTTGACTAACGGAGCAAACATTTGGTGGGGTCATGCCAAGTTGGGTGCACAGGCTACATGCAGGCGAGTTATCAAAGGCTAAACCCGCTGTGGTGAAGTGCGTGTTGAATGCCTGCAGTATCTCTTTTTTGTCATTGAGTACTGTATTGTCAGAGGTAATTTTTGTAGGAAGCATATTTTGTGACGTGGCTCCTGCCAGTTCTTTGATTGTGGCCCAGAATTTGGAGGGACAATTGGCTGCAGTATCTAGTTCTGCTTGGTGATGGCAGGCTTTAGCTTCCCCAATCAGTTTGGTGCAGCGATTTCTGGCTGTTCTAAAGAGACGCCAGTCTTCCTCTTTTTGGGATTTGCGGGCAGTATTCCAGAGTTTATCCCTGGACAGTAGTGCAGCCTTGAGATCTTGAGTGAACCAACGGCATTTCCTGGCCTTTTTGTGTATTTTTGACAGAGGCGCATGTAGATTCATGGCGTAGGTAATGATTTCATGTAGTATAGAATATGCAGTTTCCACTGTTTTTAGCAAGGTAAAAACTCTGCCCCAGGGGAGAGTTCTTTAGGTCAAGTAGGTATGCCTTTGGGTCGAATGACCTGGTTGACCTTTTGGTGGAGAATTTGGCTGTACTTGGCACTTTGTTGGCTGCCCAAACTCTAGCTTAGGCAGTGGTCGCTAATATCCTTGTCAAAGGTTCCAATGTGGGAGAAGGAATGGGGTTTATTCACAAGCAGGACATCCAGAAGGGTACTTTTGGATGTATTCTTTTTGTTGATATGGGTGGGCTCTTCGTTGAGTAGGGTGAAACCAAGGGAGTCGCAGAAAGATTTAAGCGGGTGACCGGCTTCCGACAGCCAATCGTAGTTTAGATCCCTGAGGATAATTGTTTCCAGGGGCTAGTGTCCAAGGTAGTTGTAAGATAGGACAAGAGCTGAGTACTGGCAGGTGGTGGTCTATAGCATCCTATGACTCGGAGTGCTAATGATGGGGATAGGTCGATTTTTATGTCCAGGCACTCAAATCCCGCTACCAGTGAGTTAGAATTAAGTGTTGATGCCACAAATCTATCTTTGATGTACATGGCGACCTCACCTCCTCTGGATTGCCTATCGCATCTAAAGATCTGGTAGTTAGGTATATTAATCACGCTATTTGGCATAGAGGGCCGTAACCAGGATTCTGAGATGACAAGCACATCTGGCATTGTATGGGCGGTCCAAGACTGGATAAGGGAGAATTTTTTCAGCAGGTTGCACACGTTAATGTGCATAAAACTAATACCTTTAAGAGATAGTGACTCAGAAGGGGAGGTAAGTTTATTTATGGGCCCTGGATTAAGCTTGACATTGCCAGAGCAGAGTAAGAGGAGGAGTAGCAATTTTTTCAGGGATTCAAGTGAAAGGCAATGAGCTTGAGGCTTTTTCCGGCTTGGCATGGAGGAGGAACCGGGGTGCCAAGCTTTGTTTTTTAATTTATGCAAGCCTAAGGACACTGAGGCTAATACTCTGGCTGTGTAACGCCAGTGGGAGTAACTCAAATTAATTAGAGATAAGGAAGGAGGCGTTGACAAACCTGCAGTAGTTGCTCTTCGAGTAAGGTAGTCCGCCTGGATCAGTTGGCAAGGGGCCTTGGCATAACATGTGATGTGTAGAGTCAGATTGGGCGAGCAGTCTTCAGGATGAGGATGTGGTGTACCCCCAGTCTCAAATTTTTCGGATAATAAGCCAGTAAGGGGTATGATACACAGTGCAGTCAGGAGGAGGAATTGCCACAAGGCTGCCATAATTGCAGTTGTTGGGTAAATGAGGGAATTTTGATAACAAGGGTAGCTCGCCGGCTGCTGGTTGCAGGAATCCCCTGGCGGAACCCTGGCAGCAACAAATTGTTTTAGTAAGAAAGAGAAGGCAGGAGATTCGACAGGGATGGGAGTGGGCGGTGCTAACGGGTCTATATAATAGCACACAGGAGGGGGGGATGCGCGGGTGGGCGAAAAATTGCGGCTTTGCCGTACCTCTCAAGCGGTGGAGTCCAATGAGGAGGTCTCGGGCGGCAGCTTCCGAAGCGCTGACTGCCTGGTGTCCGCGGTCCATGCAGAGGGCGTCTTTGCAGGGAGGCCATGAGGGTATGGGATTGGGTACTGCAACACGGCGCAAACCTTATAGCTGTACATGTCCCAGGAATAGACAACGTCATCGCAGACAGCCTGAGTCGGTCTCAGGCCAGAGTCCAGGAATGGGAACTACTCCAGGAGGTCGTAGAGGATCTGTTTCGCAGATGGGGGACACCAGAGTTAGACCTTTTCGCGTCCCCATCCAATGCAAAACTGCCCAGTTTCTGCTCGTTAGATCCAGGGCCTGGTGTTTTCTGGCGAGACGCATTGTCCCTCTCCTGGACGGGCAGATTCCTTTACGCATTTCCTCCCTTCCCATTGATCCAGAGGGTTCTTTTGAAACTCCGCAGAGAGCGGGCGACGCTGATACTAATCGCGCCCTTTTGGCCTAGGCAGATTTGGTTTCCTCTGCTGTTCCAGCTGTCTCAGGAACTTCCGATGCCTCTGCCAATCAGCTCCCACTTATTGTTCCAGGAGGCAGGATCCTTGGTCCATCCGGATCTTCGCTCTCTGAACCTGCATGCCTGGCTCCTAGGGATATAGCTGTCTTGCACTACGGGGTCTTGCAAGAGGTAGCAGATGTCCTAGCGGCTGCTAGAAAACCGGCCACTCATGCCACGTATGCCATTAAATGGTGCCGTTTTTGTCTTTGGGCTCAAGCACGAGGCCTTTCCCCACTGGTTTGTCCGGAAGGTACGGTCCTAGACTACCTTCTGTCTCTATTTCAGGCAGGCTTGGCCTACTCCTCAATTAAAGTATACCTTTGTGCCATCTCGGCCTGTCACACACCTATAGGTCTGCGGTCCATAGCTCAGTTGGAATCCGCACGAGCTATCCTGCGAGGCATCCTCCACCTTAGGCCTCCGATTAAGGATCCCATCCCTCCTTGGGACTTGCCCTTTGTCCTGGAGCAGCTTACGCTGCCACCTTTTGAACTAGCCGTGGATTGAGAGCTACGTCTTCTGGCATGGAAGACGTTATTTTTAGTTGCTGTTACGTCAGCCAGAAGGATTTCTGAGCTACACGCACTTATGTGCAAAGAACCTTATTTGGTTTTTCACCAGGACAGAGTGTCCCTAAGAACAAATCCAAAGTTTCTACCTATGGTGGTTTCAGCCCTCACCCTTAATCAGGATATCGATCTGCCAGTGTAGTTCTCTAAATACTCTAATAGAGGAGAGGCCCTGCTGCACACTCTAGATGTGCATAGGTGTCTAAGATACTACCTGACCAGACCAGGCAATACCGTAAATCTGATCGGCTTTTTGTCTCCTTCGACCACAGGATGTTGGGAGCTCCAGTTTCTAAACAATCGCTTTCCAGGTGGCTTATCCAGTGTATCATGTTCTGTTACCAGAAACATAACAAATCCCTACCGGGCTCGGTTAGGGGGCATTCCACAAGGGGGGTGGCGACCTCCTTTGCTGTTCTAAAGAACGCGTCCCCTGCAGCCATCTGTGCAGCGGCTACTTGGAGCACCGTGCACACCTTTATCAGGCATTATAGCCTGGATGTTGCATCACAGCGAACAGCTGGTTTTGGTCTAGCAGTCCTTCAGGGACTACTATCATAGGCTTCGGTCCAACTCTCGATCTCTACCTAGCCTCCTTCCATCTGCAAGGGATTTCCACTATTGCTTGGGAATCGGTCCTAATGGTGTAACCTGCTGCAAGAGCTGTTTCTCGAAGTAATATAGTACAGTTACGTAAGAACTTACCGTAACAGTAGGTCTTTGAGAACAGCTCTTGCAGCAGGTAGTTTCCCTCCCACCATCCCCTCTGGAGGTAGAGTTGTTCCTTTAGTTGCTACCTAGGATTAGGTGTTTTCACACCGCTTTGAATACCTTCCTTGATGGCGGATCCTCAGTCTCCACTTCTGATGTCATCTAGTGGCCGGGAGTCTTCGGCGGGAGAACTGGGGATTCTGGGGGACCGCCCCCTTTTGTATGATGCCTGACGTCGGGAGCGGGGCTGACGTTGGGGGCGGTCCCCGCTGGATACTGCTAGCTAGAAAATTTCTGTGGGGTCCTGGCACCTGCCGGCTTCAGTCCTAATGGTGTAACCTGCTGCAAGAGCTGTTCTCGAAGATCTACTGTTACGGTAAGTTTATTTATTTTTTTTTTTTATTTTAACATCAGTTTAACAACCTTTGAGCCAGAGGCTCATTCACAAAGGTACCTCGTCATAAGAAGGACAGCGACATACATACATGAAACACATTGCAGGTCAGCAGTACAGTTCAACAATACGGTACAGTCAGATTACAAGTACAGAGGGACATAACATTGAATTAACAGCAAATTCAGATAATCAAATTCAGAATAGGCAGCTAAGGGTAGTTGAGTTGAATAGAGGTCCTGCGGGGGGAGAGTGGGCTGAAGAGGAAGGGGTGCAGCTCAGAGAGCTTTGTCAGTAGGTAGGGATGGGAGGTCAGTGCAGCGCAGGAGTGTGAGTTGAACAAGTGACTTCTGAGGCTGTATTTAAAACATGCTAATGAGGGAGCCTCAGTGATGCTGGCAGGGAGGAGTTGTACCCAGTGGGAGCTCTATAGAGGAAGGCCCTTTGGCCCTGGGAGGTCCTAGCCCTTGGAGCGACCAGTGCAGTTTGCAGGAGCTGCAAAGCACTGTGGGATTAGTTCGCGAACAGAGTTAGCTAGGCCAGGAGGGGAGAGACCATGGAGAGCTTTGTATGTAAGTTGGCAGGTTTGGAACATGAGGCGCTCATCAAGGTTGAGTATGGTGGCCATGGAGTACAGTAGACAGGTGTGGGTGAGGCGATGGGCACTGGTGATAAGTCGACATGCTTTGTTGAGCGTGAGGCGTACCTTACGGAGGGCAGTCGGGTCTGCTGCGCCATAGACAGGAAGGCCATCGTCAATTATGGATAGAACCGAAGAAGAGACTGCCAGGCGAAGTGTGTCAGTGGGGAGGCAGTTTTTGTGTCGGTAGAGAATACCCAACCGCACATTGGAGGCAGTGGTTAGGGCAGAGATATGGTCATGAAAGGAGAGGGCAGAGTCAAAGGTTATACCAAGGTATTTATAGGAGTGTACAAGTTCTACCGGGAGATTATGGGTGGAGTGGACAGTGAGAGGAAAGTTGCTAGACTTATTTTGGGGTGAGTAAAGAGCATGGTTTTGGTTTTCTTAAGGTTGATGACGAGACGGTGCTCAGAGAACCATGTTTCTACAGAGTTGAAGGCAATTTGAAGGAGTTCTGAGCGACAGGGTTACTGTCAGAGGTAAAGAGTACTGCGTCATCGGCGTAGAGTAGGACATTTCCTGCACACACGTTGGGCATGGAGTTGAGATAGAGGGAGAAGAGTAAAGGACCAAGGATGGAGCCCTTGGGGACTCCCGAGCAGATTGGGCAGGTGCTGGAAAGAGTGGCACCCACCTTCACACGTTGGGAGTGGTCGGACAGGTAGCTGGCGCACCAGGAGACTGGACCAGGGGCAAAGCCCACACTGGCAAGGGTAGCTAACCGGAGAGGATGCAAGACAGTATCAAAGGCTTTTGATAAGTCGATAAATACTGCACCAGCGAGGGAGCCCGCATCCAGTGCGGTGTGAAGGAAGTTAGCAAATTCCAGGATTGCAGTATTGGTGCTATGACCGGCTCTGAACCCATGCTGCTCAGGGCAAAGGACATCATACTTAGAGAGGTAATCTGAAATTTGGGCAGCTACAATTTTCTCTAAGGCCTTAGAGAGGGGAGAGAGGATAGAAATTGGCCGGAAGTTACCTGCGAGCATCCTGTCACCACCCTTGTGAATAGGGGTAACAGTGGCGACCCTCCAGACAGAGGGGAATTGCCCTAGGCAGAGGGACTTATTAAAGAGGCAGGTGATAGGCGAGATGACCTGATCCAGGACCTGACATAGGAGACAGGGATAAAGTGAGTCATTACCAATAGTATTGCACTTTAGAGCTTTAAGCAGGTAAGGCCTGACTTCTTGAGTGGTGACACAGCGAAGGTGGAATGGGGGGCCAGAGATGGGAGGGGCAGACATGGGAGGGGGGGATTGAAGAAATTGCCTGGGAGCACTGAGCTAAGGTCTGTAAAGGAATTATTGAGGTGGGTAGCAATGAGGGCGGGTCCGGAGGAGATAGTCCATTGATGTCAAGGAGCGATGGTGGAGGGAGCGTGCACCACCAGTTAGCTGCTTGACATTGTCCCAGAAGGACCTGGGGTTCCCCCATGCGGAGGTAAGGGAGGCTTGGTAATAATTGGCCTTGGCTTTGCGGATGGCCCAAGTACACTTATTTCGGGCAGCTGCGTAGGCCTGTCTGTCTGCAGGGCGGCCAGTTTCAACAGCAATGTGCCATAAGTTATCCCGCTGCCTAAGAACAGTGCGTAATGCAGGGGTGACCCAAGGGGTGTGTCTTACTTTGGATCTCAGCGAGGTTAAGGGTGCAAAGATGTCACAGGCAGAGTTAAAGGTTCGGACAAAGAAGGCAAGTGCCTTGTCCACGTCGGGGGAGTTTAATAGCGGGGACCAATCAGTGCAGCCTAGTTCTTACATAACTGTACTTTCAAGGAGTGGTACTCTGTATGGTGCACATCCACACAACCCACCCGACCTCCCCTGGCAAGTGGCACACGGATCCCTGCTTTCAGTGTGCAAGCTCTGATGTGACTGGGAGGTGCCGAGGAGGATACCACCCAGGTGAATGAGAGGAGCTTAGCTTGATGACATTCCAGCTGGATTTAAAAGGAAAGGAAGACTGCCAATGTGTGGATGTGCACCATATACCACTCCTAGAACTACGGTTACAGGTGAATAACTTAACTTTCATTTTCTCTCTTAAAGGAGAGGCTGTATGCTGCTGATCTGTGAATCAGGCCTCAAACTGTACCTGTGAAGACACCCAAATCCAAGCGGGTCCTGCAGGTCAGAGAGGGGACCAAACAGGCGCGTCTAGCTGCATCAGAGCAGTGTGACTCTTCTCATCTAGATTTGCAGGTGTCCCCATCCTTGGCAACAGGAAGGTGAAGAGGAGGTAGGGGTTTTTGGGGAGAATCCTGAACCAACAGATCAGATCCATCCAGTGAGCAAGAATGTCTGTCTGAGGAGGAGGAGGAGGACAAGAACTGGATGGAGCACAGAGAGAGAGAGAGAGAGGTTCTGATCCCTCCTCTTTGTTGCGAGTTGCTATCCTAACTTATTTTGACAGCTGGTGTAGGGCCTTGCAACTCCACGAAGTTCAAGACAGAGATGCTATTGATGTGAACTTCATCCTGTTCACTTTGGTCCAGCTCTGAAGGTTTTTTATAAACTTCTGTAACTGTGTACAGGTTATAGTTCAAAAATGGGCTGAGGTAGACGAGCACAAGCCATGCGGACGTAGGGTCTGTTGTAAATCTTTCAGGAGGAAATTTTAGAAAACGAGAGATTCCTCCAGTGGCAGAAAAGGCTGTGTGCAGTGAAAGCTTACCTCCTTGCTTTTTGAAGGATCAGTGGCCCTGACAGTCCATCATACAAAAAATGGACATGATGCGCAGACGAGCCTTTACCTCGACTGGCGTCAATCTACGCATGGTGTATACCCTTTTGTTTTTCCAGAGTTTTAATTGCTTGCACCTGGATCATTATTTTAAGCAGGTTTGTTCCACCACTGCCAGAGGGGATGAATGTTTTGCTGCACATCTCCATGGCCAGCTCCTTTTTTGAGGCATGTAGCTGAAGACCGTTCACAGAGGTTGGCTTTTAGGATGGCCATGCAGGGGTATGGCTAAGTCACTGGACCACAGGTCAGGTGTCTATGCACAAACGGTACAGTATGTCCCTTAGCAGGGCATTTCTTTTGGCGTGGAACTGGATAGTGTTAAGGAAGACATCCAGGACTAAGAAAGACAGGTGTCAGTACCTAAGGAGCAACTGAAACCCTGTCTAGCATCAAGGGGGCATAGGGTAGGGCCCAGCTCCTTGGCAAATGAGAGGTGGATCTTGGCCTCTTTGGATCATCTGTAATCAGAGAAACCAAGGAGATTTTCTGGTTCTAGGGACGTGGATATGGTGTACTATCCACACTTCTAGCAGTACTTCCTTTCCCCCTCAGCACTACCCTGTGACATCAGATCTTCCTTTCCACTGGAAGCATCAAGTTCCCGCCTTCGTGGCGATGCGCTTGGTATAGGCCTAAACTTTATCAGTCTTTAAGCTGTTATAGTTCTTTATCTTTTCAGTTTTTGTTTTTTTTACCCTCATTCCAATTCTTTTGAATTGTGAAGACACCAAATCAGATCCTGGATTTAAGCGGTGAGCAGCATGCTTGCAAAAGATGTCATGCACTGATCTGCACACCTTATGCGTCTGTAGTTTGGGGGCCTAGCATAGTCCGCAGGCTTGCAGCCTGTGCCGGACCCTTCAGCCCTCCACATTGGAGGACCGTTATGTCCGCCTCCTGTTAGGCTGTTCAGACCAACAAGATCCGCCCATTAGGTCTAAGGACGCCTTCAGGGCGGTTTCTGCGGTGGCCAGTTGGGTTGCATAGCTTGCCACCTTCGAGGCCCAGGCTGCTTTGGGTGCTGTTTCATCCGCTTTGGTTTGGGTAGGTTTGGGCGCTTCATTTACCTGGGCATTCAGCAACTTGTGCCAGTCGCTACCTACTCTCGAGGGCCCTTCCCAAGGGTCTAAATCTTTGTGGGACTCCAGATCTGATAAGTTCTGTCACAGGTCGTGGGATCAGGAGTGGGCTCGCTCCTCCTATTCCCGCACTTCTGGTGCTGGCTCGACGACTGTTGAGCTGTCAGCTTCGGCAGATTCTTCTGTTGGTCCAGTCCAGGCTGCTGGCCCCATGGTGTCCCCATCAGGCTTGCTGGCCGAGATGTGGGTTGATCAGCCAGCTGAGATCTATATCGACCTGGTTGACCCATTGTCGGAAGATGGTGAGGATGATTCCCTTTCGAGGACTCCAGTCCTTACAGCCCTCTCGCAGGAGGGGCCGGATAAGCCAGCTGATTCAGCTGTCTTCCCTTGGGAGATCGTCCCTATGGGGTTTCCTCGGCGTACTACACCTTCCTCCATGTCTCCTTCCAATAACCGATCTGTCGCCGGTTGAGGTCCCGATTGGACTTTCAGTTGAGGTCTCGGAACTCCTGACATTCCTGCCATTGACCGTCAGCCAAGGGAACTGACGTTGCTCCTCGTCCATTTGTTCCTCATCTTCCAGCAATGAACGGCTCCACCATATATTGAGATGCCGATATGAGGAGCTTGTCTGGCAGCGGTGGATTCTCGTCCATGGCCGTGCTCCACAGTAGGCCCCTGTGTTCCCCTGGTCACCTGTGCTGGTTCCCCTGGCCATGCCGACACCAGCATCCCCACCCATTCGTGTGGAGCCTCCGCAGCCCTTGCATCCAAGGCTGCATGTCCCACTTCAGGGATTCTCAGTAGGCTCTTGCTGCAGATTTCACACTCTGATGAGCCACGGATTGTTAGTGTGGAGCTGGGGATGTGGGCGGTGTTTGAGGAGTCCTAGGACTCGAAAGACTTCTCTATGCATTCCCTTTGGATCCTGGCCTTTGACCAGGAGTCTTTCAAGGAGCTCTCTTCTTGGCACGGACTGCATCCTTTGGGGCTCTGCTCTGTTTAATCTCTGACTCTGTGGGGATCCTGCTGGAACCAGTACTGTAGCGGGCTAAGTACCCCTTGACCAAGATTTTGGATAGGGATTATTCCCCTGGGGTTGCCTTCCCTGTAGTGTAGGCCATTCTTGGTCCCACTCTGGAGCTGTGGCAGCGCCCTGCCTCCTGGCCGGAGCCGGCAACCCATGTGATCTGCAAGTATGTGATCCCCACCGGGTGTTTGCCTGGGTTCACTGACCATGCTTCAGCCGAAAGTTTGGTCAGTGACTCTGTTCCGATGCACGGGCAACATTGGGGACATTGACAAACCCCAAAGGAGTTGAAAAAGTTAGACCACACAGTGAAGAAGGTCTGCGCCGCTTCATCCCTGGACCTTCGGCATGCCAGTTTGTCCATCATGATGGCCAATTTTTCCCAAGCTGTCTTGGGAAGGTTGGACCATGTTCTTCCCCGCCTTCCTGCCAATTTGCAGCTCACAATTAAGCTGGTCCAGGACCAGGGATGCGCCGTTACTAAGTAACAGCTCCAAACGGCCCTGGACATCAGTGACTCCTGTACCAGATCCATGGCCGCAGTGGTAGCCATGCAGTGCTGGTCGTGGCTGAGGACCTCCGATACCCAGCACAAGTTGGTGGATTTCTTCTTCTTGGATACCAACCTGTTTGGGCCAGATGTCGATGGTCATCTCACCCGCATTGAGAAGTTCGGTGCCACCCTGGACTTAGTCACGTCCTCACAGAAGGAGGTTAAGAGCCAGAAATAACAGAAAAAACCCTCTCAGTTTTTGCCCTACTCGGAACCTCCATCCAAACTGCCGCAGCCCCAAGTGGGGCAATACCAGGCCTAGCGGCCCAAACCTAAGCCGACTCCCTCTGGCTCCAAGAACTCCAGGGGACCAGGGCTCCATTGGCGGCCAGCTCTGGAGTCGCCTCCAAGCCTGCCCAATGATGAGTGGGGGGGGGTGTCATTCTCCCACCCATCTTGTCCTGCCTGGGACCTCCCTTGGGGTGCCAGCTCTGCCGTTTCGCCATGCCCAATCGTCATCACATCGGACACATGGGTGCTGGAAGTGGTGGGTCGTGGTTTGCTTCTGGAATTCGAGGCTCTCCTGCCCAGCCGAATCAGTGTTCCACGGGAAGATGTGGCGTCCATGGACATGTTATCCGTCCTTTGGGAGGACATCACCCAGCTTCTTCAAAAGGAAGCTGTGGCCTGTGTCCCAGGCTCCAGGTCCAGTCCAGGGTTCATTTCCAGATATTTTCTGGTTCCAAAATGGACGGGTGTTGGTGCCCCATACTGGATTTTCATGACCTCTATCAGTATTTGCGGCTGCGAAAGTTCCGGATGGTCTCTTTGAATCAGATCATTCTGTACACAAAGCGGGACATGTGATTCTGCTCTCTGGATCTTGAGGATGTCTTCTTCCACATCCTGGTCTGTCCATCCCGCTGGCAGTTCCTGTGGTTCCATCCGGAAGGAATACCTTGCGTTCTGAGCCATGCCGTTTGGCTTTTCCTCGGCCTCCAGGGTCCTCACCAAGTGTATAGCAGTGGTGGCAGCATTCCTGCGGGGCACCGAGGTGTCCAGTTGTACCCTTACCTGGACGACTGGCTGATCGCCTGTTCCTCCGGGGAGGAGGTGGAGCAGCCCCAGGGATCTGGCCCTTCAGACCTGCCTAGCCTTGGTCCTTCTGGTCAACCCGGCCAAGTCAGAACTCAGCCCCTCACAGGTCATCCACTTCACTGGGGCAGAGCTCGACCACCTTCGGGCCAAGGCCCAACTCCCAGCAGACAGGGTGGAGGATCTTACCTCCTTTGTCCAGTCATTATGGGGGTTGGCAATTGCGCCCTACCAGGACTTTCTGCGGCTGCTGGGGTACATGGTTTTCTGCACCAGCGTGGTCTTGTGGGCCCACTGGTAGATGCGCACTCTGCAGTGGGAGCTGTCCCGTCATTGGTCACAATGCCTCAGTCACCTCGACCAGCCTATCACGGTGACGCAGCCAATGTGGGGCGCCTTCCAGTGGTGGCTCATCCCAGAATATCTGCAGGAAGGAGTCCCGTTCATCCATCCAGAGCCAACGGTCACTCTTACGACCGACGCGCCTCTGATAGGGTGGGGACCCCACCTGCGGGGCCCACAGGCTCTGAACCCCCAAGGAGTCCCCAGTGTCACATCAGCCTGTTGGAGCTCTGTGCAGTGTATCTAGCTCTGATGGCCTTCGCTCCAGTTGTGTGGGGTCACATCATTTAGGTCCAGATGGACAACATGGTGACCATGTAGTACTTCATCAAGCAGGGTGGGACGTGTTCCCTCCTGTTGTGCCGTGAAGCGCTCCATACCCGGTTCCTCACACACTGTCTGGACATAGATCTTCTGGCAATTCATGTGACCAGTGCCTCCAGCCAACTGGCAGACGCTCTCAGCCAAGTGAGCGAGGCATCTCATGAGTGGTCTGTTCACCAGGAGATAGTGGATCGCCTTTTCTCCCAATGGGGCACTCCGCTGGTCGACCTGTTTGCCTCCTGGGAGAACACGAAGCTGAAGCTGTTTTGTGCCCACCCCCTTCCTCAGTGCAGGACACTGCTGGGGGATGCCTTCGCGAGGCCATGGACCCCGGGCCTCCTGTATGCCTTCCCTCCCTTTCCCTTGATCCACAAGGTGTTGCTCAGGGCTTGGAGGGACAAAGAATGGAGAATCCTGATGGCTCCGAACTGACCATGCCAGTTCTGGAACCCTGATGATCTCAGCCTCAGCAGCAGTCCTCCATGGCAATTGCCTCTCCACCTGGACCTGCTCTGTTGCTCTCAGGGAAGGGTCCTCCACCCGGACCTTCAGTCCCTCCACCTGACAGCCTGGTTCCTGAGTGGCTAGAGTTCCAGAGGGTCCTCCTTGTTGTTGAGGCCTCTCTGAAGGAGTCGACTCGCCAGTGCTATGTCTTCAAATGGAAAAGATTTTCCATTTGGTAGGGCAAGGAGCTAGACCCCCTGCCCTGCCCTGCCCAGTGGCAAGCATCTTGGATTGCTTGTGGTCTCTGTCTGTCTGTCGAGCCTGAGGTCGATGACCTTCAAGATGCATCTGGCAGCCATTTCTGCAAACCAGGCGCAGGCTGGTGTGCCGACGGTGGTGCAGGAAAAAGTGGTCGGACACTTTTTCAAGGGCCTTGACCACTTGTTCATGCCAGTGCATGAACCACCACCACCACTTTGGGACTTCTTGCTGGTATGGGCAGTGCTCATCAGCAAGCTGTTTGAAAGCATGCACAGGTATCGCATCTCCCATCTGTCATGAAAGACCACCTTCTTAGCAGCTATTACCTCCGCCAGAAGGATCAGTAAGCTTCAGATGCTGTCAGTGGAATCTCCTTATTTGGTTTTCCACAAGAACAAGGTTAGCCTCCACCCAAACCCGAAGTTCCTCCCAAAGGTTATTTCAGAGTTTCATCCTAACCAGATCATTAACCTCCCAGTGTATTTCTTTTTTTTTTTTTCCATTATTTCTTTCTGCCCCTTCGTGCTCCATGACAGCCACTCCTTCGGGCTTACCAAGGCAGTCCTCCGACCCATCCGTCCTCCGAGATTCTGCCTCAGATCGCATCCGATCCCCAGGGTGACCCGGCGTAACCCTTCGCCGGATGGGTCCCCCTCCTCCGAGGGGGAAGGCACCAGCCAAGGGGGGTAGACCAGTGCTCCACTTTAGCCCCAGGGATGCTGCTGAGACGGAGAGCTCGGTAGGACCTTGATGGCCTCAGAGCACCAGGCAGCCGTCATCCGGCTACCATGAAGCGGTATTTCCACTTTTCTAGTTACTCCCTCTTTCTTGCGTGCATTAGCAGTGCTCCTGGTCTCCACCAGAGGCTGCTGCGGGGCGACAAAAACCCACTACCCACCCCCCAGGAGAGGAGAGCAGTTCTATGGACGTTCGACCTTCTCCAGCCCCTGCCAGCCCCCAGCGACCCGAGTCCGTTCCCAAACCCGGGTCGCCAGCGTGGGATGAGGTAAGGCACCAGTGCCTCAACCCTCTGCGCCACTGGGCTGGCCTATCCCAGTGTATTTCGCCAGCTTAGTCTCGGAGGCCAAGCACAGGCTCCATACGTTGGACCTGAGGCGAGCACTCACTTACTATAAGGCTCGCATGGCTGGAGTTGGGGGAGAGGTTCACCAGCTCTTCATCACCTACGCTGAAGCTGCACCTGGCAGACCAGCAGCTAAGCAGACCAATGGCAGGTAGATAGTCTTCCTGCATCGACCTCTGCTACTGGTTGGCTGGTAGGGAGCCTCCCGTTGGGGTAAGGGCTTATTCACCAGACACGCCGCTGCCTCAGTGGCTGCTTCCAGGGATGTTCCTATCCAGGAAATCTGCAGGGCTGCTACCTGGACGTCAGCTTACACCTTCGTCTCCCATTACCACATTGACCTTGAGTCACGATGGGATGCTGGTTTTGGGGCCTCAGTTCTCCAGTCTCTCTTTCCTAAATAAGGGTATGCCCTTCCCCCTCCTGGAGAACTGCTAGGAGTCAGCCAAAAGTGTGGATAGTGCACCACATCCACGTCCCTAGAAATGAGGGTTACTCACCTGTAAATGTAGATCTTACACAGAGTGGTCTCTTGCAGTAGATAATACTTTTGGGTATCCAGCAGAGGTCGCTGTGGTACACAGCAGCTCTTGTAGCAGTTTTTCACCAGGGACTGCCCACTCATGACATCAGTTTCCTGCTTCCTGTATAAGTGTGGGTGGCCCCTGGTATCCTCAGTTCATTTTCCCACCGTCTTCAGCTCGCGCAGCAGCTAGTGCAACTTCTGTGTAGCAGTCATCGACGAGAAACTTGGAACTAAGAAGAATGTCTACAGAATCTTCAAAGAAACGAGCTTTATTTTGTTCCTGCCGTTGCGGTAGGAAGGTATACCGCTTTGACAATCACACACTTTGTGTAAGGTGTCTGGGACCCACACACGATTCCAATTTCTGTCGTTTATGTCAGCAATTTAATCGGGCAACTTGTCGATGACGGTTGCTTGAAATTCAACACCTTTTGATGGAGCAGAAAAGTTCTCTTGAGAACCAGGGGTTTGCACAAGGGCCCCTCTACTGGTTCTCGCTCCAGACAGAAAAAGGAGAAGGAAAAACCCTCCTCACACTCCCTGCCTCATCGCCCGTTGACGGCCACCGTTTCTAGTGTCCTTCCGTCTACGGGGCATCCTTTAAACACTTATTCATCGATGAGGGCTCATACCCTTTCGTCGACGGCGCTTTCCAGCACTTTAAATGCAATTCAGATAGTAACTGCTTCATCGATGACGCTTTCCAGCACTTTACATGCAGTTAAATATACTGCTGCTCCGTCGATGGGGCTCCTCTCCCATCAACGGCATCTGACAGTTTAAGTGAAAATAACTCTCTCCCCCCCCCAGGCCCATTGACAAGATCCCGCATTCCTCAGGGGAAACCTATGGCTTATGCCTTATTGACTGCCCCTCCACCTATACAGGTGGCTTCTTATAGGGGTCAGGTGGACAGAGATTGGGACCCTGGTCTTTACTACCCAGGAGGGGCGAGACCTGCTCATACTATGCGTCCCAGTCCCTCTATCACTCCCCTTGTTTCCCAACATGCCCCCCTTCTCACCCCCTCCCAGGAAAGGGACCTCACCAATGTAGTCTGACAGGTCTTGCATGTCATGCGGCATTCTCAGCCCTCTGAAGAGCTGGGTGATCCTACCCGATCTCCTCTCCCTCCGCTGCCTAAAAGATTTCATAGTGACAGGGATACTATGCCACCCTGGTCTCCTCCTCCAATCATAGAGGACTGTTTGTCAGATGACCAAGATTTGCCACCTGATTTTGCCGGTGATCTTGAGGATGAAGTGTTTCAAATTTGGATTTTCTTCATCCTGAATCACCCTATTCAGAAATCTCTTCTCTGGATGAGGATCTGCCTCTGCCTTCAGCGGCCTCTCCCCCAGACGACCCGACCTTTAGTGAAATGATAGTTCAAATCCAAAAGGTCATGGGATTCTCCACTGCTGATCATGATAAACGATGTAAGGCTATGGCACAATACCTTGAATTACCTGAGGATCCTGTTTTAGTGGTTCCCCCACTAATACCAGCCTACCAGAATGCCATGCTGGCTGCTTGGCATCAGCCTTCAGCTATTACAGCTGTTCCCCGCAAAGCAGATCGTCTATTTCAGGCTCCTCTGGACCACCCCTTTCTGTCTAGTATTCCAGAGGCAGATTCTGTGGTCATTATTGCCACTCATGACCGTACCAAAAAACCCAAGCACATGAGCTCCTTACCCCTTGATAAGGAATCCCAAAAAGTTGACTATCCAGGGAAAAAGGTATTTTTCTCAGGTGCTATGAATATCAGAATCTTGAACTGTATGGGTCATGTGATTAAATATCAACGTACCCTGGTGTCTTCTGCCATTGAGCTTATCAGTAAACTCACTCCCTCACAGGACAGGGATAAATTATTGGCTACAGTGACAACTAATAATTCTATCTCCCATCACCTTCTCAGGTCGGGATATAATGCCGTAGATACCCCAGCCCGACAGTCATCCACTGGTATCATTCTGCGTCGCCATGCTTGGCTTTGCGACTCAGGCTTTGCACCTGATATACAACATAAAAGTAGTTAATGCCCCCTTTGACGGGTCCAAGCTGTTCGGGACAGGTACTTAGACTTTACTGGATGACTTACAGGCATCAGGCAGAACCCTCTGTATGATCCATGGCACGTATCATACTCCAGCTACCACCTACCGTACTCAGCACACCTCTATTTCCAAAAGAGGGGTGGAAGGTACAGAGGTAATAATAGAGGCAGCTTCAATCCACCAGAGGCAACACCTCTGCCGCCCGAGGTGCTCGCTCCCGTCCTTCAGGCAGAGCTGCGCAGCCCGTTTCCCAGTGTCACACTAGGGCTTTCCCCCTGCCTCCTCATTCAGGCCTCGGAGGCTGTGGGGGGTCATTTTGCCCTCCATCTGGAGGCCTGGCAAACGATCACTTCCGACAATTGGGTACTTCAGATTATACAGAACGGTCATACTCTGGCGTTTCTCTCCACCCCACGCCCTTGCCCTCCATGGAAGATTCATTATCATCCAGATCATATACCCATCTTACAGGAGGAATTGACAGCCCTTTTGACCAGACAGGCCGTTGTACCAGTGTCCCTTCTAGAACATCAAACGGGATTCTACTCCCACTTATTTTGGTGCCCAAACGAATGGGAGACCTCAGACCAATACTGGATCTTGGACAACTGAATCTTTACATTCAGTACAAATGTTTCCGCATGATCACCCTACCTGCCATCATGCCGATCCTGAAATGGCAATTGGCTTTGTGCCCTAGACATGAAGGATGCCTACCTTCATATTCCCATCCATCCTGCCCATCACAAATATTTGTGCTTCCACCTACTGGGTCAGAATTACCTGTTCTCGAACACTCCCTTTAGGCCTCTCATCAGCCCCCAGAGTGTTCACCAAGTGCCTAGCAGTGGTAGCAGCAGCTTTACGAAGAGAAGGGCACTTCATCTTTCCATATCTAGACGATTTATAAAAACAGACTCCGAAGTAGCTCTGCTTGCCTCTCTAGATGCTACCTTGAAATTGTTCGCGGATCTGGGAATCACTGTCAGTTGGCCAAAATCCAGTCCAAATCTAATATAGTCTCTCCAATACATTGGAGCTGTTCTAGATACAGTTACAACCAGGGCTTACCTCCTGCCTGCCCGTCAGGATGTGCTTATACCTCATGTGTTACATATACAGACTCAGAAAATAATCACAGCCAGACAAATGCTGCACCTTCTGGGTCATATGTCCACTGCCATCCCTATGGTGGCATTCGCCCGTCTCCACATGAGACCTGTCCAATGGACCATTCAGAATCAATGGTCCCAAAAAAACAGGACAGTTTGAAGACAAAACCAGGGTCACTCCCTCTCTGAAGTCTACCCTGACATGGTGGACAGTCAGAATCAATCTGAATCAAGGAATGCCTTTCCGCCCCCCCCCCCCCATGAAAACGTTGACCACGGATGCTTCCCTACAGCGATGGGGAGCACACTTCGGTCCTTATCAGACCAAGGCTAATGGCCCGCTTCTCCCCATCTATCTTGTATCAGTCTCTTAGAGATGAAAGCGGTCTTTCTAGCTTTCCAGGCGTTCTGGCCCTGCCTCGAGCGAGGATCGTTACTGATCCAATCAGACAACACTGCAGTAGTGTTCTACCTCAACAAGCAAGGGGGTATGAAGTCTCGCACCCTATGCAGAGAGACCCTTGCAGTTTGGTAAGAAGCCATACAGCAGCAGTTGAAGCTTACAGCTGTCCACCTACCGGGACACTGCAACCAGTTAGCAGACTGGCTCAGTTGCCAGTCCGCAACTCACGAATGGACACTTCACGAGCAAGTGCTCCAAGAAATCTTCTACTTATGGGGCACTCCACAGATGGATGTTTGCCTCCCCAGAGAATTACCGTCTTCCCAGGTATTTTTCCATTATCTCGAACAGAAAGGGGTGGTGTATAAATGCCCTGTCCCAACCCTGGACAGGTCTCTTCTTATATACTTTCCCCCCATCCGAAACTACAGTTAGAACCGTCCACGATGATTCTCATAGCTGTAATGTGGCCTCGCCAGATGTTGTGTCCCCTACTCCTACAACTGTTAGTACGGGACCCCATTCCGTTGCCAATCAGACCAGACCTCTTGACTCAGAGTCACAGGTCTCTCCTACACCCCAACCTGAAGGCTCTACACCTTCATGCTTGGCTCCTGAGGACACTTTCACAACTCGATTACAAGTGTCCTATCCTGTTGCCAATATTCTCTTGGCCTCTTATAAGCCAGCAACAAGAGCAACATACAATTCCAAATGGAAACTGTTTTCCATAGGTACAGCCTCTCAATCTTTGGACCCTTACTCTTGTCCACTGACGAAGGTTCTGGACTACCTGGCCTCACTATCTGAGTCCAGTTTGTTATTCTTCCATCAAAGTTCACTTGGCCACCATCTTCGCTTTCCATGAGCCTCTGGATGGCAGGTTACTGTACCAACATCATGTTTTTGAAAGGAATGTTACATATTAAACCTCCTATTAGAAGACCCACTCCTCCGTGGGATCTCAATTTTATGATAGAAAAATTATCCCTTGAGCATTTTGAGCCAGCAGCCACTTGTGACCTCCGTTTTCTTTCATGGAAACCCCTATTTCAAACAACATGAAGTCTTGCTATATTATGACAGATGCAGTTTGTCCCACCATTAGAACTGCTCCGGAGGTGAAAGAGTTAACTTCCATGCAGAGCATGGAACTTAGAGCGTGAGCTTGGTTAAAGAAGCTCTGTTAGGGTGGTTTCAAACCGAAACCGTCAGATTCTTTACTCCACCTCACTGAACAGTCGCTCCGGAGATTCCTCCTGCTGCTCGGTTCATTTCCTCGGTTTAAAGCGTCTTTTCTCAGTTGAATTTAACCGCGATATTATTTATTTTAACCGCAAACCGATCGGTTCAAGCTCTGTCTATGGTATTGTAAGTAATAGATAGGTTTTCTGTGGAACTTGAAATGTTTATCGGTTGGTTTGGAACCGATCGAATTGTATTTAAACTTGGTTTTAAACCTTTAAGGCTTGTTAAATCTGCGGTTCCGGTTCTTATCGGTTCTAAAAAAGCAGATTTCATTCGGTTTTTTCTACTATCCGTGACACGGGTGGGAACCGAGTAAGGTGTCTTGCCTGGCACTGCCACTGTGCGGCAAGTTTTGGTTAGGCTGGCATTATGTCTGAGAAACCCAAAAGAAAAAGCGGCCCACTGGGTTTCAACACTGTAGTGTCTGTGGGGAAGCCTTTTGCAAGGCTGACCCACACCACATGTGTTTATTGTCTGGGGTTTGACCACCTCAATGCAGACTGCCAGATTTGCAAGAATTTCCCTGCAGCCACCCTAGATAAGAGAGTTGGTAGGCTCAGGGAACGGGAGGCCAAAAAGTCCGCTGACCCGGATGGCCAGCCCAGTTCAGTGCCAGCCGAACCGGAGGGAGTGCCCTCTGACCAGGGCCAGACTTCCTCGGGCAAACGTAAAGCTGACTCCAGAGGAGCCAGTTCCAGCAAAGAGAACTAGAAAGTCAGCAGGTGTGGAGTCCAAAATTCCTTCTCCAACTGCTGCAGAGATAGCCAGGGCAATACAGATTGTCCAGTCACTGTCCTCAGTCCCCTCCGAACCTACTATCTAGCAAAAGGTCGGTTCGGTCGGTTCCACCGGTTCAAGAATATGATATAGAAGAGTTTTATGAACCAGAGGAGGGGGGGATGATTATGATCAGTGTGAATGTGACTTTGAAAGTCTGGATGTGCCCATTGAACGGACATCTCCCAGACAGACCTTTAGGTGAATCTCCCCTAGGCTTTCTGAGTCCCTTCATTTTTTTGTTTTATAAAAGTTGCTGAGACCCTCCAGCTTCCTTTAGAGGAGGCTTTGGATGAGCAAGAGGAGTCTGACTATGTAGAGATGATGGATATCCCAGAGTCCAGGAGATTGTCCATCCTTTACATAAATCTTTTAGGAAACAAACAATAAAAATTTTAAAGTTCCTAATTCTGTGCCTCCTGTAGATAAAAGATGGACAGGAGGTACACTTTGTCAGGTCCTGATACAGATTTTCTTTCACAGCAATGCAGTCATGTTAGGTAGTTCAGGCTGCAGCCTGTGATAAAGCTATTTCCCTGGCTTCACATCCTCCTGACAAGGACTCCAGGAAGATTGACGCCATGGCCAAAAAACAATACATGGAAGCATCTTTGGGACTCAGATAAGCAAACTATATGGCTTATGTTGCGAGATACCAGAAATCTAGATGGGATACTATCATGGCCTTAGCCAAACAGGCCCCTGGCCAGCTTGCCAAGGAGCTGGAGCAGGTGGCTGCTGATGGTATTGAGGCATCTAAGGTGCAATTTCATGCTGCAGTGGATTCTAATGATGTATCTCTAGAGTCATGGCTACATCTGTGGCTTTTCGTGAGATTGGCCTGGCTCAGTGTACTACTTTGTCACAGGATACCCAGTCTAAGGCTATGGATTTTCCTGTGGTGGGAAATTCTCTGTTTGGGGAGCAGACAGAGAATTATATGAAGAAAATGGATGAATATAGAACCACTTATGAGGAGTGCCAAGCCAAGGACGGCAAGCCACACCTCAGAGGCAGCCCCCAGGGGTAGGGGCAGGCCTTTTCACAGGCCTTTTTACCAGACCCAGGCCTCCTCCTCTTCAGCCTATGCTCAGAGGGGGTTCTTCAGAGGGAGAGGCAGACGGGATACGAGCCGGCCTGCTCCCACCCCTCAGCTTAAAGCCTCTGCCAAACAGGCACCCTGATGGGATGCCCAGGGTCAGCTCTCCATTACCTGTAGGGGGCAGGCTGGCTTACTTCGTCCAGGACTGGGAGTCTTTAACATCAGACAGGTGGGTCCTGGAAGTAGTGAGCCAGGTCTGGTTCTCAGCTTCAAAAATTTCCAAAGATGAGAGCCAGATCTTTTCCACCTGCAAACCCTTTAGAGACTCTTGCTTTGGAAACAGAAGTCTCAACCCTCCTGGCTCTCAGAGCTGTAGAAAGGGTTTCTCCCCTACACCAGGGCAAGGGTCTGTACTCCAGGTACTTCCTTACCCCAAAAAAAGACAGGAGAGTGGCGGCCTATCCTGGATCTAAGATATCTGAACAAGCACCTTTTAAAACCAAAATTCAAAATGGTGACTCTGGGAATGATTTTACCTCCCTAAGGCCAGGGGACTGGCTAGCTTCCCTGGACCTCAAGGATGCCTACTTCCATGTTCTTATCAGAAGCTCCCATCGAAGTACGCCTAGATTCAAACTGCCCTCAGGCCATTATCAGTTCAGAGCAATGCCCTTCGGCCTCACCTCTGCCCCAAGGGTGTTCACAAATGTCTGGCAGTAGCAGTTGCTCATCTAAGAAGGCAAGATTGCCATTTTTCCCTACCTGGATGACTGGCTCGTTGTGGGTCAGTCTCAGACCAGGTCAAATCACACCTGCTAGTTACCCAGCAGCTGCTTACCTCTCTGGACTTTCTTCTCAATCTTCCAAAGTCAGTTTTGGAACCTGTCCAGGTACTCACCTTTATAGGCGCAGAACTGGACACAAAGCAGGCCAGAGCCTTCCTTCCCCTAGAAAGGGTAAGGACCTTGGTCACCCTGGCCTTGTCCTTCACTCTGCAGGTCTCTCGACCAGCAAGGCATTTCCTGCAGCTGCTAGGACACATGGCTGCTTCCACAGCTGTAGTGCAAGGAGCAAGATTTCAGATGAGGGACATTCAGTTCCATTTGAGAGCTTTCTGGTCTCAAAGAAGAGACCCCCTATCCAAGTTAATCCCAGTGACTCGAACCCTGATCCAGGCCCTTCAGTGGTGGCAGGATCAGAGCAATCTGAGACAAGGGGTGCCTTTCATCCATCTGTCCCACTCCTTGACCCTTACTACAGATGCATCCCTCTTGGGATGTGGAGCTCACATGGGCGACCTCTCCACCCAGGGGTTATGATCCCCTCAGGAATCTCTGCTCCACATCAATCTTGTTGGAACTCAGAACTGTTTTTCTAGCACTTCAGGTTTTTTTCTGCATCTGTTCAGAACAAGGTGGTACAGGTCAGAACAGACAACACCACTACAATGTGGTACATCAACAAACAAGGGGGCACTCGGTCTTCGGCCTTGTGCACGGTGATGAGGTTGTGGTCTCTGGCTTATTCCTGAACACGTCCCTCATAGCAGTTCACCTCCCAGGCAAGGACAATGTCCTGGCAGATGCTCTCAGCAGGATTTCCCGGGGCCATCACGAATGGTCACTGGATCCCCTAGTACTGGGGTTAGTTTTGCCAGATGGGGCACTCCTCAGATAGATCTTTTTGCAGCCCCAAGACAATCATCAACTTCACTTTTTGTTGCAGGCCCCAGTGTTGGGCTCAGTCCCTGGATGCCTTTCTCCTCGATTGGGAAGGGAAGTTCCTTTATGCCTTCCTCTCCTGTTCAAAGTACTAGTCAAAATCAGGTCTCAGCCCTGCAAGATGATCCTGATTGCTCCAGACTGGCCAGGCAGCCCTGGTACCCACTCCTTCTGTCCTTAGCAGTCCATCTTCCCCTGTGTCTCACCAGGAACCACAATCTGTTAACCTGTGCTCAGGGGAGAGTTTGGTATCCGAATCTCAAATCCCTCAACCTCAAGGCCTGGCTCTTGAGCAGTTAGAGTTTGCTGATCTACAACTTTCTCAAAGTGTTCTCGAAATCCTGAAAGCTGTTAGGAAGCCTTCCACCAGGCCTACCTGTAACTCCAAGTGGAAAAGGTTTTCCATATGGTGTTCTGGGAAGCATATTTCCCGAATCTGCTGATTTACCGCTGTATTGGATTATATGGTCCATCTTAATTCTTTGGGACTGAGACCAGCTACCCTGAGAGTGCACTTGCAGCTGTCTCTGCCTTCATTTCAGCAGGGAAGCCCTCTTCTTTTCTGCTCACCCTGTATTTTCCAAGTTTTTAGGGATTGCTTCATACCAATCCTCCATTCAGGGACCCTGCCCTGCTTGGGATCTTAATGTTTGCATTGCTCAGCTGATGCAACCCCTTTGAGCCTCTGTCTTTGCTGAGCTTAAGTATTGATTGGAAACTGTATTTCTAGTAGTCATCACTTCTGCCAGGACTAAGTGAGTTACAGGCTTTATCAGTGGAGACTGACTTTATTTCCTTTCACAGGGATAAGGTAGTCCTCAGGACTAACAGGAAGTTTTTGCCTAAGGTGGTTTCGGATTTCCACCTTAACCAATCTATTTCACTTCCAGTGTTCTTCACTGACCATTCCTCCTCTGGTGAGAGGAGGCTGCACAGCTTAGATGTTAAGAGGGCCCTAAGTTACTACATAGAGCGTACCAAGGGTCACAGGTTTGACTCCCTCCAACTATTTCTCACTTATGGTGAGGTTGGGAAAGGGAGACCTGCCACTAAGAGATCCATTGCCAGGTGGATCGTCTCTTGTATCCAATTTTGCTATCAAAAGCTGGGTAAGGTTCCCCCCTCAGGCCTGAGGGCTCACTCTACCAGAGGTACAGCTGCATCTCTAGCTGCTGCTAGAGACATCCCTATCTTGGAGATATGTCAAGCAGCTACTTGGAAAACAGTACACACTTTCACCAAGCATTACTCCCTGGATATCCAGGCCAGGAGGGATGCTTGGTTTGGCACAGCCGTGCTTCAGAGCCTATTCCCTAAGTAGGTTCTGTCCCTCCTCCATGGAGGTACTGCTGTGTAGTCTGCATCTGTCATAATATAGCAAGACTTCATGTTGTTTGAAGAAAAAATTACTCACCTTAGTAATGTTGTTTCTTCTAATGGAGTCTTGCTATATTATGACCTCCCCCCCAACCTGCCCCTCTCAGAACTTCTACTTGGTATGGGTGGGCAGTCCACTGTTGGCATTTATTGATGCCCCTTTTATGTTTGGGTGTTGTGTTTTATTTAGTTATTTTATCTTATTTTTCTGGTCCCCTGACTTGAGTCTTGGTGTTGGGACCAGAAAGTATGTGAATATTTTAGTAGCCAGTGCGGCTAGTGTAGGTTACAGCTTCCACGCGAGCCTTAGTGAGTTTTGCTCGTAAAGATCTGACGGTTTCGGTTTGAAACCACCCTAACAGAGCTTCTTTAACCGAGCTCGCGCTCTAAGTTCCATGCTCTGCATGGAAGTTAACTCTTTCACCTCCGGAGCAGTTCTAATGGTGGGACAAACTGCATCTGTCATAATATAGCAAGACTCCATTAGAAGAAACAACATTACTAAGGTGAGTAATTTTTTCTTCTGGTGGCTGTCACTTCCGCTCAACGTATTTCTGAGTTTCATGCCCTCGTGTAAGGAACCTTACTTGATTTTCCACAAAGACAGGGTGGTCCTTCGTGCCAACCCTTCCTTGCTTCCCAAAGTAGTCTCCGAACATACTTTAAATCAATCTTTGGAGCTTCCGGTCTACTATCCTGACTACACCTATCAGGGTGAACATCTACTACATACTTTAGATGTCCATCGTATATTATGCTACTATACTAATCGGACAAAATCCATTGGAAAGACTTCTCAACTGTTCATCTCTTTTGCCCTGGGTTGTAACGGCCTCCCGGTTGCAACATGTACTCTTTCATCCTGGTTGGCACATTGTATTTTATTGTGTTACAAATAATACAACAAACCTTTACCTGGACCTGTCCAAACCCACTCCACTAAAGCTATGGCCACCACTGTGGCTTGCTTTAAAGGAGCCTCCATTTCAGATATCTGCAATGCAGCTACCTGTGCTACTATCCATACATTCACAAGGCATTACAATCTGGATATTGCCTCACGACGTAGGACGGCCTTCGGCCGTGCAGTCCTACAAGGTCTCCTATCATAACTGTCCTCCCACATGTGCATTACTGCTTGGGTTTCATCCCAAAAGTATTACCTACTGCAAGAGACCACTCCGTGGAAGATAGTACAGTTATGTAAAAACTTACCGTAATGGTAGATCTTTGAGGAGTGTCTCTTGCAGTAGGTTTGTTCCCGCCCTCCATCCCCCTCCTTCTCTAAGAGAGCAAGTTTTGGTCCAGTGACTAGGGTTGGGACTCCTTTGGCACCTCGGCTTCCCCTCGGTCCTCGCTTTGCGAGCTGAATCCAGCGAAGGAGCAGAGGATACCAGAGACCACCCACACTTATGTAGGAAACAGGAAGCTGATGTCATGTGTGGGCGGTCCCTGGTGAAAAACTGCTAGAAGAGCTGCTGTGCACCACAGTGACCTTTGCTGGATACTCAAAAGTATTACCTACTGCAAGAGACACTCCTCAAAGATCTACTGTTACAGTACGTTTTTACGTAACTGTACTTTCTAGGAGTGATATATGGTGCACATTCACAACCTACTCAACCTCTCCTGGCAAGCGACACACCAATCCTTGCCTCCAGAGTGCAAGATGTGAGGTCACGGGTTGGTGCCGAGGGGATACCACCTGGGTGGGTGGTAGGATCTAGCTTGAAGACCTTCCGGCAAGTCTTACAGTGAAAGCAAGTACTGCCAGAAGTGTGGGTGTGCACCGTATACCAGTCACAGAACTACAGTTACAGGTGAGTAACCCTCATTTACAGTAAGTTTTACTCAACTATTCTTTTGTGCCCCAGTGTTTTGTTAATCTTCCCACACACTGAAGGCTGCTTGGTCAGCAGTTCAAAGATCCATGGAGATGCTCTTCCACCTGAACTGTAGTGGGTCCAGTCCTTTTTAATGTCTTTATAAGTGACATTGCAGAGGGACTGGAAGGAAAAGTATGCCTCTTTGCAGATGACACAAAGATCTGCAACATGGTTGATACACACGGAGGTGTGGAAAGGATAAGAAGGGACTTGGCAAGGTTGGAGGAATGGTCAGAAGTATGGCAGCTTGGATTCAATGCACAGAAGTGCAAAATAATGCACCTGGGAAACAAAAAGCCAGGGGAAGGTTACACAATGGGGGAGGTAGTAACAACAACAACAAAAATGGAAAGGGACCTGGGGGTAATCATATCAGATTACCTTAAGGTTAGCAAGCAGTGTGAGAAGGCAGTAGGGAGGGCTGGGAGGATACTGGGATGTATAGGGAGAGGCATCACCAGCAGAAAACAGGAAGTTGTTATCCCTCTGTACAGACAGTTGCTGAGACCCCATCTGGAGTACTGTGTCCAGTTCTGGAGACCCCATCTCCGCAAGGACATAGACAGGATAGATGCAGTCCGGAGGAGGGCAACTAAAATGGTGCAGGGTCTGCAAGAGAAGCCATACGAGGAGAGACTAAAGGAGCTTAATATGTGTACCCTTGAGGAAAGGAGGGAGAGGGGGGACATGATAGAAACTTTTAAGTATCTCAGTGGAATCAACAAAGTCCAAGAGGGTAGCATCTTTCAGAAAAAGAGATGTGCAAGAACAAAGGGACACAATTTGAAGATGGGGGGGTTCAGGGGCAATGTGAGGATGTATTTTTCACAGAGGGTGGTGGACACATGGAACAGCCTTCCTGAGGAGGTTGTGGGGTTTAAAACTGTGGGAGAATTCAAGATTGCATGGGACAGACATAAGGCAATTTTTGTGGGGGGGTAGGAAGAAATAGGCTGTTGGTTAACTAGGATCTGCAGCTTATCCTGTAGGTAGGGAAATGGGCAGACTTGGTGGGCCAAGCGGCCCTCATCTGCCATCAAAGTCTGTGTTTCTATGAACCCCTTCCAGTCCACACCCAGTACTTAACAGATGTTTGGAGTACTAGCGCCCACCTCCCTTTCATGCCTCAGTAGTGCCTATGTGTAGAAAGGGCTAACCCTCAATACCAGTAACTGTGGTCCCCTACCTACCATGCGAGCAGTTGTGCTCCTTTATTTTCATGAACTGTTTTGTTCTGTGTAAGCAACTTGCATTTGCATATCCTCATTTATTGCATTATAAACTAAGAACTTTTGTACCCTGGTATACCACAAGACACCCTTGAAAATGAGATAATCAGTTAATCAAAAATGTATTTATACAGAAAAATAAATATTCATTAAGTTGAGTGGCTTGTTTTCAGGCATAACCTGTACAGTAATTCTAGAATGACGATAAAGGACATTTTCACTGGATATACTTCTAACAACTGTTTTAACAAAGCTTAATGAGAATGTATGAAAACTTATTTAATTTCAAGAACAGGTACAAGTCTGTTTTATCATAATTAAGAAAGTTGTAAAGGTCCCAACACTTGTTAAAACTCCTAAATCTGGAGCTGGACTGTTCGAAAATGAGGCTGTTCTAAATTGGAAATGCTTGTTTTCCTCTAATTGTCTTCACCTTGGTTAAGTGAAGTATCTATTTGTAACATTACTCAGTTGGCAAGTAAGATCTCTAGGTATCAATTTATCTGTGAAGTAGTTTGCAGTTAGGCCTTCGACTGTATATCACTGGACTTTTCTGCCATCAGTCTGGTGCAGATTTTAAATAAATAGTCGAAAAAGTTCTGTCTGCCCTCAGCTTCAGAGTTTTAAACACACAATGCAGACTCTGCTGGCTTGCAGTTCAATTCCCTTGTATTTTTTTAAACAGGCTTTTAATGGAAACATTGTGTTGTACGCATAACACAGTGCATCCTCGTGTTAGTTTTCTGATCAGTGCAGGTTATGTGTTGACAGATACCCTCTCCTGTAGCAAGGAGAATTGACATTTTGTGACAGCCTCGGCAGTTGGACTGTTCTTGTTCTGTCTGTTTTACTGTCTGCATTGATCTTTCCAGGGTACATTTTTGGTTGGCCAGCCATCCCCTCAGGCATCCGGAAAGCAGACGGCAACAGGCACATTAGCAACAGCTGGCACGGCACAAGGGGCATCGGTACCACAAGGACAGCCACAGACAGTGAGAGTAGCCAGCGGCCAGAAGGCAACCATACTTACACAGGTATCGCAGTGTTCACATTAACAGTGTTTCGACCGGTGAATTTGCATGACCTCTGCTAAAATAAACAAGCATGCCCTACATTTACATCATGACAGGAGATCTGGGGAATCAATAACAGACCCAGAATAGGTGCAGTCCCTAATTGGGACATTGTCTGAAGACTCGCATTGCTTTTTACTGTGCCAAATGCTGGCGTAAAGTGCTCCGAAAGCTGCTGCTGTAGCAGTGTTTACTTAAAGGAGAACTGCACTGAATCTGCAGGTCATTTCTCTATATAGAAACTGTTTTTAAATACTTGTTCCAGTTCTGATTTTTTTTTCTGTCTTGGCTTTTTTACAAATGTAATGGATGTTTCTGACTTACTCAATGGTGGTGACTAACATTTTAGAACTGTATGATATAGTTTATGTACCGTCCAACCACTGAGTTCTGTAGTTGATCTTAGGACATAAACAACATCATGCAGTTCTAAAATGGTCCATACCAGCACTGTATAAATCAGAACCACTCATTAATTTACTGAAAGTTAGTATGGATGGAACAGGAACGAAAGTGGAACCAGTATTCAACAAGAGTTGGCTACAGGCAGTGAGATTTTTTTGCCAATGGTAATAAAATAAAAGTAGAAGTAGTTTGTTTTAGGGTAATGTAAGAGAGAATAGAGGCATAACATATTTGACAAGAACACGCACACACATATTACATCTATATATACACACTACATCTGTAAACACACATAAACCCTACACACCAAGCAACATGGATTCCAGACAGACACCTAGAGACCCCAGGACAGATGCTCTTCCTCCCACCTACCCACCCACCCATGGAGCGCACCAGTCACTACACAAACAAATAACGACCCTTGCACAGATGCGGAATGACTCTGTTTAGACACATACACACACACACACGGACGTCAGACAGCTGCATTACAGTGATACATATGTAGGCTTGGATAGGCAAACATGGACCCCTGGAAGACACACGCATCTACCCTGGACATATACACTTGAACTCTGCACAGTCACAGACAGGGACCACTGAGATTTGCACACCGACATCCAGACAGACACAAATTGACACAAAAAAACTCAGACAGGCACACGGGGCTGCTGGAGAGATTCACATACTGACCACAGATCAAACACACATGCATGAACCACCAGACCCCCAGACACACACCGATCCCTAGACAGACACACCAGTCCTTGAAAAGATGCACATCGATCTCTGAAAGTATTCTGACATACTAAACTGCAGTAATTTAGTTTAATCTGTTTCTGATATTAGTAAGGATGAGAGACCACAGTAGGTGAGTCTTTATATTGAACGATGGTGGCTGTGTTAATAGATACAGTGTTTAGATGTGTTCCAAATAATTGCCTTATATGGATTGATGTACTCTTGCATTTTATGCATGTTATGTGTTTTCAATTACTCTTATTTCTTTTTAAATATTATTGTAACAGACTGTAAAAGCTTTTTTAAGCCGATCATTAAAAATAACACTACTACATTGATCTAGGAAAGATGCATGTCAATCCCCAGACAAACCACATATGGACATAGAACAGAAACGGGCAGAAATAAATGACCCACTAGACCATTAGTTATCACACTTTGTGATAGTGAGCCTTCCCCAAGCCATGAAAAAGATTTCGAGCCTCCCTCAACTTTGGAAAAAATCTTGCCTGTCCCCACAGAAAAAAATAAATCATACTTTGCACAGTACACCAGGAATAAAGTGAAACTAATAAAGTTAACAGAGTATATTCTTTTTTTAGTCAACTTATTGCTCCCCAACCCTGACCCAACACCCCAGGTTATACTTGTCACTCCACTTTTCTGACTCTTGGGCCCTTGTTACTCTGTTTCAGCTCTGTCTGGAACAACTAACCAAGCCACTTCATCTCTCCCCCTCTTACCCCGCAGTTAGGTAACTTCCTGTACCCTTACCTCAGGTCACACCTGAAAACATGCATTGGATCACTGTGTCTTTCCCAGTCACTAATTTACATATGAATACCTACTATAGAAACGAGCCTTGACTCGGTGTGCCTTTCCAAGTCACTAATTTGCATGTAAATACCTATTGTAGAAACAAGCCTTGACTCAGCATGCCTCCCCCAGGCATTAATTTACATATAAATACATACCTATAAACATGCTTTGGCTCAATGGGGACTTCCTGGTCACAAATTTGTGCATAAGTAAAGAATCTCACCTGCATTTATCCATATTTAATTTGTTTTATCCTTTCACACAAAACAGCTAAAACTTAAAATTTAAATAATGTACATTCTCAGATTTGACTGGGCCTCCCCTGGAACAAGCTGGGGCTTCCCTTGGGAGGCTGGCCTCACCATTTGAGAACCGCTGCACTAGACAGATACAAACATATACCCTTAGACAGATCCACACATGAATCTGGAACATAAACAGACAGACAGACATATGTGAACCTCTGGATAGATGCACACATCTACCCTCTGACGGACCAAAACATGGACATATTTATTTAAAACTGGAAACCGGGAGTGGCACACTGAGCTGAGGCTCATTTCAGGTGAGACCTAGGAACCTGGAACAGAAAGAGACAGTCATAGTAATCTCTGGACAGGTACACACATGGACCTGGAACAGAAACAGACACACATGAACCTCTGAACAGATTCACACATGCACCCTCTGACAGAGCCTCATGTGGACTTGGTACAGAAAGATCTTTGGAGATATCTCTGTCATCGGGTCACACCTATGGAACTTAGCCATCAGGCATCAGGATACCACGGAAGCTTTTTCTGCAGCAGTCTATTAGTGACTGCCCACACCGTCAGGCTGCGAAGTCACACACCCTGAATAAGCACGGGCAGCCCTGCTACCTCCTCAGTTCTTTCCTGCCGTCGACCATTCGCGCATGGATTCTGTGGAAGCTTCATCGCTCAGGTCAGCTGCCAATTTTGCTTACCCTTTTTCTTTTATTTACCTTTGAATCACTTTAGTTTAAAGTGATTCTTTTGTCCTTTGTATGTCGAGAACTACTCCTTCGTCGACTCTTTTCCGTCTCTGTCGCTGCGGAAAGAAGATCTCCTCAACCGACGAACATGAACTCTATGTCTGCGGTCTTGGACCCAGCCACAGCATCCTCGCCTGTGAGTCCTACCTGAAGTTCAACCTCATCACCAACGCCGGCACAAGAAAGCCCTGCTCCTCATGGAGCAACAGGCAACCAGCAGAGAGCAGGGGTCCTACAGCGTCCCCCACCCAGTCGCGGCATCTTCTTTGGGCTCTCAGGCCACCAAGGACGGGACAAATCCTCAGGGAAAACACCCTCGGCAGGACAAGGAATGGCCTAAAGACAAGTCCCCCTGTCAGCGAACCCAGTCTCCGCTGGATGATGATTCTTCTTCTTCTTCTTCTCCAGGCATCACCCCGTTGACTGTTTCAGCATATGCACCTCGTCCCATGCAGGCCTCTGTTCCGATCATGACCTGCATGGTGGATTAGTCTGGATACCACGGAAGCTTTTTCTGCAGCAGTCTGGTGGGTTATTTATGTCCGCACTGTCCTCCAAGCCACGGAGCTGGATGTCCCCTCTCCTAATGGCTTCTTGGCTGAAAATGCTGTTTATAAAAATACTTCTCGGCAATGCCAAACCTCTCTCCATAGGGAGTATATGCCTCCCACCTCAAACTGCCGCCTCCTCCTTTGAATCCCTAACAATGCAACTGGAGGACCTCACCAGGGGGGAGGTTATACTCCTCGGGGATTTCAGTCTCCACTGGCCAACATTACTCTGCTCCCCTACTAAAAACCCTCTACTTGGCTCCCTGCTGACGCAGATTATCGACCTCCCCACAAGACTAAACCCAAAGACTGGAAACCACTCTGTAATAGACTGGATCCTAGTCTCTTGTCCGGGGCGGATACTGTTGGCAGGGATTATGTCTGACTCCTTGAGTGACCACTCGCCTACCTTTTGCATCTGGTCCAACAAGTCTCCAAAAATTCCCGCTAAAGTTATTGAAGCGAGGAATTACAGTAGGTTCTGTCCAGCAGACTTTTGCTCTGACCTGAGGAAAGCTGACTGGACCCCTATCCTCTCCGTGCCATCTCTGGAGGAAGCTCTTGATTATTTCACGCAGACCTTCTTATCTGCATCTAACATGCACGCCCCTGTAAAAAAGCTCAGGGTCCAAGGTAAATGCCATAAATGGCTGAGCCCCTGCCTCAAACATAACATGCTCCTCCGGGACAAAGCATGGGGTACTTACAGAGCTACTGGCAACTCTACTGACTGGGAAAAGTACCGAGAGTTGAGAAATCAGAGCAAAAAATCTATGGAGCAGGCTAAATCGCAATACCTAAGCAACCTACAAACTAGACACCTATGCGACCCCAAAAAATTCTGGGGCCACATAAATCTACTCATAAAGGGCTCCACAAATAGTCAAACAGACTTCATCCTGGTGGGGGACTCACTGTCCAACTCTCCGACCGTCATTGCGGAAGCCTTTTGTGCCTCTTTCTCTACCCCAAGCGTTTCTCCCCTCCCTAGGCCTACACTGCACTCTGATGCTGCCTGGGTGCACCCGCGACCCCAATTCCACTTAAAGCTGGTCAAACAGTCAGAGGTACTGCCTCTCCTGTGCAAAATTGACCCTTCTTCCACAGTGGGACACGACCAACTTGAACCACGACTACTGAAGGCTGCCGCTCCGGCCATTGCCCATCCCGTCACCCTACTAATAAACAGATCACTCCGGGAAGGTAAAGTCCCAAAAATGTGGAAGGTGGCGACCATCGTCCCTGTCCCTAAAAGTGGTCCTCGAGACAAATTGGGGAACTATAGGCCAATCTCCCTTCTCAGTCCCATTGGGAAAATTCTGGAAAGACTGGTCTCTACCCAGATACAGGTCTACCTTGAACAACACTTACTCATGACTGATGTGCAACATGGCTTTAGAAAGGGACATGGCACTGACACAGCTCTCATACGGCTCACGGCAGACATACTTGCCTCTATGGACCAGGGTTCCCCAACGGGTGCCCTCTTCATTGACCTATCCAAGGCATTTGACTTGGTCAAGCATGATCTCTTACTCACCAAACTCCGACTCCTAGGACTGGATCACCACTCACTCTCCTGGTTCATGAGCTACCTGTGTGACCGCCCCCAAAAAGTCCGGTGGAAGGGCACTCACTCGGGACTCAGACCCATCACTACTGGGGTGCCTCAGGGCTCAATCCTGGGCCCCCTGCTTTTCTCACTGTTCCTCAATGATATTGAGGGAAATTGCTCACTCAGTAAGCTCATCTTGTATGCGGATGACACTGTCTTATATTGCAGTGACCCCCAACCTAGTGTCATCTCCGCGAAGCTGCAGGACAGTCTCTCAAAGCTTGAGGCCTGGTTCTCAGCGAATTCCCTCTGTCTCAACGAAGATAAAACCAAAGCGGTGCTGTTTGGGTCTAGGCACTTAGGCCTTGACAGAAGTCAGATGCTCCAGATCAGCACCAACCAAGGAAAAAGAGTTGAGATATTGAGCAGCTTTAAATACCTTGGAGTACATCTTGACCAGGAGATGACCTACAAGTCCCACACCGACTCCGTCACCCGGGCCATCCACCAAAAACTTGGTCTCCTCTACCGACTGGGGGACTCCCTCTCCCAGGCTGCAAGACGGGCCATTGCTAGCTGCAATCTTCTCCCTACCATTCTATATGGTGCTCCAATACTGCAGTTTTTCCGAGAGTCAGAATTCAACAAACTATCTGTACTCTATGATCGAGTGGCTCGGTTCGCCACCAGCTCCTCTCCTAGAAGGCACCACTGCGAGGCACTTAGGGAACTTAATTGGCACACTCTCAGAGCACAAACTACGTACCCATCCTTTTCTTACCTTCAAGTTCTCTACCCTGGGTCCCTCTCTCCACATCTTAAGGACTACTCTCCCTAAAGAACAAACCAGAACCTTGCATATCATCCACAAACACCTACTGGACATCCCTCGGGTGCGCTCCAACCAAGGCAAGCGCTCTTTCAAGTTTGCTGCCTCCCACCTATGGAACTCCCTTCCCACCAGTCTAACTCACTCTCCCACCCTCAACCAGTTCAAGTCTGGACTCAAACTTTACCTACTCAATCTCAGCCTCTGTGGCTGCAACCGTTAGCCTCCAAGCCCTGGTCTCATGCCTGCCGAACTGCTCTGAACCTCTCTACATCCTGTCTTTCTACCTAGCCTCATGTGGACTGGCTAATGCACACTAACTGACAGGAGCCAGGTGTCTGAATGTGAAACTGATGTCTACTACTGTATGCTGTTTACTAATGTCTATCTATGAAATTAATGTCATAACTGTAAATCATGACTGAAGTCTAGTTGGGTGCCTAACTGTACTATCCCTGTATGCTGTCGTAGGGTTTATGTATGTACAATATGTAATTACTGTATATAGTACCTATAAATGTCTCTTTATGTAACTAATTCCGGGTCGCCCCTGAAAAAGGGACCTCTGGTCTCAGTGGGCTTACCCGGTTACCAAAATCCAAATAAATAAATAGTCTCCCAGCCGTCACAGATCTGCGGAAGTCCCATCGGCCCTCACCCTGCCTTCCATACCTCTCAAGCCTCGGTGTCCGTAGGCACTGGGCTCCACCACTAGCGCTATAGTTATCAGTTCATTGTCAGACCAGGACTACGTTGCCCCTCCGTTGATGACGATTCCTCTTCCTGCCTTCGACCTTTATACTATACTTACCACTGTTACCACGTCTCTCATTCGACAGCTAGTTCCACGGCCCGGGCCATCGTCAGGTGCTACTTTGGTGTCGACACCAGTTCATCCCACTCGCCGTGTGCCCTCCAGAGAGCTGTCCGAGCTATGTTTGTCAGCTCCTGCTTCAGAGCAGGCTGACATCGAAGAGGAATACCATCCTGATCTCATCCTCTGAGGAAAAGAATGAGGAGGAAGTCATTGATGTGGAATCCTGTGACAGGTCCACTGTCTCCTCCAGGAGTGAGGAGTCTGTCAAGCACACTCCCAGATCCCCCCAAGGACTCCTCCTTTTTCAGTATTATGAAGCAGCTCTTCTCCACCATGGGATTTCAGACTGAGGAGGAGGAGGAGGAGGAGGATGAAACTAGGAGGAATCTAGTGGATTTCCTGGAAATCCCAGATTCTCCACCCATGGTTATACCGTCTTTGAATGGTGCTGCCACAGTGCCCTGGCACAGGCCCAACATGGTACTAGCCATGCCCAGAAAGACTGACGAGCTCTGTCAGGCACCTCAGGGGTTGCACCTTTAATCGGCACAGCCTGAAACGGACTCAGTGGTTATTAAGGCCGCTCATGACATAACTAAGGCCCCTAAGCACCTTAGTTCCCTGGCCCCCTGACTGGGAGTCCAGGAGATTGGACCTCTTGGGCAAGAGGATTTTTGCCTCTGCCACCCTCTGTCTTCGGATTGCCAGTTATTTGGCTCATCTGATTAAGTACCAGAATACCCTTTGGAGGAAGGGCATGGTGACTGCACAGGCCTTCCCTGAGGGTTTCCAGAAACAGGAGCTTCTTAAGGTGCTCCAGGCCAGACTTCCGGTTCCGCCACGGCTCAGGATAGCAGCTAGAGAGTGAGCTCCCTCGACAACCTGCTAAAAACAACCCCGAAAATAACAAAATTGAACTAAAATAACCAATAAAATGTCAGGAGGGGGTACACAAAAAGATAAAAATTCTAGGTCCAAATCGCAACAATCTAAAGGAGAGAAGGAAGCAATGGGAATTCGTGGCGACTCTCCCACTCGTATGACGGTGCAAAACTGAGCAGTTGACTCTGCAGTGGCCTATGATACAGATGAGGAGGCGGACAGGCTTTCTCGGTGCAGATTTGACCTACTCTTAAAAGAATTGAAAGAAATGAGGACCAAAATCAAAACAGAATTTGGTAACCTGAATCAAAAATTAAACCATATGGAACGACGAGTGCAAGAGACGGAGGATCGTATATCGCAAACAGAAGATGGCCTGATGCATTTGGGAAGAACGGTGCAGGCACTCTGTTATCATACTATGGACTTAAAGGAGAAGTGTGTTGACCTGGAAAGTCGTGCCCGCCATGATAATCTGCAGATATATGGCCTAAAGGAGGGAGCTGAGACGGGAGCATTGGTAGAATTTATGGCAGACTTACTTAAAGATGTTCTAGAACTAACCCCCCCCTTCCCCATATGAGCTGAGAATCGAGAGGGCGCATAGGGCCCTAATGCCAAAACCGAAAGAAGAAACGGCCAGACCTGGATCTATTATTATAAAATTTAGTAGTTTTCATACTAAAGAAGATATACTGAGACGAGCTTGGCAGAAAAAAGAAGTTAAATACTTGGACTCACGATTGTTTTTTGACCAGGACTATCCAACAATGATTCAGCAGCAGAGGTTGATGTATGGCCCACTTATACGAGCTTTGAAAGAAAAACAACTTAAAATACAAACGCCATACCCTGCCCGTCTCAGAGTACACTGGGAAGAGGGCCCAGAAATATACGACTCCCCACAGGAAGCTAGGGAAGCAATGCTGAAACGAGGCCTATCTATGCAAGAGCTCCGCGTGCAGGCCCCACGGAGAAGGAGAGAGAGAGGTTTTGGATGGCAACTCAGCACATCAAGGAAAACCAGAAGATATGTATATCAGGGTGCATCGAGATCAGCAGCTTTATTACAAGATTTAATTAAGAAACTTCCGGGAGTAGAAGAAGGTGAGAGTGAAGATATGGGAGAGGACTGAGAGAATGATGAAACCAGAGGTAAATCCTTAAGGAATGAGAGCACCATAAGTCGCTATGAGGAGAAGAGACCATGTACAAGTCTTTCTTTATGTAACTAACGATATTATATCTGAAGCGGACTTTGAATACTCGGGACAATTACTCTATCGCTTGCTGGAAGGGGATTTGAATGGTCAGCAAGGTGGTTTTATGAGATTATAAGATTTAAATGGTATCAAAAGGGAAAAGGTGGAGATGGAGGGAGATCACTTTCTCTGATTCCCCTGAAAATCAGAAAGACACTATGCAGGGTGAAGATGTGCTGGGGGAGGGGGGACGAACGCATGCTCAGAAACACACAGAAAAATTGAAACCAGATTTCAGATGGATAAGAAAGCGGGGGGGGGGAGGATAAAAGTATTGTATCAGCCTAATGGGATTTGTTCTTAGCGAGTTGATTAAAGTTTTGGCTCTGGGGGGAGACGAAATATATCTGCTAAAAATGTGGGACCAATCAGTTACATACCAATAAAGCAGGAGGGGGAGGGACTATGGAAGGAAAGCTGCAGACTGACACTTAGTTCTTTGGACTGCCTTGGTCCGTTGGCGGTTCTACATCGAGCTCCACATTTTTAATGAGAACTCCAGAAGGGGATCCTTCTAGAGAGGGAAGTTCTTTTTCCCCTTCTGCCCATTCCCAACAGGGAAGGGCAAAGAGGTCTATAGTGACTAGGCCTTCTACCTTGAAAGTCAGCTCTTTGAGCAGGTGGTGACGTTCCCACCGAACAAAAGGGAGAGAATGTTTGTTTACAATTTAGATAAAGTTACTGTTACAGTTAAATGTTTTATATTCAGTAAGTTTATTTTTGCTGCCTATCTTAAAGCCATCACACTTCTTTAGAGCCACTCTCACAGATGGAGAGTCAGGAAACAGGTAAATTACAGAAATGCATATACAGCATATAAAATGGCTAAGATATGTACCAACTTTTTTTCTTTCAATGTTAATGGATGAACAAATCCAGTAAAACGTAGTAAAATCATCGCCTATATTAAGAAAAAGAAGGCAGATTTCTGTATGCTTCAAGAGACTCACCTCTCACAACAAGAATATAAAAAACTGAATAAATTTGGTTTCACAAGGGTAGTAGCGTCCTCATACAGAAAAGGCTGACGTAGGGGAGTGGTAGTTACAGTGGGAAAGGGGTTGCCTTTGAAGTTAGACACCCTGATAGATTCGGAGGGTTGTTTAGCTGCCCTGAAGGGCTATTACAATGGGGAACTCATCACGATAGCATCGATTTATGCCCCCCTGGCTCAGTTTATAACTTCCACAGGCGGTTATATATGAGACTTACAGAATGGGCAGAGGGGTCATTAATTACGGGAGGAGACCTGAATCTTGCTCTAAATGACCATCTTGGTTCCACCTCTACAACTGAGAGGTCTGATAGGAGAGTGGCTCTAAAAGTTGGCAAACTTCTATCTGAAGTAGGTTACATAGATGCGTGGAGAGTCTGTCATGGACAGAAGCGAGATTATACTTTTTTTTTCCCAAGTACACAAGGTACATACCAGAATAGATTATTTTTTTATACCTAAAGAAATAACGTATCAAATACAGAATATAGAAATAGGGGAAATACATGTCGGATCATGCTCCCATGTGGTTACAGTTACATCTAGGGCAAAATAAGAAAAAGACTGTATGGTGCCTTAACTTGTCACTTACCCAGGGTAAAGAAAATCAGGAACAAGTTCAAGAGATGATTAAGGAAACACTCAACATAAATGATACCCCAGAAATTTCCCCATCCATCCTCTGGGACACAGTAAAGGCAGTAATAAGGGGAAAATTGATAGCGAAAGCTGTTAAACAAAAAAGGGGTAGAGAGGCTCAAAAGGCAACTTTACAACAGAAGATATGGGAATTAGAACAAGCCTCGAAAGAGCAATATGTTTCCGCTAAGGAGAGAGAAGTTCAGAAACATCGACGTTCCCTTAATGCCATCCTGGACTATAATGTGGAACAAAACGTTATACTTGAGACAGAAATATTACGACGGGGGGACCTAGGGCCACAAGGTTGTTAGCTAGTAGACTAAGGCAAAGAAAGGCTAGAGCCACAATTAACAGAATCAAGCACCCTATCACTAAACAACAAATGGTAAACACTCTAGACATAGCGGAAGCCTTTACAGACTACTATAGGGAGTTATATGGGGCTGGGACCATACCTGAAACAAATAAGCTAGAAAGTTTTATAGAGAAGCTACAACTGGGTCAAATTGGGGAAACAGATGCTGCCTCTTTGGTAGCTCCAATAGGAGACTCGGGAAATTATAGCTGAAATATCTAGAATTAAAACAGGGAAATGCCTGGGTATGAACAGATATCCATCTGAATTTTACAAGCTTTTTAGGAGTCAGATCTTTCCAATACTAAATAGTTTACAACTTTCTGATGTCTGAGGGAGGAATAATTCCTCCATCATGGCATTATGCAGTGGTGCCCATGTTGCCCAAGCCCGCCAGGGATCCATTATTATGTGCCTCGTATAGACCTATATCCATCCTCAATACTGACTTTAAAATAATGACGGGAATAATGACAACAAGACTTCAGGATATCATCCCTCGGATCATAAACTCAGATCAGACGGGTTTTGTCCCGGGTCGTCAGGCGCAGGATAGTATCAGTCAAGCTGTAACTATCCTAGAACATGTAAGGGAAATAGGAGAAGCGTCATTAGTCATGAGCCTAGATGCAGAAAAAGCATTTGATAAAGTGCAGTGGTCATTTTTACAGGCATCCCTGGTGGGCTTTGGCTTCCCAGAAGTCTTCTGTAAATTAATATCCAGGCTCTATGATTTCCCTAAGGGGTGTGTACGGGTGAATGGCTATGTAGGGAGAGCATTTGAATTGGAGAGGGGAACGAGGCCGGGTTGCCTCCTGTCTTCTTTCCTCTTCGACATTTTTGTGGAGCCATTGGCACAAGCGATTTGCTTGGACCCATCCATCCGGGGTATAGAGATAGGGGGCTATGAACATAAATTAGGCCTTTACGCAGATGATATGTTATTGTTTCTGGGTGACCCGGCCCTGTCACTTCCGGAAGTTTTTGAACAGATACAACAATTTACTGAAATATCAGGCTATTCCTTAAATACGGCCAAGACCGAGGTTCTGGTCTGCTCACATCAGGTCCCCACGGAAATTCAGAGGAGATATCCAATGAGATGGGGGTTAAATAAATTAAAATATTTAGGAGTATACTTAGGGACAAATCCATTATCCCTTTTTCAAGATAATTACCCCAATCTAATACATGAGATATCACAAGATTACAAGAGGTGGTCCCTACTTCCTCTACCAATGCATTCCAGAATTCAAACCACCAAATGAAACAAGTACAACATACGGGGTAAAATGTTTGAGTGTCCTCTGTATGGTTCCACAACAGACCATTTTAGGTTGGCAGAGGCAACTAATGAGATTCATTTGGGGTAACATCAAACCTAGGGTGTCTAGGAATATATTATATTTACCAAGAAAAGCAGGAGGTTTAGTGGTCCCGTTCCTTCCAGGTTACTGGATAGCCTCACAGATGAAAATTGCAATGCTGTGGCAGCACCCCCATTATGCCTCACATTGGAAAAAGATGGAACTACAACAAATTAAGGGTCCTCCACTGCAGGCCATACTTTATAACAGACGCTTACAACGTCAAGTTACTAGGCAATTTCCTACGGGAATTAATACAGCCCTGGAGGGTTGGAGAAGGGGAACCAGTAAGGGAGGAACAGCACAACATATATGGAACTATAGGTGGTGGGCTTGGGAAGAACACTTTATCCCAGGTACCCTAGACCACTGGTTTAAGGATCAAGCATTCAAAGGCTTCCATTCCCCATGGCAGGTTATAAGGGGAGGTGCTCCCATCTCTTTTGAGGCAGCTATGCCCCTGTTTGATTTAAAGCCAAAGGACAGATTTAAATACTACCAGATCAGTAACTGGGTTCATAATAATCTTAATAACCCAAAAGTAATACAGGAACAACACCTGCATTCACCACCATTTGAAAAAATTTGGTCATCTCCCTCTGGGAGAGGAGTGATCATGGAATTATATACTAGCTTTATACTAGATCAGGGTTACAACTCACTTAGTATTAAAATAAAGTGGGGGGAAGAGATGGGAGAAATAATAGAAGACGACAAATGGGAGAAAAGTTGGGGCGTAATATGGAGCACTACCTCCTCACCCTCTTGGAAGGAATTTGTTTGGAAAACTAGAAGTTGATACTTCCTAGTCCCTAAAACTAAGGCCAAATTTAAAGAAGGGGGAGAATCGAAATGTTGGAGGGGTTGCGGAGAGAATTTAGCAGGACACCTACACATATTCTGGCAGTGCCCTAAAATAAAAACTTACTGGGAAAAGAGTCAAGAACACCTAAGAGCCATCTTTGGTAAGGGAGAAGAACCGAGTCCCACATACTGTACTAGGTGTTGAGCCAGCTCACTTAAGGGGTAAAGAGGGCAAAATCTTTGGTGTATTTTACGAGCAGCAGCATTAAAAGCACTTAAAAAGTGCTGGTTACAGAGAGATAGTCCTACAGTAAAAGACTGGGTTAAAATAATCACTGCAATACAGGAGATGGAGAGATTAACATTTGCAACCCAACAAAGACAAGAGCAATTTGTCAATAGACGGAACAAATGGGAACTGTATGTTACTAGTATGGAAGTAGATTGAAAACATTGGAATTCATTCTATCAGGGATAAATTAATTAATTAATGTCATTCAAAAAGGGACCCAGAAATAGACAAATAAATCAGAAGGTTACATGAAGGAATAGAAAATTAGGCAGAGATGGGCATAAAATTATATATCAACATAATAAAGGTAAATAATTAAAGGAGAGGTGAAAGGCAAAGAAGGGCAGCTATATTTTTTGTTGTTTTTTTAAGTTATATATTATAATTTTCACGTTTTGTTTTTAAAATAAGTTATTTTAAATAGTGATGTATAACGTGCTTCTTAAACAGAATGGAACATCTTTAAGAATGTAATAACGTCGTAATTGAAGTTCATATGTCTGGATGTTGAAATAATGAAGTGTAACAACTCAAAGTGAAAATAAAATAGAGTTTAAAAAAAAAAAAAAGGTGCTCCAGGCCTCAGAAGATGTCAGTAAGCATCTCCTCTGAGCCACCTATGATATGGCTGATACTACAGCCAGGGCAGCTGCCACTGGCGTTTGCCTCAGAAGGCACTCCTGGCTTAGGGTTTTTGGCTTTGCGAATGATATCCATCAAAAGGTATTGAATGCCCCTTTTGTGGGTCACAAACATTTTGGACCAGACGTGCAGGATAATATCAATGAACTGCAGGCTTCTGGCAGGGCTCAGGGCTATTCAGTCTGTCCGCTCCCTGTACCATACCCAGCCCAGGAGTAGGCCGAGGTCCTCCTTTCGTAAGGTCTCTCACAAGTCTGGCCCTGGAGCCAAGCTTCAGGGTAAACACAGAGCCAGCTCTGCCTTGTCTGCCCCCTCGTCCACCTCTGGTCCCTCTGCCAAGCAATCCAGAGGAGGTGTGGCCCTGGCCGTCGGTTCAGCCTCTGCCTGACTCCTTGATAGACCCCTCTCTTCCTTTCCCCAAGCCAGGAGGTGGTGGTTGGAGGTCGGTTCTCCCTCCATTTGTCCTAATGGAGAACCATCACAACAGATGCTTGGATCCTGCAGATATTCGAACAGGGCCATGCTCTAGAGCAGCTTCTAGGTGTTCCCCTAGTGCCCATGTTTTACCCTCCAGATCACACAGAGCTGCTCAGCGAGGAAGTCCTCACCTTGCTGCGCAAACAGGCCATAGAACCAGTGCTCAGGCGGCAAAGGAACAAGGGGTTTTACTCCAGGTTCTTCCTGGTTCCCAGAAGAACAGAGGACTTGAGGCCCATTCTAGACCTCAAAGAGCTGAACCTTTTTTATCCAGTACAAAAAGTTCTGGATGGTCACTTTGCACGGTCTTCTTCCTCTGCTCAAGCAGGGTGACTGGCTATGCTCTCTGGATGTGCAAGATGCCTACTTGCATATCATGGTTTACCCCCCTCACAGGCGGTATCTGTGGTTTCTGTTCCAGAGGGAGCATTACTAGTTCAGGGTATTGCCCTTTGGCTTATCCTCTGCACCACAGTATTTACCAAGTGCTTAGCATCTGTAGCAGTAGCCCTTCGGCGCGAGGGCCTCTATGTGTTCCCCTATCTGTAGAAGAAGAATCAGCATTTATATAGCGCTTTTCATACACAGTATCCCAAAGTGCTTTACAAGCAATGCTAGACTGGTAGTGAAGTGACTGAATGTGTGGTGGTGGCCATATCGCACATCATCACCCACACACAGCCTGGATAATTGCATGAACCGGTTTATGGGAAGGGGAATGTTGGCCAGCACACCGGGAATGCTCCCTGCTCTTTGCGAAGAGTGCCTGGGTTCTTTACTTCCACCTGGACACCCACCAGGACAACACCAGGATGGGCAGAAGGGACCTCGGTTTAACGTCTCATCCGAAGGACGGCACACCCCAGCAATACAGCACCCCCCAATACTGCACTCGGATGCCAGCAGTTTTTAGGTGCAAGTCCAATCCCGGTGTGGGACGAGAACCCACGACCTTATGGTCCAGAGGCAGATGTGCTACCAACTGAGCCACGCTGACACCTGTAGGACTGGTTACTGAAAGCCCAGTCCAGGGAACTCCTATTGTTGACTCTAGAACACACCCTGCAGTTATTCCAGTCCTTGGGCATCACTGTCAATCAGCCCAAGTCTGTTCTGACCTCTTCTAGGGGAAATTGTTTAACCTGGAAAGGCACACTAAGCCAAAGCTTGTTTCCAGGTGTGACCTGGGAGCACAAAGAAGTTAAGTGACTTGCTCAGGGTCACACAGTATGCAAGTGGGGGCTGTGGGATTCAAACACAGGTCTCCAGATTTGCAGTTCAGTGCTTTTAACCACTATGCTATACTGCCTCCTGCGACTAGTACATGGGGCAGTCCTGGAGTCTACTCACGGCAAGGCCTTCTTTCCTCAAGACTGGGCGGATTGCCTTTTTGCCCAGGCCCTGGAGGCAGCTCAGAGCTGGCATGTCCCAACCGGGACATTCCTCAGGCTTCTAGGCCTTATGGCCATGGCTGCCAGTGTTACGGTCCCTCAGGCCAGGTTGCATATGAAGATTCCACAGTGGACCCTCAGGGTTTTGTGGGATCAACGCTTAGACAATCTAGATCAGCTGGTCCTTGTCTCCTCATCAGTCCGCAAAGTGCTTCACTGGTGGATGGACTCGGCCAATCTCTTAAAGGGGGGGGGGCCCCTTTCTATCCCCACTCCTCACCATGGATGCTTCAGGTCTGGGTTGAGGAGCCTGTCTAGGCCCTCATCAGACCTAGGGTCTCTGGTCTCATTGGGAGACTCACCTCCCGTAAACGTCTTAGAAATGAGGGCAGTTCTGTATGCCTTGCAGGCCTTCCAGAACCATGTCTCACTCTGGGCCTTCTGTTGGTGCATTTGGACAATCTCAGTGTGGTCTATTACATCAACAAGCAAGGGGGAATCCATTCCTACCCTCCGTGCCATGGAAGCAATGAGGGTCTGGTACAGGGCCCTAGATCACGGTCTAGATCTGTCAGCCATCCACGTGCCAGGCACCCAAAATGTCTTGGCGGACAGCCTCAGCAGGTCACAGTCCAAAATGCACAAGTGGGAGGTGCTGACCTCTGTTGCAGAAGACCTGTTTGATAGGTTGGGTTGTCCAGAGTTGGAAGGTTTTGCGTCCCCACTCAGTGCAAAACTGCCTAATTTCTGCTCGCTAGATACAGGGCCTGGAGTTTTCTGGTGAGATGCATTGTCCCGCTGCTGAAAAGCGAGGTTTCTTTATGCATTCCCTCCCTTCCCTCTGATTTCAGAGGGTTCTCATCAAGCTACAGATGGAGGATGCCACCCTAATTCTGGAGGCCCTGTTTTGGCCTCAGCAGATATGGTTTCCAGTACTGCAACAATAGACTGTGCAGCCTTCAGTTCCCCGCCCTTCTGCTGGACCTGTTGACTCAGGCCCGGGGGACCCTGGTCCATCCAGACCTCAAGTCCCTCCACCTGCATGCATGGCTCCTGAGGACATGGCCATTGCTAGGTTTGGAGTGTCTCAGAAAGTGGCTGATGACCCAGTGGCTGTCAGAAAACCTTCCACCAGTGCCACTTACTCTATGAAATGGAAGCAGTTCGCTGTCTGGGGCTGCTTCTCATAGCCTGGACCCATTCACCTGCCCGGTGAACCAGATTTTAGAGCATCTTCAGACCCTGTCTGATGCAGGACTCAATACTCCCTTAAAGTGCACGTGTCGGCCATATCAGCCTTTTATGCACCCATTGAGGGACATACTGTGGCACAGATGGATGTGGCCGTACGCTTTTGAGAGGCATCCTCCACCTAAAGCCTCCTATCCATAATCCAGATCTTCCTGGACATAAAGTCTCCACCACTCATTCACACTAATGGGACTGTGCCGGAGGCACTAGGACCCAGCGGGAGCAAACTTTTTGCTAGAGGGTCGGCGCCAGAGATGGAGCCGCAAGGAGCAGCACCACGAGCCTCAGCTCATGTGGTAATGACTATCTCGGCGTTGACCCTCCAACCACCTCAGTTACTTTTTTCCCGCCGTTGAGTGCACTTCAACAATGACGTCGCTCGCCCACCGGGAGTCAAACTTCAAACTAGCAGCATAGTTTTCAGTTTTATTGTTTTGTAACAGTATCTCGAACAAAGTACTGCTTAGTTTATTTATTCTTATTAAAGGAAGAAGTCTCAGCCTACATTGACGGAGTGGGTCAGGTGACGGTAGGGAGACTTTGTATGAAAGCTGTTCAGTCAGCCGGGCTGGGTCCGGTACACCGCCTTCTCTGGAGGGGGGGGTCTGACAGTGGACAGTCCAGTGCCCGAGGGGGTGGGCGGTCCCTTGAAAGCATAAAGTAAATGGTCGCCACTCGGCACGTTCGGCTCGAAGCTCTTCTTTCGTCCACAGATCAAAAGAGAAGGCATCACTCGAGGTCGCCTGATATGTCTGTGCGTGACGGTCGGTTATTGTTAATTGCCGGGTCTCTCCTTCGGAGTCGCCGTTTCTTTTTCTTGTCGACGACGTCCTCGACATCGGAGCCCTACCCCGCCCTCTGGTAGGTCTTCAGATGAGCAGTTTCATCAGTGGGCTGCTCTTATGGAGCAGTGGGCTCGGAGGTTGGTCCAGCTGCCTGGCCCGGTCACTCAGGGGCCTTCGGGCTTTTCGGGAGATCAGGTAGGGCGGTTGAGCCTCCCTAGTCGTGCGGCGCCATCTTCGGTGCTGTCAACTCCACGCTTAGGTGTTTTCCCCCCCTCACACAGCTGCGGCGCAGGGGGCCACACCGATGCCGCTCTCTCCTGATATTCATCCTTCTTTCTCCTCAAATCCTGTTTTTCGGAGCCTTGGGATGTTTTCGACGCCTTCGGCATCGATAGAGGCCTGTTAGGGCGTCATCCAGTCTTTAGGGCTCCTCTTCTTTGAATCCTTTCCTTTCCTTATTTCCTTCTGATTTTCACTCCTTTCCTGTCCATACAGTCCCTCCTGGGCTGTCAGGAGATGACATTGAGCCTGACCCAGACCTTCGTCTGGGTGATGATGTGGAAGGAACAGGATCTAATCCTGCTGCAGTGCCTGTGGTCGAGGACCTATCATTTAAGTCTCTGCTGAAAAACTTGAATTCCACTCTTTCTCTCCAGACTACATTTATCGATCCTGGGAAACTGTTAAGACTCCAATACCTCCATGTTCCGGAGATCCCTATGGATTTGACTCCTCCCGGTACAGCCCTCAAATGGCATGGAATAATCCTGCTCTTACTCCTTCTGTGGCTAAGTCCATAGATAGGAAGTATGCTGCTCCCAAGGATCTACCCATTTTGGCATCCCTAGCCTTTGCGGATCCTATTGTAGTCTTGGCAGAGAATGATAAGGTCATTCTTCCCCAGACTACTACAGCTCGACCTATAAACAAAGAATCTCATAAGATAGACACTTTAGGTAAGAGAGTCTTTGCTGCTTCCACCCTGGGTATGCGTATTGCTAGCTACCAAGGCTATTTCTCTCAATATGAGTATATTCTGTGGCATTTGCTCAAACAAATGGTTGAAGCTCTACCGGAGTCAGACACTAATTCAGAGCTTCTTCAAACCATAACCGGGGTATTGAGTCCAACGACCAGCAGGTTAAAGCAGCTATGGATGCCTTTGATACTGCCTCCCGAGCGGCGGCGGCGGGCATTTGTACCCACCGTCATTCCTGGCTGCGCACTTCAGGTTTCACGAATGATGCCCAGCAGCAAGTCATGGCATTGCCTTTCGATGGTGTGTATCTCTTCGGCCCTTGAGTAGAACAGGCTCTAGAGGCCACACTAAAGACTAGGTCAGCCATTAAATTGGCTCGACCTCCTCCTCCCGCTCCCTCTCGAGGGGGTGTTAACAAATGCCAGTTTCATAACCGTCAGTCCTTTCAGGGCAAAGGCAGGGGAGGTTTTAATAAAAACCAAGCCCCTCAGCCTCAAAAGAAAACGCAGCAGAAGGCGCAAGGACCCAAAGCGCCCAGTGCCGCTTTCTGAGTTGTTGGCCCAAGTCCCACATCAGCTGCCCGAGGGGGACTCTCTCTCACCAGTGGGAGGTCATCTGACACACTTCTACAATCGATGGAAGTCCATAACCTCAGACAAATAGGTCCTCCGGATAATCCGTGAGGGGTATTCCCTCAATCTTTTAGAGACCCCTCCGGATCGTCCCCCCAGACGACAGCCCAGGCTGTCAGTACTCAGTCAGAACTTCTCGCCTCCGAGATACAAGGCCTTCTGAACAACAGGGCAGTGGAAGTAGTTCTGCTGGATCAACGGAACACAGGGTTCTACTTCCATTACGTTCTGGTTCCAAAGAAAACCGGGGGCATGCGCCCCATTTTGGACCTCAGAAAATTAAACAAATTTCTTCCCAAAGAGAAATTCAAAATGATATCGCTAGGAACCCTGTTGCCTTTGCTTCATCAACACGACTGGTTAGCCTCCCTGGACATGCAGGATACTTACCAGCACATTCCAATTCACCCAAAGCATCACAAATACCTAAGGTTCATGGCTTTGGGCCAGCATTATCAGTTCAGAGTCCTGCCCTTTGGGCTATCCTCGGCGCCACGAGGTTTTACAAAGTGTTGTGCAATTCTCGCAGCGCATCTCAGAAAAATCGGAATACAGGTGTTCCCATATCTGGACGATTGGCTTCTAGCAAGTCCTTCCAGGCAGGGAACTCTAGACTCCGTAGCCATGGCTTCACGCTTTCTCACGTCCATGGGAGTCCTGCTAAACCTCAAAAAATCACAGCTTCAGTCCACCCAGAGGCTCCTTTTCATAGGCACTCTTCTGGACGACACCTGTGCAAAAGCATTTCTTCCAGAGGACAGGAGGAGCGATATCCTTCAGATGGCCCGATACATCGGAGAGAGCAGCTCGGTTTCAGCTCTCTCGATGCAACGGATGCTAGGTCTCATGGCATCCTTGGTGTTCACTGTACCCCGGCACGCCTTCACATGAGAACCTCTCAATGGATGCTCAGTACTCAGTGGTCCCCGACCACTCACCCTCAGTCCTTTTTCATCAAGGTGACAGAACCTCTGAAGAGATCACTCACCTGGTGGTCGCAAGAGGACAATCTTCTGGAAGGGTATCCCTTTGCTCCTCTGGATCATCAGATTTCCATTACCACAGACTCGTCCCTGATGGGGTGGGGAGCTCACTGTCAGACTCTCCACACTCAAGGTACGTGGACTTGGCTCGAGTCCCAGCTTCACATAAATGTCTTAGAAATGAGAGCCGTCCTTTATGCAGTCCGGGCTTTGAGGGACATTCTCTGTCACAAGAACATTCTCCTTTAAACGGACACCAAAGCAGTGATGTATTACATCAACAAGCAGGGCGGTGCTCACTCTTACCCCTTATGCAGGGAAGCGATGGGGGTGTGGGAATGGTGCTTGGAGCACAAGGCTCTAATTCATGCGGTCTACCTGCCGGGGGTGCAGAACGAACTGGCAGACTGTCTCAGCAGAACAGAGACAGATCCTCACGAATGGTCTCTCGACTCAGCCATAGCTCAGTCACTATTCGCAGAGTGGGGAACTCCAGACCTAGACCTTTGTGCATCCCCACTCAATACAAAACTGCCTCTTTTCTGCTCCAGAAATCCAGGGCCTGGCATTTTCTGTCAGGATGCGTTCAGGCTACGTGGACAAAACTCTTTATATCGCTCTTTCCGCCTCTTCCTCTAATTCAGAGAGTACTTCTCAAGTTTGACTCCCAGGGGGGACAAAATGATCCTCATTGCTCCCTTCTGGCCTCGACAAATATGGTTTCCACTACTCAACAGTATGTCGGAAACTCCTCCGAAACCACTTCCCTTTCAGACGAACCTTCTGACTCAGGGGCCTGTGGTCCATCCCAATCTGAGATCGCTTCACCTTGACGCTTGGCTCCTGAAGCGATAGAAGTGAACAGGTTCAATATCTCTCTCAGGGTTTCAGATATTCTTCTGGCTGCGTGCAAGCCAGCCACTAGGAAAACTTAACCAAATGGAAGCGTTTTTCGCTTTGGTGTGCAAAATCCTCTTTGAATACTTTTTCCTGCAGACCAGCTAAAGTTCTAGAGTACCTTTTAAACCTCTCAAATTCAGGTCTGCAATATTCTACAGTTAAGGTTCACCTTTGTGCCATTTCAGCTTATCATGAGCCAGTACTTTCCCTGTCACTGACTCAGTTACCTGTGGTTAAGAGGTTTGTTAAGGGAATTCTGCATACCAGACCACCTATAAGACATCCAGTCGCAGCCTGGGACATTAATCTTGTGCTAGACATACTCACTCGAAAACCTTTCGAGCCTCTAGCTACCTGTAAGTTAAAATTTCTCACTTGGAAAACGGCCTTCCTAGTGGCCATTACCTCGGCCCGCAGGGTTTCTGAGATACATGCCTTGGTCATAGACCCTCCGTATACTGTGTTTCATAAAGACAAAGTAGTTCTTAGGACCCATCCTAAGTTTCTTCCTAAGGTTGTTTCAGAATTCCATCTAAACCAACCTTTGGTCTTTCCTACTTACTTTGCGAACTTCCAAAATGAAGGAGAGCGTTCTCTTCATTCCTTGGATGTCAAAAGAGCTTTGCGTTTCTATCTAGATAGAACAAAAGACTTTCGCAAAGTTCAACAACTGTTTGTTTCCTTCAGCGAGACCCAGCTGGGTCAACCTGTCGCTATCAGATGTATTTCAGCATGGCTGGTGGCATGCCTTCACCACTGTTATTCCATGGCGCAGGTTAAGCTGGAAGGCAGAGTGTACGCTCACTCCACTAGAGTGGTTGCTGCATCCCTAGCGGAAATTCGAAACGTGCCCATTGCAGATATTTGCAATGCAGCCACCTGGAGCTCAATGCATAATTTCGTCAAACACTATGCCCTGTATGTCCATGCCAGACTACATCTTTCTTTTGGCAGAACCATCCTTGATGGACTCCTGTCCTAAAACTGTGAGCTCTTGGTCTCTCCTGCCGCCCTCTCGGAAGATTATTAGCTTGGTACTCTCCCATTAGTGTGAATGAGTGGTGGAGACTTTATGTCCAGGAAGATAAGGAAATTGCGTACCTACCGTAATTCTTAATCTTCTTGGACGTGTCTCCACCATTCATTCACACGCCCACCCACCATCCCCTGAGCTCACCTCTGTTGTTGGTCTTCACTCCCTCAATCTTTAGGCTGTGAAGACTTCTTTTTTGACCCTTCTTATACGGGTCGTCTGGACTATCTTATGTCCTGTTTTTGGTTAGACTATCCTTCTAGGTTAGTTACGCTGCACCTCCTCGGGGAAAAAAAGGTACTGAGGTGGTTGGAGGGTCGATGCCGAGATGGTCATTACTGCACGAGCTGAGGCTCGCGGTGCTGCTCCTCGCGGCTCCATCTCTGGTGCCGACCCTCTAGCAAATAGTTTGCTCCTGCTGGGTCCTAGTGCCTCCGACGCAGTCCCATTAGTGTAAATGAGTGGTGGAGACTCGTTCAAGAAGATCAAGAATTATGGTAGGTACGTAATTTCCATTTCTGGCTTGGGACCTGAATTTTGTTTTGGAGAAGCTGACCCTGCCTCCTTTTGAGCCAGACACATCTTGTGAGCTACGCTTTCTGTCGTGGAAAGCGTTATTTTTAGTTGCCATAACTTCTGCTCGAAGAATTTCAGCGCTACAGGCTCTCGTGTGAGCAGCCTTATTTGATTTTCCACAAGGACATGGTCTGTGTGCGTACTTACCCTAAGTTTCTTCCTAAGGTGGTGTCTGAGTTTACCCTAAATCAATCCTTCCACCTGCCTGTTTATTATGCAGAGCATGCCAGTCCAGGGGAAGCATTGCTCCTACTTTGGATGTGCATAGAATTTTGTGTTACTACACACACACCGTACGAGGGACTGCAGGAAGTCCTTTCAGTTGTTTGTTTCACCCCTGGCAGAGAGGGAGCTCCAGTTTCGAAACTGTGCTTGTCCTAATGGTTGGCCAACTATATTATTTTTTGTTACAGGAAGTATGGTGAGGAACATTCTGGGGTTGTTAAGGGCCATTCCACCAGGGGCATGGCCACTTCCGTTGCCTGTTTCAGGGGTATGTCTGCAGCCGAGATTTGCACCGCTGCCACTTGGAGTACTGTCCACACTTTCACCAAGCACTACAGTCTGGATATTGCTTCCAGAAGAAGGGCAGGCTTTGGCCTAGCTTTGCTTGAGAGCCTTCTTTCTTAGGCCTCCTGCCACCCAGATTGTTCTGGCTCTCAGCACTGCTCGTGACTCGTTCCATAGGTGTAACCTGATGACAGAGATATCCCTGAAGAAGTTAGAACAGTTACGTAAGAACATATCGTAACAGTCGATCTTCGAGGGAATCTCTGTCATCAGGTCATGCCTTCCCTCAGTCCATCCCACTTCTCTCTCTTTCTCTCTGCAGCTCTGCTGTCGTGTTACTCCAGCCTTTCTGCATGCTGGGCACCTTTCTCTGTCTCTCCTCTGTTCCCCGGTGGGACTCCTATCTCCCATGGCCTCCAGCTAAGGAAAGAACTGAGGAGGGAGTGGGGCCACCTGTGTTTATATAAGATGTGTGACATCGGCGTGGGCTGCCCCTAGTAGACTGCTGCCAAAAAAGCTTCCATGGGATCCTGATGCCTTATGGCTAGGTTCCATAGGTGTGACCTGATGACAGAGATTCCCTCGAAGACCTACTGTTACACTAAGTTTGTATGTAACTGTTTTATACAGATGCACACATGCACCCTCCAACAGACCCTTGCATGTACTTGGAACAGAAACAGATGCACATGAACACGCTCAATATTTTGGTATGTGTTCCATAAATATGCACACTGCACCCATGTGATTGAAAAAGATGCACATGAACCTCTGGACAGATGCACACTCTGATAGACCATTACATGAACCTGGAATAGAAACAGATGCACATGAACCGCTGGACAAATGCACACATGCACAACTTTCCACAGTCCCCCACAGCTGACTTAATGACTGGATAGCAGCCTCAGGCGATTCAGAATACTTTGAGCTGTGAATAGCTCCAGTTTGTTTCTTGCTGGTCCCGCTCCTTTCCCGAATACTAAATATAGATGACACTTCCTAAACTTAATATGAGGAGAAGAGTGGGACCAGCAAGAAAAAAAATTGAGCCATTTGTAACTCAGTGTATTTTGACTCCCCCAGGCTGCTCCCCCAACATAACATCCACTATGTGGGGACTGTGGGATCCCTTCAGTGGCTTTGTTTACATTCAGGAGCATGAGCAGCATAGCAGGATCAAACAGATTACTTACAAACACCATAAGTAAAACATTTGTTTTCTGTAGCGCTCCACATCATAAATGGGTAATCATAACAACTGGGTATAGTGCACCCCTACCAGGGGAATGGCACAGCCCAAGATTCAGAATGTTGGGCATATGAGGATTCCATGCAGCAGCAACTCACCAGTTAATTACCTCCAATAGCTCCATATGAAGTCCGAACTATCCACTGTTTACCTGACACAAAATGGCCGCCCAGGAGCTAATGAGTTAAGCTGTGCCATTCAAAGGGGACAGAGCTACTTTTATATTCTCTCAGGATTCAAGAGTTCAAGACTTTAAAATAGTGCCTGTTAAGCTGCGGCTTTCAAACCGAATAACCTGCCATTCCCATTTCCCTGTGTGGATTGGGAGCCCTTTTCTGCCTTTTTAGAGTGTTTTTAATGGTCTCCGTTTAACAAAAAAAAAAAACTGCTGCAGTAGGTACTATTTCATTGTTTCTGGGAGTGTAGGGTTTCTGTGGGGGTCCTTTGGCTTTGGTTCCTCCCCCACCTTCAGGTTTTTTGTATTACTGATTGTCCTCGGCTAATTGAGTTTTTAGTGTTTCTCAGAGGTTTTTGTGTATTTTTTTCCCCCCTCTACAGACCTCTGTTTTTTCCGTTTGCACGGCCGCCATTAACAGCTGGGCGCATGCTTCTCCTTCAGGACATTTTCCTGCCTTTGTTTTGGCATGTGCCCATGCTGCGTGTGCTTGCGCAGTGCACAGAGCGTTAGCGCAGCACAGTAGCATATTAAGTGTTGCGCTTGCGCACCTGCTGGTGTGCGCATGCCCATGCAAGCGTGCTAATGTTCAGCACGCACCCACTAGGGAGCGCAGAGCGTGCACGCCTTGTACTGCCATTTGACGCACTAATTACTGCAGCGGCTGGCAGTATAGCTTAAAGTTTCAAGTAAGAGTTTGATATATTCAGCAGTCCTAAGTTTACCTCCCACGACCTCCACTTACAGGATGTGTGATTTTGAGCAAGTCATGTAAAACAACCTGGTGGAGAATTTTAACCCAGAAAAGATATTGGGGCTAAAATTATTAATTTGTACCTCACAAGTGTTATTTGGCACAATGACTTATCAGAGACCATTAATCATGAAACGATGTAAGACCTGCAAAAGGGTGATGAGGCCCTCCCCCGTGGGTTCCTTTTGCCTTCATTGTGTTGCTTAGCACCCCCCAGCCGGTTCTCCGGCCTGGGGAGAGGGAGCACCTGGTTTTGAGTGGGCTTGAGTCCCGATGTCCTGCAGGACATCCCCGCAGATACACCTGACCCCAGTCAGGCCCCTCAGGTCAACGGGGGGGGGGCCATCCAGGCACGTAAGGTGCGGCACAGTGAGCTTAAGCTGCGATAACAGGTGTGCAAGCAGACCCCGACCCTGCCTTTTTGAAGGCCAGGATGACAATTACAGGGATCTTGGGGAAGTTCCTGTCCTTAATTTAAAAAAAAAAAAAAAAGAGGAGGATGTTCCCTTCCCTTTGTGGAGAAGGAAGTGTAAGGGAAGTGGATGGAGTCCAAACCAGGGATGTTTTTTTTCTCCTACTTTATAATAAGTCCATGTCTTTTTGGATAGCTGAGGCATGTAGTCCCTTACAGCTCAGGAGGTACAGTCTGTGGAGACGGCAGATGTCAATCTGACTCTGTCTTCATTTTTTTCAGCTACTATGTGACCAAAATATTGAGCAACATTGGGCAGGTGTGGATCAGAAAAAGTGTCATCCCAACCATGTCATGGATCTTCCTTTTAAGGAAAAGGTCTCGCTGGTGGGAAGCTGAAAGACAAGGCCACTTGTATTTCTGAAAAGACACTGCCCTGCCTATAGAAGGCTCTGGCTCTAACAGTCTTTCATGTCAAGCAGGTGGACACCGCATGCACTATCAGCACCAAACAGTTGTGTACGTCTTATGCTTCTTTTATTGGCCTGAGCCTTCAACATATAGTTCACTACCCTGGCCCAGTTTCGCTCCGCCTTTCTGAAGGTGCGAGTCCTTTTGCAATTCATGGCCATGGGTCCACCTTTCCTGGTGGTTTTTCACTGGAGATTTTGTGTCTGACCACTCGGCCTACTTCATTGTTTTCGGCCATAAGGGCCGTGTGGCTTAGTCATTGGGTCTGGTCAAGCTTCATAAGCTAAACTGTTTAACCTCCCTTTGAGGGAGGCCTATGGTTTGATTCCACCCTGGATACTATTTAAAAAAAAAAAAGTGAAAATGGCTGTTTCCAGTGTGAAACAACAGCACAAGACTACCATAACCCAAAGGGGTCAAGGTACCAGCCGGGCACAGACTGTTCCAAGGGGGTTCCATTCCTTCAGAAATTGTCTCAAGAGAATGGAGGAGCCTACTCAGGTAACAGGGTTATAGTATCAGAGGAGCCTGGCCAGGCACCATGCAGGAGGCCCAGCCCCACAAGCCTGGTGCCTCACAAGAAGGCACACAGGCCTATCCCTGACTTTTTTTCTTGGTGATAGATTACAGGAGTTTTCCTTAAGATGGGCCAAAACAATGTCAGACACCTTATTAGGGGACACTTCTCCACCTCAGTTCTCAAGGACGGCGAAAAGCCCAGATGTCGTAAGAGCTCCTGACCCCCTCATTATTTCAGGGCCATAGTACAGGTCCCACTAATCTGACAAGGTCAGGAGTCATATTGGTTTTATTTTATAGTCCCCAGGAAGTTTGGGGGGGTGTCGGGCCCATTCTAGATTCAAGCGCATGAACATGTTTGTGCTCGACACACGTTTTCAGGAGGGACCCCCGGAGGTCAATCACGGGGCTGCTCAGTCAAGGGTTTTTTCTTAAGCCCCAGTACATCTGACAGATGCCTGCCACCACATTCCCTCCATCAGTCCTATTCAGCGTAACTCAGGTTTTTGATACTGGACCAACCTTCCAGCACAGGGCTTTCTCTTCGCCCGAGCATCAGCCCCACCGAGTTTCTTGAAAGGGGTGATAGTCCTGGTGACTTAATGTCTGTCCTGACTGAACAAACTGCTTATTCATGCACTGACATCCATGGCAAGAGGTCAGTACTCAGCACTCTAGATATGCTAGAGTCACATGGCTAAGGGTGAACCAGGAGAAAATCTCTCCCGAGCCATCTCAGACCTTGGAATGCCTGGTGATAATTTTTCAGCACAAAACTAGGGAAGGTTTTTTCATTTTCCCGGAAGGTGACTTTTTGTCAGACGTCCGCTGGATCAGGACGTGGTCATCGGCATCTGCCCTCGGTCTCCAGGAATTTGGGCCTCAGGATAGGCAGCGTTAGTTTAAATCCAGTGGGCTTGCCTCCAGATGCGGCCTATTAAAATGGGTTTACTGTCGGCTTGGGATCCCTCATTGGAGGATTATCAGCCAGTCTCCCCACCACCCCCCAGAGCTTCGTCACTCCCTGAGTTGGTGAGTGGATGTGCAGGACCTGAGCAGAGTTCTACTAGAACTCCTAGAGTTAATTCTCACAACATATATCAGCTTACACGGATGGGGCAGGCTGGAGTCAGCTTCCCACTCAGGGAACTTGGTCAGTCTATGAACAGCATCTCCATATCAATGTTCTGAGGATGGAGAAGGTCTGCCTAGCTTCCCTTAGGTTTCAACCATGCTGCTAAGCATGGTGTACATTTGTACATAACTATTATGGCACGGGAGATGGTTTTGAGAGGTCACCGACCTGTCAACAGTTCACATGGCAGGGGAGTTGAACCTTCAGGCAGCCTGGCTAAGTCGCAAAATATTCATCCTGTGGAGGCTGAACCCGGATGTTTTTGAACTCCTGTGTAGTTGGTTTGGTCGACCTCAGATCGATCTGTTTGCTCCAGCCACAATGCCCAGATTCGAGAAGGCTCTGTCTTTTTCAGTGTCCACAGCTGGGGGCAGTGGTTGCTGTACCTCAGGAGTGGACCTTGAGCATAACGTATGCTTCCTCTACTAACTCTCCTTCCAAAGTTTAAAAAAAAACAAAGAAGAAGAATAAATAAATATAAAATACACTCTAGAGGGAGCTGCTTCTTATTGCAGAGTGGCCGAGAAGACTGGTTCTCGGACTTAACGAATCTTGCTCAGCAAGTACCCTCTGCCTTCTGGTGTATAGAGACCTGCTATAAGAGTCTCTCTCTCACCACCAAAAAAATCCAGGTGTAACCACTACGTGGCGCTATCCCAAGGGCTACTACCCCTGCCTGTGTGGCTAGTTGCAGGTTAAGGGGCTTGGGTACTGAAACGAGTGCCTCACCCGAGGACAAGGTTGTTAGTAACAAGGCTAACCTGGGTACAGCCCTCCGGGACACTGTAACCCCCTTCTTTCCCGTCTTGTGGCCTAGACAATATGCAACAAACCCTTTCACAGTAGCCCCTATTCAGCATACAAATCCCCACACTGTTTGCACTTACCACCAGGGCTGGTTCCACCAGTTCGACCCTGGAAACGCCCTGTAAAACAAGGTTAGACACAGCATATAACAGTACAGTGCTTTTGGTACAAACTGGAACCACAGTCAGATTAAATGCAAAAAGAGTTGGATCCGATTTATTCAGGGGAATTGAACAAGGGAGGGGTGCAATCGGGTTGATTGATTCGAAAACTGATCTAGTCAGGCAATTACGCATGCACTTTTAGTTCCTACACTGGCACACTTCTGGTTACCCAGTTGGAAGTGCAGCAGGAAGCTAGCCTGAACGCTAGGGTAGGCCGGGCCGCAGAGCTGGTTGGGGCCCTGTGATGAAAAGAAAAGGCATGTACAACCACACGCAGTTTGTAATCCAGAGCCTGAAGGCTCAGTTTGTGAAAGGAAAAACAACAATGCAATCATATGACAACACTTGAGATTTACTGTAGCTGTTGTTGCAGGGAGCTGCCCTGATTGTTACTCATACTACCTAGTATGAGACACAGGCTAGACGAAATGAAGACTGCAGGTTGATGACTGGTTTGCCAGGAGAAGCAGGGCCCACACGGATCACCGAGGTGTCGTTCCTGTTCGAGATGGTTGAGCAGGGGGCTGATCCCCTGGCGAGTCTCTCGTTGTTGATGGTTTCTGTGCCTGAAGTAGCTGGCTGGGCCAGGTGGCAAGGCCCGGGCCAGGTGGAACAGTTCGGATTTTGAGTCTGGTAGTGCTGGATGCAGCTTCCAGCAAACAAGGCACATTTACACAGTGGGGAACCAAATCGCAACCCACTAACAGCACACAGCACATTTATAGTAGAGCAGTCACCATACCACAATGTGGATGGCAGTCGGGCCGCAATATCAGTGTCTCTGAGCAAAACCGGGAATTCTGTGGTAAATGGATGTCCTGACAGGCCGATTGCGAACAGCAAATCTTCGGTGGTCTTCAGGTTTAAATCTGGTCACTCTTCAGTGGCTTATCACACTTCAATTCGGATACAGTCCGATTGCTAAGCATTTCAAAAGATTTCCTCTCGAGGGACAGCAGGCAGACGGGCCAAACTCAGCCTTTCCACGGATCTCCCACGCGAACTACACAGGAGCTGCTGCTCTAATCACTCAAGCTGTTTACTCTCCAAACTCTAACTCCAGACTGAACAACTGCAGCAGGCAGCTTGGGAATTTCCCTTCGGTCCAAAATGTTCTGGTTGGTTGATCCATCAGTCTGTCAAAGCAAGGGCTCCCGCTCCAGGTGCATTTAGGTGCCAAAGTCTCAAAACTACAATTCCTACAGAAATTCACTCCCACAAGACCCCTGGGGACAAACTCCATTTTAGGGTCTCCAAAGATACTGATTGGCCCATTCTGGCAGTCCAGGACCAAGATGGTGGCAATAAACAGAACTGCCCATGCTGCAAAGATGACAGGTTAGACAAACTACAACATCATTACTATTCTAATAGATAATCAACAAATAAGTGCAGCTTCTAACAGAGCTCCCTCTACACAACTAACGATGACAGAACGGAGCGATTATCTGGTAGCCCGGGCGGGGCTCAAGCATAGAAACCCTCAGCCCCCTCCCAGATTAAATAAGCACCATGTTATAGGTGGCTCTTAAAGAGACGGAGCACAGAGGCATTAAAGCACTCTCATACAAACACTTTTAAAACGCTAAAACACAGGATACCAGCCTGGCAGTGGGCATTTAGGCACACCCAAGGAAGACTTTCGGGAACCCCCATTTGTAGGGGGTTACACAGGAATGATACAGCTCATGCTCTGGCTTCTAAGAGGAGGAGGCCCCTTCCTTATATGTAAAAAAAAATAGGTTTCCCCGAGGAACTACTTGACACCTTGATGGCTGCCAAAAAAATCCTCCATCTCTGCAGCCATGCTTCGGTAGGGGCCACCTATTTTTTTACCTTGGGCCAGCAGGGAAGCTTACACCTTCATTGGCTTCTATTCCACAGTGTTTTGGGTTTTCTACAAGAAGACATAGTGAAGAGGTTGACATTGAGTCTACTGAGAGGCCAGATTCTGCTCTCGCAGCATCCTGTGTTTTTTTTTTTTGGCTTAGAAACTAATACGCCTGTGTTCAGTAGAACATGTCTGGAGTCCTGATCTTCGGTTCTTCGTGGGATCTGAATTGGGTTCTAAATGCTCCTTGCAAGGAGTTTTTCGAACTGCTTCCATCCATATTGCTGGATGTGTTGTTTTACAGGCTTCCTTTTAAGGAGCCGTACCTTGTTAGGCATAAGGACAGGTGGTACTCAGAACGAGTTTTCATTTCTTATGTGCTCATTGCCTTCCAGGAGTTCCAGGGCACAGGTTGGTTTTCTCCTGTCCGCAGCCACCTCAATCCTAGGCAAGGGATTGCACAAGTTGGATTTATCATGCACCATTAGGATCTTCCTAAACGGACGGCTGCATACCGTGAGTCAGATAGTCCTGTTTGTTCTCGTGGAACAGCCAAGCAGGGTCAAGAGGCCTTTTTTAGGCCACCCTTGCTAAAAGGTGTGGGCCTGCATTGTTTAGGCCAACACTGTAGTAAGAGGAGGCCCCCGGCCCTCCTCACGGCTCACCACTCCAGGGCTAAGGCGATGTCCTGGGCAAGACAGGTGAAGCATTGGTTTTAAGGTTATGCAAAGCACGTGTGTGATCTCTCATCCACACACTCACAAACATCCATCTTGGATGTTCAGAGTTCGGCTGACGCAGTTTTGGTCACAGAGTGCTACAGACAGCAATTCACAAGTAATTCTCAGTGCTTGCCTCTGGCGTATGGGATAATCTTCTTCCCCCTCCCGTTTTTTCTGGGTACTGCTTCTTAGAAACCAGTTGTCATGATTACCCATTGACAATGTGGAGCGCTACAGAAAGAAGAAATTAACTTCATACTTATCATAATTTCCTTTTCTTTTAGCTCCAACATTTTCGATGGGGCCCTCCCAGGAGCCTGGCTCCTGCAGGAGAATCTTATTCTGTATGCTAGGAAGGATGTACTGTTAGTCAAAATCCCCTACTCATTTTTCAGACAGCCTTCTTTCTTGCTGTACTGTACTCATAAATTATATATATATATATATATATATATATTTAAAAAAAAGAAAAAGGATTATTTTTTTTTTTTTATCAGTCTGCAACCACAGGTTAACAGCTTTACTGATGACTCTTGAGGTGTTCTCCTTGATCTTACTTCGAGACACAGCTCTTGCAGCAGGTTACACCATTAGGACGAAGCCGGCAGGCGTCAGGACCTGGAAAAAATTCTGGCTAGCTATCTTCAGCGGGGACCCGCCCGGCGTCAGGCGTGGTACATAAAGGCGGTCCCGCCCATTCCCCAGTTCTCCTCCGCCGACTTGCATACGTCTCGAATTCTTCAAGAGTAGTCTAGCGACGCGGTTTAGTGCTTTCCTTCGGGAAAATTGGATTTCTTCTAGCAAGATTTTCGCTGATGTCCTCTCCGACCTCCGGTCACTCCTCCAAGTGTGCTTGCGGGAAACAGATCCCATTCAAGGATCCCCATACAGCCTGCGTTCGGTGCCTGGGCCCAGACCACGACACCCGGGCCTGCTCCTTTTGCCAGGGGTTTAACAGACGTACCCGGATCCGACCTCAGAAGGCCCTTCAAGCCTTCTTACTGGAAGAGAAGCTGAAAACCATGTCTTCCAAAGGGAATCTTCAAAAAAGACCCACAAGCACGCAGAGAAATGAAGGGAGAAGGCCCCTTCCAGGTCCCCCTCCAGGGCTTCGGACTCGCACAGCTCCGGCTCCAGGTCCGACCGCTCCCCCTCTAGGGCCAGCTCTCAGCCTCCCCCGGCTGCGGTAAGGAAGCTGCCTTCTCAGGCCAAGTCCGCCAGGTCGTCCTCATCTTCGTCCTCCAGGGCCTTGGCGAAGTCTGGGGATCGCCATCATCACCATCACAAGTCGGGTTCCCGCCCTTCGGAACCCGATGTCTGGTCAGCTTCTTTGCCTCCTTGCAAGACGTTGGAGCTCACCTCCTTAAAGAGACCTCTGGATCCGACGCCGGTGCGTCCGTCGTCAGCCTCACGTCATGCATCCCTGGAGCCGCCGTCGGCCAGACGACTGCCGCCGGCTAAGCCAGCTCCTCAGCGGACGCCGGTAAGGGGACCGGCGCCCGCTCCCCCTGAGAAGAGGGCCCTGACGCCTCCGACCGACGTCGGTCAGGAGACCTTGACCGAGGAGGATCTTACGCAGCCCGAGGACCAGACGGGCGACCCCGGTCTCTTCGAGACTCCCAGGGAACCCTCGCCGTTACCCGAGCCCCCTGTGGAGCCGACGCCGGGACCCGACGACCGTCCACCGGCGCCTGGACCGTCGTCGGGCCTTTCCTTCGTGGAAGTGAAGGACCTCTTCACTTACTGGTGGGACACCGTAAAGAAGGACATGGTTCCCACTCTTCCTCCGGTTCCTGCACCCCCCTCGCCATCGGGGTCGGCAGGCCGCTTACCTCCTCCCTGGGAACTCGGAACCCCTCGCAGGGGGAGACCAGAAAAACGGAGACCTCCGTCTAGATCCTCTTCTAGGTCACCCAGCCCCAAGAGACCCAGGAAACACCGACAATCGCCTTCGACAGAGGACACGGGATCAGAGTACTTTTCATCTAGATCCCCATCTCCCCTCTCCATCCCTTCTCCGGACCCACGTGATATGCCAAAATCTCCTCCGGACGACCCTTCGTTCTCGGATATTATGAGACACATCCAAGAGAACATGGGATAGGATGCAGAAGAGCTAGACCCCGAAAGGATACGCCTCGCCATATATCTTCGCAAAAGACCCCAAGCCTGTGGTGGTGCCACCCTTGGTTGACACTTTCGTGGACGTCACCAAGGCAGCGTGGAAGCGTCCACATTCGCTCCCGGCGATGCCGAAGAAAGCTGATCGCTTGTACAAGGCTCCTAGAGAAGACCAGTACTTGACTCAGCAGCCTCAGGCTGACTCTCTGGTCATCACAGCCTCACATGACCGGTCACAGAGGCCGCAACATCTGAGCACCCTGCCACCGGACCCAGAGTCCAAGCAGTTGGACGCGCTGGGTAGGCGCACGTATGCTTCCGCTACCTGCGCCATCAGATCCTTGAACTATTTGACCCACATGGTTCAGTTCCAGAACGCCTTGTGGGAACAGGGTCTGAAAACGGCTGCAAAACTGCCGGAGGGTGAGCAGAAGGAGGAAATGCTTCAGCTCCTCCGTATGGGTTCGGACGTGGGAACCCAAGTGCTACGAGCCGCGTACAACTCCGCGGACTCATCGGCCCGAGCAGCAGCTTCTGGCGTATACGTCCGGAGGCACTCTTGGTTACGCGTCTCCGGCTTTACCCCGGACGTCCAGAAGAATATCATGGACGCTCCATTCGAGGGAGAAGTCTTGTTTGGTAATCCTTCGGAGAAGATTATTACCAAACTTCAAGAGGCCGGAAGGCGTGAGGTCGGTTCAGGCCATGTACTCGACCCAAGCTTAGTCCTTTCGCAGGAACCAAAGCAGATTTCGTGGACGGACGAGAGGCAACAGTCCCGCCCGCCTCCACAACAGAGGGGCTCCGCTGCAGAGCCCAGGGAAACAACCCGCAGGCCGAAGCCAGCGTACTTCCAAGCCGGTCCAGCCAGCGGGACCCTCAGCCGCCACAGCCTGACTCCTTTCCGGCCCCCGCCCCTCAGGATCAACGGGAAATCATGGTCGGGGGTCGCTTGGCGAACTTCCTGCCGGGATGGCAGGTTATAACCACCGACAGGTGGGTTCTTCAGTTGGTCAGAAGAGGCCACTATATAGAATTCACAGAAAAGCCACCCTCGAGGCCTCCTTTGCTCTCCCGGTATCCGGGTCAGCACAAATCTCTGATCTGGCAAGAAGTACTCGCGCTCCTGCAAAAGGGAGCGATAGAGTATGTCCCGGAGAACCAGAGAGGACAAGGATATTATTCCCACTTCTTCCTGGTTCCAAAGAAAACAGGGGACCTCCGTCCGATTCTGGACCTCAGTGATCTCAACGTGTCGGTCACCTACAAGAGATTTTGCATGGTGACTCTTCCGGGTCTTATTCCCATGCTGAAACAAGACGCTTTCTTAGCATCTCTAGACATGCAGGACGCATACCTGCATATCCCTATAGCTCAGGCGCGCAAGAGGTTCCTGCGCTTCGAGTTCCTCGACCACCACCTTCAATTCCGAGCCCTTCCATTCGGACTGTCATCCGCACCCAGGGTCTTCACCAAGTGCATGGCAGTCGTGGCAGCGTCTCTGAGGAGATGGGGCCATTATGTGTTCCCGTACCTGGACGATTGGCTTCTCATGGCCGCCTCCAGAGAGGCGTTGTTACTTGCGATCCAGAGCACCCAGGACCTGTTCCGATCTCTGGGAGTCCTAATAAACTACGGGAAGTCTCTCCTGGTACCATCGCAGAAACTGCAGTTTATAGGGGCAGTACTGGACACTGTTCAGGGAAGAGCTTTTCTTCCAGACGACAGAGCGGAACGCATCAGATCCCTCATCAGGGAGTTATCATCGAACAAGACCAGGTCGGTCCTTCGCTTGCTCGGACACATGGCTGCGGCCATTCCTACCGTCCCTTTCGCAAGGCTCCACATGCGGGTAACTCAGTGGATGCACAAAGTGCAATGGGACCAAAGGCAAGACCACTTGCAGCATCCGGTCAGGATCACGAACTCCGTGATTCGAGACTGGCAGTGGTGGCTAGTCCCAGGTCGCCTCCTGGGCATCCCATTCAGAAGGCCGTCTCCTGGAGGTAGCCCTCACCACAGACGCCTCGGGTCTAGGGTGGGGGCACACCAGATGGGGTAAAGTCCCAGGGCACGTGGACCTCGATGGAAGCCCATCTCCATATCAACGTTCTAGAGATGAGAGCGGTTCTCTATGCCCTGCAGGCCTTTCAGTCAGTAATCCCACCGTGTACTCTTCTGCTTCAGACAGACAACACGGCGGTGATGTATTACCTCAACAAACAAGGAGGCGCACACTCTTACCCCCTTTGCAGGGAGGCCATGAGGGTGTGGGATTGGGTAATCCGACACGGCGCAAATCTGGTCACTGTGCATGTTCCTGGGGTGGACAACACGATTGCAGACGGTCTGAGTCGCTCCCAGGCCAGAGTCCACGAGTGGGAACTTCTTTAAGAGGTAGCAGAGGATCTGTTTCTTCGATGGGGAACTCCAGAGCTGGACTTGTTCGCATCCCCATCCAATGCAAAACTGCCCAATTTTTGCTCGCTAGATCCAGGGCCTGGTGTTTTCTGGCGAGACGTGTTATCCCTCTCCTGGGCGGACAGATTCCTCTACGCTTTCCCTCCTTTCCCGTTGATCCAGAGAGTTCTTCTCAAACTGCGCAGGGAGCATGCAATCATGATCCTGGTGGCCCCGTTCTGGCCCAGACAGATCTGGTTCCCTTTGCTGATGCAGCTGTCCCGGGAACCCCCGCTCCCGTTGCTGCTCAGCTCCCATCTCCTGTCTCAGGAGAAAGGTTCTCTAGTCCACCCGGACTTACGTTCATTGAACCTGCATGCCTGGCTCCTAGAGACATAGCCATCTTGCGTCACGGGGTCTCGCAAGAGGTTGCAGAAGTTCTTTCTGCAGCCAGAAAGCTGGCAACTCATGCTACGTACGCCATGAAATGGCGCCGTTTTTGTTTATGGTCACGAGCACGCGATTTTTCTCCTTTAGGTTGCCTGGTGGGAGTGGTGTTGGACTACCTGCTCTCCCTCTTTCATTCGGGTCTAGCCTACTCCTCTATTAAGGTGCACCTTTGTGCCATTTCTGCCTACCACCTTCCGGTGGGTCATCGTACAGTGGCACAATTGGACGCCCGGGAGTTTCTGGAGAGGTGTTACACCTAGGCCACCCATTAGGACCCTGTACTCCATGGATTTGCTCTATGTCCTGAACAGCTCACGCCCCCCTTCGAACCTGCCAATGGATTAAGTAGCTACGCTTTGTGTCATGGAAAATGTTATTTTTGTTGCTGTTACTTCAGCGAGAAGAATTTCTGAGCTTCACGCTCTCATGTGCATAGAGCCTTATTTAGTTTTCCACCGGGACAGAGTATCCCTGAGGACGAACCCTAAATTTTTGCCTAAGGTAGTCTCTTCACTCACTCTAAATCAGGACATTGACCTACCAGTCTACTTCCCGAACTACTCGAATAGAGGAGAGGCTCTGCTTCACACCCTGGATGTTCACCACAGCCTGAAGTATTACCTCAACAGAACTAAACCTTTTCGTAGTTCTGATCAACTTTTCGTTTCCTTCTCTGAGAGGATGATGGGCCAATCTGTATCCAAACAGTCCTTGTCTCGCTGGCTTGTCCAGTGTATTTCATACTGTTATGATATCAAACAAAAGCCCCTCCCGGGAACAGTCCGGGGTCATTCTACTAGAGGTGTGGCCACCTCCTTTGCAGCACTCAGAAACGTCTCCTCCTCTGCTATATGTGCTGCAGCCACTTGGAGCTCTGTGCATACCTTTATCAGGCATTATAGCCTGGACATCGCCTCTCGGCGAAGAGCCGGTTTCGGCCTGGCGGTGCTACAGGGTCTCCTGTCCTAGGTTCAGGACCTGGAATGTACTTCCTATTTCCTCCTCCCGGAATTTCTGGCAGCGTTACTGCTTGGGAATCCGTCCTAATGAGGACCTGCTGCAAGAGCTGTGTCTCGGTAAGATAGTAAGTTGTTATTTAAGCACTTACCGTAACAGTAGATCTTCGAGAACAGCTCTTGCATCAGGTACCTTCCCGCCCACCTTCCCCTTGAGGAGGCTTAGCTAGCATCTTTAACAGGATTTAATCCCTTTTGTCTTCTGACGGTGGATCCTCGGTCTCCATTTCGATGTCAGCCTGCGGCGGAAGTCTCCGATTGGGAGAACTGGGAATCTGGCGGGACCGCCCCTTTATGTACCATGCCTGACGTCGGGGGCGGGACCGACGTCGGGGGCGGTCCCCGCTGAAGATAGCTAGCTAGAATTTTTCCGTGGGGTCCTGACGCCTGCCGGCTTCAGTCTTAATGGTGTAACCTGCTGCAAGAGCTGTTCTCGAAGATCTACTGTTACGGTAAGTTCTTACGTAACTGTACTTTACAGGTAGCCTTACTGTATCCAGTTGTGGTCTGGAAGTTAGGCCTTAGTGGGTGGTCAGCCTTCGTTTTTCCAGATATGCGAATGGTATGGAACCTACCTTGTTACTGGATGGTTCTTCTTGCAGGGAGGATCAAATCATACCTCTCAAGTGTCCCTCATTATACCCCTCAAAATTGCCCTGTCCCTCATGGAAACAGTGCTGCACACACAGAGAATGTGCTGTAAATTCAAGCTTTAAAGCAGAAATTAATAATATTCTGAGATGCTAAATAAAAAATGAACTTTGTTCAAATAAAGGTAATAGTTTCCACAGTGTTCTGAACTTGTAGCTCCATGTTTGAGGATGTGTCCCTCATAATGAGAGTCAGTGTGCCTCATTGTCCCTCATTTTGAGTGTCCGTGTTCCTCATTTTAGTGACAGAAGGTTTGGAGGTATGGATTGAATTGTCAAAACCTTGAGTCCAATGGAGAGCATTTTCCTCCTCCGATGTCTGCCTGGAAGGTAAGACAGTTTTTTAATGTATGTTGAAGTATGTTTTATGTAGGTAAGTGATTATAATGTATGTCATGTTACAAGAAAATGTGTAGCTATTATGGCACTGTGAGGTCAGTAGTGACTGGGGAGCTGCTGCTGTGTGGAATCCTCATTTGCCCAACATTCTAAAGCTTGGGCTGTGCCATTCCTGTGGTAGGAGTGCACTATACCCAGTTGTAACTTGGCATAAATCTGCTCACTGAAACATTGAATTTCAGTTGGCCTTAATATAATAGGTGGTACTTCATCACCCATGGTCTAATTCCCAAGTAGACCATGGTTTGTGATGTAGTACCTTGACGATCCACCACAGGCAAAAACAGTATGCAAATGTTTTGTTTCTGCTTGCTCCAGCAATTCTTTGCTCAAGTGCAGTTCCCATAGCAGCCCAACAGATAGCTGTAAAACGCACTGTTAGCTGCTAGCATCCTTTCACAGCCATCGTAAAACAGTAGAATTCCCTGATTTTTGCCACCCACCCACCCACTCAGTGGATCACCATTCACAAGTGAAGCACAGGCGAGCAATGCATATTTTAATGTCAACTTTTGTGTGTGTGGAGTAGTGGGCATCACTACCTTGGTAAATACACACTATGGTAAAGATGAACCTGTACCTTCTGTAACAGAAAGCAAAAATAACAGACAGTGAAATAAACAAAGCAAGATCAAAGAAAGAGGCTACATCTGTGGGTGAAAAGAAAAATAAAGTGAGAAAAGCAAAAGAAAATCAAAGAAAGAGACTAACAGTACTAGTCAAAACAAGTATTTGAAAGGTGAGAGCAGTAAACGTCATGTTCTATCTCCTGCTACGCTAGATGATTTTGAGAGGAAAAAAGTGAAGTTAATACTCAGAAAAATAGTACTTGGTCTATGAAAGTTTTTTCAGATTGGCTCAATTCAGTACATTTGGAAAAAGAGTGCTCTGCTGCTAGCATTGTTTCACAGCCATCTATTGGCTTGTCAAGGAAACTGCAGGAACAAAACATGAAGATCTACCCTAGCACACTCCCATCATGCAGTGCAACCCATATCTTGTAGCACACACACAGATGAAAATCGAAGAACCTAGCTTAGAAAGTTAACTGCAAGTTTTTGAAGTTTTAAAATATGTTTTGATGTTAGAAAGCTTAAAACTTGTAATGAAAGCTATTTTTGCAAAACTTATCTAGCAGCCATGATATTTCCAATAGGTGTGTTCCAATTGTTCTGTACTGTGTGTACACCATGTTTAACAGCTCAACATGAAGCTTTCCAAAACTAAATCAGTCTGTCTGATCTCGTTTATTCAGAGCCTGTCAGTCATACAATCGTTGCTATGTTACAGGAGGATTAAGCTGCTTGTAAGGGCGGGTCTGCTGTGGAATTAATCCGTGCTTGGGACGTTGGACCCCCCCAGCCATGGATTAATTCCACAGTAGACCCATCCTTTCTCATGGCTTAATCCTTACTTGTTATGATTACCCATTAACAATGTTGGAGCTAACAGAAAAGGAAATTACGGTAAGTATGAAGTTAATTTCTTCTTTCAGCACTAAAAGTGCTAATCAGGGGCTGTATCCCACAGTGCTTTACTAAGCAGGGAGCTTGCTACTGTTGGCACAGAGACTGTGGAATACACTAGAAGTTAGATTTATACTAGCCCTTTCATACATGCTACACTATAGCTGAAAGCACTTTACAAAGCAATGAGCTAGATACTGGATAATGTGAAATGGCCTACCCTGTGAAGGTGGGGAAGCTAGCATTGTTTAGGTTTTCAAAGCAGGACTAGACAGATCCTTAAGGGAAACTGGCATTCAGGGGTTACACAGCAATACTAGGTGGTAGCATTCCAGCTGTTAAGCTTGGATGGGTGCACAGAACATACTCAAACTGAGTGTAACCTCTGCCTTGTAGTAGGAAGAGTGGACAAGATGGGCTCTGTCCTCACAGTACAGTGTTGCTATGTCACAAGCAGAGAATTATGTCTGTCTAGTGGACATTGACCCTGTATTCATGTTACTGTGTGTAGTTAGAATGAAAAGGGGAAGTGAAATACAGAAAATATATCACATATCCACTGAACTGTGTATAAGAATTTTTTTTTTCTATGAAGTTTTCCCTGAGACATCACTGTTCATTTCAGAGTAGCGGACAGGGTTTTATTTAACTCTAAAAATTGATCAGCGTTTTGCTCATAAAAGTTCTAAAACATTGTGAAAATGCATAGCACTTGCCTCACTGTGTTTAACAAACATAACACTTCTAGAAAACCTATATAAATGCATTCTGTACAGTTAGTATTGTCCCAGGAAAAAAACTGCTAATCAATTATTTAAAACCCTGAGGGGATTTTAACAATTGCTACACAGTTTATAATTTTGACCTACCTTTTCTTCTGCCTTGGGGACAACCTGCTTAGTGTTACTTATAAAGGTTTTAAACTGCTGTTTTACGAATCTGGGCTTAGCTGAACAATATGACTTGTCATTTTTTTCATTTGACCCTTACTTTTTTTTTCCACCCAGTTGGTCAGTGTCCCACATAGATAAATATCTGAAATGAACCCCACGTAGATAAATATCTGAAATGAACCCCACGTAGATAAATATCTGAAATGAACCCCACGTAGATAAATATCTGAAATGAACCCAGGATCAGGTGCTTACTGATGCAGCATCATTTGGAGGGAAGGCGACTGATACAGGTCTTAATATTCCAACTTAATTTTCCTCTTTTGATTGGTACAGGTCATTGCTGGTGGCCAGGCAACCTCTATAAAGGTGCATGATGGGTCAGTGAAGCAGACATCTATTGCAGCACACGTCTCGAGGCCAGGAACCACAACATTAAGGATGGCAGGAGGAGTGATCACTGCGGCTACGTCTACCACAGCTATGTGCCCATCTGTAAATGAGGGGACACAGCAGGTATGATATTACAGCATGTCTAAGACGAAACAAGCTGTTAAACTGGGATGTAACCAGACATTTCAGTCTTTTTTTCTATATATTTTTTTTCAGCTCTCTCTTACCTCCTATATATCCTCTCGCCTCCCCTTTTCTCATATAGTACCTACCATTCTAACCCCCCAAACACAGTTTTCCCATATTGGTGTACACACACACACACAATTACTACCTATTTTACTTTTGCCCTTTTTATGTTTCCTTGCGCCTGCGCCAGAAACATTTTGTTTGGAGAACGGCATTTCAGAGGTGTGTCATGGACTAGCCCAGTGCAGAGCAATCTACATTGGGCTTGTCCCTGGCAGACCAATGACCACGCAAGAAGAGTATGACGGTGGTCACAGTTTCATGGGTGTAAACTTTGTGTACTTGAAAGGACTGAAGAGCTCCAATGAGAGAGCGCTTCGGTACTTGCATTTGCATAATGCCGGCCAGCAAGCAGCTGAGCGGCTTTATGTACATCACTCATAGGTGCAGTAACTGTAGTGCGAGAGGAGGCACTGGCCCCATCACTATTTTTGCCTCAACTTGATTGCCCTTTCTGTTTGTCTCTCTCTCTCTCTCTCTGGCTACCGCGCCCCACGGGCTGTCACAGCTAAAACCCTCCCGCTCCCTCCCTCTGTGTGCTGATCTTCCTGGACTTAAAGTCTCCACCACTCATTCACACTAATGGGGATCCACTCCGGAGGCGCTAGGACCCAGCGGGAGCAAACTTTTTTGCAGGAGGGCCGGCGCCAGAGATGGAGCCGTGAGGAGCGGCGCTGTGAGCCCCTGCTTGTGCGGCAATGACTATCTTGGTGTCAACCCTTCAACCGCCTCAATTTCCTTTTTTCCTGCCGTCGAGTGCGCTTCAGTGATGTCGCTCGCCTGCTGGGAGTCAAACTTCAAACTAGCAGCATAGTTTTCAGTTTATTATGTTGTAGTATTTTTCGAATAAAGTACCGCTTACGATAATTTATTCTTATCAAAGAAAGAAGTCTCAGCCTACATTGATGGAGTCAACCATAAGCGGGTCAGGTGACGGTAGGGAGACTTCATATGAAAGCTGTTCAGTCAGGTGGGCTGGGTCCGGTCCGTCGCCTTCTCCGGAGGGGAGGGTCTGACAACGGACGGTCCAATGCCCGAGGAAATGGGCGGCCCCCCAGGAAGCATAAAAGAAAACGGTCGCATTCTCGGCACCGTTCGGCCTCGAGCTCTTCTTCGACCCGTAGGTCAAAAAAGAGAAGGCATCACTCGAGGTCGCCCTCTCATATGTCTGCGCATCGACTGTCGGTCATTGGGGTCAGTTGCCGGTCTCGTCTTTCGGAGTTGCTGGTTCTGGTCGCCGACCTCTTCGACATCGGAGCCCTTCCCCGCCTTCTGGTAGGGCTTCTGATGAGCAGTTTCATCAGTGGGCCGCTCTGATGGAGCAGTGGGCTCAGGGGTTGGTCCAGCTGCCTGGCCTGGTCACTCCGGGGCCCTCAGGCTCTTTGGGGGATCGAGCAGGGCGATTGGGCCTCCCTAGTCGTGCGGCGCCCCTTTCGGTGCCGTCAACTCTGCACTCAGGTGTTTTCCCCCCTCATATGGCTGCGGCGCAGGGGGCCACACCGATGCCTCTATCTCCTGGTATTCTTCCTTTCCCTCAAATCCTAATTTTCAGGGCCCTGGGTTGGCTTTGGCACCGTAGGTGTCGGTGGGTCGCTCGGTGCTGATGCGCCTGTCAGTGCTGTTGAGTTTCTCAGCACCATGTGGCCATTTCGGTGCCGTTGAGTTTCTCAGCACCGTGTGGCCTTTCAGCGCCGTCTTCGGCGCCGTGCGGCTTTTTGGCGCTGTGTTCTTCTTCAGCGCCGTCTGCTTTGTCGGCGCTGTGCTCTTCTTCGGTGCCGAGGCCTGACTTTTCATCTGCCAATCTTCAGGGCTTCTCCTCTCAGAATTCTTTTTCTTCCTCTTTTCCTACTGATTTTCATTCCTTTCCTGTCCATGCAGTCCCTCCTGGACTGTCAGGAGATGATATTGAGCCTGACCCAGATCTTAGACTGGGTGATGATGTGGAAGGAGCAGGACCTAATCCTACTGCAGAGCCTGTGGTCGAGGACTTGTCATTTAAGTCTCATCTGAAAAATTTGAATTCCATTCTTTCTCTTCAGACTATGGACATCGATCCTGGGAAGCTTTTAAGACTCCAGTCCCTTCATGTTCCGGACATGCCTATGGATTTAACTCCCTCGGTACAGCCCTCCTTTGAGACGCTTTCTCAAATGGTATGGAATAATCCTGCTCTCATTCCTTCTGTGGCTAAGTCCATAGATAGGAAGTATGCTGCTCCCAAGGATCGACCTATTTTGGCCTCCCAAGCCTTTGCGGATCCTATTGTAGTCTTGGCAGAGAATGATAAGGTCGTCCTTCCTCAGACTACTACAGCTCGACCTATAAACAAAGAATCTCGTAAGATAGATACTTTAGGTAAGAGAGTCTTTGCTGCATCCACCCTGGGTATGCGTATCGCCAGCTACCAGGGCTATTTCTCTCAATATGAGTATATTCTTTGACATTCGCTCAAACAAATACTTGAAGCTCTACCAGAGTTGGACACTAATTCAGAGCTTCTTCAAACCATAACCAGGGGTATCGAGTCCAACAACCAGCAGGTTAAAGCAGCTGTGGATGCCTTCAATACTGCCTCCTGAGCGGCAGCGGGCATTTGTACCCGCCGCCATTCCTGGCTGCGCACTTCAGGTTTCGCGAATGATTCCCAGCAACCGGTCATGGCATTGCCCTTCGATGGTGTGTATCTCTTCGGCCCTCAAGTAGAACAGGCTCTAGAGGCCACACAAAAGACTAGGTCAGCCATTAAATTGGCTCAACCTCCTCCCGCCCCTTCTTGGGGGGTTGTTAACAAACGCCAGTCCTTTCGAAGCAAAGGCAGGGGAGGTTTTAATAAAAATCAAGCCCCTCAGCCTCAAAAGAAAACGCAACAGAAGGCGCAAGGACCCAAAGCGCCCATTGCCGCCTTCTGAGTTTCTGGCCCAAGTCCCACCTCAGCTGCCCTAGGGGGACTCCTTAGCGGTGGACGCAAGGTCTATGCCTCTTTGACCCTAGCCTTGCATGCTCAGAATTTCTTAGCACATATGCTTATGCACCAGAAATCCTTCTTTGGGCAGATAGGAGATTTGCTTCAGTCTACACCAGAATCCCCAGCCCAGTCCCAGATGGAGCACCTCCTTCCTTCCGCCTCTAGTGTCGGTTTTTATGCTGTCCGTGCTTCATATGACACGGTAGATGCGGTTGCCTGCAGTTCGGCCCCTGCCGTCTGCATCAGTCATCACACTTGACTTCATCTGACCGATGTTAACTCAGTGGTTCAAGCTTCTATTCTGGACGCGCCGTTTCAGGGCCCTGTGTTGTTCAGGGAAGACATGCAGGCCTTGCTGTCCTCCCTACAATACTCTGGCACTTCTCTCCGGACCGTTTCCCATGGTCACCGGGGTTGGGCACTTCTTCGGTTGGCCCATTTTCAAGGGCAGCGTCCATGACCCTCTGGGACATGGGGCAAACGCCAAGCCTCTTCTGTCATTGTTGCCTCAGCCGTTAAGTCCCATAGGGTGGAGATGGCAGTGCTGTCAGTGTCTACTACTACCTACTAAACCCTGCTGACCAGACGAAGGGAAGGCCCTGTCTCTTCGCCCTGTCATCTTTTCAGTTCTCCCTTGCTTTGTTTTTTCCACCACCAGGGGCATTTCTGTGATGGGTGTGCCCTGGGTGATGCCCAGCGTCAGGTTCAGGCTCTCCTTGTTCTCTTCTGGAGAGGATCAGGATTTTGTCTATCCTCATCGCTCACCCTTAAGAGGATGTTCACCTACCAACAATGGGCCTCAGCCCTTTCAACCCCATCTTTGCTTGCGGGGACCAGCTCTGCCTTTCTTGGAGGCCAGAGATGGAGCGAAGCCCTCGGACCCTTCCTCCGTGTCATGCTGGGGTGTGTTTTTTCCTAGGCTCCTCCCAATCTTTTTTGAAGGGCATGAATTCCTTCAGCTTTAGGTTGGATCCCAACATCTGCCTGTCAGCCCTTTTTTATGGGCAGTTGCTCAGGTAACATTTCCTTGCTTCTGAGGGGTGAGGCTTTCACCCTTCTTCACTCTGAGTGCAGGGGGCTACTTCTTCTATGTGTTTGAAGGGTTTGTCCCTCTCCTTTCACGCCTTTATGTCGGTCCCCTTCCTTAGGGCTGTTGTACTCTTTCTTGCCTATAGGCTGACGTCGCTAGTTGGGATCACTGTTGGATCCTTCTCCTTTTGAACTTTCTCCAGGCCTGCGGCCCAACTGCCCTCCTGTCTTGATCTTGGCTAGCTTCTCCAGCTGGGGTCTGGATTTTTTTAGGTCTCCTGGGTTCTTCCTTGGCGTGGGCCTCGACCTACAGTGGAGCAGCCTTTGTGCGCAGGCCTCCTTGGTTGTGCTGCAGACAATCTTGCTGTGAGCGTTGGCCTCAGGGCTCACCCGAGACTGGGAATACCCATTTCAGGTACTTATTCTTTTTGGGCTTTTAGCCTTTGGTTAGGCTTCGCCTTAGGACCCCCCCCCGTCACCAGTTGTCTTGGACGACATGCCCAACATCCCCTGACGTCAGGTGCATGATGGGCTCTTCCCTTGTTTCCGAAACCCCTGCAGGATTCCCTCCATTTTCTCTTTCAGAAGGGGTCCTCCGGGCTCTCTAATCACGGGTCCTCCTTTTTTGACCGGGACCAGTGCTACCTTTTCTCATCAGGTCTCCTGAGGTTTCCCCGGGTACTCCTTGACACAGAGTTTTTGGTGTGCATCTGTGGGGTTTCTTTTTGTCTTTATCACCTCGGGCGCACCTCAGCCCACCTGGACGGTGTGAGAGGGCTCTGGAGCCCCTCTGAGAGACGCCTTGCCCGGTTCAGGTCCTCTGCTCTGCAGGCAGACAGATTTATGCCTTTGGCCCCAAGATTCCTTCCTGACATGCTGGCCTTTTTGTCATTGAGCAACCAAGGTGGTTCTCCTAGCCCCCCAAAGGGTTTGTTCAGGACAGGGGCGTATCTGCTGATCGCTCCCTTCTTCTCTTGCATCTTTTTGTCTCTCTCTGCAGGGGTGTGTCACCCTATCGCCTGAGGCTTGTCAGACAGTGAGATTTTTTTCTTCCAGACTGGACACCGGCCCTTGCTAGTCTAGCCTGGGTCCTCTATATTCGTCCTGACGAGGCTATGGTTACGTCTCTCCAGTTTATACCATCCTATGGGACTTCTCCTCCTCCTTCCCTTTCCCATGAGGGATGGGATTTTGAGGTTCCCTGTGGAGGTTTTCTCCTCCAAGGGGCAGTCAAAAGGGTGCTTTCCTTTTACCTCTCTCTGTTGTTTCAAGACTTTTCTCTGGACATCCTGACCCTTCTCCTCTTTCGATACACCAGGAAGTTGGGTCCTACCAGAGTCTCCTTATCATTCTAAGGGAAGTCAAGGCTCTCTTTCCCAATGGACCCTTTCTCTTTCAGTTGACCTCTCACCTGGGCTTTCGCCCGTGAGCGAGTATCTTCCTAGCTCCCCTCTTGGCTGTCTCCTTTTAGAGGTTCAGTTTCCTTCCCTCCGAGGGGTTCCCTCTTGGGCCCCTCGTTCCTTGGTTTTCTCCTCTCAAATCCTTTCCAAGGTTTGGGGAGGCCTTTGTCTCCAAAGGAAGCCCCCCCCCCCCCGGTCTGATTTTGGACAAGGACTGACATCGAGCAATCCTACCCGGACAGGGTTCAGCCCATTTGTGATTCTCTGTTTTCTCAGCAAGCGAGAGGGTGCTTTCCTTAGGTGAGCGCCCACATGCAGGGCTTTCGGTAGGATTTTTTGTTGGGGAGTCTCATACTTTCTTGAAAAAAAGGGAGTCCAGGCCGAAAATCTGGGAGTCCTTGTGAAATTTTTGGGGGTACCTATTGAAATGAATGGAACGAGTCTGAAAAGTCCATTTCAGTGTTGTTTATTAATATACCCATGTATTTTTCATATGCCTGAGTCATTATTTTGCAGATATAATGCCAAAAAGTTTCTTTTTTTAGCCGTGTTGTTTTGCAGTCCTTTTACAAAGGTACCAGATGGCTAAAAACCACAGCAGTGAACAATCACATAATTACAAATAAAGAATTCACCTGTGATGTGACTGTTGTGTTGTTCACTCATTTGTTCACAGTTTAACAATTATGAGAAAAACGTACTTACAGTTTTGCAGTCAATTCTGGTACATTGAATTGGGAATTCTGCTACGGTAGTTGAGTGCAGTGGCCCGATTTATTTGCTGAACTGCTACAAATAAAGTTTGCCATTAGATTAGGTACATTAGATGTAAATGTTTTTTATGACCAATAGTCATTGCTGACGGTCAGCTATGTCTCCCAGTCACCTCTTGCCCAAAATACTTCTCCTTCGTTCTCTCCAGCATATTGACATTTTTAGTTGCAATTACTTATGATCTAAGACGGTCTCCCCGCCCCGTTTCAGACTCTCAGTGCCCACCAACTGCCCAACTCTAATAAAACATTGCAGAAACTTCCTTCCTCCCAGCTCCCACCCACCAGTGATGACTCGGGCTTAGAAGATGACACAGTCTAACATGATTTGTGTGGTTGCTGCCTTAGTGCAATTTGCTTAAGTTGTCTTTTTAACCTGGCTAAACCAGACTGGCTCCTTGCACCATCTCCTGCCCAAACTTAAGTTACATCTATTCCTAGCACCGTCTGGTGGTGGTGCCATCTGTGTGGCAATTAATTGCTGTTTTGTGTCTTGACCGGGCATAAAAGTGATTATTTCTTCTCCTAACACCCTCCTGTCCACAACTTCTTCCAGACACCATCCTGCCCAAAACATCTCCCTACTTTCCTGCACAAAAACTTAAATTGTGTAAGAATACCTGCCTGTACCCGAGACATGGATTTGACTGGGGTGACTAAAAAGTCTCCCACCATCCCACCCACCCATACAAACACTTTCTAGGCTTGACAGCTGTCACAATCTGGTGGATATGGAACAACTCAATCTGCAATGTGTCTGCTTTCTGTGCGTACTTCTCATGGCATACTTCTATCCTGGCAATTTGTCCTAACACGACTCTCCTGTCCATACATTTTCCGACTCTCCTCTTGCACATTTCTTACCCACCCAACCCACAACCTACCTTGGCTCAGCAGGTCTCCCAAATCTGTCTGGTTTATGACAGTGGCACAATCTAATCTGGTTGGTGGCATGAAATCTGCACAGTCTGCTTTTCTCTGAACTTTTTTTTCAAGAAATTCATGGCATTTGATTGCCATTTTTTCTGTGGCAATTTCCTAACACCTCCTTCCCATAACTTCTCCCGACACCTCCTGCCCATAACTTCTCCTAACACCCTCCCGGCCATAGCTTCTCCTAACACACCCTGCCCATAACTTCTAACACTCTCCTGCACATTTCTTAATTGTGTGTGTGGCAGCTAAAAGAGAACTAGTGCCAGTGTTCATGACTGGGTACCACAGTGGGGTGACTAAAAAGTCCCTCACCCACCCCAACCACAACTTACCTTGGCTCAGCAGGTCTCCCAAATCTGTCTGGTGTGTGGCACAATCTGGTGCCTTGGCATGAATTATCTGCACCAGTCTACTTTTTCTGTTTGAACTTCCTTTTTCATGGCATGCCATTTTTTCTGTGGCAGTATCTTCTCCTAACACCCCTCCTGCCCATAGCTTCTCCTAACATCTCCTACCCATAACTTCTCCCATAACTTAATCTCCAGGCTCTTCCTCCTCCTGCACATTTTGTGTGTACTGTTGATGACAATAGAAGCCACTATTGCAGGCAGACTGGGTTAGGTAACTACATTGACAATAATCTTGACTGTCCCCCCACTAAAAAAAAAAATATATATATACACACCGGGCTGCATTGGGGCCATATTTATAGTTTATGCACCCCATCCGATCATCTGAACTTGTTAGGCTGTGATCCTCCCCCACCAAAAACAAAACATGAGGATATTAATGGCCAGCCACCGCCCCCCAACCCCTGGGAAATTGAAATCTTGATCCATTCCCCTGGGCGGACCCCCACCAAAAGTAGCTTTGGCCTTAAGTTGGGGCTGAAAATTGTATTGCCCCCCCCAACCCCACCCTTGTTGGAACAAAACATTTTGATACTTGTCTTATTCTACTCCTGTGCCTCAAGTTCCTCCATTGTCCTGTTTCTGGGTCATGTCAGTCATCTGAGAATTGTGTGAAACTAAAAAAAACACAATTATTTAAAGACAATTATTAAAACATTTTAAAATTTAAAATAATTTTTTGCAGTCTTATGACCTTAAATTTCTTAAATGCTGGATGAGGGTCCTAGTCTTCAAGTTCAGCTCCTTCTTGGGCAATCCGCATTAGTTTGCTCACAGTGTCAGCCTTTAGGGAACATCTATCTATTGTTTTTATTTTGTTTTGTACAGCAAACCCTCTTTCACATGCCACTGATGTAACAGGTGACACAAGTAAAATCTTGGCCAATGTGACATAATCTGGGAATACATCTGAATAGTTCTCAGTTAGGTTTTGGCAGACACTACTGAGCAAAGTCGGTCCTTTTTTAGATTTCAGAAAAAATTTTGCATTGTCTGTAATCTTTCTCGGTCCCATCTTGGTCAATAAGTGCTGGCAGTGTTTCTTCTTTGAAGGCTGTTTCTTGGAAAAAAGTGCAAACATCCTTGAGTTCCTGCAGTCCATGGCCCATGATGTTGGAGTCATCTGGGAGACACTTTGGATTTAGAAGAACATTTAAGTTATGCAGCAGCTGCATTGAAGTTGTCTCAAATCTTGTGTGAATGTTTTCAGTGAGTTGCGTCATGTATTCCTGAGATGCCGTCTGGAACTGCATTCGCAGTGCTGGCTTGTCATTCACTTTTTGATCTTGCCACATGCCAGGATGTTGGTCAAGTTCCTGAAATGTCTTCTGTAGCTGTACCCATTCTGCTTTTTAAACTGTTGCAGTCTAGTAACTGTGGCTTCTATCATGCTGCTGACCGAAATGTCAACACTGTCCTGTTGCATGACTAAAGACAGTTTATTCACCACATCTAAGACATCCATGAAAAAAGAAGTGCATAAGATAAAGCAGACTGATTTCAGTTTTGTGTGAAGGCCCTTTGCTTCTGCCGCACCTTTTGCTGCAGCATCTTGCTCTAGGGCTTGTAAAAGTGCAGGGTATGATCTGTGAATTGCTTGAACTGTAGTATGCAGTGACAGCAACCGAAAACTTGCAGTTTTTTTTGGGACAGATACAGTATCTGATATTGTCATCATTGAGTGTTTTCTGGATGAAACGCAAGGCATTGTACCATACTGCAGAGTTGCTGTAGTATCTGTACACATTTTTGCTTGTTACTTGATATTCATTGAATACGCGTTTGTCCCAACATTATTGACCTGCTGCCAGTGCCAGTCTGTGGGCAACACAATGGATCTGAATCAGCCTTGGGTTAACTTGCTGTCTTAACTTTGTACCCACCCATTGTGTAGTCTAGTTATGACGCTGGCACCATCACTTGCTAGTGTGATGATCTTGATAGGATCAACTGCATTAGCAGAACACACACTTAACAGTTCTCCCACAATTGTGTCTGTCCTCCCATCAGGTATTGCAACATAGTCAATTAAATTAATTTTTACCTGTGCATTGTATATGCACTTCACATAAATGTTCAGCTTTTTGTGAATGGTTACATCAGTGGTTTCATCCAGTGTTACCCCAAGAAACTGAGAACCTGCTAAGTGAGCTTTGATTTCTTCCTGTAGGACTTCGTTTATGGAGTCGAGCATGTCATATCTTGCATCCCAACCAGAGTAGATTGTGCCACTGTCTTGCAAGGCTGGACAGCCATTTTGTTTCTGTGGATGTAAAACACCCCCATTAGAGTCAGTCCACAAGCAACAGCCGCCCTGTGCCCCAGCCCAAAGATTCCGTTCCCCACCTGTAGAGCTATCCGTGTTTCAGACTGGTTCAGTGATTGCCCTTGTTTGGTAAGGTAGTACATTGTCAATAACCGAGCAACTTTACTGTCATCCTTTGCCTCAGGATGCAGTGCAAGAAAACATCAGCAAAGGCAAACAAGATATCTGGATGCATATCTAGGGGGATCAGTAGTAGGAGAGAGGAGGTTGTACTGCCCTTGTACAGATCACTAGAGTATGGAGTTAAGTACTGGTGCCCACACCTCAAAAAGTACATTAACCTTGCTGGAGAAGGTCCAGAGGAGGGCTACAAAGATGATAGTGAGTCAGCAGGGTAAGGCATACGAGGAGAGGTCGAGGGCACTGAACATGTACTCCCTGGAAGATGAGAGAGAGAGAGGAGACATGATTGGGACTTTCAAGTACTTGAAAGGGATAAATAAGGTTGATAAGGAGAGTCTCTCTAAGCTGAGTGGCAACCATAACATGAGGGGGCACAGTCTTAAGCTGGAGGGTGGGAGGTGTAGGAGGGAGGTCAGGAAACTCTTCTTCCCAGAGAGGGTGGTGGATACTTGGAATGCGCTGCTGGAAGAGGTAATCTCGTTGAAGACAGTGAGCAGCGTTGAGAGGATGGGATGGGATGGGATGGGCATAGGGGAGGTAAGGCTCATGGGTAGGAGGGAGGATGGGAGGTGGGGAGGGAGGGCAGGGACATTATCTCAAGCTGTGCACCCTGCAATATGAGCAGACTTGAGAGACCAGATGGCCTTCTTCTGCTGGCTTCTTCGTATGTTTGTATGTTAAAAAAAAAAAACAAACACCAGGAGTAGGGGTCTATACCCCATTCTTCTGGGTTTTGTTTAAAAACGAAACAAAACAGGGGTATCTATCCCTTCACCCCCCAAAAAAACTGTTTTAAAGTTCTTTGTTTTTTTCCACCCCCTTCGTCACCCCTTCCCATTCTGGTAGGTATTTGGGTTACACACCCAGTGCTGCTGTACCTGATCTTACTTTGAGTGGGAGCTCTTGCAGCAGGCTATAACCATTAGGACTAACGCCACAGACCTTAGGACCCACCAGAAAAAGCTTATTACTTGGTACCCAGAGACCTTTGATCAGACCTGCAAAGGCGGCGGACCCCGGCTCCACCTCAGTTCATTTCTCGCTGCGACCCGCTCATGTTGGGAAAGTCTTGGCGCTTGCTTCCAGCAGTTCCAGCGAAAGTTTCTTGGAATTTCTTCAAAATTTCCTTTTTTCCTTGCCTTTGCAGTTCGTCCGTCTTATGTCTTCGCCGGCCATCATCGGTCTGTTCTTCCGGGCCTAAGAAGACTAAGTGCACCTGTGGCCACCAGCTCCCATCAGAGGACGGCCACGCTAAGTGTGTCTTCTGCCTGGGAACAGACCACAACAGTGCAGCTTGCAAGATCTGAAGAGGCTTCACCAGCAGGCCACGCATCCAACGCCTGAAGGCCCTCAAAGCCCACCTGTTAGAACAACAAATGAATGTCCTGCAAACCTCAGAGGACAAGGGAAAACACTGGGACAAGTCCTGTAAACGGTCCTGAGACAAGGACCGTAGCCGGTCCCATCACTGTTCCCTTTCCCGCTCTCCTCCCAGGAAAGCCTCGGCTTCTTCCGGCTCGGGCAGCCCCGACCGCCCGAAGCATCCTAACAAGGAGGATTCCTCCAGGTCGAGCCTTCCCGCCAAGGATCTGATGCCAGTTAAGGCGGGAACTTCAGGGGAAGAGCCCTCCAAACCTAAGGTCGCGCCACTGCGTGTCTCTTCTGTACAGAAGGATTCTTCAAAAGCCTCTTCAGCACAAGCCTCGGCCCCAACCAAGAAGGCCTCAGCTTTGCCTGGTTCAGGCAAGCACTCTTAAGGATCCAGACACCCAGGCCAAACCTTCTTTAGAGCCCCGCTCCCCGGTTCCGTCCTCTTCAAATTTGATGCTAGCTAAAGCGACGCCGATTGAGGTACCTGCCACAGAAGACACATCTACTGAGGGGGTGCCGGTTAAGGTTCCGTCGCCAGTCCCTAGATCTTCCACCCCACAGGGCTCTTTGGGGGACTCCTCTCCTCATGCCCTGCTGGATCCTCCGGCCTCTCCAGTCTCCTTTGCTAGGGACGGCGGCTTCTGTATTCAACAAGGAAGAGTTGCAGGAACTCTTCTCCTTCTGATGGAGTCCGGTAAGGAAGGAGGAGACTCCGCTGAAGCCGTAGCCGGCACTGGTTCCTGATCGACCGGACAACCAGGAGTCCGAGGGTCACCTGTCGGTTCGCAGGAGAAGACCCCCGAGCGGCCTAATCCCCGTTCTCTCTCGGGCACTCGTTCACGGTCCGGTCTGGGGACCATCGTCGGTGCCCTTCCTGAGTGGGCAGCCATCATCGGTTCCAGCCCAGAAGCAGATTCCGCAGCCACCATAGATCTTCCAGGCAGGCTCACTCCTCTTTCCGATGCTGGTCCCGAAGCCGGCTTCTGTCTCGGGACTGGCATCAGTCGGCTAGTTACAGATGCTCGAGTGGGAGTAGTCCAAGACACAGCTCAGGTTCCTCTCGGCCTAGTAGCAGGTCTTCTTCTTCCTCTTCCTCCTCTTTCCCAGGTGTTGGGGTTCCCCTTGGGATAAGGACCAACCCCGCTCACCTCCTGACGATCCGACTTTTATGGATGTCACGAGGCACATCCAGGCTTCTAATGAGTGGGAGACTGAGGACGTGGATCCGGAACACCAGCTACTGACCCGTTACCTGAGGCAGAATGCGCCCAAGCCTCTTGTGGTGCCTCCTTTAGTGGATACTTTCCAGGACCTCACCAGGATAACTTGGAAGCATCCAGCATCAGTCCTGGGGGTTCCAAGAAGTCAGACAGGCTGTACAAGGCCCCGAGGAATGAGCCTTTTTTGGTGTAACACCCTCAGGCGGACTCTTCGGTTATCACAGCTGCCCATGACAAATCCAAGCATCTCAGCTCTCAGCCTCATGACCAGGAATCCCGTTATTTGGACCAGGTGGGCAAGAAGGTCTACTCTGCCTCCACCTGCTCCATTCGCTCCCTGAACTTGCTCACGCATATGGTCCAGTACCAGAATGCAGTTTGGGAGAGAGGACAAGAGCTGGCCAATGCCTTACGAGACTCCACTCAGAAAACGGAGCTCCTGGATATTCTCAAATTGGGCTCGGACAAAGGCATGCATGTCCTTCGTGCCTCGTACAACACTGCGGATACAGCGTTGGGTGTCTGTCTCTGGCGCCATGCCTGGTTGAGAGTCTCAGGTTTTCACCAGGATCTGCAGTCTGGAATCCGAGACCTCCCGTTCCAGGGTTCCATCCTCTTTGGGCAGGAGACGGAGGCTCTCATCTCCAGGAGTTGGGCAAGTCTATCTGGCTCATCCGACAGATGTATTGAGGGGACCAGAAACGTGCTAGACGTGGGCCTTTTCATAAGCCCTCAAGCCCGTAGCAGTCAGCAAGGTCAGAGAGGTGGTTTCAAGAGGAAAGTCGGCAACCAGCATCCTGGAGGCGCTCCTTTTCGAGGCCCAAAGACGTCCCCAGCCTCTCTGCCCACCCCTGGCTCTGCCCAGTGACTCCCTTCTGACCACACCTCCTCCAGAGGAGGCACCTGGGGAGGCGATGGGGGGGTCGCTTCTCCCTTCATCTGGAGGGATGGCACTCCATAACAGCGGACCAGTCGGTCCTGGACATTATAAGGAGGGGACATACGCTGGAGTTCACGGAGATCCTTCCAGAAACTCCACCAAGATCCTCCAGGTATCCTCCTTCTCACATCCCCCTTATAGAAGGAGAGATTCAGGCCCTCTTGCAAAAAGGACAATAGAACCAGTTCCTCTGCAGCAGCGAGGAAGAGGGTATTACTCCCACTTCTTCCTGGTTCCAAAAAAGATGCAAGACCTTCGGCCCATCCTGGACCTCAGTTCTCTAAACATCTATATTGAATACCGAAGGTTTAGGATGGTGACTCTTCCAGGTTTCATTCCTCTGCCTCATCAGGGAGACTGGCTGTGTTCCCTGTATATGCAAGATGCATATATGCACATTAGGTATTCCCCTCACAGGAAGTACTTGAGGTTCCACTTCCGGGAACACTATCAATTTCAGATTCTTCCTTTCGGCCTCTCCTCCGCTCCTTGAGTCTTCACTAAGTGTCTGGCAGTGGTAGCTGCGACTCTAAGGTGCCAGGGACAGTACGCCTTCCCTCACCTCGATGATTGGCTGCTCGCAGCCCCATCAAGGATGTGTCTTCTTCAAGCTCTCAGAGACACTTATACTCTGTTCTGAGACGTGGGGATCACCCTGAACCTTCCAAAGTCTTCCCAAGATACCATCCAAAGACTCGTCTTTATTGGAATGGTCCTGGATTCGGTCCAGGGCATGGCTTTTCTTCCTCCAGAGAGAGAGAGAGTAGATCGCATGCAAGAGATAGCCGAATCGGTCCTAGTAACCCCTCAGGTCCAGGCCAGGACCTTCCTCAGACTTCTGGGGCACATGGTGGCGGCCATCCCAGTCACTCCTTTGGCCCGCCTCCACATGAGGTTCCCACAATGGATGCTCAGGGTGCAGTGGGATCAAAGCTCAGACGGCTTAGACCACATGGTCAGGATTGCAGAACCAGTCAGGAGGACCCTGATTTGGTGGTTGGACCCCCTCAATCTGGAGAAAGAGGTCCCCTTCCATTAGGAACTCCCAAATCAGACTCTAACAACAGATGCATCCAATTTGGGGTGGGGGGGCGCACCCTGGGGGTCCGCCGAACTCAAGGGGTCTGGACCCCAGAGGAGCGTAACCTTCACATCAGGGTTCTGGAAATGCGAGCGGTCCTCAGTGCTCTTAAAGCCTTTCAAGAGGACCTTGTCCCAGGCTCTCTTCTCGTTCAGACAGACAACACGGTGGTTGTCTTTTACATCAACAAGCAAGGGGGAACTCACTCCTACCCCCTGTGCAGGGAGGCGATGAGAGTCTGGTACTGGGCGCTAGAGTGTCACATTTGTCTGTCCGCGGTGCATGTTCCAGGCTCCCAAAATGACTTGGCAGACAGCCTAAGCAGGTCTCAGTCCAAGGCGCACGAGTGGGAGTTGCTACAGTCAGTAGCAGATCAGCTCTTCGGCACATGGAGTCGTCCAGAGCTGGACCTCTTTGCATCTCCGCGCAACGCCAAACTGCCAGTTTTCTGCTCGTGAGAGCACGCAACTGGTGTTTTCTGGCCAGACGCATTGTCTCTTTATTGGGCAGGGAGGTTTCTTTACGCCTTCCCTCCCTTCCCTCTCATTCAGAGTCTTATTGAAACTCCAGGCCGAGGGGGCCCGAATGATTCTGATCACCCCGCTATGGCCTCGGCAGATTTGGTTCCCACTAATTCAGTAGTTGTCCTCGGAACCTCCAGTTCCGCTACCAATGTGCTCGTAGTTGCTGTCCCAAGATCAGGGCAGGCTGGTTCATCCAGTTCTCAGGTCTCTGCACCTTCATGCTTGGCTCCTGCAGATGTAGCCAAATTCAGGTATGGGGTTTCCCAAGAGGTGGCGGATGTCCTTCCTTGTCTTAGCGAGAAAGCCCTCTACCCGCTCCACTCATGCTATAAAGTGGAAGCGTTTTTGTTTGTGGGCTTCGTCTCACCATCTGGACCCCCCCTTACCTGTCCAGTGAACTCAGCATTACGTTATCTCCTCTCCTCTCCTCATACCAGCAAGGCTTGAGCTACTCTTCTGTAAAGGTGCACATGTGGGCTATCGCAGCAGATCATGTCCTCTTGGGAGATAGAACCTTGGCCCAACTGAATGAGGCCCGCACCTTGTTACGGGGTATCTTACATTTGAGTCCTCCCATTAGGGATCCTATCCCTCCCTGGGACCTCCTTTTTGTGTTGGAGAAGCTCACTCTCCCCCCTTTTGAACCAGCGGCTGATCATGAGCTACGTTATCTTTCCTGGAAGGTTCGTTTTTTAGTTGCTGTTACTACGGCTCAAAGGGTTTCCGAGCTTCAGGCCCTGATATGTAAGGAGTCTTATTTAGTTTTTCACAGGGAAAGGGTTTCCCTTAGAACAAATCCTAAGTTCCTTCCCAAAGTGGTCTTGGAGTTGACCCTCAACTAATCGGTTGACCTTCCAGTCTATTATTCTACCCCTGCCAAAAGGGGAAAGGCTCTCCTACACACATTGGATGTTCACAGGGCGGTGAGGTACTACGTCAAGTGTACAGCTGCACACCGTAAATTGGAGCAACGGTTTGTGGCCTTCGCGCCACGACACCTGGGAAAACCGGTGTCTAAGCAAACTATTTCCAGTTGGCTTGTCGCTGTATTGTACTTTGTTACGTAAAGCACAACAAACCTCTTCCGGGCCCAGTTAGAGGTCATTCCACCAGAGGGTTTCTACCACTTTTGCCTCCTTAAAGAATGTCTCTAAAAGAGACATTTGTGCTGCCGCCACTTGGAATTCTGTGCACACCTTTGTGAAGGACTATAGCCTGGACATTGCCTCCAGGTGCCGTGCCGGTTTTGGCTTGGCAGTCCTTCAGAGACCCTTGTCCTGATTTGCTGTATGTCAGCCATTTTTCATCTTTCCTCCTCCCGGGGTTAGCCACCTCCTTGGTGCGGGACTGCTTGGGAATCTGTCCTAATGGTTATAGCCTGCTGCAAGAGCTCCCATTCGAAGTAAGATAAGTACAATGCTTGTAAGAACTTACCGTAACAGTAGATCTTGAGGAGGAGCTCTTCAACAGCAAGCTACTTTCACCCTCCTTCCCCTGGTGAGGTTTACAGCATGACTGGCTTCGCCTGGTTCACCTGCTAGGGTCCATTCGTGGGTCTTGGCGGGGGAACTGAGGTGGAGCCGGGGTCCGCCCCCTTTTTATGGCATGATGGACATCGGAGGGGGGTGGTCCCTGCTGGGTATTGCTAGATAAGTTTTTTCCAGTGGGTCCTAAGGCCTGCGGCATTGGTCCTAATGGTTATGGCCTGCTGCAAGAGCTCCTCTCGAAGATCTGCTGTTACAGTAAGTTCTTACGTAACTATGCTTTTCAACCTTATATTCTTCCAATTCTGCCAACTAGCAGCATAGTCTCCTATAACGATGCAAACCCCACCTCAGTCCTTTGGAGAGGTGGATACCACGGGGGTTATTTTTGTTCTTTTTCAGCCTCTCAAGTTATATGCAGTCCTACGCCTGGGTGCTGGGTCCTTCTTTTTCTCTCTATCTTCATGCTCTTGGAGTGGCAAGAGAATAGCAGCAGTACTCTGACTCTGCTCCAGTCACTTTTCTTCTCTAGTCTGATTTAATCTTTGCCCATGTACTCCTGAGTACCAGGCCCTTCCTAAATTTGGCTTCTGCCATTGCTTCCCTCAGATCTGTCTGAGGCCAGCCAGAGCTTCATGCCAGGGCTACTGCCCTTCTCCACCTTTCTGTGCCAGTGGCTAGCAGGCTGTGGCCCATTCTTAGTCTCTCTGTAAGTTGGTAGTCGAGTTTTATGATTTTATATCCTATATCCTTCTTTCTATTCCTTTGAGCTAGAAATCTATAGCCCTCTTTCTCTCGCACTAGTTTCTCTGCTTGCTAGCAGAACTGAGGAACGTAAGGGGCCAGCGTTGCTTACTAGCCAACCCACAAGCATGACATTAGTACATCTGCCTCGTAGGTGGTGCCAGAACCAACGTTGGTCCTCTAGGCTGCAAAAGACTTTGCTCCCGGGTGGTCCTAGTGCCTCCAGCCCTAGACCAAGAAGTGTGACTGAATGGTGAAGATGGTCTGGAAGATCAGCAATTACAGTGAGCACACAACTTTTATTTTGGGCTGCTCCAGCAGATAGTATTGATATGGCAAATGTTTCAGAATAGCTTTGTAGCCAAAAGAAAAAATGGCAGTATTTTTTCTTGAAAACAGTTTCATTACACACAGATTCGGCTACTCTGTCCACGTCATTGTTTCTGGTATTGTGCAGCAACATGCACATAGAGCCCCACAGCGTTTTTGGATAGCTCTGCGCTGCATTATGGTCTACAGGAAGCAACAGTACAGCAAGCACTGTTCGGTTGTGCATGCAGACATGTAAGTAAACTGTGCTTAAGCTGAAACTACCTTTCGACGGGGTCTTAGCCTTGTTTTTAAATGTGGTTTTAAATTGTTACAGGTGTGGATACAAAACGTGTAGCTGGATTTAAAAAATTTAAAATTGCCAAAAATGTTTTAAGAGCACTAGTGTGGACAGGGTCCTTGAGTTATTGTGATGTCATCAGCACTGTGAAATCTTTTCTCTGATTGGTTCTGAGAAAAACTCAGAATGTGAAATGTGTGTTTGTAATGTATGCAACCCCTGAAATAAATGACTGTGACATATGCAACAGCTAAAATACATTTTTAATTTAAAAAGAGGTTGCATATTTCATCAGCTAAAATAACTAATTTGTGTAATTTTCATTTCACTCATGTTGTGTAAATGCCCATTTATCTGAACATTCATCTATTTAGTCTGTCTGCCTGTCTTTCTGTTTTTCAGCCATTGGAGGGTACAAGTTTGAACTCTGCCACCATCTCCATCCCTCTTGTTAAACCTGCCAGTCATCAGTACCAGCCTGTCTTCGTAGGCCAGGGACAGAATGCAAGTGCAGGGGCTAGTAAAGGTGGGAGTGCTGCTGCCCTAGTAGCCAGCTCCAGCATTGGGACTACTGTCAAAACGTCGGCCTCAGTTGCAGGTAGTAGAAAGCCTTCCTAGTAGCTTTTAACCTCAGACTGTTTTGTTCCAACCCCCGCCCCCCACTTTAATGTAGTTATATATTCAATTTATATTGCAAAAGGGAAGGAAAATTACACATAATATTGGAACCGTAAGTCCCAGTCTGCAAAAGAGTCAGATAAACAGACATATTTAGATTTTAGTTTTTAGTTAAATGCATGTATGGTTTATATGGTTGATCCTGCCTCTCTTAACACCCCACTCCTTTTTTTTTTTTTTTTTACCCTAGGCTTGCTCTCATGCAAGGCCCGTGGCTGATTCCATTGATGAGGTCAGTCACAGGGACTTGCGGAAGTCCTCCACTGGAATGGCAAACAGTGGGTCACAGTATCAACCAGATAAATGTACGTTGCACTAAACAGTGCTAAAAACAATTATCTGGTGCTTTTGCAGATTGGTGCTGTCTAGTTCCAAAATACAGAGTGAGGATGAAGTTTCCTTTCCTCTTAAAAAATACAAGCTTCAGTTCAGTCTGACATCAGAATATCAACTAAATGTTTGCCTCAAAGAGAGTGTTTTTAATTTGTTGTGATTAGGTCAGTTTTGAAGGGGCAGCTCTTAATTTCTATTGGTACGTGTTCCATAGGCTTTGGGTCATTAGTGCAAAGGAGTGGTGTCCTGCAGACCTTAACCGTGGCTGGAGTAGGGGCAGTAGTCCCAAATCCCTCTGATCACAGAATATGGGAGGCTGTATAAAGGGTCAGAAGGTTTCCTCGGTATTTTAGTATTCGGTGGAAAAATGCCCTGAGCAATGGGAGCAGTACGGTTTCTTCTCTGTTTGGCAGTAATATAGCAACAGTTGAAATATGTGCAGTGCTCCTGTACTACTGTATTTGACTGAATTGTATCCCATTTTCCCTTTCCCCATGTCACACCTGGAAATGAGCCTTGGCTCTGTGAGCCTTTCCTGGTTACCGGTTTTCAAATAAATAAATAAATAATGAGAGCCAGCATAGAAGTTACAACAAAAACTTTAGAGTCTGAATTACTTGTTTGTAAATTGGTGACTGGGAGAGGCGCACTGAGCTGATCCTGTTTCCAGGTGTGATCAGGGGCAGTGACCTACAGAGGAAATGGGACAAAAAGTCATACAATACAGTCAAAAACAGACAAAAGAGCAAAAAAGCAACTACTGTTTACAAGATTCGACTACACACAAAAAACTTGGGGGGTAGACAGAATTAACTAGGCAGTTACATTAAGCAAAAGTGAGTAAAAGAAATATACACTGATTTGTATGTAAGATAGAATGAGTATAATGTGGAAACATAAATATTGTCGGTAGATAAAGGTCTTGTGGCCCATCCAGTTTGCCCAAATCCTGTCTTATTAATGAAAAATGCCCACAGCAGTCATTTTCTCCTTCCTGCTCCCAGCTGTCCCACTCGCACTCCTCCCGTGTGTCTGTCTCGTCCCCTTTTGAACCCCCCCCCAAAGAGTTTAAGTGCATTCAACCTCCTCTGGAAGCCTACTGTATTTTTCCATTACCCTTTCCTGAAGTAGTGCGACCTGTCATCCTTTCTGAACCCAACCCCCAACCCCATCTTAGCCAACTTCATGGAGTTCCCTTAGTGCCTGTGTGTGCCACTCACTGTGAGCAACTCGCAGCTCTCCACATTGTTTATCTCATGGAGGTACTTGAGCATATCTGTCATGCCCCCCCCCCATCTGTCTTCCATCGTCTACATATTAAGGTCTTCCATACTGTCCACATATGATATTTCCTGCTGTTCCAGTATCATTTTGGACACCCTCTTTTCTACTGCCTCCAGCCTCTCTCTCTTTCCTTCAAGTATGGGCTCCAAAACTGCACGTAACATTCCAAGAGTGGTCTAACCACAAATCTGTACAAGGGCAGTTGCCACCTCCCTTCATCTGCTACTGATCATGCTACCTATGCATCCCAACATCCCGTTTGGTCTGCCTACATCCCTCCTACACTGTGCCGATGATTTTCTCCATTATTAACCCCCAGATCCCTTTTCTCCTTTTATCTTCTAAGAATCAGTATTCACTATTGATTCCTACTTATGGGTTTGGGTCAGAATTACAAGCACCCCGTGGGAGCAGTATTTTTGCCAGGGGATGGGCAACAGCTACTGGACTTAACTCTTGTACACCCCAACATGGTACCACACACCAGTCAATAACTGTTGCCAGCTCCCTCACAAACCTCATTTCTGTTCTTCTGCTGTCTAGTGCACACGTCATCGCTGTTTATTTCAACTGTGCCATGGTAATTCTTTATTTGCTTACGGTGCTGTCTGTCTTCGTTATTTTACTGCAATGTCAAAGAAAGTCTGACAGCACTACTTTATGCGTCATTGCCCCTATGGGAAACCAGTGGCTGTTCTAGAGCAGCATCAGACCTGTGCGACCTGTCTTGTACCGTAGCATGAAATAGATGCGTGCGATGTCTGCATAGCACCAATGCAAAGTGCTACCTACCCTTGGGCACCACATGTAGAGGTGGGGTCATCCAATCCCCACCTATAGAGGCAGACCTTGCATGCATACATCTAACACCCAGGTCTCTAGGCTTTTCCACTGGTCTTCTTCCCAGGACATCTGGCTCTATGGAAGTATGGAGTTCTTCTTGACCTCACTGCACTGAGGATTCGGAGACTCTGGTGGGTTGGTCTGGTGGACAGGCAACTCCTTCTGGGCAGTCGACTTTGAACCCTCCACAGTTTGCCTGCCTTGAGCAGCAGACGTCCTGGTTGTGAGGCCACAGCTATAAGCTTAGCCTATACAGGTGGACACCACAGCATTATCCTCAGGCGTCACCTGTGCTGTTGTCACTGTTCACGCGGACAGTGCAGCGGGTGGCACCAGAGAAGATGCCAGACACCCTCTTGATACTGTTCACAGTGTTAGGAGAGGGACTGGCCCCAAGGCTGGTGTCCACACTGTTGCCAGTTCAGATGTTGTCATCATCCATGGTGTCGCTAGCGACACTGAGTAATGTGACAGAGGTGGTGACGGCAATCTTGGTGATCCTGGATATGGCTCCAAGCAAAGTGCTGAAGACAATGTGTCCCAGAGGTCATTCCTGACTCCAGTGTCACCCGCGGCACTAAGGAGAGTGATGGCTGCAGGCGGAGCATCAAAGTTGTTACCAAGTATGGTGTAAAGGGCAGTGCCAGCCATGGTGACGACTCTCTCTCTCTCTGTGGCTGTAGCCGATCCTGAGCCTGGTGCTGGAAGCGGCGCTGACTTATAGTTGGATGGCAGCCTGGAAATGGAGTTTTCTCTGGAGCTGTTGCACTACACTGCCAGAGGTTGCTCTGTGGGACCTGTATAGCTCTGCTTTCCTCATCTGGAGGTTCCCCCATGGACATCAGTTGGGTCAGTCCTTGGATGTAGGAGAACACCCTTTGCGTGGCTGCTATGCCCTCCCCTCATGCGAGGCCTTCTACTTGGGTCCATAGCCCAAGACGAAGCCCCAGAAACCTTGAGACTCAACCCCTTCTAGGGGGCCCTCTTCGATTACTTGAAAGGATGCCCTCGTTGATAGACCTAGAGGGGCCTCTAACATGGGAAGAACACCGGGCTTGGGTCAGTGCCTTAGATGATTGGTACATGGAGTAAGACATGGTCCAGTCCAGGCCCTTCTCTGTCATGTACCAACCGTGCCTGGAGACGGCATCTCATCTCCATCAAAGTCCTCCAGTGAGGATGACAATTCATCTGTTCACCTCTCGTCTGCTGTGGAGTACACCCTGGAGATTATCCAGGCGCTTGACCTTGAAGCCTATGCAAGCCACGATCTGGTAGCTATGCCTGGCGACCTTAACTGAAGTCTGTGGCTGCGGTCATCAGTAGGCCTGAGGCCGAGGCCCCAGCTACTCCTCTGCCAGTTCCTCCACTGCCTCCAAGCCTTCCCAGTGACAGGATGGGGGGTGCCTCCCTCATTGCCATCCTGACTCCACTGGGTCTTCCGGGGCTGGCTCCACCACTTCCTTTCCGCCTGGTCTGCTGTCACCATGGACAGGTGGGTTCACAAAGTGGTCAGCCGAGGTGTGCCTCTGGAATTCGAGGAGTACCCACCTTGCCGAGCCTGTGCCCCACGGGAGGGCATAGAGTCCGCAGACATCCTGTCGGCCCTTTGGGACGACATCGCCCAGCTCCTCTGCAAAGAGGGCATAGCTCCTGTCGCCGACCCTCCAGAACACCCAGGATTTGTATCCAGGTACTTCCTGGTGCCAAAACGGGCGGGGGGGGGCCTAGCACCCCATCTTAGATCTGCACGACCTGAACAAGTTTTGCAGGCCGCGCACCTTCAGGATGGTCACTTTGTCTCAGATCATACCATCTTTCAAGCAAAACTTGTGGTTCTGCTCCCTGGATCTTCAGGATGCGTTTTTTCACATCCCAGTGCATCCGTCCTACCTCTGGTTCCGAGTGGAGAGGATCCTCTGCGAGTTCCAAACCATGCCATTCGGTCTGTCCTCTGCCCCCAGGGTCTTCACCAAATGCATTGCAGTGGTGGCAGCTTACCTGAGACATCAAAGATTCTGGGTTTACCCCTGCCTGGATGACTGTCTGATTCCTGGTCCCTCTAGGCAGGAGGTGGAGCGGTCCAGGGGTCTGGCCCTCCAGACCTGCATATCTCTTGGCCTCCTGGTCAATGAGGCCAAGTCGGAACTCATGCCCTCGCAGGTGATCAGCTTCATCAGGGTGGAGCTCAACTCTTGCAGAGCCAGGGCTCGACTCCCGTTGGACAGGGCAGGGCTCTCTCCTCCTTAGCCTGATCATTTTGGGTTGGGCAGTTGTGCTCTGCTCTGGATGTCCTGCACCTACTGAGATACGTGGTGGCTTGCACCAGCGTGGTACGTTGGGCCCACTGGAGAATGCGCTCTCTGCAATGAGAGCTGGCCCACCAGTGGTTTGTGTAAGGGCCATGTGACAGGGAGCTCCTGCCACTCTTGAGGACCGACCTTTTCTTAAATCTGTTGCAACAGTTCTGTTTCCTACCTTTATCTATCCTTTACAATTTATAGTCCATAAGGTTGTCCACCTATGGGTACCCCCTTCCCTTTCTTGACTATGCTATAGTGTCCTCTTTAATTTTCCTTTTCCCTCTCAGGTCCTCGTACGGGGAGATTATTGTGACCTCCGAGCTGATATAAAACAGGCTGTGTTCCTTGTTGTTGGATTTAGTATGCAATGGCACTATATCATAAAATACTTTAATGTATATACCTTATGTGTATAAAACCTGTAAATATTGAAAATACCATGGCACTAGGTATTTTTGATTACGGTAAAAAAGTACTAGGTGATTGTATATTATAGAAATTAAGTTAGTTGTGCTATTAAAAATGCATGTACATTGCTTTAAGTTGAACAAGTCTGAAATATCATTGTGATTTACATATATCCCATGATGTTTTGCATTATGAAAGTATGTGTGATGTTGTGTTTCTTTGAAACTTGGCTTATTGTCAATGCCCTTTGGGGTAACCCATGTTTCAGTGCTTCTGCACTGAGGTTCTTTGTCTTTAGCTTGTTTTTTTTTTTATTATTATTTATTTATTTATTTTTATTTGCGCTCCCACTACCCAAGCAAACAAGGCCTGCATAGGGGTGGAGACTGAATCTCAACTGCTAAGTGAGATCAGAAATTCAGTACGTGCTGGCTAAGTGCAGAGAAAGGACATACTGTACGTAGTCTGTTGCTGCAAACTGATATACTGAAGAAGGGATATGCCAGTGCTTAAGGTTATCTCCTGCATTTTGAATAAACATCACACAGAGATTGTGTGTTTAACTTGGAAGTTCGATGTCTGGTCCATCTGTTATCCCACAGCCCCTCCACAGGCCACTTCAACCAGACGGTCACTGTGACCCGGCTGATGTGGGACGCCCTCTACTGGTGGCTAGTCCCAGAACATCTGTAGAAAGGTATCCCATTTGTCTGCCCAGAGCCGACGGTCATCCTGATGACTGAAGCGTCTCATGGACTAGGGTGCCCACCTGGAGGATCACGGGATCCACGGACTCTGGGCCTCCAAGGAGTCCCGATGCCACATCAACCTGCGGGAACTGCACGCAGTACAGCTGGCACTATCAGCTTTTTCGCCAAATGTTCGGGGTCAGATCATTCAGGTCCAGACTGACAACACCATGACCATGTACAACCTCAACAAATGATGTGGGACGCACACCCTTCCCTTGTGTAGGGAAGCTGTCCACATTTGGACCCTCATGCGCAGCCTGGAGGCCGAACTCCTGGCCAACTATGTGGCCGGTGTCTCCAGCCAGCTGGCGGACATTCTCAGCCATGTGAATGAGGCGTCCCACAAGTGATCCCTCCACCCAGAGGTAGTACGCAGCCTGTTTTCCCAGTGGGGCACACCTCAGGTGGACCTGTTTGCCTCTAGGAAGAACGCAAAGCTGAGGCTGTACTGTGTCCACCCCCCTCAGCAGGTAACTCACAAGGGGATGCCTTTTCCATGCCCTAGATCCTGAACCTTCTCTATGCCTTCCCTCCATTCCCCTTGATCCACAAGGTGTTGCTAAAGGCCCGGAGGGACAAGACACAGATGATCCTGGTGACTCCAGACTGCCTCGCCAGTTATGGTACCCCAAACTAAGCCGCAGCAGCAGGTTCCTGAGGCGTCTTCCTCTACGCCCGGATCTGCTGTCAATCCATCAGGGGAAGGTACTCCACCTGGATCTTCAGTCCCTGCGTGTGACAGCCTGGAATTATAGGAAACAAAGGTGGCCCTGCTTTATGTATTTGTATAGACGCTGCCAAATTTGTCACCACTCCCTCTCACTCAGATTAAGACCTAATACATGCTTCCAATAGAAGCATGTCCCCTTTGGTCTAGTTGGGTCATGGTGTTGTAAAAGGTTATAAAATTTGGATATAGAGTGTGGTAGAACAGCAGTGTCAATGAGATTTTTCAATAAGGGGCTGGGAACATCCTGCCATGGGGGGACCCAGCAACGAATATATCACACTGACCAAATAGCCTTTTTCTGCTGGCAAATTTCGTATGTTCATATTTCAAGCACCCCCCACCTCTGAAGGTGTTCTCAGCACTACGTTCCTGACTGTAACCATGAAAAACAAAAACAACAAAAGCGGAGCACACACCAAAGGAGTATTTTGTGAACTGCTACTTATTTGCCAGACATATAATACACAGGGCTAACACCCCTACGTATCACCCTACATACAAGGCTTCTTCAGAAGGCTTTTGGCTCTGTTCTGCCCTGACATGGACTGCTTTCTGGTGTGATGCTCCTGCTGCTTACTGCTGTGGCTTCTTCCGTGCCTTCTTAGAGATCTTATCTGCTGTTGTGTTGTACCTCCCTCACACTTACTGTCATGGTACTGCTTGAGACTTGTTCCATAGGTGTAGTTCAGTGGAGGGTGATATCCTCAAAGAGAACAATTATTTATTGTAACAGTAAATCATCAAGAGAATCTCCCTCCATTGAGCCACATTCACACTGCCTCGTTCCCCCTTCCTTGTGGGGGTCATGATTTGGATGGGGGATGTTTCTGTTTTACTAATTTGTCCATGGTTTAATGCCCTTTACTGGGCTTATTGTATTGCTGGCCCACCCGTCGTCGATCTGGTTTATCATTCATCAGTTTGGGGGGGGGGGGGGGTGTGCCATTCTTTCCATTGGTTTAGCTCGATGTAGTGTGTATCTCTGGAGGACAGAAATAATTGATGAATATGGGGCTACCCACGGTAGATTGGAGCCATCGATGGATGTCATCATGAGCTGCCCCAGCTAGGCAAAAGTTTCCAAGTGGTCCTGATGCCTGTGCTCCATAGGTGTGGCTCAATGAAGAAGATTCTTTCACAGACCTACTGTTACAGTAAGTAATTGTTCTAAAATCTGATGGGGGGGCTTGCACCCCACTTTCGAATTCTGAACAGGTTCATTGGCAGTCAGTTTTACATGGAGTGACTGCACCATATATTTCCATACCTAGAGTCAGGAGTATGGATTTGCTACCTGGCTCTCCCAAGATACTGCACTGGAGGTTCCTCCACATTCAAGTGAACGGGACCCTTAACACTTCAGGGCCATGCCCTTTGTACTGTTGGTGCCAGGGGTGTTTATCAGGTGCCTGTCAGTCATGGCAGCCTTCCTCTAAAGCTCCCTGTGAGATGTGGAACAGTCCAGAGATCTGGCTGTCCAAAAGTTCTGGGACTTGGGTCTGTTGGTCAAGCAGTCATCCTCTTCATCAGAGCGTAGTTGGACTCCCACCAAACCAGAATACATCTTCCCCCCAAAACAGGGGAGGACCTCTTCTCCATTGCAGTATCTTCTCAATCTTTGCACCAGACCTTCTTGGCTGCTTCCACTCTGACTGGATCTTTTGATGAGGTCCAGTGGGCTAGTCAGTCATCCTGACCTGCAGTCCTGCACATGACCGTCTGGTTCCTGAATATCATAGGTATCATAGGTATTTACAAGCTAGCGTAGACGTAAGTTCTTCATGCTTGCCAGTAAAACTAACTTAATTAAGACAATATTTAATTGTGTCTGTCATTGTTAAATCCAGATTTAATTTAAAGGAATCAATACTTGGGCTATCCACCACTTCAGCCGGGAGGTTGTTCCAAATTGGGACAGACCTGATGCTAAACCAGTTTTTCCTTCTCGGGAGTACGCCACTTTCCCAACAGTAACTGTTTACTGTGTCTTCTATTGCAAACTCTGTATTCAGAGATTGCAAGGCCTAGTCCATTTCTGAGGTCAGGATCCCTTGATGCACTATAAATAAGTCACATATCTCCTCTCAGTCTTCTATACTGGAGTGTGTACATGTTGAGGAGTCTCAGCCTTTCCTCATAGGTTCTATCCTCCATCCCTGAGATGGCCCTAGTAAATCTATGCTGAACCCTCTCGAGTTTTAAGATGTCCTCATTATTGTATGGAGACCACACTTGGACACAGTACTCCAGGTGCGGCCTGACCAAAGCAACATTTAAAGGGAGCAATACCTCCCTAGAGCGACTAGCTACATGTCTAAATATACGGTTACGATTTTTTGATTTGCCTTATTTATTTGGGTACTGCAGTGGGTTCTAAATTTTAGATCAGGGGTAACGAGAATGCCTAGGTCTTTTCTTGGATGGTTTCAAGTAAAGTTTCGGTCCCCAAATTATGTTTGAAATGTTGATTATGTGAACCCAAGGGCATAATTTTCCATTTGGCAGTGTTCAGTACAAGCTTACTGCTACAAGACCAACTTGAAATTTTATCCAAAATGAGCTGGAGAGCAGAGCTAGCAGTTGTGTTATTCACTACAGTACCTATGCGACAATCGTCAGCAAATTTTAACATCCATATGTTGGGGTCTTCAATGGTAAGTGTAGAAACATATATATTAAAAAGACAGGGACCCAGAACAGACCCCTGTGGGACACCACTGGTAACAGGCACCCAATTGGAAAATTCACCATTTATAATAACTTAGTTTCCTTCCCTCCAACCAGTTAGCAATCCAGTTTATAATATTTTTTTTTGAGTTTAAATGCTCTTAATGTGGCTATAAGCTCTGGGTGTGGTAACTTATCAAAGGCTTTAGCGAAATCTAAGAACACGAGGTCCACAGAATTACCCATATCAACTTCACCTGTAACCTTATCATAAAAGGTTAGTAAATTTGTAAGACAAGATCTAGAGTTGGTGAAACCATGTTGAAGACGGTCGGATAGCTCATTTAGACACATGTAGTCCAAGATGAGGTCTTCAGTAATATTTTCTAAAATCTTCCCAATTAGAGAAGTTAGACTGATGGGCCTATAATTTCCGGGGTTACTTTTTGTACCTTTCTTATGGATGGGTACCATAGATGCTACTTTCCAATCTTGTGGGACTTCCCCTGTATCAAGAGAATGCTGGAAAATATTAATTAAAGGAAGATAAATAGATTCAGCAAGTTCATGTAACACCCTGGGATGAATTTCATCTGGATATGGTGATTTATTTATGTTAACTCGCTTTAACCTATCCAGAACATCTTCAGGTTGGATGATGAACTGACCAGATGATGAAATCCCAACTGTACCTGTTATACCATGTCTGTTTTTATTAAACACCGTACAGAAATATTGGTTCTGTATGTCAGCAGCTTCTTGGTTACTAGCTATTTTACCCGAATTGGTGGAAAAGGGTCCTGTAGTGTTTGCTGTTCCCTTAACTTTATTAACATGTGAGAAAAAAGCTTTTTTGTTGTCTTTTACCCTTGTTGCCAACTGCAACTCGAAATGGGATTTTGCTTTTTTGATTTTGCTTTTGGTATTTTTAACCAACACCCTATACTTAATACTTAGATGGGTTAAACCCTTTTTATTTGCTTGAACAGTTTGTTTTTCTTATTAATCAAACATTTTATTGTAGGGTTCATCCAGCCAGAGATATTTTTATGTTTGGTGCCATATATTTTATTGTTGGAATATTATATTTTACCAAACCCTTTAGTTTATTAATCATGAGGCCCCACTTGGCTTCGACAGAGAGATTTGTGAATAGTCCAATCCAGTCCCACTGATCTAAGCTATTTTTGATATTGTTGAAGTTAGCTTTATTAAAGTTCGGGGTTTCAGTAACACCAGTAGCTACTTGATTTTGAGCAGCTTGAGTTCCAAGCACTTGGGGTTTCCGAAGATTTCCTCCAGATACGCATGGCATCTCAGAAGGATTCGGCCCTCAAACCGTACACTTGCAAGTAATTGGAGTTCTTGTATTTGTGTGAGGAGCAGGGGATTAGTCCTCTATCCTGTTGCGTATGTCATTGAGGCACAGGTCAGGAAGATTGGAAAAACCAGGAACAGTTGTAGAATTCTCAAAAAGTGTTTATTAGTACTATCAGTAACATGTAAAAAATAAAATTGTTCAGAATAACTATTTACAAATTCAGAATAAACAGAGAATATCCATCTGAGTTTTCCTTCAATCTCTGTGTCTCTTGCAAGAAACTGCAGCTTTGTTTTTATAAGTCCTTACAACCCCCCTTCTTAACAAGCATCAGTTTTTTTTCTAAATTGTTCTTGTAAATATCCGGCAGGTGCAGCTAGAATACAGTGTCCCAGAACTGAGGCCCCTTTTCCACAGCTTCTGCAAAAGGCTTAAAAATTGCATTTCAGGTTAACCTCTTGAGTTTCCAATAGCTTTTTGCAATAATCTCAAACTATAATTATAACATTTTAACAGTAACACTATATAATTTCTAAACAAAGGGATCCCAATATCAGTTACATTTCCACATAATGAGTTGCATACATTTTTATACCAGCAGATATGCAAGGGAGGAAAAAAGACGGAACAGCAAGGGAAGACTGAGAGATAGCGAGAGGCAGAGAATTGCGAGACTGTTGGGGTGATCAAATCCTAAATCTCACAGGAAAATTTGGTTGCGCAACCAGACAGACAAGAGGCAGGAAAGGAAAGAACAGAACAGATCCCTGCTTTTAAACTGTCCATAACTACTGGGACAGGGTCCAATTCAACCCTGTCACAGCATTATCACACATTCTTGATTACCTCTGGCCTCTATTTCCGGCAGTGTTGCGAACCACATCCGTAAAGGTGCACCTGGCCACCATTTCGGTGAACTGTGCCAAGCAGGGTTCCCGACGGTGGCATAGGTCAAAGTGGTAAGTCGCTTTTTCAAGTGACTGGATTACGTATCCCCTCCAGTGTAAAAACCACTTCCACTGTGGGTCTTACTACTGGGTCTGTCATGGCCGATGGGAAAACAGTTCAAGCCTATGACAAGTGCAGTCTCTTACACTTGGCATGGAGGACCACGTTTTTGGTCGACCACCACCTCGGCCAGACAGGTGAGTGAGCTCCAGGTGCCATCTGTGGAGTCTCCATAGCTGATCTTCCAGAGGGTCACGGTTGTTCTGTGTCATCATGAAAAGTTCCCTGCTAAAGGAGCTGAGTCTTCATCATTTTGCAAGTCACGTACTGCTACCATGGTGCTGTCATTCCTTGGAGACTACAACATTGATAATACTGTCATCCCTCTGTGGCTCTGTTTACGGAGGCATCCAGGAACATATGGCTGTGTCTCTTTGCCCCCTGTCCAGCCCCTAGGGACATCCAGTACAGGTATTGCACTCCTGCGGGGTCTCTTGGCTTTATCCCTTATCACACCTCAGGGATTCCCCATAAGTGGGAATGAATTTTGATTCTTGGAAGCTATGAAATTACGTACTCACTGTAATTTGTTGATCTTCCAGAATATCTTCACCATTCATTCACATGCCTGCCCACCATCCCCAACTCATGTAAAAGTCAAGGCCTGTGGACAACTTATCCTGTGATGATGGGCACCTGGCATCTTCTTTCCACTCCTTCAGCATTCTCCCCTCCCTTGGAGGGATAGCCTTAACCTTTCTGGAATTAGGCTCTATGTCCCCCTTCCAGTCTCCTGGTTTTTAACTTAAAAAAAAAAAAGATAATGATCTTTCCCCTTTTCCAAAATATATATATATAAAAAAAAAAAAGGTAAGCCCATTAAACAAAAAAAAAAAAAACTGGCTCTATCCTTCATCACACTGTGAGGATTTTGGTGCTGCAGAACCCCTCTGGCCTAGGTGCCGGTGCATGACCCCCCCTCCCCCCAACATGACTCTGCGGAGATTGATGCTTGGGACAGGAGAGTGTCTGTGGCAGCATGCACCATGATGTGTATTTCTGCACATCAGACACACCAGACAGCTTATGGCAAGCACCAGTGGGTAACGCTGAGTCAGTCCTTAGCGTCCATGCAGAATTGCAAGGCAACCAGGCAGGCCATTCACCTTTCTGCCCAGGGCCTGGAGCTGGTGAGGCACTAAGTGACGGCATCTTAATGATTCTAATGAGGTAGCTTCCAGGCGAGTAGGAACTGCAGTCTGCATTTGGTGGACAGCATGACTTTGCCTCTCTCAGTTGGTACCCCTTGCCCAGTGTGGGATTCTCAACTCGCACTGTCAGTGGACTAATTTCTTCTCCTGTGGGGTCAGTGTGAGTTGCCAGGTCACGGGAGCCTCTGCCTGCCCCTGACCAGTTTCATGTCCCACTGGACCTGTAAGGAGTCTCTGCCCTACAATGGTTATCCCCCACAGAGGGCTGAGGGAAGTATAGGACTTCCCTCAGGGTGAACCAACTCCTCCTCTGTTTTGCAGAAACCGTGGTACTCTGACCCATAAGTGGGCATGAATTGTGAAGACTGATTCTTGGAATATACAAAAATTACATTTTCCGTAATTGTTGCTCTTCCAGAATATCTTCATTCATTCACATGCCCCCCACCTACCATCCTCCACTCATGTAAGAGTCAGGCCTATGGGTAGCTTACCCTAGTGTGGGCACTTGGCATCTTCTTACCACTGCTTCAGGGCTCTCTCTCCCTTGGAGGGACAACCTTGTCTTCCTAGCTGGAACTGAACGTTCTTGTCCTCTTCCACTATCCTGGTTTAAAAAAAAAAAAAAAAGAGAGAGAGAAAAAAGAAAGGAAAGTTTAAAAAAAAAAAAAAAAAGCGGGTCATGTTTTTTATGTATTTTTTCATCTTCCACCCTCTACCTTCAAAGGGGTTAGTTGGTACCCACCCCATCTCTGTGGTATCTGGGTCTTCACCTTGCAGATATCTCCAGCCTCTGCTAGCTGGTAGCACAGCCTCGCTACAGGACACAGCTTTCATGTCCTGTGCCATGGGAGGAAAGATACTAGGGAGTTTTTGCTGTTTTTTTTCTGTTTTCTCAGCCTGTCCAGCTGCATACTTCCCCACACTTAGGTGCTGGGTCTCTCCTTTCTTCTTCACTCTCTGGGTGCATGCTGCCCAGAAACTCTCCTGCCCCAAGCATCGATCTCCACAGAGTTGTGTCGGGGAAGGGGGACAGCAACCACGGGCTTGGGTCACTGTGGGAGTCCCATCAGCACAGCAACCTGCTGGAGGTCTGTGCATTGTGGCTGGCTCTCACAGAATTTTCTCCTCTAATCAGGTAGTGCAGGTCCAGATAGACAATACCACGACCACGTTTTACCTGAATTGGCAGAGCAGAACTCACACTCTTCCCCTGTGTCAGGAGGCCCTCCGCACCTGGACCCTTGCGTGAAAACTGGGTGCAGGTCTTTTGGTATTCCATGTTGCGGGAGTCCTCGGTTAGCTGGCAGACCCTCTCATATGGGTGGGAGAGAGATTGCACAGTGGTCCCAACACCAGGAGGTGGTAAACCACCTGTTCTCCCAGTGGGGCACTCCTCTGGTGGACGTGTTTGCCTCCTGGGACAACAGAAAGCTGAGAATGTTTGGTACCTTCCTCACCACAGTCTGGGACACTGCTACGGGATGCCTTTGCAAGGCCCTGGATGCCGGGCCTCTTGTACACCTTCCCTTCCTTCCCCTTGATCCACAAGAAGGTGGTCAAGGCTCAGAAGGAAAAGGCACAGATGGTCCTGATAGCTCAAGACTGGTTAAGACAGTTCTGGCACCCGGATCTCCTCAGCTTCCACAGCAGGCCTCCGTGATGATTGCCTGCTTCATCTGGACCTGCTGACCAGACAACCGGGGAAAGTCCTGCACCCGGACTTTCAATCCCTGCACCTCTCGGTCTGGTTCTTGAGCAGCTAGAGTTCCAGGTCTTGGTCTCTCGAAAGATATGCTCCAGGTTGTGGAGGCCTCCTGTAAAGAGTCAACTCGCCAGGGCTGTGCCTTCAAATGGAAGAGGTTCTCCTAGGGGGCCAGGGCAAGAAACTTCATCCCCTTGCTTGCCCGGTGGCAAGCTTCCTGGAGTACCTTTGATGCCCCTGTCGGTTGGGACTGTGAGCGACAGGCCTCAACTTCACCTGGCAGCCATCTTTGCATACCGGATGCAGGCTGGTATACTGACAGTGGCCCAGGAGAAGGTGGTCGGGTGCCTTTTCAGTAGCCTGGGCCACCTGTCCCCTCCAGTGTGTGAACCACCACCACCTTGGTACTTATTGCTGGTGCTGGCTGCGCTCATGGGCAAGCCATTTGAGCCTATGTACAGGTGTGAAATGTCTCACCTATCATAGAAGTTGACTTTTTTGGTGGCTATCACATCAACCAGAAGGATTATGAGCTCCAGGCACTTGCAGTGGAATCTCTTTATCTAGTTTTCTACAAGGACATAGTCATCCTTCGTCCCACCTGAAGTTCCTCCTGAGGGTAGTATCAGAGTTTCACCTTAACCAGGTGAACAACCTTCCAATATACTTTAATAAACCATCGTTGGTGGCCAACCACAGTCTACATTCTTTGGCCTTGCAGAGAGAAACAAAAACCCAGGAGAACAGTACACAATAGCAGGGGAGGTACTAACAACAACAAAAATGGAAAGGGACCTGGGAGTAGTCATATCAGATGACCTAAAGGTGGGTAAGCAATGTGAGAAGTCAGTAAGGAGAGCCAGGGGGATACTGGGATGCATCGGAAGGGGCATCACAAGTAGAAAAAGGGAAGTGATTATCCCTCTATACAGACAGTTGGTGAGACCCCATCTGGAGTACTGTGTGCAGTTTTGGAGACCTCATCTACGCAAGGACATAGACAGGATGGAAGCAGTCCAGAGGAGGGCAACTAAAATGGTGCAGGGTCTGCATCAGAAACCATATGAAGAGAGACTGAGAGTGCTTAATATGTATACCCTTGATGAAAGGAGGGACAGGGGGGACATGATAGAAACGTTCAAGTACCTCAAGGGAATCAACAAAGTCCAGGAGGGTAGCATCTTTCAGAAAAAGAGATGTGTAAGAACAAGGGGGCACAGTTTAAAGATAGAGGGGGGATGGCTCATGGGTAATGTGAGGAAATTCTTTTTCACGGAGAGAGTGGTGGATACATGGAACAGCCTTCCTGAGGAGGTCGTTGGGTCTAAAACAGTGGGGGAATTCAAACATGCTTGGGACAGACACAAAGCAATTATAGTGCGGGGTTGCATGAAGCAGGCTGTTGGTTAACTAGAATCTGCAGCTTATCCAGTAGGTAGGGAAATGGGCAGACTGGGTGGGCCAAGTGGTCCTTTTCTGCCATCAAAGTCTATGTTTCTGTTATAATGAGCACATGGCTGGTATTCAGGGTAAGGCTCACCAGCTGTTTGTAATATACGCTGAAGCCACACCTGGCAGACCAGCAGCAAAGTCGATGAGTGGCAAGTGGATAACATCCTGCATCAATCTCTGCTATAGGTTGGCTGACAGGGAGCCTCCCAGAGGGCTTAGGGCTCACTCCAGCAGACATACTGCTGTCTTGATGGTTGCCTCCAGAGACATACCCATACAGGAGATCTGTAGGGATGCCATCTGGAAAAAAGTATACAACTTCATCTTCCATTACAGCATTGACATGTCATATTGGAATGCTGCTTCTAAGGCCTCTGTTCTCCAATCCCTGTTTTCCTAATAGAAATTGCTAGGAGTCTGCAAGAGTGTGGAACTGAATGCATGCACTTAGAAATGCAGGTTACTCGCCTGTAACCATAGATCTTCCACGGAATGGTCTCTTGCAGTAAGTCATTACTTCTGGGAGTTCCCGATAGGTGGCATTCCAGCATGGAAGTTTCTTCCAGCAGTCTCTATACCAGGGACCACCCACACTACCTCACTACCTGGGCTGTACCTATAAAAGTGGGTGGTCCCTGGTAATCTCTGTTCATTTTCCCGCCGGCTTCAGCTCTGGCAGCAACTCTTCTAGTAGCAGTCTACGACGTGGATTGAACCCATAGCCTAGGTGCCTGGGCTTCATACAGACACCATATATCTACAATGGATGATTCCCTGTCACACACACACACAGGGTGCTCAATCGAAGGGCTCAAAAAACTTAAGAGTCCTCTTCAAGAGATAACACTGGGAAGGAAACCCCTTCACCTAAAGTCCTGCCTGACCGCCTTTCAACGGTCGTGCCTCCAAAACCTGGATCATCAAGAAGATATTCATCGATGGGCACTTCACCCCAGTCGATGGCAGGCTCTACTTCATCAAAAAATAAACTTTCCTCGTCGACGAGGCATCATTCCTCTGCTTCCCCATCATCCAGGACTCCTGTACCATCGACGATAGAGGTCCTGCTGCCTTCTCCAACAACAGGGCTTAACCCCCACATCAATCGGAGGGCTTTACAAGACAGCATCATCGATGAGAATGCCTCCTCTGTCGACGGAATACATTCTACATGCTTTCTCATCAACGGGGCTGCCTCCCCCGTCGATGGGACATGCTCCCTATGCTCCATCATCGACGAGAAGTCTACCACCGTCAACGGAGCATGCATTCACTCTCCCATCGTCGACAGAGCATGCAGTCACTATCCCGTTGTCGACGGAGCACATCCCACCATCGACGACACATGCCCTGCCTTCCTCATCGTCAATGGAGTATATCCCACCATTGACGGAGCATGCTGTTACTGACCCTTCACCTATAAGAGACAGTACTTCATCAACGAGGCATGCTTCTCTGCATCTTCCATCAATGGGACTGATGCCTCTGTCATCACGACGATCCCTACAGCATAGACCAACACCCTTGCCTGCATATAGTACCGCTATGGATGATCCTTATGGAAGGTCGACCATGAAAAGCCAAGAATATTCTCAAAAACATGTATCGAAAGATGCATATGGAGCTGCATTTCTACAGAATAAAGAACTATATGCTTCAGAACGCAGAGGCCCTCCAGCCTCATTGTCGTTCCTACATGAGGCTCACAATCCCGTTGGAAATCAACAAAGATGCCAAAGAAACACCGGCTCACTCTACCAGGAGGCGCAAATTGATCCCCCCGTCCCCATGTACGCTGGATTCAGAACCTGCTTACATGACAATTCCATCGTCACAAGTTCCAAATATTGAAGAAATAGTAAATAGAGTACTGGATTCTGTGGGTTTTGACCATAGCCTCACTCCGAGATGTAACCCTCAAACACAAATGATATCTCCACCTCCATCAGAACAGGCACGCATGGAGCTAGAATGCTCACTGGTCCTACCTCCTCCCGAATATTCAGAAGAATATTTCTCAGATTATCATATGAATCCGGACCTTCATAGGACCTATGATGGTTCCCCTGACACAAGAGGATATGAATCCCCTTTGGAGGTGCCCTCTTACTGGGACGAAGGGCTGTTAACAACCATGAAAGGTAATTTCTCCACCGGATGACCCCTCATTCCCCGAAATGATGTTACAAATACAAAAAACAATGGCGTTTACCACAACAGGACAGGACAAATTAAGTAAAGATATGGGTGAATATCTTGGCCTACCAGAGGACCCTGTCCGGGCTATCCCTCCTTTTATACCAGCATTCAGAAATGCTATTACTGAAGCTTGGAGTCAACCCATAGCAGTGCAGGAGTTACCTAGAAAGGCCCACGGGCTGTATCAGGCTCCTCCTGATTATCAGTATTTACCGAATACGCCAGCGGCGGATTCTGTGGTTATTGCAGCTGCCCACAACCTCACCGGCAAGCCTAAACATATAAGCATGATACCTCCAGAGAGAGAGAGACTAAACGTTTTGATCATATGGGGAAGAGAGTGTTTGTTCTAAACACACTAAACATCAGAATACTTAACTATATGGACACGTTGCAGTACCTGCTTACGATAAGCACCTCTACTGGAGACGTTATAAACCGACTACCTGCATCCCCTGAAAGAGAACAGCTTACATCAATAAATACCGTTACTTTACTGTCTCGATATTTATCAAGATCAGGGTACGATCTTGCCGATGCTTCGGCTCGAGCCTCTCTAGTCGGTATTTTTATATGCCACCAGGCATGGCTCTGACTCTCAGGGCTAGCACCTGATATTCAACACAAAGTGGCTAATGCCCCCTTTTCAGGTGACCATCTTTTTGGACCAGGGGCTCAAACGATACTGGAGAACCTACAAGCCTCTGACAGACAACTGAAAACAGTACAATACATGTACCAAAAACCACACCCTCAGTATAATTATTCATACAAAACTGGGTCTAATTATGCCCCACACCACACCTTTAAGGGCAGAGAACAAGTGACAAGGACCCTGGCGAAGCCGGCCTGTGGACGCCCCTCCGGCCGGCCCAGGGCTTCTGCCCCTCATTGAAAACTTCAGACTCCACCCCGGTCTCCTCTTCTAGACCTCGGAGACCTTTTGGGGCTACAAATAAGACCGAGGCCTTTTTTCACATCGGCTGGATACATCTAGCCATTTTCTCAGGTATCAGTGTTATAGACCATTACGACCATTCCATCGAGATGCCTCCTGACCTGTCGTGCGCCGGACGCCCTGTCTCTCACTCGAACAGGCCATCCACTATTAACTTACATGCTGAGACACAGTCAGTCCTACTATGGACTTTATTCTTCTCTCTTCCACTGCTATTCGCTGCTTTCCCTTGATTATGGACAAAGATCATATCAAAAAGGGTGAGTACATATACAGAGATTATATGTATTTTAACCACTGCTTCTTTTGTTTGGTCACAGATAACATTGTTTCATTTGCTACATTATCTGTTACTTGAGTATCCTACTTATGTTAAATGGATACATTCAATACTGGCTAGACAGTCTTACAAAAAAAAAAGCATTCACTTGCTACTTTGTAGCGTTTCTAAAGAATAACATTGTATTATTAGAGCTACTGTTATAATTCAAGACATAGTTGCTTTTGACTAAGATTGTATTCTCACTGCTAATCACTGAAGCTACATAATTGCTCAGTATTATTGAGGTATTCCTTCTAGTTTGTAATGTGATTGACAGAGAATAATGAATTCCTTTGTCCAACTGATATACTGTTTTCAGCATTTATTGGTCCCATGACCATGTTTTACCTATGGCAGAATGCCATATGTGACCACCTATAACTGCTTGGGAATCTCCCAGAAGTAATGACTTACAGCAAGAGACCATTCCGTGGAAGATAGTGCAGTTATACAAAGACTTTTGCTGTAACAGTAGATCTTCTAGGAATGTCTCTTGCAGCAAGTAGTTTCCCTTCCTCCATCCCCCTGCCTTTCTGTAACAGGAAAAATTATGTAAGGTTGGGAAGCTTCAGTACCTCGATTCCCCTTGGTCCCTCGCTTCCGAGCTGAAACTGGTAGGGAATGGAGATTACCATGGACCACCCACTTTTATAGGTACAGCCCAGGAAGTGAGGTAGTGTGGGGGTGTTCCCTGGTATAGAGACTGCTGGAAGAAACTTCCGTGCTGGAGCACCACCTATCGGGAACTCCCAGAAGTAATGACTTACTGCAGGAGACATTCCTTGAAGATCTACTGTTACAGCAAAAGTCTTTGTGTAACTGCACTTTCTAGGAGTGGTATACAGTTCACATTCACACAACCCACCGGCCCTCCACTGACAAGTGATACATGGATCCCTGCTTCCAGCATGCGAGATCTGATGTCACGGGGCAGAGCTGAAGGATACTCTGCCCAGGTGGTAGGAGCTTAGCTTGAAGATGTCCGATGAATCAGCTTGTTGCAGTGGAACTGCCAGAGTGTGGATGTGAACTGTATTCCACTCCTAGAACTATGGTTACAGGCAAGTAACCTGTATTTACTTACCTGTTACACTACTACTAGTACTTAGTGCATATCCAGAGAAACCACCTGACCTCCCCTGACAAGGCTTGCCTTGGTTTCCTGTTGCCATGATGCAGATCTGAGCAAATATAGGGTGGAGCCAGAGTACCACATTTTGTGGGCGGAAGGAGGAGTCGAGCTTGAAGACTTCGCTGGTGACTGAGCATGCTTGATGGAAGACTGTCTTAAGTGTGGATGTGAACTGAACACCAGTAGTAGTAGAACAATAGATCTTACTTCGAGAGGGGTCCTGCAGTAGGTCTTCACATATAGGACTGTGCCCCCTGGCGTCAGGTCTGAACAGCAAACTTTTAGATAGAAATCATCAGCGGGGACTGCCCCCGATGTCAGGCGTCATCCAGACTATAAAAGGGGCAGTCCTGCGCCTGCTCTCCAGTTCTTTCCTGCCGTCGCCTCAGTATGTTCGGCATGCGATAGAGCAGCGATCATACATCCTCCATTTTGTCAAAGTTTTCTTCGCCTCATAAATAGTTTTTCTCAAATCATTTCGCTCATATTTGATGTCTTCTAGACAGAAGAAGTGCTTGAAGTGCGGCGCACAAATCCCGCACGGGGATCACCATTCCCACTGCCTCTTCTGCCTTGGTTCCAAACACAACACCCAGGAGTGCTCCATCTGCCAGGCCTTCAACCAGGCGACCCGAACCAGGCGTAAGCGGACCCTCAAGACCCATCTCCTGACCTGACGACTGGTGTTGATGGAAAAGGAGCTCCAGGAACTGAGGGATAGGTCATCGTCGCCGGCCCCAAAAAAGATGAAAAGCAAAGAGAAGTGCCGGGACTGGAGTCCGTCGCCTCACGGGAGGCCCTCCACAACTGTGAGTACTTCAGCCAGTGCCCCGTTTACTTGTTTAGGCTGGGCACATTCTCCCCCTCCTGCTGAGGTGAATGGGCAGCCGGGAGTAGCCTCTCTGGAGGTCTCTGTTAAGTCGCCTTGCCGATAAGACACCCCTCGACTCCGTCGAAGGGCGCAAGGCTCCTGACGATCAGCCTAGCAATGGTCTTCGGACTTCCACTAGTCAGGCGCAGTCCGGTCAGTCGGACGACGGCTCCTCCGTCGCCTGCCCGGATCTCTCCACTCTCCCATCGGGCTCCAGCTTGGCCACTGATGCCGGACAGAGTGAGGGGCAGAGCGACCCTTCATCTTCTAGGGTCTTACATCCCAGGGATTCGCCAACTGATCCGCTGATTTTCCTGCCAGCGAGATCACCTTCGACCTGCTGTCGGGGCTCCTTCCGGACCTTCCCCCCTTGCCAGGCCTACTGCCATCCCTGGACGTTAGTCCGCCACTGGCTAGAGATCTTTTCATGGAGCCTCCTCCCTCGGGACCTTCGGGGGCCCTCCCAGATCCCGCACCTTCTTGAGGTGCCATGGCACTTCCCCTGGAAGGACCAGATCCTCCGGGTGGGTTTCCGGGCTCAGAACCCATTGTCCTGCCTCCGGGCAGCCCGCCGTCGGTGCCACAGTACCCGACGCCAGACCATGTGCCTTTGGCGCCAGGATACCCTGGGTACTCTTATCCACAAACGGGTTATTGCTACCCTTCTTGGCCTCATTACCCAGGCTATCCTACCTTCCAGCCTCCTCCTCCGCCACCACCGGTGCCCGAGACGGCCCCACAATGGTGGCAGGAGGCTAGAACCCAGCTGCTGTCAAGGCTTAGGCAGTCTGTGAGGGAGACTCCCCAGCCTAGGGCCCCCCTCCACTGCCTCCTTCCAGCAGAGCCTTGGGTTCTCTTACTGCAGGAACTGCGGGAATAGATGCTTCCATTCCCAGCGGCTCCAAGCCCTCAGATACGGATTCTGACTCTGAACCTTCGGACCCCAGATCTCCGGTTGAGGTTCCTCCCAAGGAGTCTCCCCCAGAGGACTCATCTTTTGGAGACCTCTTGCGCCCCATACAGGCAGCTGGAGGCTGGCCACGAAAGGGGTGGAACCACAACGTAAAAGTCTAGCGCAGCACCCGGATCTCGCTATATCGGATCCCATCCCCATCCTCCCATGAATGGGACCCTATGAGGACTTGGTGATCACAATATGGCAACAACCGTCCTCCGTACCAGCGGTCTCCAGGAAGGTAGACCGTACATATTATCCCCTGGAAGGAATTCAGCATCTTAATTCCCATCCAAAGGCTGACTCCATGGTAATTATTGCCGCTCACGACCGGTCAGCCCAACTGAAACACCTGAGTTCCTCTCCACCAGACAAGAACTCTAGTCAGTTAGACCAGTTCAGGCGAAAAATCTGTTCTTCCTCCTGTGGCATTAGATCTCTCAACTATGTCTCGTACACAGTTGCTTTCCAAAAAGCTACTCTTTTGGAGCTGGAAAGGGATCTCCTTGAGGTTCAGGACGAAAACCTTAGGAAGAAGCTCTTCGACAAGGTCAGGATGGGAAATCCTTGTGTCATCACGTGCTCCGGGCAACATATGACTCAGTGGATTCAATGGCTAGAGTGGCAGCCACGGGGATTTGTCTCTGCCGGCTCCCCTGGCTCCGGATAGCTGCCCTGGCTCAGGATGTTCAGTCTTCTCTTTTGTATGCCCCTTTTAGAGGTTCTGTCCTCTTTGGCGGCAGTGCCAAAGATATCATAACATGACTGCAAGAGAGTGGACGCTCCTTAAGAGACGTACACCCTATGTACAAGACGGGTCAGAAAAAGCAGCCCTTTCACCGCCAAAGAAGGTGGAACAAGAACCAGGCAAAGCGTCAGGGAAAAAGACGCGTCCCTGGCTCAGGAGCCCAAACCCCACAGGGTAAGTTCTCCAAACCAGCCTCGGGAGGTAAAGCTCCACTCCCCTTGGCATCCTGACTCCTTTCCCCTCCTTCCGCTCCCTCCCTTAAATCAGGAGGAACTGGTCGGAGGGAAGTTTGGCCTCCTCCTGGAAGGTTGGAGTTTTGTCACCGCAGAGTCTTGGGTGCTTCAGCTCATCCAGCAGGGTCACTTAATCGAGTTCCTCAAGATTCAAGCCCCTCCACCACCGGTACGGTCTTTCTATCCACGGGATCAGGTCCCCCTAGTCTCTTGAGAGATCCAGGCACTTCTTCTAAAGGAGGCCATAAAACCCGTCCCTCCAAACCAGATAGGAAGGGTATTTTACTCCCACTTCTTCCTAGTCCTAAAGAAAACGGGCGACGTGAGACCGATCCTGGACCTCAGTACACTAAACGTCTTCGTCGAGTACAAGAAGTTTTTCGTATGTTAACTCTTCAGGGGCTTCTCCCCCTGCTCCATCCCAACTCCTCGCTGTGCTCCCTGGATATGCAGGATGCTTACCTGCACATCCCCATCCTCCCAGCCCACCACCACTTCCTTCATTTTGCTTTTATGGAGGACCACTTCCAGTTTCGTGTGCTCCTGTTTGGCCTTTTCTCAGCCCCCCGGGTGTTCACGAAATGTCTAGCGGTGGCGGCATTCTTATGCCACCAGGGCATCTATGTCTTCCCTTATCTGGACGACTGACTCCTCGCAGCACCCTCTCCTTCCAGCCTGAAAGAGTCCCTCTCTTTCACTCTGAACTTGTTCTCCCTTCTGGGGATCACGGTCAGCTTCCCCAAGTCCCAGCTAGTGCCATCCCAATGACTCCAATTTATTGGAGCTGTACTAGATATAGTTCAGAGCAGGGCTTTTCTGCCATCGGATCGAGCCGAGACTCTAGTAGCTAAGGCCGCTCTCGTGGCCCAGACTCGATGGATCCCAGCACATGCTGTGCTCCGTCTTCTGGGACTGATGGCAGCGGCCATTTCCACAGTACCCCTGGCCAGACTTCTCATGAGGGTCACCCAATGGTCTCTTCGAGTTTAATGGGATCAGAGGACAGATGACATGAACCAAAAAGTCATGATCTCCAGCAGCCTTCAGAGAGATCTTCGCTGGTGGCAAGCCCTCTCCAACCTTTTGAGGGGAAAACCTTTTCATTCCCCCGTCCCATCCCAAATCCTCACCACGGATGCCTCAGACTTGGGCTGGGGAGCCCATCTGGGGTACGTAAGACGCTGGGGTCTTGGTCCGATCAGGAGCTTATGCTTCACATCAACGTTCTGGAGACCAGAGCGGTCCTTTACGCTTTCCAGGCATTCCAGTCCCTTCTGGTACCGGGATCACTTCTAGTCCAGGCGGACAATATGTCCACAGTCTGGTACATCAACAAACTGGGAGGAACCCGATCGTACCCTCTTCGCAGGGAAGCAATGAGGGTCTGGTACTGGACGATCCAACACAGCCTTTACTTGACAGTAGTCCACGTTCCAGACGTAACCAATGTCCTAGCGGACAGTCTTAGTCGATCAGTGGCCAGGTTCCACGAGTGGGAGTTAAAGTCAAGGGTGGTCGAAGATCTCTTTCTTCGATGGGGTCGTCCAGACCTAGATCTGTTCGCCTCCCCATTCAATGCAAAGCTACCCAACTTTTGTTTGCTCGTTCTCAGGCATGGTGCTTTTTGGCAAGATGCATTATCTCTCTCTCGGACAGGGAGGTTTCTTCACGCTTTTCCTCCCTTTCCTCTCATTCAGAAGGTTTTGGTGAAACTTCAGCAGGCAGGAGCTCATATGATTCTTATCGCTCCTCTCTGGCCACGCCAGATTTGGTATCTTCTTTTGCAACAACTGGCACTGGAACCACCGGTTCCTCTGCCATTTTCCTACGACCTTCTGACTCAGGAGCAGGGCACCCTGGTGCACCCGAGCCTTCAGTCTCTCCACCTTCATGCATAGCACCTGTGGACATAGCAGTTTCCCACTACGGTGTCTCCTCGCTGGTTGCACATATCTTAGTAGAGGCCAGAAAACCCTCTACTAGATCCACTTACGCCATGAAATGGAAAAGATTTTTGATCTGGGCCCTAGCAATGCGCTGGGATCCCTTTTCGTGCTCGGCCGCCCAGGTGTTAGAGTACCTCGCACATTTATCTGAGACGGGCCTTAGCTACTCCTCCATTAAGGTCCAGCTCTCTGCTTGTCAGCCTCTCACCTCCCGGTGGAGGACAAAACCTTGGCTCAGTTGGAGGTTGCCAAAACCTTTCTGAAAGGCATCCTTCACTTGAAACCTCCAATCCGGAATCCCTGTCCCCCCGGGACCTGAATTTCATGCTTGAGAAGCTGACCTTACCCCCGTTTGAACCAGCTTCTACGTGCGACTTATGCTTCCTCTCCTGGAAGACTTTATTTTTAGTCGCAGTCACTTCCGCCGGAAGGGTCTCTGAGCTCCAGGCCTTTGTTTGTATAGAACCCTATTTAAGTTTTCATAGAGACAGAGTAGTCCTTTGGACTAACCCTTCCTTTCTCCCCAAAGTGGTCTCAGAAACCACTTTGAATCAGAGCATGGAATTACCGGTATACTATCCCCAGTATTCCAACAAGGGGGAATACCTTCTGCACACCCTAGACGTGCACCGGATTCTGAGGTATTACACGAACCGGACTAAAGAGGTTCATAAATCCAACCAACTCTTTGTAGCCTTTGCTCCCCAATGCCAGGGCAAGGCTATCTCCAAACATACCATCTCCAGATGGTTAGCCAACTGCATCCATTTTTCCTACACAAAATCTGGGAAGTCCCTTCCGGGGGCAGTCAAAGGCCACTCCACCCACAGCGTGGTTACCTCTACTGTCTTTTTTTGGAATGTGTCCACTGCAGAGATCTGTGCAGCGGCCACGTGGTCGTCTGTTCACACTTTCACTAAGCATTACAGTCTGGACATTGCCTGTAGGCGCAGAACAGGCTTTGGACTTGCAGTTTTGGAAGGCCTCCTGTCATGATTTCCTGTGGCGACTTCTCCTTCTCCTCCCGGATGCACCTCAGCATAAGTTATTTTGGGGACTGCTTGGTATTCAGTCCTGTATGTGAAGACCTACTGCAGGAACTCTTTCGATGTAAGATATTGCAGTTACGTAAGAACTTACCGTAACAGTAGATCTTCGAGAGAGGTTCCTGCAGTAGGTCTAGTTTCCCCCCCTCCTTCCCCCAGTTTCTGGATGTTTTTTCCTTTATTTTCCATCCTACCTAGCCCTTGGGTCTAGAGAGGAAGCAGGGTCCTAGGAGTACCCTTACTCCTAGCTTTTACTTACCTTTCTTTAGGACTCCGGTGGAAAAGAACTGGAGAGCGGGCGTGGGACCGCCCCTTTTATAGTCAGGCTGACTCCAGGGGCGGTCCCCGCTGATGATTGTTATCTACAAGTTTGCCGTTCGAAACTGACGCCAGGGGGCGCAGTCCTATATGTGAAGACCTACTGCAGGAACCTCTCTCGAAGATCTACTGTTACGGTAAGTTCTTACGTAACTGCAATTTACAGGTAAGTAAGCTCCATGTCTTTTTACCTAAAGCCCAGGAGTGCAAAGGGAAAGCAGTTGCACAAGCTATATGTTCACATAGTGATTTAGACATACCTTACATGGATGCAGCCCTTTTGGAAACCTGTTATCCTTTTTGTACTGTTTGGAGCAGCAAAAACGGGCCATTGAAGCTTGCAAGGTGACATTGGCTAAATGGGCAGAACATATATAGCAAAGGCTTATGCGGCAGTGAAGTTGACACCGCCAGCTTTGATAAAAGTGCATTCAACCAGGGCTATGGCAGCCTTTTGTGCAGACAGGGCAGATGCCTCAGTATTTGACTTGGGCAACGCAGGAAATGGAAATTACATACCTACTGTAAATTTTGATTATCTTGGACAAAGTCTTCATCATTCATTCACACTATTGGGACTACACCAGAGGCGCTAGGACCCAGCGGGAGCCAAAAACCTTCAGGAGGGCTGGCGCCGAGGTAGGATCACGCAGGCGTGGCACCATGAGACTGGCTCGCGCCCATATAGGCTATCTCGGCGTCGACCCTCCAACCACATCAGTACGTTTTTGACCAAGGAGGTGCAGCATAACTAAACCTAGGAAAACCTAACCTAATCCGGGCATAAATAGCCTAGATGACACATGTAAGAAGGGTCTACTCAACAATGTCTTCACAGCCAAGACCAACAAAGGAGTGAAGACCAGAAACAAGATGAGTGAGCTCGGGGGATGGTGGGGGTGGGTGTGTGTGTGTGTGTGTGTGTGAATAAATGAAGACTTCGTCCAAGATCAAGAATTTCAGTAGGTATGTAATTTCCAAATCTTCCTGGACTAAAAGTCTTCACCATTTATTCACACTGTTGGGAGAGTACCAAGGTAAGAACCAATCCCCCAAGCAGGGTGGCAGGAGTCAGCGTTCTCTCAGGACAGCAGTCCATTAAGGATTGTCCTGCAAAAGGAAATATGCTGTCTGGCGTGGACATCCAAAGCGTAGTGCTTCACAAAAGTATGCACCGAGCTCCAAGTAGCCGCCTTGCAAATATCTGCAATGGGCATGTTACAAATCTCTGCCAGGGATGCTGTGACCACTCTGGTAGAGTGGTCATAAACCCGGCCTTCCAACTTGACCTGCGCTATAGAGTTGCAGTGGCGAAGGCAAGCCACTAACCATGCAGAAATGCATCTAATGGCAACCTGCTGAACTAGCTGGGCCATGCTGAATGATACAAAGAGTTCTTTGGGTTTGTGAATCTCTTTCGTTCTGTCGATGTAGAATCGCAAAGCCCTCTTGACATCCAGGGAGTGAAAGGTGCATTCCCCTTCATTCTGGAAGTTGCAAAATAAGTAGGAAGAACCGAGGGCTGATTAAGGTGAAAATCCAAGACCACTTTGAGTAGGAATTTAGGGTGAGTACGAAGTACCACCTTGTCCTTGTGAAAGACAGTATATGGAGGGTCTGTGACCAAGGCATGGATTTCAGAAAACCCTGCGAGCAGAAGTAATAGCCACTAAGAAGGCAGTCTTCCAGGTCAGAAACTTCAATTCACAGGTGGCTAGAGGCTCAAAAGGTTTACAGGTGAGCATATCTAGCATGAGGTTAATATCCTACGCAGCCACCGGCTTCCTGACTGGAGGTCAAGTGTGCAGGATACCTTTAAGGAATCTCTTGACTAGCGGTAACTGAGCCAGCGTCATATTCTGTATTGGCTCATGGTAGGCAGAAACTGCGCAGAGATGTACCTTTATTGTCGAGTATTGCAGTCCTGCATTTGACAGGTCTAAAAGGTACTCCCAGCACCTTATTTGGTGGGCAACAAAATGGGTCCAGAAGGGACTTCGAACACCAAATCGAGAAGCGTGTCCATTTAGTTGTATAAATCTTCCTAGTGGAGGACTTGCATGCTGCCAGGAGGATTTCTGAGATTCTCTGAGAAACCTGAAACCTACTCACTTCTGTCTCCTCGGGAGCCAGGTATGGAGATGAAGGCAGCGCAGGTTGGGGTGGACCAAAGGTCCTTTTGTCAGGAGGTCCGTTCAGAGAGGGAGTTGCCTCGGGGAACCTCTAACAACCTGTGATCAATGAGAACCATATCTGTCGAGGCCAGTATGGAGTGATTAGAATCATCCTGCCCCCTTGCGCTTCCAATTTGAGCAGAACCCTCTGATCCAACGGAAGTGAAGGAAATACGTACAGAAAACATTTTGTCCTCCGCAGTCTGAATGCATCCTGACAGAAAATGGCAGGTTCTTGATTTCTGGAGCAGAATAGAGGCAGTTTTGCATTGAGTGGGGATGGAAAAAGGTCTAGGTCTGGACTGCCCCATTCGTCAAACAGCGATTGCACAACGTTTGGTGCAAGGGACCGTTTGTGGGGACCCACCTCTGTCCTGCTGAGGTGATCCACCAGGTCATTCTGAGTTCCAGGCAGGTAGACTGCCTGAATCAGAGCATCATGCTCGAGACATCACTCCCACACCCTCATGGCCTCCCTGCACAGAGGGTAGGAGTGCACTCCTCCCTGTTTGTTGATGTAATAGATCACAGCCTTGTTGTCTGTCTGAAGAATTACTACCTTGTGACAGAGGACGTCCTTTAGGTCTCGAGCAGCGTACAGGACAGCTCTCATCTCTAGAACATTTATGTGCAGATGGGACTCCTCCTGACTCCACACCCCCTGAGTGTGGAGATCTTGGCAGTGAGCTCTCCAGCTTATCAGAGATGCATCCGTGGTGATGGTGATCTGAGATTCCGATGGGGCAAAGAGTAAACCTTGAAGAAGCTTGCCTTCCTGAATCCACCATGCAAGTGACCTCGTCCGGGGCTCTGTCACTTTTATGTGGAAGGACTGTGGGTGCATGGTCAGTGACCACTGAGTGCTGAGCATCCACTGTGTGGTCCTCATGTGTAGACGGGCGAGAGGCACCGTGAACACAGATGATGCCAAGAGGCCCAATATTCGTTGCATTGAAAGCTCGAACGGAGTTGTTCTCTCTGATGCAGTGCACCATCTGAAGAATGTCATTCTTCCTGTCCTCCAAAAGGAAAGTCCTTGCTCTGGAGGTATCCAGGAGGGCTCCTGTGAAGAGTAGTTGCTGGGAGGGTTGAAGTGGGGATTTTTCCATATTCAACAGAACCCCCATAGAAGAACTGTGAAGCAGTGTTGACTGCTTCCTGTGTCTCCTGCCTGGATGGGCTTGCAAGGAGCCAATCGTCCAGGTAAGGGAAGACTTGAACGCCCAGTTTTCTGAGATGTGCCATGAGAACTGCGAAGCACTTTGTAAAGACTCAAGGCGTCGAGGAGAGCCCAAAGGTCAGGACTCTGAACTAGTAGCATTGACCCAGGGCCACAAAGCAGAGATACTTGTGACTTGGGTGCACTGGGATGCGTTGATAGGCGTCCTGCATATCCAGGATGCCAACCAGTCGTACTGATGAATCAGTGGTAGTAGCGTTCCAAGGGAGATCATCTTAAGCTTCTCCCTGAACAGATACTTGTTTAACTCTCTGAGGTCGAGAATTTGGTGCATGCTGCCAGTTTTCTTTGGGACCAGAAAGTAATGGGAGTAGAAACCCGTGATCTTCCCAGTGTCAATTTTCATTATTCATCACTGGTGGGTGTATGCTGTGAGTGCAGCACCCTGCGAGAGCTCTTTTTTTTTTCTTGTTCAAGGGGGATGAGTCAGTGCCAACGGTGCTGCCCACAAGGCCAAAGCACTGCACGGTGCTTGCAGGTTGGCCAATAATGATCACCGGCTCCTTCTCCGCCTCAGTTTTGTTTCTCCTGCCGTTCGAGACAGCACCATGCAACAGCTCAGAGTTTCTTCTGCGTCATCGGCCTAGTGTTCGGCATGGCACCGCACCTCAAGTTTCAGGGCCATTTCGTCAATGCCCTACCTGTCAGTCTTTACCTCGGTTCTGCCGTCTACAGTTACTCAACTCCATTCTTTCTGGAAATCCCGGTAATACCTTTTCTTTCTATTTAAATGTCATAAGAGTCTTCCCTGTTTTTGTGATTTTAGTTTTCCGTCACATCATACCTGGTTCAGGGGACAAAAAGCACGCTTCTAAGGTGGGCCGGCCTCCTATGTATCAGTGTCCCTGCGGCCGGCAGTTTTCCATAATGGACCAGCATGATTTTTGCCCTACCTGCCTTGGACCTCTGCATGACATGGACAACTGTAATGCCTGCTTCTGATTGGATCGTTGAGTTCTTCAGTACCGCACATTCAAAGTCAGCAAGGCTCTGCCGACTTTCAGAGGGCGTCGTTGCTCTTACTGGCCCAAGCGTAGGTCTCTCTGCTTTTCTTCCGGGTCCTCTCCCAGGCCTATATGATCCTGTGAGGAAGGGGGTCTCCTCTTCTTCCTGCCTTGCCACAGAGGTTGCCTCTACCACGGTGCCGGAGGGCCGGCCTGGTCCCACCTGGGGGCTGGGCCGGGAGCACCACCCTGGCAGTCATCTCCTTGGAGGTGCAGGCTCCCCCAGTGTTGGTGCCCATGGTCACTGGGTTCCACGTGGGCCATTGCTGGCTCGGATCCTGGAGCTATTCGATGATTGGCTGCTTGCGGCCCCGTCGAGGATGCACCTAATTCAAGCTCTCGGAGACACTTATACTCTGTTCTGAGAGGTGGGGATCACCCTGGACCTGCCAAAGTCTTCCCCTGAGCCCAGCCAAAGACTTGTCTTTATAGGTGCAGTCTGGGACTCTGTGCAGGGCATGGCCTTTCTTCCACAGGAGAGGGGAGATCGCCTGAGAGAGATAGCCGGATTGGTCCTAGTAACCCTTCAGGTCTGAGCCAGGACCTTCCTCAGACTTATGGGGCACATGGCAGCAGCCATCCCTGTCACTCCCTTGGCCTGCCTCCACATGAGGGTCCTACAGTGGATGCTCAGGGTGCAGTGGGATCAACGCTACAATGGTCTCAATGATATGGTCAGGCTCTCTGAGCCAGTCAGAAGGACCCTGTGTTTGTGGTTGGACCCTCTCAATTTGGATAAAGGGGTCCCCTTCCATCAGGAGTCCCCAAGCCAGACTCTGACAACAGATGCCTCCAATTTGGGTTGAGGGGGCACACCTCGAGGACAGCCGGACTCAAGGGGTCTGGACCCCAGAGGAGCACAACCTCCACATCAATGTTCTGGAAATGCGAGTGGTCCTCAGTGCTCTAAGGGCATTTCAGGAGGACCTCGTAGCGGGCTCTCTTCTCATAACAGACCTACAAAATGGCAGTTGTCTTTTACATCAACAAGCAAGGGGGGGGACTCACTCCTACCTCCTGCGTAGGGAGGCGATGAGAGTCTGGTATTGGGCGCTGGAGCATCACCTATCTCTGTCTGCTGTTCATGTTCTAGGCGCCCAAAACAACTTGGCAGACAGCCTAAGCAGGTATCAGTCCAAGGCGCACAAGTGGGAACTACTCCAGTCAGTAGCGGACCAGCTCTTCGGTGCTTGGGGTCGTCCAGAGCTGGACCTCTTTGCATCTCCACACAACACCAAACTGCCAGTTCTAGGGACGTGGGTATGTTCAATCCACACTGTCTGACAGGTTCCTTGCCACTTTAAATCTTGCCGGAAGGTCTTCAAGCTGGCTCCTTCCACCCACTCTGGTGGTAAAACCCTCTGCTTCACCCCATGACGCCAGATCTTCCTTACCACTTGGAAGCTGAGGTTCCCTCCTTAGCGCTCTGCATTTTTAGGCCTGGATCCTAATTCGGAAGTTCCGGAAATCATTTTAAAATTCTGAAGACTTACGTCTTCATCTTTCCTCATGACTGTGATGGACAAATCCACTCCCGGCTTCCGTCGGTGTCCTTGAGGGCAGAAAATGTCCCGGACCGACCTGCACTCCATGTCCATTTATTGCCTGGGTCTTGCTCATGATCCGCAGGCCTGCGATCTTTGCAAGTCTTTCACAGCTCCGGTTCTGGAAGACCGCCCTGCCCGACTACAAGTGAGGCACACCGAGAAATAATATCCTCCGGTGAAGTCAAAAGGAGGCCCGTTGGGCGGTCGCCCTAGAGTAGGAGGTGGCTCAGGCTGCATTATCTTCCTCCTCAGCGTTTATCCCGCTGTCCTTGGGCTCTTCCTACACTGCTTCTTTCAAGGAGCTTTGTCAGTCCCTCTCCACTAAGGGAGAAGGAACCTCGGGACACTGGAGTAGGTCGAAGAAAAAAGAACGAAGGTAAGTCCCACCGTTGGCGTTCATAGGAAGCGGAGAGATCCCTTCACGGACCATCGACTTTCGACTTGGTCCAAGGTTGCGGCTTAGGCCGCTGGCTTCCAGTGTCCCTGTCAGTCAGCTGGCTGAGACACCCCGTCGATGCGGTCGAATTTTCTCGACCCGTTGGACGGGTTAACACTGGAGAAACTGGCTAACCCTTTCTTCACCGGGTTCTCTGTGGTAATTGAGGACTTGCCCGTGCCCCCTGTGCCGAAGTCCCCAGTCAAGGACCCTAAACCGAGGGATGAGCAGGTTTCCCCCGCCCCCTCTTTAACCCACTCTCGGCGACCCCGAAGGTCTCGGTCCTCTTCCATGTCGGGAAGATCCCACCAACATTGGCAGTCTCGGCATCATGGAAAGCGGCGTCACTGCTCTTCGGAGGATAGGCTCCGACGCAAGTTACGTCGGCGCTATGAGGACATGATGTGGCAACAACTCTTTCTGGCCGGTAATAAGCTGACCCCATCGCCTTCTCCAGCCATTAAGTGGTTGTCACCTGAACGACCGAAGCAACCCCTCGTGGTAGTCGAGGAGCCGACCTCGGCACTGGTTGTTTGGCCTAAACTGGCTGCTCCGTCCATTGTGGTAGAACCACCACCTCCTCAACCTAAGACTGTAGCCCCGACCAGGGATTCTCTGTCGAGTCAGGGCTTGACCCACAGGTTGTCAGTCACCCTCACTCTCGATCAGCCTCGGCAGGTGGAGGGTGGCTCAGGCACTCGGCAGCTGTTCGCGGACTCCTCGGAGTCTGATGACGACTCCTTGTATTCCTGACACCTTGACCTGGAATCTGCAGTAGGTCAGTCTGTGGACGAGAGCCCATCCTCGTTCTTGGTTATCCTTTGGCTCATCTCAGAGTCCACTAGGATGCAGCTCGAACCCATTCAGAAACGGGCCAGGTATCCCATCACGGAGATACTGGACTGAGGAGACTCCCCTGTGGAGGCCTTCCCTGTGGCCGAAGCCATTGTTGGCCCAGCCCTGGAGTTGTGGCAGCAGCCTGCTTCTTGTCCTGTACCTTCGGCCAGGATGGCTCGCAAGTTCGCAGTCCCCACCGGTTCACTCTCCAGTTTCTCGGAGCACCCCTCTGCGGAGGGCTGGTGACCTATAGCATTTTCCGGCGTTCCGGGAACGCTAGGGACGTGGACAAACTGCCCGATAAAGAGTCCAAAAAGCTGGACTACTCGGGGCAGAGGGTTTACGCTGCTTCCTCCTTAGGCCATCGACAGGCTAGCTCGGCTGTACTGATGGCACATTTTTCATACGCCTCATGGGTTCCCTGGATGAGGTGATTCCTCATCTCCCGGCTGACCTTTAGACGACGGTCGAGCAGGTGCGGGATCAGGGAAGGGCGATGGCCAAACAGCAACTCCAAACTTCCTTGGATATTGGTGACTCTTGTGCCCGGTCAGTAGTGGCCACAGTAGCCATGCGCCGCAGAGCTTGGCTGCGGATCTCCACCTTCACTGCAGACACTGAGCACAAGCTGGCAGACGTTCCCTTCCTGGACACTGACTTGTTCAGGGCAGGGGTGGAAGGTCATCTCCAGAGGATCGAGAAGTCCAGTGCCACATTGGACTCTGTCACATCTGCCCAGAAGGACAAAGGCCGCCAGCAGTAGCACACGCCTTTCCGCCCCTGTGGCATGTCCAGTGCAGCAGCACCAGCAACAGGACCAGCAGGCTCACACTTGGTGCCCCAAGGCCAAGTCTGCCGCTTCCTTCAGTAGGAAGCCTGGAGGGATGGGTCCAGGCGGCCCCCCGGCTGGCCCTTCCTCCAAGCCTGCCCAGTGACGGGTTGAGGGGTGTCGCCCCCAACCTCGTCACTCCTCCCCATGTTCCCCCCGTGGGGGGAACAGCTCCACCACTTCCTTTCCGCTTGGACTGCTATAACCACGGACCACTGGGAGCTGGAAGTGGTCGGCAGGGGTCTGCCTCTAGAATTCGAGTGGTCCCCTCCCTATCGAGCCGTCGCCCCATGGGGGCTATGGGCTCCTCAGCCTCTCTATCGGCTCGTCGTGCTGACATTGCTCTGCACCTCCAGAAGGAGGTGATCAGCGAGGTAGCAGATCCTCCTCCAGACCTGGGGTTTGTGTCCAGGTACTTCCTGGTTCCAAAGTGGATGGAGGGGCTGGCGCCCCATTCTCGATCTGCATGACCCGAACAAGTTCCTAAGGCCGCGCACCTTCAGGATGGTCCCTCTGGCTCAGATCATTCCATGCTTGGAACTAGGTGTGTGGTTCTGCTCTCTGGATCTCCAGGATGCGTTCTTTCACATCCCAATCCGTCCACCTCGTCAACGATTCCTCTGCTTCAGAGCAGAGGGATCTCTTTACGAGTTCTGGGCCATGCTCTTCGGCCTTTCTCCAGCTCCCAAGGTCTTCATCAAATGCATGGCAGTGGTGACAGCATTTCTGCGGTGTCGAGGGGTCCGGGTGTACTCTTACCTGAACGTCTGGCTGATTGCAGCCCCTTCCCGGTTGGAGGTGGAATGGTCCAGGGATCTGGCCCTCCAGGTCTGCTCTCGGATTGGCCTCCTGATCAACGAGGCCAAATTGGAACTCGTGCCATCGCAGGTGATTCAGTTCATTGGGGCAGAGCTCGACTCTCTTCGAGCCAGAGCCCGGCTCCCGGCGGACAGGGCCGAGGTTCTTTTCTCCTTTGCCCAGTCATTTCTGGTTGGTCAGTTGTGCCCTGCCGGGGACTTCCTGCACCTTCTGGGCCTCATGGCGGCCTGCACCAGTGTGGTCCGTTGGGCCCGCTGGCATATGCGCCCCCTGCAGTGGGGGCTGGCCCGCCAGTGGTCACAGCGCTCTGGTCCTTTGGACGAGCCAGTGACCGTGACCCAGAAGATGTGGGATGGCCTGCAGTGGTGGCTCGTCCCAGCTCATCTGTAGGAGGGTATCCAGTTTGTCCACCCCGAGCTGACGGTCACTCTGTCAGGCGACGCCTCTCTGATGGGTTGGGGTGCCCATCTGGGGAGTCTCCGGGCTCATGGCCTCTGGTCCTCTCAGGAGTCTCGATGCCACATCAACCTGCTGGAGCTTCGAGCGGTTCAACTAGCCCTCACCGCCTTCGCTCCATTTGTATGGGGTCAGGTGGTTCAGGTCCAGACAGACAAAACCACGACCATGTACTGTCTCAGCCGTCAGGGCGGGACTAACTCCTTGCCTCTGTGCAAGGAAGCTCTCCACATTTGGTCTCTCGTGATCAGCCTGGAGACAGACCTCCTAGCCATCCATGTGGCAGGAGCCTCCAATAGTCTGGCCGATGCCCTCAGCCGGATAGGCGCTGCATCTCACGAGTAGTGTCTCCTGCTGGAGGTAGTGCAAGACCTATTCTTCCATTTTGGCACCCCTCAGGTGGTTCTGTTCACCTCCAGGGAGAATGCGAAGCTGAGGCTGTTTCACGCTTGCCCCCTTCAGCAGGGCTCGCTGCAGGGGGATGCCTTCTCGAGGCCGGGGACGCCAGGTCTCTTCTTCACCTTCCCTCCATTTCCCTTGATCCACAAGGTGCTTCTCAAGGCAAAGAGGGACAAGGCACATGTGATTCCGGTAGCCCCAGACTGGCCTTGCCAGTTCTGGTGCCCAGATCTCCTCAGCCTCAGCTCCAGGCTCCCGAGGCGGCTTCCAGCCCGCCCGGACCTGATCTCAGTCGACAAGGGGAAGGTTCTCCTCCTGGGCCTTCAATCCCTGCACCTGACGGCCTGGTTCCTAAGCAGCTAGAGTTCCAGGCCTTGGGTCTTTCCGATGAGGTCCTCAACGTCGTTGAGGCGTCCCGTAAGAAGTCAACCAGAAAATGCTGTGCCTTCAAATGGAAGAGATTCTCCATTTGGTGTCAGGACAAGGGGTTGAACCACTCTTCCTGTCCATTGGCTAGTATTTTGGACTACCTGTGGTCCCTTTCTCAGCTAGGTGCACCTGGCAGCCATCTCTGCTTACCGGGCGTGGGCCGGCAAGCAGTCGGTGGCACAGGAGAAGGTAGTCGAGCGCTTTTTCAAAGGCCTAGACCACATATCCCTTCCAGTGCGAGAACCTCCACCTTCATGGGATCATTGGCTAAGCACATGGGCAAGCCATTCGAACTGATGCACAGGTGTGACATCTCTCACCTGTCATGGAAGACCGTCTTCTTGGTGGCTATTACATCAGCCAGAAGGATGGGAGCGCTTCAGGCACTTTCCATCGCGCCTCCCTACCTGGTCTTTCACAGGGACAAGGTTGTCCTTCACTCCCACCTGAAGTTCCTTCCGAAGGTGGTGTCGGAGTTTCGCCTTAACCAGGTGTTGACTCTGCCGGTATTCTACCCCAATCACACCTCGGAGGCCGAATATAGGCTCCATACTGTGGACCCTAGAAGGGCGCTCTCTTATTATAAGGAGCAGACGGCTGAAGTTCAGGGAGAGGTTCGCCAGCTGTTTGTCACCTACGCTGAAGCCGCACCAGGCAGACCTGCAGCCAAGCGGATGATAAGCTGGTGTGTCACCTCCTGCATAGATCTCTGCTATAGGCTGGCAGGCATGGAGCCTCCCAAAGGGATAAGAGCTCACTCTACCCGCCATACTGCTGCTTCGGTGGCTGCTTCCAGGGACGTCCCTATCCAGGAAATCTGCAGGGCTGCTACCTTGGAAGTCAGCACACACCTTTATTTCCCATTACCACATTGACCTAGAGTCACGCTGGGATGCTGCTTTTGGGACTTCGGTTCTCCAGTCCTTATTTCCCAAGTAGGGGGTGCACACCTTGCCTCTCTCCTCCCAGAGAACTGCTGGGAGTCTGCCAGACAGTGTGGATTGAACAACATATCCACATCCCAAGAAATACAGGTTACTCACCTGTAACAGGAGCTCTAGGAGTGGTATATGTTGTTCATCCACTGACCCACCCAACCTCCGAAGCTTGACGTGCAAACCTGCTTCCAGCGGCTAGCTCTGGCGTCATGGGTGGAGCCGAGGGTTTTACCACCCGGTGGGTGGGAGGGAGGAGCAGCTTGAAGACCTTCTGGCAAGATTTAAATTGGCAAATAACCTGCCAGACGGTGTGAATGAACAACATATACCACTCCTAGAACTCTTGTTGCAGGTGAGTAACCTGTATTTTTCTGCCCGTGAGAGCATGTGCCTGGTGTTTTTTGGCCAGATGCATTGTCCCCTTGTTGGGCAGGGAGATTTCTTTACACCTTCCCTCCCTTCCCTCTCATTCAGAGAGTCTTATTGAAAGTTCGCGCCGAGGTGGCTTGGATGATTCTAACCGCCCCACTGTGGCCTTGGCAGATTTGGTTCCCACTACTTCAGTGGTTGTCCTCAGAACCTCCAATTCCGCTGCCAATATGCTCACAGTTGCTGTCCCAGGATCAGGGCAGACTGGTTCATCCAGATCTCAGGTCTCTGCACCTTCATGCATGGCTCCTACAGACATAACCAAATGGGGTCTCCAAGGAGGTGGGGACATCCCCCTTTTCAGCGAGGAAGCCCTCTTCTCGATCCACTTACGCTATGAAGTGGAAACGTTTTTGCTTATTGGCTTTGTCTCACCATTTGGACCTCTTTACCTGTCCAGTGAACTCAGCATTACAGTATCTCCTCTCCTTATGCCAACAAGGCTTGAGCTACTCTTCCTTAAAGGTGCATATGTGGACTATTTCTGCTTATCACATCCTCTTTGGAGACAGGACCTTGGCTCAGTTGGACATGGCCCGCACCTTTTTACGCAGCATTTTGCATTTGAGACGTCCCATTAGGGATCCTATCCCTCCCTGGGATCTCCTTTTTGTGTTGGAAAAGCTCACTTCCCCCCCTCAACCTGCAGCAGAGTGTGAGCTGCGTTACCTTTCCTGGAAGGTTTGTTTTCTGGTTGCTGCTACTTCAGCTTGAAGAGTTTCCAAGCTTCAGGCCCTGATGTGCAAGGAGCCTTATTTAATTTTTCACGGGGAAAGGGTTTCCCTCAGGTCAAATCCTAAGTTCTAGGAGCGTGGATATGTTGTTCATCCACACTGTCTGGCATTGTCCCTTTCCCCTTTAAATCTTGCCGGAAGTCTTCAAGCTGGCTCCTCCCACCCACCTGGGTGGTAAATACCTTGTCTCCGCCCCATGATGCCAGATCTTCCTTTCAGCTGGAAGATACAGGTTCCCTCATGCTACTTTGCAAGTACCATAGGCCCTGGAGTCAAATCGACTGTTTTCAACGCACTTACTCGCTTTTAAACTCGTTAGAGTTTATGATTCGGATCCAAAAGCTTCGGATATGGAGGACAAGTCGTTTCCCGGGTTTTGCCGGTGTCCTTGTGGACAAAAAATGTCTCACACCGATCCCCACCTCTCGTGCGTCTACTGCCTAGGCGCCTTGCATGATACTTCGGCTTGCACCATCTGTTCAGCCTTCCATCCCACCATTCTGGAGGACCGCAAGGCATGCCTTAAGTTGGGGAGACTGGAGCTTCGCAGTCCACCGGTGAAATCGAAGGAGGCCAGGTGGGTGGTTTCCACGGCTGCGGGATCCGCCGAGCAGCTTGAGCAGATGGCGACCTTCGAAGAGGAAACTGCCCAGGCTTCTGCCAACCGAAGCTGCTTCGTGACACTCAACCTGGGCTCCACCTTCGCTCCACCTTCACGGGATCCTTCCGGGAGTTGTGCCAGTCTCTCTCTACTAAGGGCGAGACGCCTTTGGGCTTGCACTCCTGTCGATCCAAGAAGAAGGATAAGGACCCAAAATCATCTTCTACCCGAAGAAGACATTCCTGGGACTGAGAGCGGTCCGACACTCGGGAGCAGGCGGTCTCGGCCATGGTCGAGATCGCTTCCTCGGCTACCGGCTTTTAGGACCTTCCATCAGGCCAGGGCACCGAAGCCGAGGATATGGCAGAACCGGCTGAGATTTCTCTCGACCCGATCGAGCCGTTGTCGCCGACGCCTGTCGACAACTCTCTGGAGAGGACTCCCATTCTCTCCTTCCCCGGCGAGGAGAGACCTGTCCTTCGGGCATCCCGATCGAGGGACAAGAGCCTGAACCTCGGTTTTCACCAAATCCAGCTTCTCCCGACCGACAGAGCCGACGCCGTCGGTCTCGATCGAGAAGTAGGACCCCGTTAGTCGGTAAACCGAGAAATGGTCACAAACACTCCCGGAAGAGGCGCCGCCACTGTTCCTCATCCTCCTCGGACGAGGAGAGACTTAGACGGAAGCTCCGTCGACGTTATGAGGACCTCATGTAGCAGCAACTTCTTTTGACGGGTCAAAAGCCGTCTGCTCCGGCTGTACCGGCCATTACTTGGCCCCAGCCTCTTCGTCCGACACCGACTCCCTCGGTTCCGAGGACTCCGGTTCTCCCTCCGGTGGGACCGGTGAGTATTTCGGCTTGGCCTGTTATGGGCTCCCCACCAATTTTGGTGGAACCACCACCCAAACAGCCTCAGGGAGGGGCTCCCTCTAAGGAGGATCGACCAACTGCGGGCTTGCCCCATAGGTTGTCCATTACGGTCACTCCTGATTGCCCTAGGCGCATTGAGGGGGACTTATGTGGAAGACCCTTGTATCCAGATTCCTCGGATTTGGATACTACTGGCCTTCACTCACATGATGAGCTGTCATTGACAGGCCTGAAGGAAGGCCCTTCTTCCTTCCAGGGCATCCTTCGACTCATTTCAGAGTCCACAGGTATGCCGTTGCAGCCCATACAAAAAAAGGTGGAATATCCTCTCACGGATATTCTCAAGAGGGGGGATACCCCGACGGAGGCCTTCTCAGTGGGCGAAGCCATAGTTGGCCCGGCACTGGAACTTTGGCAGCCTCCTGCCTCTTGCCCGGCTCCATCTGCCCGCATGGCCCGCAAGTACGCGGTGCCCATGGGGTCCTTGGCGGGCTTCACTGAGCATCCCTGGACCGAGAGCCTTGTGACTGCCTCAGTGTTTAGGCCTACGGGCAGCTCTGCAGGTGCTGACCGCCCTCCGGACAAGGAGTCGAAAAATATGGACCACTCGTCCCGGAAGGTTTACGCGGCATCATTCCTAGGCCTTCGTCAGGCTAGCTCAGCAGTGATCATGGCACACTTCTCTCACGCCCTTCTGGGGTCACTTGATGAAGTCCTTCCTCATCTCCCGGCAGACATGCAGACCACGGTCAAGCAGATCCAGGACCAGGGCTGTGCTGTTGCTAAACAACAGCTCCAGACGGCTCTGGACATTGGTGATTCCTGTGCCCGTTCAGTAGCTGCCGCGGTAGCCATTCACCGCAGGACTTGGCTGAGGTTATCCTCCTTTCCCACGGATACTCAGCACAAGCTAGCTGACGTGCCCTTCCTTGGCACCGACCTCTTCGGTCCGGGAGTGGCAGGTCATCTACAGCGCATTGAGCAGTCTAATGCCACATTAGATGCCACCTCTGCTAAGGGTTCTTTGGGCAAGAACCAGCAGAAGCGCAAGAAGAAGTTCTTTCGGCATTCTTCCCCTGCAGTTAGACAGCCCTCCTTCCAGGGAGGTCAGCAACAGCAGCAGGCTCCAGCTTGGCGCCCTAGGCCCAAGCAAGGTCCCCAACAGCCCCGCAAAGGAGGCCAAGGTGCTGGTCCAGGTGCCTCCTCCACCTCCAGGACTGCACAATGACGGATCGGGGGTGGCCTCCCCTACACCCGTCACGCCAGTTCTGGGTCCTCCCGTGGGGGGCCGGCTCCACCACTTTCTTTCCGCCTGGTCTGGTATCACCTCAGACAGGTGGGTTCTGGAAGTGGTCGGGCAGGGACTGCCTCTAGAGTTCGAGCAGTACACCCCCCAGCCGGGCCCATGCCCCACGGGAGGAAAGGATCTCAGTTCGCACTCAGTCGGCCCTTCGGGACAACATTGCTCAGCTCCTCCACAAGGAGGTGGTAGCTCCAGTGCCGGATCCTCCTTCAGACCCAGGCTTCGTCTCCAGGTATTTCCTGGTGCCCAGGCGGACGGGTTGGTGCCCCATCCTAGATCTCCACGACCTGAATCGATATCTCAGGTCTCGCACCTTCCGGATGGTAACTCTGAACCAGATCATACCATCTCTGGAGCGAAACATGTGGTTCTGTTCACTGGATCTTCAGGACGCGTTGTACCACGTCCCAATCCGTCCGTCCCATCAGTGGTTCTTCCGCTTCAGGGTCGAAGGGACCCTGTACAAGTTCAGAGACATGCCGTTTAGCCTGTCATTGGCCCCACGGGTCTTCACCAAATGCATCGCAGTGGTTGCAGTCCATCTACGGCATCAAGGGTTTCGTATTTACCCCTATCTAGATGATTGGCTCCTGGCAGTTCCTCCCTACAGGAGGTGGAGAGGTCCAGGGACCTGACCCTCTGAACCTGCTCCCACCTGGGCCTCCTAATCAATGAGGCCAAATCAGAACTCGTGCCCTCTCAGGTGATGGACTTCATCGGGGCAGAGCTTGACTCTCATCAAGCCAGAGCTCGGCTCCCAGTGGACAGGGCGGAGGTTCTTTCCTCCTTTGCCCAATCATTTCGGGTTGGGCACTTGCGCCCTGCCCGGGACTTCCTGCGCCTCCTGGGTTACATGACGGCGTGCACCTCAGAGGTCCATTGGGCCAGATTGCACACGCGCCCCCTTCAATGGGAGCTGGCCACCTAGTGGTCTCAGCGTCAGGGTCTCTTCGACCAGCTGGTCACCGTCACCCAGAGGATGTGGGACGCTCTCCAATGGTGGACCGCCCCAAGTCATTTGCGGAAGGGATCCTTGTTGTCCCCGAGCCGGCTGTGCCTGTTTCACGACTGATGCCTCTCTCATGGGCTGGGACGCCATGGGGGACAACAGAGCTCACGGGTTCTGGATCCCCGAGGAGTCCCGATGCCACATCAACCTGTTGGAGCTCAGAGCAGTCAGACTGGCACTGTCAGCTTTCGCTCCTCAGCTCCGGGGTCAAGTGGTTCAAGTCCAGACGGACAATTTTTTTTATTATTTTATTTAAACAGCAGTTTGGAAAACCTTTGAGCCATAGGCTCATTTACAAAGGTACCTTGTCACAGTAAGACAAACCAAAATACACAGTATAGCAGTACAACACATAAGTATAACAGTAAATTAAGACATAGATACAAACAAGCTGGTACAGGTAGGATGGATGCAAACAATACCAGAGTTATGTCGTCCTTAGCAGCTTAGTAATAAGCTTTGTCATAAGTATTGAGTACAGGCTTTGACTAGCGCAGTTACAGCATCGGTGTTAATAAGGTGGTTACATAAGGAAGTTTTGAAGCACGATATAGTTGGAGCCTGGAGATGGAGGGGGCAGTGTGTTGAACCAGGAGGGGCCCAAAGCTGAAGGCTCTTTGGCAGTGAGAGGTCCTAGCTCTAGAGATAACTGAGAGGTTTTCCAGAGGTCCAGTATGAATTAGTGGGACAGAGCGGCGTATGGTGGTGGTCAATCCTGGTGGGAAAGCCCAAGGAGGGTCTTTTGTAAGGGTACAGGTAAGATATTTGAGGCGCTGTCGAGATCAAGTACTAGCGCTTTAGCATACAGTAGACAGGTGTGTCATCCTAGGTGCTCCAGTAATTAACCTGCAGGCCTTATTCAGAGAGAAAGTAATTTTATGGAGTGCGGTCTGATCAGCAGCACCATACACCGGGCAGTCCATAGTCCACTAGGGACAGGATAGAGGAGGTGCTTAGGACAGGATAGAGGAGGTGACTGCGAGTCGAAGAGCCTCCGGGGGGAGGCAGTGTTTATACCGATGTAAGATGCCCAATCGGATATTAGTGGCAGTGGCTAGGCAGCGATGTGTCCATGGAAGGAGAGGGAGGGATCAAAATGGATCCCTAGGTATTTATAGGAGCAAACTTGTTCGAGTGGGAATGAGGACCCAGAGTGAATGAGGAGTTTGAAGTTGCAGGACTTGTTTTGGGGATGAGTGAAGAACATGGTTTTGTTTTTAAGATTTATCACCAATCTATGTTCCTTGAACCAGCCCTCGCTTCAGTGAAGGACTTCTGCAGCGAGTCCTGGAGGGCAATAGGGTTACGATTTGAGGCAAAGATGACTGCATCATCAGCGTACAATAGAATGTTCCCTGAGCAAGAGCGTGGAAGGGTGTTAAGGTAAAGGGAGACTAGTAAGGGGCCCAGAATGGAGCCCTGGGGAACCCCAGAAAAGATGGGACAGATGTCTGAGTAGGTCCCATTAATTTTTACACGCTGTCAGCGGTCAGACAGATAACTGGTGCACCAGGAGATAGGCCCAGCAGCAAAACCAGAGAGACTAAGGCATCAAGAAGGAGGGGTGGGACAGTGTCTAAAGCTTTCGAGAGGTCAATGAAGACAGCACCAGCCAGAGAACCAGTGTCTAAGGAGGAGGAGAAAGTTGGAGAACTCTAGGAGGGCTGTGTTGGTACTGTGGCCCGTCGGAAGCCATGCTGCTCAGGACAAAGGACATTGTAGGTGGAGAGGTAGTCAGAGATTTGAGAGGCCACCACTTTTTCCAAGGCCTTGGAGAGAGGAGAGAGAATGGAGATCGGTCGATAGTTTCCAGCCACAGTCCTATCACCACCTTTAAAGATAGGGGTGACAGTGGCGACTTTCCAGGCCGTTGGAACCTTCCCCAGGCAAAGAATACCACAATACCACGACCATGTACTACCTCAACAAACAGTGCGGCACACACTCCCGTCTGCTATGCAGGGAGGCACTCCGGATCTGGACCTTTGTCAGCCGGCTGGAGGCGGATCTCCTAGTCATCTATGTGGCAGGAGTCTTGAACCAACTGGTGGATGCTCTGAGTCGCATAGGCCAGACATCCCACGAGTGGTCTCTCCATCCAGAGGTAGCTTACGATCTGTTCTCCTGTTGGGGCAAACCGTTGGTGGACCTGTTCGCCTATAGGGAGAACACCAAGCTGAGGCTGTACCATGCCCGCCCCCCTCTCGAGGTCGTGGACCCCAGGCCTCCTTTACGCCTTCCCTCCATCTCCCTTGATCCACAAGGTGTTACTCAAGGTGAGGAGGGACAAGGCGAAGGTGATCCTGGTAGCCCCAGATTGGCCATGCCAGTTCTGGTATCCAGATCTCTTCAGCCTCAGCTGCAGGACCCCGGAGCGGCTTTGTACACGCCCGGACCTGATATCGTTGAACCAGGGGAAGGTCTTCCACTCAGACCTTCAATCCCTGCACCTCACAGCCTGCTTCCTGAGCGGCTAGAGTTCCAGTCTCTGGGTCTTTCCGAGGATGTCTACACCGTGGTGGAAGCATCTCGAACGGAATCGACCAGGAAATGTTATGCCTTCAAATGGAAAAGGTTTTCCGTTTGGTGTCAGGGAAAGAGCCTGGACCCCTTATCCTGCTCTGTGGCTAACATTCTAGACTACCTTTGGTCCCTCTCCAAAGGGGTCGTCATCGAACCTTAGGATTGCACCTGGCAGCCGTCTCTGCTTACAGGCGTGCCGGTCCGACATTGGCACAGGAGACAGTGGTTGGGCGCTTTTTCAAGGCCTGGATCACATATCCTCCGGTGCGTGAACCTCCCACCTCAGTGGGATCTCTTGCTGGTTTGGCAAAGCTCATGGGCTGACCATTCGAAGACCCCATACACAAGTGTGAGGCTCTCGCACTTGGAGGAAGACTGCCTTCCTGGTGGCTATCACGTCAGCCAGAAGGACAGGGGGAGCGCCAGGTGCTTTCAGTGGACTCCCCTTATCTGGTCTTTCACATGGACAAAGTTGTCCTGCGCCCCCACCCGAAATTCCTTCCGAAGGTGGTGTCAGAGTTTCACCTTAACCAGGTGTTGACTGTGGCGGTATATTACCCTAACTACACCTCGGATGACGAGTATAGGCTGCATACTCTGGACCTCAGATGTGCTCTCTCCTACTATAAGGAGAGGACGGCGGAAATTCGGGGAGAGGTTCGCCAGCTGTTTGTCACCTATGCTGAAGCCGCTTCTGGCAGACCTGCAGCGAAGTGGACTATTGCAAGATGGATCACATCATGCATAACTACTTGGAAAAATTGTCAACATCCAACTTAGAGAACATTTGGATTCACAAAAGTTGCTAAACCCGGCTCAGTCCGGCTTCAGAGCCAAACACAGTACAATATCGGCTCTTGCCAAAAGTAACTACAGACTGGCAAATGGCCTTGGACTCTAAGAAGCATGTATTTGCCCTCTTCCTTGATCTAAGTAAGGCCTTCGATACTGTGGATCCTACCTTCATGCTTACGGCACTGAGTAACATCAGACTTGATAGTTCTGCCATTAAATGGTTCACCAGCTACCTAACCAATAGGTTACAACAAGTCAAAGCCATAGGAGATCTGTCCCCACTAAAATCCTTGTTACGAGGAGTCCCACAAGGCTCCATCCTGGGCCCTGTCCTCTTTGCAATATACATCAATAATCTGGATTTGCAGCTGGGCACAGCAAATGTGCACTTATTCGCAGATGATACTGTACTCTATACCACAAATTCATCTTTGGATCTGGCCCCATGAGTACTTACAGAAAGACTTTGTCACCCTCCAATACAACCTTCTGACTCATAAGCTCCTCCTCAACGCCAAAAAGACTAAAGCAATGATTCTCTCACCAAAGTCTACTTCCGGATGTCCACATATCACACAGATCCGAACACTCTTAGATGAACCCCTTGAAGTAGTTGATACCTTTAAATACCTAGGGTTCTGGCTGGATAACAAGCTCAACTTTCCGTGCCACTTAAATGAAACCTTGAAGAAACTAAGACAGCGATTAGGTTTATTCTAGCGCATTAAACACCTACTCACGTTAGAAGCCAGAATGAGACTAGTACAAACTATATTTCTACCTATACTGGACTACGCTGACTTCCTTTACAGTCATTGCCCATCAATGATGCTAAACAAACTGGACACCCTTTACCACTGGGCTTTAAGATTTATCTTAAATCTGCCCTGTAGTACACATCACTGTCGTCTATACCAGGTTTCGGGATGGACCTCTCAACTAGAAGAAAAAGGAATGCTCTCCTCTGTTTTTTTAGAGCATTATCTGATAACCTCCCTGCATACATCTCGAACATCTTCAAATGGGCTAAAGCTTCCTATGGCCTGAGACGCTTCTCCTTAATCTGCTTCCAGATTCCTAGAGTGAAAACTACCCTTGGCTCAGCAGCAAGCAACTTCTCACTTCTATCACTTTGAAACACTATGCAAGACTCATTAAAATTATCCTCACTTCCAAGCATTTTCACATTCAAGGCTGTATTAACGGATTATCTGAAGGAATCATGCAACTGTTTCAGATGCCGATGACCCCTAAGCCTCAGGTGCCACTCTCAAATCCTACGTCTAAGTATCTCATCCACCCCACATTCCTAACAACAGAAACCTAGGACCTACAAGCCTAGTTCCCTTAATCCAAACTGACCCTGCCTGTTCTCTACCTTTTATCTATTCTGGCCTCCCTTTTGGCTGCCTACTCTTTCACCCCAATTTCTACCCTATTCCTTAATACCTCCTTATTTTTAATCATTTAGGTATGAGCTCTTACTCAGTGGAGACTATATGGGATTGTTGTCTCTTCTCATTTCAGTAGAGCTTATCATTATGTACCTTTGCATGTTAATTATGTTGACCGGTGTGTATAGGCCCACATTGACCGGCACCTTCACAATGTTTTTTGTTTTTTTTCCTGCACCGTTGTCCACCGTAATTGTAATCTTATGAAGTGTACTGTATTGTATTTGTGCCCAGGACCACCTTGAAAATGAGCTTGCTCAATGGTGTTTATGCCTGGTTAAATAAAGTGATTGTTTGATTGATAAGTCCTTGTTATGAATTGGCGGGCAAGGAGCCTCCGAGAGGGATGAGAGCTCATTCTACCCGCCATACTGCTGCTTCGGTGGCTGCTTCCAGGGACACCCCTATGCAGGAAATCTGTCAGGCTGCTACCTGGAAGTCAGCGAACACCTTTATTACCCATTACCACATCGACCTTGAGTCATGACGTGATGCTGGTTTTGGGGCCTCGGTTCTCCAATCTCTTTTTCCTAAGTAGGGGGTATACGCCTTGCCTCCCTCCTCCCGGAGAACTTCTTGGAGTCTGCCAGACAGTGTGGATGAACCACATATCCACACTCCTAGAAAAACAGGTTACTCACCTGTAACAGTAGTTCTAGGAGTGGTATATGTTGTTCATCCACACGCACCTTCACAACCTCCCCAGCTTAAGGTAGCACAACCTTGCTTCCAGCAGGCTAGATCTGGCGTCATGGGGCGGGCAGGGTATGTACCACCGGGTGGGTGGGAGAGCCAGCTTGAAGACTTCTGGCAAGATTTAAAGGGGAAAGGGACAATGCCAGACAGTGTGGATGAACAACATATACCACTCCTAGAACTACTGTTACAGGTGAGTAACCTGTTTTTTCTTCCCAAAGTGGTCTCAGAATTGACCCTCAACCAGTCAGTTGACCTTCCAGTTTATTATTCTACCCCTACTAATAGGGGAGAGGCTCTCCTACACACATTGAATGTCCACAGGGCGCCGAAGTATTACCTTACTCGTACAGTGGCACACCGTAAATCAGAGCAGTTGTTTGTGGCCTTTGTGCCGAAACATCTGGGCAAACCAGTGTCTAAACAAACTATTTCCTGGTGACTTGCCCACTGTATTGTGTTTTGTTATGACAAGCACAACAATCCTCTGCAGGGCTCGGTTAGAGCTCATTCCACCAGAGAGGTCTCTACCTCCTTCGCCTCCTTGAGGAACTTCTCTATACGGGATATTTGTGCTGCTGCTACTTGAAATTCAGTGTACACCTTTGTTAAGCACTATAGCCTGGATATTGCCTCCAGGCGCCGTGCCAGATTTGGCCTGGCAGTCCTTCAGGGACTTTTGTTTTAACCGTGCTGTCTTTCAGCCATCAGTTTCCATCTTCCTCCTCCCGGGGTTTGTCACCGCCTTGGTGCAGGACTGCTTGGGATTCTGTCATAATGGTTATAGCCTGCTATAAGAGCTCCCCTTGAAGTAAGATAGTACAGTTACGTAAGAACACACCATAACAGTAGATTTTCGAGAGGAGCTCTTGCAGCAGACACTGCTTTCCTGCCCTCCTTCCCCCTGGAGAGGTTTACAGCACGTCTTCGATAAGCTTTGCCTGGTTTGCTTGCTAGGGTCCATTCGTGGGTGAACTGAGGTGGAGCTGGGGTCTGCCCCCTTTGTAGTGTGATCGACGTCGAGGTGGAGCCGAAGGGTGGGGGCGGTCCCCACTGGGTACTGCTAGCTAATTTTTTCCCTGTGGGTCCTACAGCCTGCAACATTAGTCCTAATGGTTATTGCCTGCTGCAAGAGCTTCCCTTGAAGATCTAATGTTACGGTACGTTCTTACATAACTGTACTTTCTTTGCATTGCAATACATCAGACACACCACGCTGCCTGTAACCGGCATCTGTGGGCAATGCTGGGTCAGATACTGGCATCGCTGCCTGAATTGGAGGCAACCAGGCAAGCCACAGCCCTCTCCGTGATAGGCATGGAGTTAGCAAGGCACCAAGCAAGGGCATCTTATGATGCCATTGAGGTCACTTCAAGGCTTAGCGGGACAGTGATCTGCATCAGTCAGACAGTGTGGCTTCGCCTTTCTCGGTTATCACCCCGGCCCAGCGTAGGGTGATTGCCTCCACGTTCTGTGGGACCTGTCTTTTCTCCCACAGAGCGAGGCGTGAACTGCAGGGGCACCTTCCTTCCCTTCCCCAGGGAATGAGGGACCCCGCCTTGCTTTGGCCAGTCTCAGATCTAACTGGTCTGCAGTGGGTCTCCTCTTCCCATGTTTTCCCCTCACGGGAGGCTGAGGGACATCTGTTCCTCAGGGAAGTGCTTAATCCCATTCAGGGGGTTCAGTACTCACCCACCAGTGATGAAGGGGGAAGATATGAAAATGATGTACCTACCGTAATTCTTGATCTTCCTGTGTATCTTTGCCATTCATCACTGAATCCTGCCCACCTACCCCTCAGAAGGCCTCAGTCCCTGGGCAGTCCTCCACCCTGTTGGCTCTCCTCCCCAAGGTCCTATGGGTACTTCTTGCCTACCTGCGGCATTAGGACCTCTTTCTCTCCCAAGTAATAGGGGAGGGGGGTCTTTTTTGGGAGGAGGGTCAGTAGGGCATCTTCATTAGGAGATCTTGAAAGGGGACTCCTGGTGAGCCCCTTCCTTCTGTCCTCAGGGGAGCCTCCGGGACCAGTCCACCTTCTTCATGGTGTGCCGGCCCCATTGGAGATCCTTTGTATTGGGGGCAGGGATAGGGGGCTGGCAGGGACTCCCCCTTTTTACACTTCCCTCTCTACGTCTTACTTTTACCCCTTCAGTGTCCCTCCACCTCGGGAGGGAGGTGTTGAATGGGTGGAGACCTCCTCCCTCGAACCCTGTGGGTTCTCCTCTGAGAGATTTTGCCGGGGGGGGGGGGAGTGTGGTCTCCCAACCAAGGTCAATTTCTGCCTGGTTTGAATGGGGTGGGGGAGGGACCTTCTCGAGCGCCTTTTTCCAGCCTGAAGAGGAGTTATAGCTGCTAACTGCATTCTAGGCAACTATTTGGTTAAGCTGGCTGCTTATGTGTAGAAGCACTCCCAGTCTTCCTTCCTGGGCTGATCGAGCATATCTCGATGGGTCACTCCTCTCATTCCCTTTATCCTTTTTTCTCTCTTCTCTCTTGTTTTCTCCTTTCCCGTTTTCTCTGGCCGTCCAGGGACTGAGGCCTTATGGCCCATGTCCTCCAGATCCTCCTCCTCTGGCCGACATATTCCTTTTTCAGATTGTATCCTTTCCTTTTACTGTCATTCGGGCTCCCTTGCCCTGCCCTCATTTTTCTCCATTCCCTTTTTTCTCTGTCTTTCTGGCGTGCAGAACTGAGGTGGGGAGGAGGATGCTGGCGCTGGCCAACCTGGTGAACACATGGTGTCGGCCTTCCTGGGTGGAGTTGCCCTCTTCCTTGAGGGGAAAAAAGCTCCCACGGGGTGCTGCGCTCACAGCATACACCCACCAGTGATGAATGGTGAAGATACACAGGACGATCAAGAATTACGGTAGGTATGTAATTTTCATTTTCGTTCTGCATGCACAACAACCTCTACTGCCCTGTTCTTAAGGAGGCCCTGTATCTCGGAAGTAAGAAAGTCTGACTGAGCAGTGAACAGGCTGTGCTGTCATTTGGATGGAAGATCTGGGGGAATCTCTGTGAAATTGAGAGTATCTCTCCCAGACAATCCTGAGGATCCATTTGTCCGTTGTAATGGTCTTCCACCAGTTGTAAAACTGAGTCAGATGCCCCCCTACTGCCGTAGAGGTGTCCACCTTGGGCAGCTGAGGTGGTATCTGGGCCAGACCTTCAGAAGTTGGCACGGGGAGCTTGCTGGCCCTGTGCCTTTTGCTGCGTTTTCTTTTGTGGCTGAGGAGTTTGGTTTCTATTAAAGGCTCCTCAGGCTTTACCTAAAAAAGACTGCCTGTTACAAAATTGCAAACGGTTCCCGCTCCTTTGAGGGGCTGCAGAAGCTGGCCTGGCTGTCTTAATGGCAGCTCTAGTTTTCTGAGCAGCCTCTAGCGCTTGTTCAACTTGAGGGCCGAACAGATAAGCACCGTCAAAGGGGACATTCATCACCTGCCTCTGAGCTTTGGGTGAGAAGCCTGATGTTCTCAGCCAGGAGTGCCGCCCGATACAAATCCCAGCAGCAGCCGCTCTATAGGCAGCATCATAGGCATCCATAGAAGCTTTTAGCTGATTATTGTTGGACTCTATGTTCCTCGTGATCGTCTGAAGAAGCTCCATGTTAGCATCAGACTCTGGGAGATTCTCGGCCATTGATTTAAGAATGTTCCACAGGGTGTACTCGTACTGAGAGAAATGGCCCTGATAACTGGCAATACGCATCCCTAGGGTTGCGGCTGCGAAAACTCATTTACCTAAGGTATCACCCTTATGAGATCCCTTACTGATAGGTCGTACCGAGGTCTCCTGGGGTAGGACAACCGTATCATTCTCTGCAAGCACCACTAAAGCATCTATAAAGGGCTGTGATGCCAGGAAGGGTCTTTCCTTAGGAGGAGCGTATTTCCTATCTGTGGTCTTGGCCACAGAAGGGATAAACGCCGGCCTGGTCCACACTGCTTCTGACAAGGTTTCAGAGGAGCGCACAGAGGGCATAAAGTTCATAGGAAAGTTAAGAACATGAAGGAACTCGAGGCGCAAGAGCCTCCCTGGGTCCACAGAGGAGGTTTGGAGAGCCAGGGTCGAGCCTACATTCCTAAGAAGAGTCTGGAAAGAAAGGTCTTCAACTAAGGATTCCGCTGAGACAGAAGGCTTGCTTTCCAAGTCACAAACTGAGTGATCCTTGGTGCTGTCAGAGAAAATTAGGTCATGATCAGACACATCATGTTCTGCCTACACCCCTGCTAAATCGGGGACTAATCCTGTTAGATTGAAGTCTGGTCCAGGCAAAGGGAACACAGTAGTCACCGGAACGCGCATTGGCGTTGAGGAACTCTGCAATGCGCGCGGCACCGAAGCGCTTGATACCATGCACGACACCAAAATGGTCAATGCTGCACACGGCACCGACAACTGTCGATGCTACATGCAACGTCAAGGTCAGTGCCGCACATGGCACCGATGAAACTGGACCCCTTTCAGACCTAGAGGAAAAGGGGGAGGAAAGTGGTACCTGTGACAGCCCCTGAGTGGAAACTTGGTGGGGGGGGGGGTAGGCATGTGGAACCGGTGCCAGAGGCGTTGGTACCAGAGATGGAGAACTCTCTGTCGCTCGCACCAAATACGCACCCTGCCCTGGCCCAGTGGCCCCAAGACCCAGGAACTGGGTCCACAGGCAAGGGTAGACAAGACAGACGCTGTACCCACTGCTCCATAAGAGTGGCCCGATGATAAAACTGCCCACCGGAAACCCCATCAGAGGCCAGAGAGGGGCTCCAATGTCGAGAATCCCGGTTGTTTAAACTGAGACACCGGGGACCCTCGGGGGGGGGGGGTCTTCTCCTCTCTACAACAGAAGACTTCCTGACAGACCTACCAGAGGGCAGTCTTGAGTGGTACCGTCTCTTGTTCGTCTGACGGAAAGGAGAAGAGCTCAAGGCTGAGTGGTGCCGGGTCCCCAATCAGGGATGGGCCCGCTTCTTTTTGTGCTTTCGGGAGGACTGTCCTCCCTCCCAAACACCAGACTGCCCATGGTCGGAACCTCCCCTCCAAAGAGGGCGGCAGACTGGCCACAGCCCCACTGCCAGAACAACTTTCCAGGAAGTCTCCCTATCGTCACCAATACCGTCCATGATGAATGGTAGGCTGAGAGTCTTTTTTTTTTTTTTAAATAAATGATACTAAACAAAACTACGCGAAACTGAGTGACTAAAAGCTGCTGTCGTATAGATGTGAAGTTTGACTCCCGGTGGGCGCGCGACACCGATCACTGAAGAGCACTTGATGGCAGGAGAAAAGGAACTGAGGTGATTGGAGGGTCTACGCCGTGATAGCCTATATTGATGCAAGCCATTCTCGCGGTGCCACGCATGCGCGGTCCTACCTTGGTGCTGGCCCTCCTGAAGATTTTTGGCTCCCACTGGGTCCTAGCGCCTCCGGCATAGTCCCAGTAGTGTGAATGAATAGTGAAGACTTTCAGTCCAGGAAGATTCTGGTTTTCCTTGCACACATTTACATGACATTACAGATTGAACACTTAGAGCTCCACTGATGCACTAAAATTGGAAGAATATTCTTTGCTGAATACGTTTGTTGGGTTCTGCTTATCAAATCCCAGTTGTAAATGGCTAGCCCATTGGCAGCATGAAGTGACACAGAAACAAGAAATGTTATCAGGCTTACTGTATTTTTTTTTCTGCTCCAATGTTGTCATTGGAACCTATCCTAGAGTGTTTTTACTCTATTGAGAATATTCTATACCTGAGATTTGATTGGATTTCATAAATTTATTGCCAAGCAAGTTGATGCTGTTGTTTCAGGCACTTACTATTTAGTGTGTCGATCTTTTACTTAGACTTTCTCTGTAGAGTTCAGTGTTGAAGCTGCTGCTGCTGCTGCAGAGATTATCTTAGAAAAGCTGGAAATATTTAAGCAATAAGCCACGAGGGGGTGTGGGTTATCGGGGGAATTACCACAGCTGGAGTGGTTTGCCCATGAGGCGCAGCCAAGTGGGTAAATCCCCCGATAACTCAGATCCCCCGAGTGGCTTATTGCGATTATACCAAGTACTGCTTTTTTTATTATTTTGAAAAAAGCAGTAATTGGTATAATGGTTAATCAGCCACTCAGTATTACAGCAGTGGTTTTTTTTTGTTTCGTTTCCCGAATGTACGGAGCTGCTATTTTACAGTCTCCGCTTAGCAGGGAAACAAGATGGCAGTCGCAGTTCCGAGATTTCGGTGTCGGATTGTTTTTTTAATTTTTAAGATGCAGTTGGCACCTATAGGTTGGTATCTGAGGTCCATGGTATAATATGAATTGTTAAATCCAAAAAAACGTGCCGGTGGGAGAGTTCAGTGCTGTCTAGTCTACACATTCCTGTAAGGCAGGGCTGAGATTTTTCTGTATCTTTTATGAATGCCTTAAGTTAACACTGACACACTCATGTTGTTGTCATACTGCCATGACAGAACATTCTAAGCTAACTTGCTCGGAATGGGGTGAAACCAGGGATTTTGTGATGACATAACAGAGATGGTGGTGGACACATGGAATAGACTACCACAGGAGGTAGTGGGGGCAAGCACAGTGGAGGGTTTTAAATATGCATGGGACAGGCATAAGGGTACCTTAGAGCTGGGAATGAGGGGTGAAAAGCCATTGACCAGGTAGGGTCAGAGGCCACAGAATAGTGTAGGGCTTTCGGGTAGACTGGGTGGGCCTGGCGGTCCTTATCTGCCGACAATTTCTATAGCTTTTGAGTGTGTTGACTCCTAGTAGGTGAGCATGTATTACACAGAGAATAAGGCACGGGATCATAATGTCACAAGACATTATGCCATGGCAAAATTATGCTTACCAGCGCGATTTCTGCCATGAGGCAGCAAGTCTTTTACACCCCGTTATGGGGCTGCCCCCAACAAAGATTCTCAACTCTGGAGCGACAATGTTTAAAAAAATAAGTTTCTGGGACCGGGAATCAAATCCGGTCCCAGACGCAGCACCTGGGTTCCTGCTGCTGTGGCTCAGTCTAGTGAGCCACGGCAGCTGCTCAGCAGAACCCACTCCTAGCAGAGATCTTATCCTCTGCCTGGGAAAGTGTGAATGGTGCAATACTGTGTACAGCAGTATACGCAGTATCGCACCGTTCGCTCACAGCTACAGCCCTGTACTGGTTTAGCCATAATGTCGTACGCTATTAATAATAATAATAAATTTTATTTTTAAAGCGCCTTTCCGATTTCCAAGGCACTGTACAAAACACATAATATAGATCAAACATTATAATTCAGTATAAAACACAGATAAAACTACAGTTTCATCAACAACTTGAACACAATCAGTACTATAGAAAAGCAATTTGATAGAAATGAGTTTTTAAGCCCCTCTTAAATTCCTCCACGGAGGTGCACTGCCGTAACCAACAGGGTAGAGAATTCCAAACAGTGGGACCAGCATAAGAAAAGGCTCTGCAACCAGAAGAATTTAGACTCACTCTTGGAATCTCTAGCAACCCCTCGTCGGCCAAGCGGAGCGATCGGCTAGAGCAATAGAGGACTAGGAGATCTTTCAGATAGGCTGGACCCTGGTCATGTAGGGCTTTGAAAGTTAATAAACAGACTTTAAAGGTGATCTGCCACTGAACAGGAAGCCAGTGCAGTTCGCGCAGCACCGGGGTAATATGACAAGACCTGCTTGTCCCAGTCAAAACCCCGGCTGCCGCATTCTGCACTAGCTGCAGGCGGCGGATTTCAACCCCAGAAAGCCCAAAATACAGGGAGTTGCAGTAGTCCAAACGTGAGGACACGAAGGCGTGGACCAGTGTAGGTAACGTGTCAGATGGAACAAGGTGCTTCACTCTAGCGATATTCCTAAGGTGGTAAAAGGAAGTCTTGATGACTGCTGACACCTGTGACTGTAGTATCAGCCTGTCATCCAAGATAACCCCTAGGTTACGCACCTGTTCAGAGGTTGGAAGTGACACACCCCCAAGAAAAATTCCTGAGGGTGCACTCCTCTATCCGACAGCCCGGATCCACTACCTAAACCTCTGTCTTTTCTGAGTTCAGCTTCAGCCAACTAGAATCCATCCAACCCTGGATTTCTTTCAGACAGTTGTTAAACACAGAGAGAGCTCCATCCTGGTCAGGAGCGAAAGACAGGTGCAGCTGGGCATCATCTGCATAGCAATGAAACCTCAGCTTATACCATCTTATAATGTCTCCGAGGGGCAGCGTATACACTGCGAATAACATGGGAGATAGCACAGAACCCTGAGGCACCCCACACAACAAAGAAGTTGGGCCAGAGGAAAAAAGCCCCGACACAACTCTTTGTGATCTCCCAGTGAGGAATGAGGTGAACCATCAAAGGACGATTCCTGATATTCCACAAATCTGCCTCAGGCGTGCTAACAACACGTGATCCACGGTGTCAAAAGCTGACAAGATATCAAGAAGAACTAGAATAGAACGTCTCTTCTGGTCTCTCACCCTCAGGAGATCATTAAGTACCCGAACCAGTGCAGTCTAGGTGCTATGTCTTTTACGAAAACTGGATTGGAAGGGTTCGTAGATGTCATGGATGGTTAAATGGTTCTCCAATTGGACCGCCACTACCTTCTCAATCACCTTCCCAATAAAGGGTAGGTTTGAGATGGGTCTGTAGTTTGTGAAACAGTCAGGGTCCAAGGTAGCTTTCTTCAAGAGGGGTGTCACCACCTCCTCTTTCAGGGAGCTTGGAAACTCACCCGATTCCAAGGAGCACCAGACTATTTGCACAAGGATTGGACCGATGATGTCACAACAACCCAATATTGGGGAAGTCGGTCCAGAATCCAAACTACAGCTCGAAGGACGCACACCATGGATAATCCTCATGACATCCATGAAATCAGGTCTGCTGAAGGAACACCAAGAAAATGGAGGTACCGTGAACTCGTGTTGTTCAACAGCATCCCGCTTAGAAGCCGCTGGACGCAGATCCGCCCTGATGTCGGCCACCTTATTAGCGAAGAAACGAGCGAGCTCCTCGCACTCTAATTGCGAAAAAGCTTTCCGAACTTGTAGACAAGCTGATTTGCAAAGCCTGTCCACAGTTCGAAAAAGCTGAGCCGGTCGATTCCTGGCAGCTGCAGTCTCCCTGGACAGGAATTCTGCCTTGTTATGGGAGATTGCAGATTGACAGAATAATGATCTATCAACCTAAGGCGGTTGGAATCAAGGGCGGATCTGCGCCAGCAACATTCTAATCTCCGCATCTCCCTCAACGTCCCATCAACCCAGGGCGCCTTGGGACGAAGGGAAAGGGGGCGTACACGAACAGGAGCAGTAGTATCCAGAGCCAACTTAACAGCCCTGTTATAGGCTGTCACCAAGGTCTCTGGACTACTGCTAGCCAACGCCTGGGACGAGAGGTCAAGAACCGCCGCAAGGCCTTGGGGAGTAATATCCCGTAAAGGGGCGGTATCTCGCTATCTCCACGGTGTAGGCCTTCTCAGGGGGGGTACTAAAATTGAACCTCACGGTGTAGTGGTCTGACCAAATGACTGGTTCTACCCCCAAATCGGAAACATCAATCTGTAGGAGAAAGACTAAGTCCAAGGAGTGTCCAGATTTGTGAGTAGCGGTGGAAACCACCTGTGTAAAGCCCAAATAAATCATTAATTGGAGGAAGTAATTACCAAATTGCGAGAGTTCGTCATCAACCCAGGCGTTGAAGTCACCCAGAACCATCAATCTGGGTGACTCAAACGACATGTCAACGATGAAGTCTGCCACTTCCTGTAAGAACCGTTTCCCATCTCCTGGTGGACGGTAGATGAGTATGATTCGAACACCAACACCCGCTACCACTGTGCACTCAAAGGACTCAGCTTCCCCCACTACCACACTCGTGAGGCCCAATTCTGTCTTAAAACAGACTGTAACCCCACCCCCTGCAGTCCAGTCTTGGGCGGTGTATCACCGAGTACCCGGCTGGAGTCATGGCTTCCAACATGGGGCCTGGATTTTCATCCAGCCAGGTCTCGGTGATGCAAGCTAAGTCCGCCGAACCAACAAGATCAGCAATAATGCCAGTCTTGTTTCTGACGGACCTAGCATTGCATAACACCGCCTGAGCTGAACGAACCTCAGAGGCTGTCGAGCCCTTCTGCCTACTAAATTCCGTAGTGCCCTTGGGTATGGGCATCAGACATGGCGAACCACGGTCTGAGTTCCATTTCGCCTCAGGGCGCCTTCTAGATCTAACTACCCCAACACGAAGGTCCCGCTCGTCCATCCTCCCTGGTTCACAGCCCCCCCACCCTCCTCCCTCTCCGAGCAGTTCCCAATGCTCTGCAACGTTGGTATGTATCATAATGGAGAGGGGGAGGATAAAACAGCGCAGGGAGTGCAGCGCAGGGCGACAAAGATGATCAAGGGTCTGGGGGACTTATCATATGAGAGGAGGTTGAAGGAGTTGAACATGTACTCACTGGAGGAGAGGAGACAGGGGACATGATTGAAACCTTTAAATACATGAAAGGAATAAACAAGACAGGTACAGAGGGGCTGTTCAAAGTAAGGGAGGGGGCCACCAGGGGCCATGATATGAGAACTGGGCGAGGAAGGTTCAGGAGGAGATGAGGAGACACTTTTTTACAGAGAGGGTGGTGGCTGGGTGGAATACATTACCTGCAGAAGTGGTATGCAGTAGAACAGTGGACTGCTTCAAACGAGGATGGGACAGGACAAGGGGGAGGGTTAATGAAGGGGAAGGGTGGAAGGGAGGGGCAGCTGCAGAATAAGGGGTGCTAGCTGCACATTCGAGCAGACTTGATAGACCTCTAGGCCTTTATCTGCTGGCAAATTTCGTATGTTCGTATGTTCGTAACAGGCGGAGGGTGTGAAGAAAGGAGGATGAATAGCACACCACCGTAGGGATTGTAGGCCGGCACATGCCACTACAAAACCACTAAAACAACACAATAACACAAAATACATAAACTAAAAAATTAAAATAAACACCACAATAAATCTAATTAAACAAATAATCCAAAACTTAACCAGAATAACTTTTCAGCCCCACCTCGAAGAAAATAAAGTCAAACCCAGCGAGAAGACTCTTAAAATAAAATAAATATGAATACAAAATAAATTCAAACAATTAAAACTTAAAATATACAGTAACATATCCCTCCCCCCAGTCCTCTCACAACCAGGGAGTGGAGGAAAACAATAAAATAAAATACCCCCACACACACACAGACACACACCAAGCTCTCTCACCACTGGAGGGTTCTTTAAAAAAAGAAAATATTTCAGCACTCTCACTGCAAAAATATTTTAAAACAAACAATTCGCACTTAACACATAAAATAACACATCACTCCCCCCCACCACCAGTCCTCTCACGACCAAGGAGAGGAGGAAAACAATAAAATAAATGGACACAGGGTCCTCTCACCACCTCGCTTTCCAGATCAGAAAGGAAAGAAAAAATAAATAAAAGTCTTCAATCCACTGTGAAGGAGTCAGATTTGTTCACAGGTGAGAATCCATATAACAGACCAGGTAATCCATAAAAGTCAAATAAAATCAGGGCTCAGGGCAATCAGATCTATCTCATGACCAAGGACTGAGACCCCACACCCAACTGGGCAACAGCACGAGATATGATGAGGCCTAATAAAGCACCCCAAGGCAGGCCACACCAGTAGCCCAGCCTGGGAGTCACAAGGGCACAGAACAGTAGCCAATTCCTTGGTCACAAAAATTCTAATGCCCTCTTCAGACCGCAAATCAAGCAGAGACCCAGTGGGCAGAAAGACTCAAACTAAGTCAAAAGCAAAAGATCCAAAAATGATTAAAGCTCCTATTCCTTTTTTCCATGGACGGTAGCCAGAGGCAGGATACAAATCCTGAGCAGCCCAAACAAAGCCCAGTCAGAGGAACCACTGATAGATCCAAAGTCCAGGAAAGTCCTGTGCCAAATAAGCGTGCAACATTATGACCTGGTTGGAGAAAATAATGCCTGTGCAGTTGTGTGTTATGAGGATTTTTCACATACCAGAGGCGTGTGATAATCCATAAACCCCCAGAACGAAGCTTGAGGGGTTTATGAGATTATCACACACCAAGGGTGTATGAAAAATCCTCATAAAACAAACTTTGCACAAACATTTTTTTGTAACATATGGCTAGATCAAATTAGAAAATGGCCAGAAGGGTGGGCATTATTGGGAAATACCAGACTTTCCAGGGGCTATAAGGCCCTCCGCCTGCAGCATCAGGCCTCATTACACCCCTGATCAGTCCGGTATTTCCCAATAATTCCCACCCTGTCGGGTTTTATTGCTTACATAATACGTCAGTAAAGCATACAAAAAAATATCGGTAATATCACTATTCAGAAGTGATAATACCATCGATTCTGCTCCATAATGCTATCGTTCAGAACCTGTAATACTATTGTTCGGTGTGCTGAATGATAGTATTATCACAGAAACAGAACAGCGCAAGAATGACTCGTGCAGAGCGGAAGCCAGCTTCCACTGTAACAGTTGAAAACAGTAAAAGCCGAGTCGCCAGCGCAACGGTTGGATTTCCACTTGCAACGCCCGTGACCCAGGTTCAGGAGCGGACTTGGGTCATTGCAGGGCCGGCTGGGGGAGAAAACTGAAGCATCCCAGGGCCTGCTCAACTTATCCAGGGGGAAGGGGAATCAAGGCACCACAACTTGTCCAACCCCAGGTGAAGGCCTGAGGTACGACGGGTCCTGCAGATAGCTGGATGGGCATGGGGAGCTGCGTGGTAGATGTCGGCGCTCAGCGCCTGGATGTCAGGGCATAAACCACGCAGGAATGGGGGAGAACACGGAAAAAGGACACCGGAGTGCCGAGAGGAAGGAGCACCAGTACTGGCCCTGATGGCTCCAGCCTTCCTGGTCAACAAGGGGACCCGGCGAGACAAATAAGTATCGGGGTGTACGGACCCCACCTCGTGCCTCGCCTGTGGGTAAACCATGGCACTATGGGGGTCCTCCGGAGATCACGGCAGGAAGTGGGGCAGATACATGTGTGTCTGCCTACAGAGCGGAGCTCCGGTGTAGAGGTGGGGGGAATAAAAAACAGAAAATATTAGAGAGCGAGAGAAAAAGAAAAAAAAAGCTGAGTCGCCGCTTGCCGAAAAACAAAAAAATCTCACCTACAGCCACATATGCTAAGTGGCACACTGCTAACATCCGTCTTCTGCTCACTCCAGTTCCTGCCCTTCTGACAACCAGCCCACTCACTCGCTCAGACCGCTCGCATAGAGATGCTGCCTTTTTTCTGACATATTTGTTCAAAAAAACACAGGAAGCACCAATAGAAACACACACTAGGTGACATTCTGGCATCCACGGCAACGCTTGCCAAGCAGCTCAACTTAGAGACCTGCGTAGATGCTTCAGCACCCTGGCAGCTTTGCACCACATTTCTACAGAACACTGCAAACTCCCTGGATCCATATATTACAAAAAACAATAGATAGGGGACTGTGATTACTTGGCTAGAATACCATCTAAAGGTTCTGGGGACATGGGGACCTCTCAAGTTTCACTGTCAAGGTTCCCTCTTCCCTAGAACCTCTCGGTGGTATTATAGCCTTATAATACACAGTCCCCTATCTGTTCTATTTATAGTAACTGGTGCAAGGTTTCAGAAAGGAAAAACTATTACCTGTGTTTGTGCGAGCGAGCATGTTCCACAGCAGCCGCTGTACTTGCACAAATACAGTGTGCATTCTTTTGAGCGTCAGTGAGGTCGGTGCACAAGGAGGAAAATGCCATAATAACCCGCTAGTTAGTTTTTCCAGAATCAGTGGGGTATTGTGGCGTTTTATCAAGACTGGATATCCAGTCATTATAGTGGGTCACCACTTGTTATACAACAGTAAATGACTAGCCTAGTGACAACATTGGAACTCACAGCAAGTCTCATAGAATTTTGTCTTTATCCCTTCTTACAAGGATTGGTGGGCTGTCTTTTACTCACAGTACTTATGATGCTATCTGTAAACCGATTCTTACGCCATTTAGTTCTGTTTTTGCCCAGTTCGCACTGAGTCAGTGGTGACTCATGTAAATATGCTATGTAACATGGCCCTCTGCTGACAACTGTTATAGCACTTGCCTTAATTACTGTCTGCCTATTGCTTTGTATTGCCGTTTGGTTTTTAAATCCTGCCGCACACGTTTTGTGATGTCAGCTTTTTTCTATGACCAAATGTAATTGCTAATTTGTATACCTTACCTTGCTATACCATCGTATGTACTGTACTGTGTTGATGCCCCTAATCTGAAACTGTATTACTTTGATGTAACACTGTTTGTAACCTCCCAGGTCGTGTCTGAAAATAGTCCCAGCTTGTGTCTAGTACACCCACCCGGGTATCAAAAACGAAATAAATAAATTATGCCTTTGTGTTTTTAGATAATTTAGTTTCAGGTTTTTTTTGTTTGTTTGTTGTTGCTGGCTTTTGCTGTCCTCCTTAGAATAAAAAAGGTACAGAGGCAGGTTAGACCGGCGCAGCTATATATATATACACTGTATGTTACAGGAGTGCGCATGACACCATGTGTTGGTGCTAGGCACTGGTGCTGCCAGCACCAGACATTTTGGTTCCTGTATATCCTTATTGCCTCCAACTCCAAGACCACAGAGTGCGACTCTGTGGAGAAGATAGAAACATAGAAACACTGAATCTGTCAGCAGATAAGGACTATAAAGCCCACCTAGTCTGTCTATTTCCCTGTTCACTGCAAGTGTTGTTACTCAAGTGATAAGAAAAGTAACTTTATAAATACATCTCTGCAGTTAAAATAACACAAAGTAAATGTTGTATTTCCAGTTATCTTTATAATTTTAAAACTTACATTTTAAATCATTGGATTTAAATGAATTCTGATGAAAAAAGACCCTAAACTCCGACCACTCATCCACATGTGGGCCTACCGTACTCAACAAGATGCACATGCAGTGTCACAGGTTTCAGCCAATCAAGGAACTGCATTCCTGCTACCATTTTTATCACACTTATTTAGTAATGACAGCAAGAAAAGAAATCTTATAAAAAAGGAAAGAGCAGTGTCACTATAAAAGGGATTGTTTACTGATGAAACCTAACTCACCTCTGCATACGGAGCCATCTGCCTGGGTTTACTAGGAGCTAGCTTCAGTGTTTACTGAAAAACGGAGTTACACAGCACTTCTGATAATTATTTTGAGGAGTCTTTAATCCCCATACAAATTTTCAGGGGTCTTAAAAAACTTTCTCAGTCCAGTCTTTTTTTGTGTCAAAATGAAGAATAGAAAATTAAATTTAAAAAGCCAGGGTGAAAAACATAGTGCATCTTCTCTTCTGAGTCAGAGTCTGCAACTGCAAAATTCAGGTATCCTGGGTCCAGGACACTTATTTTATAGGGTTAACAGAAGCTCTGGGTTTTGTAAGACCTGTTTTTCTTTTTTTTTCAAAGAAATATACACTTTTTATCTGTTCTAGGGATGCTGAAGATCCAATCCGGACAGGCCAGCACTCAGCAGGCTGTGCTGACCATTCCTGCCAGCCAGCTAAAGCAGCTTGGGGTTAGCACAACAGCTGGAGGGGTCCAGACTATCTTGATGCCTGTGAGCAAAGGTAGAGTGGGTGCATTTTGGAGTGAGAGGTTGACTCTTGTGATTGTACTGTTGCTCTATGTCCGTAAGGACGCCATATAAAACAGGAATATAGTAATCCTTTCCCTCCGTTCCACACCTGTTTTTTTTCTGTAGTGTTACAGCCGCAATCAACCAGCAAAGTAGCTACTGTTGTTGCTCCCACCACAGCCAACGTAACGGCACAGAATCATGTCACAACCTCTGTCACTAAAGGTATGGTAATAAGTTTTTCATTTTAAGTTACAGCTGTTAAACAAATGTAGTGAAATCAGGAAACAAAACATGCGTACCTCTCAACTGTCCCTGATTATGAGGGACTTCCCTCATTTTACCCCTTAAAACTGATCCGTCCCTCATGAAAAAGGTACTGCCTACACAGAGAATATGCTGTAGAGTCGGACTTTAAAGAGGGAATTTATTACATTCTAAGATGTTGAATTGAAAATAAATGTTCTACAAGTAAACACAATGGTTTCTGTGTGTGTGTTCAAGCCCTAGCCCACAAATCAGAGACATCACTTTAAAAAATCAGGGGCTAGTGACCAAAATCTAGGACATGATTTCAGAAATGTAATAACTGGTTAAGCTTTCAAAATATGTGGTTCACTGACAACCGACCCAGTGGTGAAGAGGGCTAAGGCATTTTTGCCTTACCTTTTCCCATATTGGTGACCTGGGTTTGGGAGCGAACTCAGGTCACTGGGGGTCAGCCGGGGGGAGTAGGATTGAGCGTCCAGAGGACAGCTTTCCTCTGCTGAGGTGGGGTGGCTTGGATTCGTCCACGTGGAGACCTGGGGGAAGTGCCAGCAGTGCGAGAGATACGAAGGGAGGCGCTGCGGCGCTGTAGTGGTATGTGCCTCCACACGCACAAGGCTAAGGGGGGAAGTGGAAAACAGTTGGTGTGGGCTACCTGAAGCCCTGCATGCCTTCCTCTGCCCCGCGCCGTCGGCCAACTACTCACCCAAGTCTGGATATGTGTCACTGGGTGGGGAGAGGACGGCCCTCCCCTTCCCGGCCTTTCCACGGGGGGGCAATCCATGGGGGATTTCCGGGCAGGTTAGTCTGGTTTGGCAAGTGCCAGGCAAGAGGAGGAGGTAGGGACAGGGTTGAAAGCCTATCCACACCAGCTGAGAGGAGAAAAACTTCTATGGTAAAAAACAAAACAAAACATTGTTCGCTATAAAATGTTTTCTGCATGGAGACTGGGAAATCGGCATCTGTCTCTACTAACTTGAGCACCTTGTACCTAGAAGCTAACAACCCCACCCCTCCTTTTGTTAGACTTTGTTTTTCACACTCCTTCAGCATGCCTGCATGTTCCCCGGCCAGAAACCCAAGCCCTCTTCTCACTGTAGGAGCCTTTCCTCTGGCCTTCCACTAGCAGTGCTCTTTGGCTGACCTATCAGCTGCTGCTTATTGTTACTCCTGGATCTTCCTCTTGTAGCTAATGAACTTGTGAATGAGGTCCAGGTCCCCCAAAGTGGGGAGGAATCTAACTCTATACAGGTAGTCCAGGAGGAGTCAGCAAGGAGCAGGTAATGTCAGTAAGGCCCTACTTGGTGTGGTGTGCAGGTGGCTTCATCTGCATGATGGCTGCTAGATGATTTTTACCTCATAGGACAACTCCCCATGTCACTTCCTCTGACGCATGGCTTGAAGAGTTAGGGTGGTCCGTGCTGTTGGGAGAGTTGGTGGGCCCTTTGTTTTGTTTGTACCTTAGCCAGTCTCGCTCGGGATGCACTGTACTTCCCTGGTCATGTGTTAGTGCAAGTGATTTACCCTGATTTTGACTTCACTCTCAAAGAGACACAGGTTTTTCACTCGCATCCACCCCCAGCCCCCCTCCCCCCGGAACACCAGTGGGCCATCCGTGCACTGGGCATTGCTACCTTTCCTCTTTATGGCAGGAGGTTTCTAAGATGAGTGCCAAGCTTGCCTTGGTCTATCCACTTGCTATGTCTTTGACTGAGGACACAAACTGAGCTACTGGGATGGCAAGCAGTAATGCTGCTGGAGCCAGCAGCCCTATTTCTCCAGGTTGCAGTTCAGCCCATTATTGCCACCTACTGCAGTTTCCACTCTCAGGATTGTTTTACAGTAGCTTGATGGAACAGTTCTCACTGCTAGCATTGTCCCATTTGGTGGTTAGCACATCATGTAATGGACCTTCACTATCCACACGGTATCAGTTCTGATGGACACAGCTTAATCACCGTACGTCTTGAAGCTAAGCTCCTCCCAGCACCTGTGGTATACATCCTCCAGTTCCACCCCCTCAACGTCCGATCTTTTCCCCTGGAAGGGACAGGTCTCATTTGCAGCTCTGCATGCATGAGAGGAATCTCATTTTCAAGTGCTAATTTCTTGGCAAACTTTCAACTTTTCGATAAGTCCTCTTACTTATAATGTTTTGGTGTTCTAGTTCACACTGTGCTGATTTTTTTTTTTTTTTGATTTTTCTGCCCTCATAGTGGTGGCTGGGCTCTCAGCCCCTGCTCGCCTCTCCAGCCAGCATCCACCTCCTCCCAGGACCTACCTGCCTGTGTCTTCCATGGTCCCCACACGGTGGCAAGACCAGAAAGGGGAGGGCTGTCCTCCGTCTACTTGTAGCACTATCTAGGTTTGGGCAAGCGGGGCTTCCTAAGGCTGTGCCCCTGATTTTCCCATTTCATTCCTCAGCCAGGCAGCATGATAACATAAGGATTCATGCACATGGAGGTGCACGTACACGACTCACCGGCCAGGATTAAGTGCTGCGTGGGTACAGCCACAAGATGTGAGCCACAGACCCACACTGTACTTGCTTCTGTTACTTGAGGGAACATCACAACATGAAGCAATGCCTTTCTTGCCAGGTCTTGCATTCCTGTTCGATCAAGGAATGCTCAAGGACCACAAACAGCCCTCAGCTGCTGCTGGGTCAGTGACTCAGCTTACAGCCTTGGAGGAAGAGGAGGTGGGGATGGGCTCATCCTCGGTCTTGGCAGTCATCTCACCTGGGTCCTCTGCCAGAGGGCCATTCATGAATGAATTCCATTAAATGTATTTTGTTCTTCACATCTATGGTGAGAGCCTGCCCTACAACAGAAAGCACAAGCGGCGTCTTTGTCAACGATCTTGGGACTGGGAACGATTACGCTTTTCCCATTCTGTTGAGTGAATGGTGACTCGATGGAACACACTGCCAGAGGAGTTAATCGAACTGAGGACAGTGGATAGCTTTTTTTTTTTTTGAAATTGTGCTTTTTCCCCTCCTACTACCCGTCAGCCCTGATCCTTCAGGGCATCCAAGGGGTCATCCTCCTACCACCTGCTCACGATACTACTCCCAGTCCCCGTGTAGCTTGACTTGCACTTTAGCTACTTAGGTGGGGTGCAGACCCCCATAAATCTAACTTTCGTCGGGTCTGGAGGTAGTCAGCGAGCATTGGTACATCGGAAGCATGCCCCAAGAAGCCCGTCTTCCCAAAGCCGACAAGAGTTTTTCCACTTTTTCTCCTCCCCCATGCAGCGTTAGCCCCTGACGTCAAGGTGCTAGACGCCGTCTGCTGCATGCCTGGGCCGCCCATCTCCTTTCTACTGGGAGCTTGCAATCCCTTGAGCCTCCGCCCGGAGTCGCACAAGAGCAGTGGGCATTGACCATCCCACCCGACCCTCCCTGGAGACTGCGAGCTGTTGTGGGACATTCAAGCAGTACTCTCCCCACCAGCGACCCGAGTCCACTTCCGAACCCGGGTCACCGGCGTGGAGTAAGGTGTGGCATCCAGCGCCTCAACCCTCAGCGCCACCGGGCGGCTTTGACAGTGGATAGCTTTAAGTGGGGCTGGGATAGAGTCAGGAGCGTAAGTACAGATAAGAACATAATGGGAGAGAGGATGAAGGGAAGGGGTTGGGTGGGGGGCAGCTGCAGTAGCATTACACTGTGAGCTGCAGACTTGTTAAACCCTGTGAGCCTTTTTCTGCTGGCTATTTCATATGTTTGTATAATTCCCCCGATCAGTTGACGGTCAAACTTCCACTGGTCATGGGGCAGGTCATTGGTTCCATGGTGGCCGCGTTGAAGCCTACGACCTCGACTCCAGTCAAAGAGCCAGTCTAGATTTTTCTCGAACCAGTCAACCAGTTATCAGAGGGGGAGGTCAATGAGGCTTTGTCAATCTCAAAGACGCCAGTTCTCCTGGTCCTCACTCAGAAGGAGCTGATTCAGTCCAAGGATTGAGCGATTCTTGTGATGCACTCCTTTGGAGTGGGTGCAGGTGGGATGTACCTCCCTCTGCAATACCACCCCTTGGCAACTACATGTGATGGTGCAGACCAGAGACCAGGCACGCTTCTGGTAGGGACCACACAGTGATGTTGGCATGTTATTCGTGACATTGCTGGAGGATGTCTTTATGTTTGATGGTGGGGGTGCAAACAGGAGGAAAATGAATATGTGACTAGGAGGCAGATGCAGCTGCTCTAAGTCTCCCATGACCATAGCAGGTCCTTCATCCTTACCTGCTCTGAAGTTTAGCTCCCAGGGACTCCACACTAACTGGTCAGGTAGAAAAGGGAATCGCCCATTGTGGTACTGTAGTAATGTAAGGCCCTATCCCCAAGGGAAATCTCATTGGGGGGGAGAGGCACCAGGGCTGTGTCGAGGCATGCCATCTAGGACAGGTACTCTGTGGTCAGAACGCTAGTGGCATCAATGGAAGAAGGTTCAACTGGTTGGACCAAATGAGGAAAAAGCATATTTAAAAGAAAAGAATCCATCCAGCCTGGTGACGCTAAGGGTTGAGGTGCGGGACTTCACACCTCGTGCCACGCTGGCGACCCATGTTTGGGAATGAACATGGGTCGCTGGGGCTCAGCAGGGGAGGAGAAGTTTCGATTGTCCAAGGGACTGCTGTCCTTCTCCGGGGGTGGGGGGGGTGCAAGTGGTCGGTGTATGAGTGGTCCCTAGTGGAGGCTGGGGGGGTAGCACGCCGACACTGTTGATATGAGAGGAGATGGGGTAAATGCCTGGAGGAGTGCTTACAAGTGTGTGTGCGCTGCCTCCTCTGGCATCATTGCATGCTCCATCTCCGAATGGGAGAAAATGAAGGAGAAATAGGTTGCTGTGGCGCATGATGGAGGGCGCCTCATAGGTGTTGTTCCCAGCTAGCCATGGCTCTGGCCACCTGGATCCGGTCTTCAGCAGGGGTTGGAGAACTGCACTGGCCTTACCTTGGGGGTAAGAGTAAGGGTCAGCGCCAGCTGGTGGACACCGGGGGATGGGGCTGGGGGCTCCCTCCAGAGGTAGGGGGCGGCAGCAACAGGGAGCACAAAATAATAGCAAAAAAAAAATCCTTTTCTAATGGAACTCTAGCCACTCAGGACAGTGGATACAGTTCACTGTCTACACTCTGGCAGGTCTGATGGAGATGGTGAGTCATCAGAAGTCTTCAGACTAAGCTCCTCCCTCCACCATAGTAGTAGTAGTATGTCCTCTGGCACTACCCTGTGACTTCAGATCTTTGTTTCTGCTGGACGGTCAGGTCTTCTCCTTTGCATCGCAGCTTTGTAGTGCTGAAGGATTTTCGAGTTTTATTCGATTTTTTTCATGTGAATCTTAGACGGTTTCATTCTGCATTCAACATTAAAGTTGATCTTCCTGGACATAAGTCTCCACCACTCATTCACACTATTGGGGATCTGCGCCGGAGGCACTAGGACCCAGCGGGAGCAAACTTTTTGCTGGAGGGTCGGCGCCAGAGATGGAGCCGCGAGGAATGGCGCAGCAAACCTCAACTCGTGCGGTAATGACTATATCGGCGTCGACCCTCCAACCGCCCAGTTCCTTTTTTTCCGCCATCGAGTGCGCTTCAGTGACGACGTCGCTCGCCCTCCGGGAGTCAAACTTCAAACTAGCAGCATAGTTTTCAGTTTTGTTATTTTGTAGTAATATCTCGATAAGCATCGCTTAAGTTTATTCTTATTTAAAAAAAAAAAAAAAAAAGTCTCAGCCTACTTTGACGGAGCTCTACTATGAGCAGGTCAGGTGACGGTAGGGAGACTTTGTATGAAAGCTGTTCAGTCAGTCGGCTGGGTCCGTCCACCTTCTCCGAAGGGGGTCTGACAATGGTCAGTCCAATGCCTGAGGGCCGGCGGTCCCCAGGAGGCATAAAAATAAATGGTGCATTCTCGGCACCGTTTGGCCTTGAGCTCTTCTTGACCCCTGAGTCAAAAAGAAGGCATCACTAGTCGCCCTCTGATGTGTCTGCGCGTAGGCGGTCGGTTATTGGGGCCAGTTGCCGATCTCCTCCTTCGGAGTCGCCAGCTTCTGTTTCTGGTAGCCGACGTCTTCGACATCGGAGCCCTACCCCGCCCACAGGTAGGTCTTTAGATGAGCAGTTTCATCAGTGGACCGGTATTATGAAGCAGTGGGCTTGGAGGTTGGTTCAGCTACCTGGCTCGGTCACTCAGGGACCTTCAGGCTTCTTGGGAGACCAGGTAGGGCGGTTGAGCTTCCCTGGTCACGTGGCACAGTCTTCGGTGCTGTCGACTCCGCGCTTAGGTGCCCCCCCCCACATGGCTGCGGCGCAGGGGGCCACACCGATGCCTTTATCTCCTGCTCTTCTTCCCTCCTTACCTTCAAATCCTGTTTTTCAGAGTCTTGGAGTGTTTTAGGTACCCTCGGCGTCGACGGCACACTTGGCGCCAGTGCATCTGTCAGCGCCATCCTCGGCACCGTGCGTGGTGCCGTCCTCGGCGCCGCGCAGCCTCTCAGTGCTGTCTTTGGCGCCATGTGGGTCCTCGGCGCCCGATTTCAAGCGCTGTGGGTCCTCGGCGCTGTTCTCAGTGCAGGCGCTTTTGCCGCCAGACACCTCCGCAGTGCCGGCTCTCAGGGCGCCTTCCGCTTTCAGGACTCTCCTTTCACTCTTTTCCTTCATCCCTTCCACTGATTTTCACTCCTTTCCTGTCCATACAGTTCTCCCGGACTGTCAGGAGATGACATTGAGCCTGACCCAGACCTTCGGCTGGGTGATGAAGTGGAGGAAGCAGGATCTATTACTGCTGCAGAGCCTGTGGTCGAGGACCTGTCCTTTAAGTCTCTGCTGAAAAATTTGATTTCCACTCTTTCTCTCCAGACTACAGACATCGATCCTGGGAAATTGTTAAGACTCCAATACCTTCATGCTCCGGAGATCCCTACGGATTTGACTTCTCTGGTTCAGCCTTCCTTCGAGACGGTGTCTCAAATGGTATGGAATAATCCTGCTCTCACCCTTTCGGTGGCTAAATACATAGATAGGAAATATTCAGCCCCCAAGGATCGACCCATCTTGGCGTCTCAAGCCTTTGCGGATCCTATTGTAGTCCTGGCAGAGAATGATGAGGTCGTTCTTCCCCAAACTACTACAGCTCGACCTATTAACAAAGAATCTCGTAAGATAGACACCTTAGGTAAGAGAGTCTTTGCTGCTTCCACCCTAAGTATGCGTATTGCCAGCTACCAAGGCTATTTCTCCCAATATGAGTATATCCTGTGGCACTCTATCAAACAGATGGTTGAAGCTCTACCGGAATCAGATACAAAGCCTGAGCTTCTTCAAACCATTACCAGAGGTATTGAATCTAATAACCAGCAGGTTAAAGCAGCTATGGATGCTTTCGACACTGCTTCCCGTACGGTGGCTGCTGGTATTTGTACCCGCCGTCATTCTTGGCTGCGCACTTCAGGCTTCTCGAATGACGCGCAGCAGCAGGTAATGGCGTTGCCTTTTGATGGTGCATATCTTTTCGGTCATCAGGTAGAACAAGCTCTAGAAGCTACACAAAAGACTAGGTCAGCCATTAAGCTGGCCCGACCTCCTCCTGTCCCCTCTCGAGGGAGTGTCAATAACCGCCAGTTTCATAACCATCAGTCCTTTCGAGGCAGAGGAAGTTTCCATAAAAGTCAACCTGCCCAACCTCAAAAGAAGACACAACAGAAAGCGCAAGGGCCCAAAGCGCCCAGCGCCACCTTATGAGTTGCTGGCACAAGTCCCATCTCAACTGCCCGAGGTGGACTTTTCCTCACCGGTGGAGGTTGTCTGATGCACTTCTACAACCAATGGAAGTCCATAACCTCAGACAAATGGGTCCTTCAGATAATTAGCGAGGTATTCACTCAATCTTGTGGAGACCCCTCCGGATCGTCCTCCCAAACGACAGCCCAGGCTGTCAACCCTTCAGTCAGACCTTCTCGCCGCCAAGATTCAGGGCCTTCTGAACAACAGGGTAGTAGAAGTAGTGCCGCTGCATCAACGGAACACAGGGTTCTACTCCCATTACTTTCTGGTTCCAAAGAAGTCTGGGGGCATGCGCCCCATTTTGGATCTCAGAAAGCTAAACAAATTTCTCCCCAAGGAGAAATTCAAAATTATTTCTCTAGGAACCTTGTTACCTTTGCTTCATCAACACGACTGGCTAGCCTCCCTAGACATGCAGGATGCTTACCAGCACATTTCTATTCACCCAAAGCATCACAAATTCCTGAGGTTTGTGGCTCTGGGACAACATTATCAGATCAGAGTCCTGCCCTTTGGGCTATCCTCGACGCCGTGGGTTTGTTACAAAGTGTTGTGCAGTTCTCGCGGCGCACCTCAGAAAGGTCGGAATACGGGTGTTCCCTTATCTGGACGATTGGCTTCTGGCAGGCCCTTCCAGGCAGGGAACTCTTGACTCCGTAGAGATGACCTCTTGCTTTCTCACGTCCATGGGAGTTCTGCTAAACTTAAAAAATCGCAGTTGCAGCACTCCCAGAGGCTCCTTTTTATAGGGACTCTTCTGGACTCCTCCTGTGCGAAGGCTTTTCTTCCAGAGGACAGAAGGAATGATATCCTTCAGATGGCCCATCACATCAGGGAAAACAACTCAGTCCCAGCTCTCTCGATGCAACAGATGCTAGGCCTCATGGCATCCTCGGTGTTCACTGTACCCATAGCACGTCTGCACATGAGAACTACTCGTGGATGCTGAGTACTCAGTGGTCCCAACCACTCACCCAGAGTCCTTTCCCATCAACGTGACAGAACCTCTAAAGAGGTCGCTCACCTGGTGGACTCAGAGCAATCTCCAAGGGTACCCCTTTGCTCCTCTGGATCATCAGATTTCCATTACCACAAGAGCATCCCTAATGGGGTGGGGAGCTCACTGTCAGTCTCTCCATACTCAGGGTACGTGGGCTCAGGTTGAGTCCCAGCTTCACATAAATGTCCTAGAGATGAGAGCCATCCTTTATGCGGGCCGAGTGTTGAAGGACATTCTCTGTCACAAGAACATTCTCCTTCAAACAGACAACAAAGCAGTGATGTACTACATCAACAAGCAGGGTGGTGCTCACTCTTACCCCTTATGCAGGGAGGCGATGAGAGTGTGGTAATGGTGCTTGGAGCACAAGGCTCTAATTCAAGTGGTCTACCTACCGTGAATACAGAACGAACTGGCAGACCGTCTCAGCAGAACAGAGACAGATCCTCACGAGTGGTCTCTCGACTCAACCATAGTTCAGTCACTATTCAAAGAGTGGGGAACTCCAGACCTGGACCTTTTTGCATCCCCACTCAACGCAAAACTGCCTCTTTTCTGCTCCAGAAATCCAGGGCCTGGCATTTTCTGTCAGGATGCGTTCAGGCTGCAGTGGACAAAACGCTTTCTTTACGCCTTTCTCTCTCTTCCTCTAATTCAGAGGGTACTCCTCAAGTTCGAATCCCGGGGGGGACAAAATGATACTCATTGCTCCCTTCTGGCCCCAACAGCTGTGGTTTCCACTACTCAACAATATGTTGGCAGTTCCTCCAAGACCACTCCCCCTACAATCGAACCTTTTGACTCAGGGTCCGGTGGTCCATCCCAACCTGAGATCGCTTCACCTTCACACTTGGCTCCTGAAGAGGTAGAAGTAAACCAGTTCAATGTGTCTCGAAGGGTTTCAGATATTCTTCTGGCTGCGCGGAAGCCAGCCACTCGGAAAACTTACACAGCCAAGTGGAAGCGTTTTTCGCTCTGGTGTGCAAAGTCCTCTTTGAATCCCTTTTCCTGCCCACCAGATAAAGTTCTGGAGTACCTCTTAGACCTCTCAAATTCAGGTCTACAGTACTCTACAGTCAGAGTTCACCTTAGTGCCATTTCAGCGTATCATGAGCCATTTTTTTCCTTAACACTGGCTCAGTTACCTGTGGTTAAGAGGTTTCTTAAAGGAATTCTGCATACCAGACCTCCTACAAGACGTCCAGTTGCAGCCTGGGACATTAATCTTGTGCTGTTTATTTATTTATTTAGATTTCCCCTTGTCAATCTTCACCATTCATTACTGCTTGGGTTAAGCTGGGGCACGCACCCGCTAGGGGAGTTGTTTTTTGTTTTTTTTTTTTTTTGGAGTCGGCTCCAGCGCCGCCTCAGGCTTTCAACGTGCTGCGTCATGCGCGAGCGTGCTGACGGTGCCGCAGACTCCTCCTCTATCTCAGTTCTGTTTCTCCCACCGTCGAGGCTGCACCTGCTGTCAGTGGCCGAAATAGTTTAACGGTACCTCGTAATCCTTCAAGACTCCTCGTTTTTCCTCAGTGACTCGTCGGCCGTTTACCGGTAAGACCGTTCTTATTTTCTATCAACGGCACAGTAGCTTTTTGCAGTTTTTGCCTTGTTTAGTTCAGCATCATGTCAGGTTTGGGAGCAAAGCGCCAGTCAATGGGCATTGCCCCTATGAGTTAGTGCTCCTGTGGCGCATTCTCCGTCTGGACGGCATGATGTCTGTCTCCGTTGCCTGGGACCCAACCACGACATGGGCGCACGGCGCCTGTTTCTCCATGGACTGTCGTGTCCTCCCGAGTCCGTGCGTTCAAGATCGGCAAGGCCCACGAACCTTGAGGGACAGCGTCGCTCCAGGGATTCCCAGGTAAGGTCTGTAGGCCCTTCTTCGGGTCCCCTCCCGGGCCTACGGTCCGTGGAGGAGGAGGCTTCCTCCTCTTCTCTTGCCCGAAGAGAAGCTTCTCTGCGGTGTCGGAGCATCGTCCCTCCGGGGCTGTGATGGGACTCGACCTCCTCAGTGCAGGCTCCCCAGTGTCGAGGCCCGCGCCTGCTGGGCCCGGCAGTGGACCTCGACGCCGCCCTCCGGCACCGTTTCAGATCCGCGCGGTGATCAAAACGGAGCGGTTTTGCACTCCTAGCAGCACGGGTTGAGTTCCGGCGCGCGGGGTGGCGTCGTGAACTAACTGACACCGCAGGGGAGCCCGGGCTGGGCCTAGCGGTTGCGGCTGGGCCAGGGTCATCCGGCGCCGTCTCTGGCACCGGCGCCGTTTCTCCGGGGACCCCTGGGGTTGCCAGCATCAAGGTTCAGCTGGTCTCTTCCTCTTTGGAGGTCGATGACTCGGACGTGGACCCATCCTAGCAACCTGACTCTTCGGAGTCGGGGTCCCCAGTGGCACGTGGTGCTAGGCGATACAGTGGGCCCCTCCTGCTGTCCATGCTCCCGTCCTCCCGAGGGCTCGGCTACCCAGGTCCAGGCGTGGGGTGGGGACAGGGGGGCTCTCCTCCTGGGCCTGAGACAGCTCCCTTCGGTGCTGTTACTGCCTCTCGGGGTTGGAGAATGCTGAGTGGAGGAGGCTCTTGGAGTCTGAGGGGCGGGGGCGGTCGTCGTGGTCTCTGACAGCCACCCTCGTGGGGTGGCTAGGGCGTAGCGCTGAGCCCCGCTTTCCCCTCTTGGGCCTCGGGGTCCCCTCCGGTGGCGTTGCTGCGGACTGCCCTTCTGGATCCATGCAGTCCCAGGTTTGTCACAGGGGAGGATCCCCTTCTGGGCTCTTCCAGGTTTCGCATCTCCAGGGTTCCGTTTTGCGACCTGGTCTTCTTGTCTGGAATCCTGCCAGCTCGGGCTCCGTTCTCCGGATTTCAGAGCCCTAGCAGAGGTCAGTTGCCTCTTCGTAGGTGCCCATCTTCAGTACCTCTGCAGCCACCCCCCGCTCTTCCAGGCCATGTCGGTCCTACGGGTCCGTTATCCTGGGAGCAATTCAGAGGTTCTGCGCCGGCCTTCCCCTCATATGTTAGGTATATGCATGAGCGGGTCTTTCGCCTCTCCCCACCGCCGCAGGAATCTTCTGGACACTCGAGCTCTCCATCATCCTCGTCTCCCTCCTCTGAGGGAGAGGAACCCCTTACTCATATCTCCTCCGATGCTGATTTCACTGAATATCAGCGATTCCTTTCGAGGATGGTGAGTGATCTTCGAATCTCCTACGTTAGGCGAGACAATACCGAACGGGAGATGCGGGAATTCCTTGGAGAATTCAGTGCCCAGCACCTGGTGGTACCTTCCTGACCTATCCCCTTCCAGGAGGCGTCTATCCGTTCCTGGCAGTCGCCCCTTCTCCAGCCCCGGCAGACTGTCGACAGAAGGTAGGTTGCGCCCTGAATCCCTAGGTACCCTTCCCAGCCCGCCCTCGGGTTTGGTATACCTAGAGACTCCTTCCAGGCGCCGCGTAAGGCAACTGGCCGTCCACGGTTCCTACATTCGACCGGTGGGGGCGAAGAGTGTTCTCTTCCTCTCGTATGATGACTTGCATTGCGTCACATCAGGCTCATCCGCTGCCTACAGTAGGCATCTGTGGTGATGCTCTCTCAGCTCTTAGCATCAATGCCTGATACAGAGCAAACCAGACAGGCTATTGCCCTCTCGCTATAGGCCTGGAGCTGGCAAGACACCAAGCAGGGCATCTTATGGCGCCAATGAGGTGGCTTCCAGGCTTGCGGGGACAGCGATCTGCATTAGGCGGACGGCATGGCTCCGTCTATCAAGGTTGTCACCCCTGGCCTGGCGTAGGGTGATTCGCTCCACCTTCCGGGGGAACCGTCTTTTTTCCTCCAGAGCTAGGAGACTTCTGCAGGGGCTTCCTCCGTCTCCCCATCCTCGGGGGGCACCTCCTAGCTCTTCTCCCACATAGGCTTTTCTCTGGATTAGCCCAGGGTCCTCCCCTTCTGTTTCTCACCAGCAGGAGGCTGGGGGTCTTGTTCCCTCAGGGTTCTACCCCCCCTTTTTTTTGGGGGGCTTGGTACTCACCTAAGCAGTAATGAATGGTGAAGATTGACAAGGGAAGATATGAAAATTACGTAATTCTTGATCTTCTGTTGTATCTTCACCATTCATTACTGATACCCACCCACCTTCCCCTCAGTGGCCTCCTTCTGTGGCGTCTCCCCCTCCCGTCTCGTTCCTCTTCCTTCCCTTGGCCTTTATGCCAAAAAAAAAAAAAAAAAACTTTCTGTTTTCCATTCTTAGTGAATGGATCCCCTTTTTTCCTCAAGGTAAAGAGGAACGAGCATGGTTGTACTTTCTCTAATTCTGCGGGAACTCTTTCTGACCGCCCTTAGGGTGCGATTCCTAAATACCTTCTTTAGGTTATGCAGTTTCCCAGCTTAAGAGGCCATGTTCTGACACGGCCTCGGCAAAATTTAGAATCCCCCTGGCAGGTATTATTTTGAGCTCTTCCAGCTGCTGATTGAACTTGTCAGCTCTGAGCGTCTGCTTGCCTTGCTTTAGGGAGTCTGATTGAGTTCCACTCTATCTTTCATACAAACTGCCTTCGTGAAGGCATAGTCTTTCCCATACACTGCTGTGTTAGCACTTAACAGGGTGCTAAGGGACTTAGTCCCCTTCCTGGGTGGGCGCTCTTCCCAGAACAGGTTCTGCCTGGGCAGTCTAAGAGCCTTCAGCTGGGATGTAGGGACTTGGCATGGTGAGAGTTCAGAGATGTTGCCATCATTCGAATCTGTTCAGGTGGTTTGGTTGAACCTCCCCTCAGTCCTAGCAACTGGGATTCTTGCTCCCTTGTTAGTCTCGAGCCTATAAGCCTCTCAACCAATGCTCGATGGGCACTGTTCTCCCTCTCAACATACCTCTTTTTCTTCTTCTTCTTCTACTTTCCCTTTCCTTCGCTCTGTTCCTCCCCTAGAGCCGCCCCAGAAAGGAGGCCCTGCAGTCCCTTAGGGTAGGAATTCTCTCTCCTCTGTCTATTCTCTACCGGCTTATTCCTTTTTCAGTTTATATTCTTTCCTTTTTCTATCCCTCGGTTCTCTTGCCTTGCTTTCCTTTTTTCTTACCCTTTATTTTCGCCTCTCTGGCTACCAGAACTGTGATAGAGGAGGAGTCTGCAGCACCTAACAGCCACCCCTCGCGCATGACGCAGTATGTCGCGCTCGAGAGCAGCGCCGTTGGAGCCGACTCCAAAAAAAAAAAAAAAAAACCTCCTGTAGCTGGTGCGCGCCTCCGGCTTAACCCAAGCAGTAATGAATGGTGACGATACAAGAGAAGATCAAGAATTACGGTAGGTACGTAATTTTCATTTTTGTTGACCGGTTAAGTGCACTAGACAAATCCTGCCTATTTTCAGCCACCCGGGAGGGGATACAGATGAATGCCAACTGACCTTGAACCAGATTAAGCTGTTGGTGGTATTTTTAGTGAATGAGGGAAATTTGGCCAGGACACTGGGGAAATTCCCCTACTCTTTTCGATAAGTGCCATGGGATCTTTAACATCCACCTGAACTACCACCAATCCAGGCAGATGGGACCTCGGTTTAACGTCTCATCCGAAAGACGTGCTAGACATGCTCACTCAGAAACCTTTCGAACCTCTGGCTACCTGTGAGCTAAAATTTGTCACCTGGAAAGACTGCCTTCCTAGTGGCCATTACCTCAACCCGCAGGGTCTCCGAGATACATGCCCTGGTCACAGACCCTCCGTATACTGTGTTCCATAAGGACAAAGTAGTCCTTAGGACTAATCCTAAATTTCTTCCTAAGGTTGTATCAGAATTTCATCTAAACCAACCTTTGGTCCTTCCCTCTTACTTTGCGGACTTCCAAAATGAAGGAGAACGTTCTCTTCATTCCTTGGATGTTAAGAGAGCTTTGAGTTTCTATCTAGATAGAACCAAGGACTTTCACAAAGCCCAACAGCTGTTTGTTTCCTTCAGCGAGACCCGGCTTGGTCAACTCGTCGCTATTAGATGTATCTCAGCATGGTTAGTGGCATGCCTTTGCCACTGCTATTCCGTGGCGCAGGTTAATTTGGAGGGCAGGGTTTACACTCACTCTACTAGAGCGGTCGCGGCATCCCTGGCAGAAATTCGCAACGTGCCCATTGCAGATATTTGCAACACGGCCACCTGGAGCTCAGTGCATACTTTCGTTAAACATTATGCACTGTATGTCCATGCCAGACGACATTCTTCCTTTGGCAGAGCCATCCTTAATGGACTTCTGCCCTAGAAACGTGAGCTCTTGGTCTCTCCTGCCGCCCTCTCGGGGGATTATTAGCTCGGTACTCTCCCAATAGTGTGGTGGAGACTTATGTTCAGGAAGATATGAAAATTACGTACCTACCGTAATTCAAACAACATGAAGTCTTGCTATATTATGACATATGCAGTATAACCCCAGGTTAGAACTGCTCCGGAGGTGAAAGAGTTAACTTCCATGCAGGGCATGGAATCTTGAGCGCGAGCTCGGTTGAACACTCTGTCTGTTGAAGCTCAAACTTAAACTGTCAGATTCTTTACTCCGCCTCACTGAACAGTCGCTCGGAGATTCCTCCTTCTTTCGGTTTGTTTGTCGGTTTTAAAGTGTAATTCTGGTTTATTTTACGAATTTAACTAATCGCCGGTTCAAGCTCTGTCTGTGGTATTGTAAGTAATAGATAGGCTTATTTATTATTTTTCTTCTGTGTGGAACTTGTAAATGTCTTTTTCGGTTCGGTTTGAACCGATCAGAGGGGTTTTAAAATTACTTTCTAGCCCTTTAGAGTGCGGTTCCCGGTTCTTATCGGTTCTAAAAAAAATGGATTTTATTACGTTTTTTTCCACGACCCGTGACACGGTTGGGAACCGATAAGAGAGTCTTGCTTGGTGGGTTGCCATTAACGGGCAAGTTTGGTTAGGCTGGCACTATGTCTGAGAAACCCAAAAGAAAAACCGGACCCACTGGGTTTCAACACTGTGGCTGTCCTCTGTGGGGAAGCCTTTGCCAAGGCTGACCCACACACCATTTGTGTATATTATCTGGGGTATGACCACCTCAATGCAGACTGCCAGATTTGTAAGAATTTTCCTGCTGCCACCGTGGAAATAACAGTTGGTAGGCTCAGGGAAAGGGAGGCCAAAAGTCCGCTGACCGGATGGCCAGCCGGTTCGGTTCAACGAACCTGAGAAGTGCCCTCTGACCAGGCGATGCTTCCTACAGACAACGAAGAAACCAGCTCTGAGGAGCGGTTCCAACTAAAAGGGCTAGAAGGTCAGCTAGTTTGGAGCCAAAAGTTCTTTCTCCAACCGCTGAGGAAATAGCCAAAGCTATTCAAATTGTCCAGTCTCTTTCCCCAGTTCCGTCCGAACCGGCACCATTGGGCAGCGCCCGGTTCGGTCGGTTCCCTCAGTTCAAGATTATGATTTTGAAGATTTTTATGAACCAGGGGAAGGGGAGGAGGGGTACGAGGAGAGTGAGTGTGATTTTGACAGTCTGGATGTGCCCATTGAACCGGACATCTCTCCAGACAGACCCTCAGGAGTATCCCCTCCCAGGCTATCTGAGTCCCCTTCTCATTTTTTGTTTTACAAGAAAGTTGCTGGCACTCTGCAACTCCCTGTTGAGGAAGCTGTTGATGATCAAGAAGAGCCTGATTTTGTGGAGATGATGGATATTCCAGAGTCTAGGAGACTGTCTATTCCCTTGCATAAATCTTTTAGGAAACAGACAGTAAAAATTCTGAAAACTCCTCATTCTATCCTCCTGTGGATAAAAGATGGACAAGAGGTATGCTTTATCAGGCTCTGATCACGGAGTTCCTATCTCAGCAGTGCAGCCATGTGGGGTAGTGCAGGCTGCAGCCTGTGACAAGGCTAATATTCCTCTAGCCTCTCACCCTCCTGAAAAGGATTCCAGGAGGATGGATGCCATGGCAAAAAACAGTACATGGCAGCATCTTTGGGACTCAGACAGGCAAATTATATGGCACATGCAGCTAGGTACCAGAAATCCAGGTGGGATACTGTCCCTGCCCTAGCAAAACAGGCCCTGAACAGCTTGCCAGGAGCTGGAGCAGGTGGCTGCGGATGGTATGAGGCATCCAAGGTGCAGTTTCATGCTGCTGTGGACTCTAATGATGTTTCATCTAGAGTTATGGCTACATCTGTGTCTCTTCAGAATGGCCTGGCTCAGATGTACTGCCCTGTCACAGGATACCCAGTCTAAGGCTATGGATTTTCCTGTTGTGGGAAATTCTCTAGTTGGGGAGCAGACAGAGAATTATATGAAGAAAATGGACGAGTAGGGACCACCTATAGGGTGCACAGAGCCAAGAAAGGCAAGTCACTCCTCAAAGGCAGCATGTCAGGGGCAGGGCAGGCCTTTTCATAGGCCGTTTACCAAGCCCAGGCCTCCTCTTCTGCTTATGCCCAGAGGGGTTCTTTAGAGGAAGGGGCAGAAGGGGCTCTAGTAAGCCTGCTTCTACCCCTAAACCCAAAGCCCTGCAAACAGGCTCCCTGATGGGGTAGCCAGGCCATTCTCCACTACCGTAGGGGGCAGGCTGGCTTACTTTGTCCAGGACTGGAAGTCTTTAACATCAGACAGGTGGGTCCTGGAAGTAGTAAGCCAGGGACTGGTTCTCAGCTTCAAAAATTTCGAAGATGAGAGCCAGATCTTTCCACCTGCAAACCCATCAGAGGCACTTGCCCTGGAAGCAGAACTTTCTTCCCTCCTGGCTCTCAGAGCTGTGGAAAGGGTTCTACCCATACACCAGGGCAAAGGGTTGTACTCCAGGTACTTTCTTACCCCAAAAAAGACAGGAGAATGGTGGCCCATTCTGGATCTCGGGTATCTAAACAAGCACCTTTTAAAACCAAAGTTCAAAATGGTGACCCTGGGGATTATTTTACCTTCTCTAAGGCCAGGGGACTGGCTAGCCTCCCTGGACCTCAAGGATGCCTACTTCCATGTTCTCATCAGAAGCTCCCATCGAAAGTACCTCAGATTCGAACTGCCCTCAGGCCATTACCAGTTCAGAGCAATGCCCTTCGGCCTCTCCTCGCTCCAAGGGTGTTCACAAATGCCTGGCAGTAGCAGTTGCTCATTTAAGAAGGCAAAGATTGCCATCTTTCCTTATCTGGACGACTGGCTCATTGTAGGCCAGTCTCCAGAACAGGTCAAACTGCATTTACAAGTAACCCAGCAGCTGCTTACGTCTCTAGGTTTCCTTCTCAATCTTCCAAAGTCAGTTCTGGAGCCTGTCCAGCTTCTTACCTTAATAGGCGCAGAACTGAACACAAAAGAAGCCAGAGCCTTTCTTCCTCTAGAGAGAGCAAGGACCCTGGTGTCTCTGGCCTCCTCTTTCACCCTGCAGGTCTCTCGACCAGCAAGGCATTTTCTACAGTTCCTGGGGCACATGGCTGCTTCTACAGCAGTAGTGCAGGGAGTGAGATTTCAGATGAGGGACATTCAGTTCCATTTGAGAGCCTTTTGGTCTCAAAGGACGGATCCCCTAACCAAATTGATTCCAGTGACTCGAACCCTGATCCAGGCCCTTCAGTGGTGGCAGGATCAGAACAATCTGAGACAGGGGTTCCCTTCACTCCCCAGTCTCATTCCTTGACCCTTACTACAGATGCATCCCTCTTGGGGTGGGGAGCTCACATGGGCGACCTTTCCACCCAAGGGCTGTGGTCCCTCAGGAATCCCTGCTCCACATCAATTTGCTGGAGCTCCAGAGCAGTTTTCTAGCACTCCAGTTTTTCCACATCTGTCCAGAACAAGGTAGTTCAGGTCAGAACAGACAATACCACTACAGTGTGGTACATCAACAAGCAAGGGGCACTCGGTCTCTGACCTTGCGCGCAGAAGCAATGAAGTTGTAGTCTCTGGCTTATTCTCTGAACGCCTCCCTCACGGCAGTTCACCTCCCAGGCAAGGACAATGTCTAGCGGATGCTCTCAGCAGGATTTCCCAGGGCCATCACGAATGGGCACTGGATCCCCCTAGTACTAGGTAATATTTGCCAGATGGGGCACTCCGCAAATAGATCTCTTTGCAGCCCCAGACAGTCACCAACTCCCCTTTTTGCTGCAGGCCCCCAGTGTTGGGCTCAGTCCCTCTGGATGCCTTCCTTCTCAGTTGGGAAGGGAAGTTTCTCTATGCTTTTCCCCCCTTCTTTTCAAAGTGCTAGTCAGAATCAGATCTCAATCCTGCAAGATGATCCTGATTGCTCCAGATTGGGCCAGGCAGCCCTGGTACCCACTCCTCATGTCCTTAGCAGTCCACCCTCCCGTATGTCTTCCCAGGAATCACAACCTGTTAACCTGTGCCCAGGGGAGAGTTTGGTATCAGAACCTCAAATCTCTCAATCTCAAGGCTTGGCTCTTGAAGAGTTAGAGTTTGCTGACCTACACCTTTCTCAAGGTGTATTGGATATCTTGAAGGCCTCTAGGAAGCCTTCCACCAGGGCTACCTATAATTCAAAATGGAAGAGATTTTCCATATGGTGTGCTGGTAAACATATTTCCGCAGAATCTGCTGGTGTGCCCACGATCCTGGATTATTTGGTGCATTTGAATTCCTTGGGGCTGAGACCAGCTACCCTAAAAGTGCACTAGGCAGCTGTGTCTGTCTTCTTGTCAGCAGGTAAGCCCTCTTCTTTATCAGCTCACCATGTGTTCTCCAAGTTTTTTAAATGTTGCTTCACACTAATCCCCCGTTCAGGGATCCTGCCCCTGCTTGGGATCTTAATATTTGCATCGCTCAGTTTATGCAACCCCCTTTTGAGCCATTGTCTTCAGCAGAGCTGAAGTACTTGACTTGGAAAACTGTGTTTCTGGTAGCCATCACCTCTGCCAGGTGCATAAGTGAGCTACAAGCCTTGTCAGTGGAGCCTGATTTTTATCTCCTTTCATAGAGATAAGGTAGTCCTCAGGACTAACAGGAAGTTTTTGCCTAAGGTGGTTTCAGACTTTCACCTTAATCAATCCATGTCTCTTCCTGTGTACTTCACTGACCGTTCCTCCTCTGGTGAGAGGAGATTGCACAGTTTAGATGTCAAAAGAGCCCTTAGTTACTATATAGAGCGTACCAAGGTCACAGGTTGAATCCCTCCAATTGTTAGTCACTTATGGTGAGGTTGGTAAGGGAAACCTGCCACTAAAGATCCATTGCCAGGTGGATTGTCTCTTGTATCCAATTCTGTTCTGAAAAACTGGGTAAGGTTCTTCCCTCAGGCCTGAGGCTCACTCTACCAGAGGTACAGCTGCGTCTCTGGCTGCTGCCAGGGACATTCCTATCCTAGAGATATGTCAAGCAGCTACCTGGAAAACAGTTCACACTTTACTAAGCATTACTCCTTGGATATCCAGGCTAGGAGTGATGCTCGATTTTCTACAGCTGTGCTCGAGCCTATTTCCCAAGTAGTTCTGTCCCTCCTCCATGGAGGTACTGCTGTGTAGTCTGCATATGTCATAATATAGCAAGACTTCATGTTGTTTGAAGAAAAAATTACTCACCTTAGTAATGTTGTTTCTTCTAATGGAGTCTTGCTATATTATGACCTCCTCCCAGCCTGCCCCTCTCAGAACCTCTGTTTTTGGGATGTGGGTGGGCAGTGCAATGTTGGCACTTCTTTGATGCCCATTTTATTTCACCCTTCTAGGGTGCTTAGGTGTTATGCTTAAATTTTCCTTCTTGAATCCCCAACTTGAGTCTTTGTTTTGGGATCAAGAACAAAAGGTGTTTTTGTAGTTAGTAGCCAGTGGCTAGTGTAGGTTCACACTTCCACACAGAACCTTAGTGAGTTTTTGCTCGTAAAGATCTGACAGTTTAAGTTTGAGCTTCAACAGACAGAGTGTTCAACCGAGCTCGCGCTCAAGGTTCCATGCCCTGCACGGAAGTTAACTCTTTCACCTCCGGAGCAGTTCTAACCTGGGGTTATACTGCATATGTCATAATATAGCAAGACTCCATTAGAAGAAACAACATTACTAAGGTGAGTAATTTTCTCTTCTTGATCTTCTTGGACGAGTCTCCACCACTCTTTCACACGCCCACCCTCCGTCCCCTGAGCTCACCTCTGTTGTTAGTCTTCACTCTCTCAAATCTTTAGGCTGTGAAGACTTCTTTGTTGACCCTTCTTATACGGGTCGCCCGGACTATCTTATGTCCGGTTTTTGATTAGGCTATCCTTCTAGGTTAGTTATGCTGCACCTCCTCGGTAAAAAAAGGTACTGAGGCGGTTGGAGGGTAGACGCCGAGATAGTCATTACCGCACGAGCTGAGGCTGTTCCTCGCGGCTCCATCCCAGGCGCCGACCCTCCGGCAAAAAGTTTGCTCCCGCTGGGTCCTAGTGCCTCCGGCACAGATCCCCAATAGTGTAAATGAGTGGTGGAGACTCGTCCAAGAAGATCAAGAATTACGGTAGGTACGTAATTTTCATTTCCTGCATCTTCTGGCTCCACTTCACGATTGAGATCAGCGATGGAAAGCAAGAAACCATGGTTTAAATTCTGCCCCAGGCATAGGTAGAAGATGTTCGCCATGGATTCACACGACACGCGCTTATACTGCATGGGTGAGCAACACAACAGCGTAGGTTTCAGTCTCTGCCATATCATGCTGCCAGCGTCCATTGAAGGTCAGAAGGCCAGACTGACCCTAGCATGGCCAAAAGGCCACAAAAAAAGCCTGAGCAGCGGCTGGGCCTACTACTCAGCTTGCGGTCATGAAAGAAAAGGCAGCGGCTGTTGTTACTCGTAAGTCTTGTTACTGCTCCTGGCTGGGGCCAGCATTAAAGGATCATTCTCTGACAATTTCAGGGAAATGTGTGTGGCCCTCCACACCTCCAGTGAGAGCCCTTTGCAGTGTAGCAAAAAAAGCACAAAAGGCAGCATTGCTACTGTAACCTGGGTGCCGTGTAACAACGGGCTACTACTGCTGCCTGTTGAGCTCCAAACTGGTTTAGGGGCCTGGGCTCTGTTGTTTTTGTTTTGTTTTTGTTTGTTACTTTTCCACCCACTCCAGGCAGGGGCTCGGTTGCGGCCTGCCGACCATCCAGGGCTCCAGTACCGTCCTCCCCCCATCGCGAGAGATAATGCAGTATAGCACTGGGGGGTGTTTTTTTTGTTTTTCAGAGTTTTCCCCCACCCCAGAGCACGGAGGTGTGGCATGCAGTGACGTCAGTGGTAGTGCTGCACGCGCTCCCACATACAACATGCTGGACGTCTGCCACAGTCTTTCCTGCCCTTCTTGTGTGGTACGGCGCTGACACCCAGCCACCTCTAGGGATGAGGCATGCAGCGGATGTGTTCCCCCCCCCCCCCGAGGAGGAGGAGAGCAGACCGTGGGTTGCTCAGTCCTCCTTCCCCAGACGGCCCTCCAGTGGCCCAGGCTCGCTCCCGAACCTAGGTCGACAGTGTCACGAGCTGTAGCCTTACTGCTGCGCTAATGAGCCGACATCTGGACTCTGTTTGGATGATAACAAGTGGGGGTTCTTTCCCGGATAAATAAATAAATAGCACAGTGCGTCTACCCAGAGTAAATTATAGTGGGCCAGATATTGGTGTAATACAACCCTCTGGGATATTGTACCTAGCTACTTCCCCTTCCAGTCACCAGACATACCAAATATCTCAAACAGTTGTAGTATTCCAAATTTATTATTAGGGCAAGGGGGATGGAAGATGCAAAAATAGAACAGTTGATAACATTTAATAACAGGCAACATACATAAACCGTAACAGTAACTGTTTCCACCTCCAACAACACCACCATGCCAAGAGCCCTCCTCCCCACTGGTACTAGTGTGCCCTAGCATCCAACTATCTACCCAGACAGAGATGGAGGCCTGTACATTGCTGCGGGTTGGCCAGCGTTGGTGCATTTGAAAATAGGACAACTGTGCTTTCTCTCCAGAACAGGGCATTCCCTGTATTTACTCACGGTTCTCAAATTCAGCTTTTACAGGGTCTGATGGGATTAGCAGATGTAGTCTGTTTCAGCTCAGCTGGGGCATCAAATAGTGAGGCTGGCTAATAGACGGCTTGACTGAAGCTCGAGTCTAGCATCTTGTCCCCTTCGGATTGTTGCAAGCTTTTGCAGCTTGTCACCCTCAGGTTGTTGATCTGTGGACACAAGATTAGGCCAGTCTCGGGGACCGGGGCCACACACCTACCCCACATGTCAAGGCTTCTGATTCTCAGGGGCAGATCTTAGGTACTGCCTAACAATGACAGTACCTGGCTGACTCCCCAGACCATTCTGGTTGGCATGAAGTCTCTTCCCAGACTTGGGTTCACACTGTCTCTCACTTTCTGTGGACAGCAGACACAACCCTTCTGTGGCATTTCTGATGTATACACAGGCTGATGGGGCAAACATTCTCTCAGCAGGGCTTCCACTTTTCTGACTGCAGTCCTTAACACTTTCTGACTCCCCAGGGAATGAGAAACACAGTGGGCTTTTCCCGATGCGGGTTTCAGTGTCTGGGACACACTTCAGTCTCTGGAAACTCAGTCCCTGTACTGAGTGAGGGCAGTGAAGCAGAATTATCTGCTTGAAACTGGAACTCTGGCAAACCTCCCTGCTGTCACTGTGGAAGCCTTGAGACAACTTCACAACATCTCTCTCACTCACTCATGGCTCCCCTCTTTCCTCAGAGAGACTCAGCCACAGTCTGTCACGAACAGCCTTCTTCCCCAACTGTCTCGGGGAAAACGCCACTTTCTGTGGAACAATTCAGCTGTCCATCACATAAATTAATATGCATTAGGATTCTTTGTTGACTCAGTCTTTGGTTGTCACTAAAAGTGCCAAGAATAATGTTCACACCCGCTTCCCAGGAGCCAGAACTACAGCCCTTGGAGCTCCTCGATCCCTGATTTGGCAGTACAAGATCAGGGGTTGAAAAGATGGCATGCATATAAATAGATGGTGCACAGTCCCAAGTTTGAACGCCTTAGAGCAGGCAAACTATGCAGTTTAAGTAATCACTGTTCCTCAGTCTGATAGCTGCTCCTATGTACTGTTATTCGGTTGTGGAATGGTCGCTAATAGAGTCCTGATCTGCCTGTCACTAGCACCATAGTACTAAATCCCCCTGCGGCAAGCAGAAACATATTCACTAAGCAGTCAAACATTTAAAGCAGCAGTACACATATATACAGTTATACATTTATTTACCGAACCCCACTCCTCTTCATTTCCCAAGAGGTGCATCCGAACCACTACGTATGTTCTGGGATCCTAGGAGTCGAAACACACTACAAGGGCTGACTTTATTCAGCAGGCACATGAATACACGCACAACCTGTGTGACAAATCACTGCTGTTACAGCACTAACTGCACTGTGTCACTAGATGGTGGAACTTCATTATTTACTCAGCTCCTCCACACCACAGGGCAAGCAGGCTCAGAAGGCTGACAGGAGTATCTTGAGGGCACCAGGGACCCAGAGCTGGCAGGACCAGACACTGGGAAGGCAAGCCTAATAAGCCCCACCCGCTGGGTTAGGGTTACACTACAGGTCATGGGACCGGGAGAGATCACACACTTCCCGCTACTTCGACTCCCTCGACTGCTTGGCCTTGGTCGAGTTCTCTGCGGTCGATGGGTTGGTTGAGAGCTCCGCAGTAACTCCGTCAGCCTTGTCAGCCCTGACTCCGTTTGAGCAGTCAGTTGAGATTTTCTCAAGCCTGTCAACTGGTTGTCACAGGAGATTGATGGGGAGTTGATCTTCCGGACCCTGGTGCTCCCAGTCCTCACTCTGGAGGATGAGGCCCAGTCGGTACCACCAGTTGTTACCTTGAGAGTGGCCTCTACCGTTGGTCGTGCCTCCGAAACCAGTTGTGGTTACCCTGCCAAAGCAACTGGTTTATACTAACCTACTGAAAGACCCCGATGTCGACCCTGAGGTTGGTGGTCGAGCTGGAGGCAGCGTTCGTAGTTTTGATTCCACTCAGCCGGGAGGCATCCCCTTCAGCACTCCTCAACCTCCTCATCTTCAGGTGAGGATAGGCATCCATGAAAGATGCATTGATGCTACGAAGATCTCCTGTGGCGACACTGAACCACGGCTGGGCCCCATGGACCTCTGGTCCCATGGCTTTCTCTTATCATGCCCCCACCAGTCCATGCTACCCAGCAGTCCCCCATGTCTGCTTCTCCTCCACTGTTGGTGTAGCCACCTCCACTGCAGCCTCTGTTCGGAGCCCTAACCAAGGAGTTTCACCCCACTGCAGACTTTCTAGGCCAGCTGTCAGTGGAGATCACCCAGGATGAGAATACCCTGGTAGTCCATGATATAAAATATGTGAGGGCCGTCTTTGAAGGATCCTCCAACTCCAAAGGCAAGTCAGCAGTGGCCTTGGCAAGACTCGTACTTTCGACCTGGAATCAGTCGAAGGGCTGACCACCAACCATGGCCGGTGTCCTTAGGAGCTCTGGTCCGATTTATGTCAGAGTCCATGAAGGTTCCCTGAGAGCCAGTCCAGAAACGGGCTAAATACCTGTTCACTGATATACTGGATAGGGACAGTTCCCCAGGGGTTGTCTTTCACTTGGCTGAGGCCATCTTGGGACCAGCTCTGGGGCTTTGGCACCATCCAGCATCCTGCCCAGCACCCCCTACTCCATAAATATGCAGTCACAACAAGCATCCTTTCGGGATTTTCCAACCATCCCTCTGCAGAGGGCTTACATAGAAACATAGAACATGGAAACATAGAAGTTGACAGCAGATAAGGACCGCATGGCCCATCCAGTCTGCCCATTTCTTTTTCCACCTTATAAATGTGCCATCGGCCTTTGCTCTGTCAGTGGCCTATCTATTCATACTCATTTGTATTGCTCCCTTATGCCTATCCCATGCCTGTTTGAAGCCCTGCACTGTATTACGTAGCCACCACTTCTTGAGTGTAGGCCATTCCATGCATCCACCACCCTTTCTGTGAAAAAGAATTTCCTCACATTCCCCCTTAATCGCCCTCTAATCTCATGCTGTGTCCTCTTGTCCTGCTATTTTTTTATATTTAAACGTTAGACTCTTTCACCTTGTTAATGCCCTTAAGCTGTTTGAATGCCTCGATCATATCACCTCTCCCTCCTTTTCTCAAGGGTGTACATATTGAGCTCTGTTAATCTGTCCTCATATGTCTTCTGATGCAGTCCCTGCACCATTTGGTTGCCCTTCTCTGGACTGCCTCAATTTGGTTAATGTCCTTGTGAGTTGTGGCCTCCAATACTGCACGCAGTACTCCAGATGGGGCCTAACCAGTGTCTTGTAAAGAGGGATTATTACCTCCCTCTTACAACTTGTGATACCCCTACTAATACACCCTAACACCCCTAGCCTTACCTACTGCTTTAGAGGTCTGCTTGGATGATTTCAGGTCATCAGTGATGATGATGCCCAAGTCTTTTTCTTCCTTTGTGACTGCTAGCAACTCCCCTTCCAGCCTATAGGTGGCTTCAGGGTTTCTCTTCCCTATGTGCATGATCTTGCACTTCTTTGCATTAAATCCCAGTTGCCACTCTTCTGACCATTTTGCTAGTTTATCCAGATCTCTTCTCATTCTGCCCACCCATCTGGATCATCTACTCTGTTGCAGATCTTGGTGTCATCTGCAAACAGACAAGCCTTACCCTCTAGTCCATCTGCAGCGTCACTAATGAAGATATTGAAGAGGACTGGCCCCAGGACTGATCCCTGAGGTACCCCACTTGTGACTTGCATCTCTTCTGACTGTATACCGTTTACCACCACTCTCTGTTTTCTGCCTGTCAACCAGTTTGCCACCCAGTTGACCAACTTCTGACCCACCCCGAGCCTACCCAGCTTATTTATCAATCTTCTATGTGGAACAGTGTCAAAAGCTTTGCTGAAGTCAAGGTAGGTGACATCAACTGCTCCCTCTTGGTCCACCACTCTGGTTACCCAGTCAAAGAAATCTATGAGATTAGTTTGACAGGACCTTCCTTTTGTGAACCCATGCTGTCTTGGATCCTGTGCCCCTATGGATTCCAGGTGTTGCACTATCCTTTCCTTAAGGAGTGCCTCCATAATCTTCCCCACTACTGCGGTAAGACTGACTGGTCTATAGTTCCCTGCCTCCTCCGTGCTACCACTCTTGTGGAGTGGGATCACATGAGCCCTTTTCCAGTCTTCTGGGACCTCTCTTGTGCTCAGAGACTCACTAAACAAGTCTGCTAATGGCTCTGCTAGTTCCACCTTTAGCTCCTTAAGTACCCTGGGATGTATGCCATCAGGTCCCATTGCCTTATCCACCCTGAGCTTAGCAAGCTCTTGTAGGACCCTTTCTTTTGTGAAGGGAGTAGTGCTCACCTCCCTCCCCCCTGTGTCCTGGTGCTGAGCTGTGGGCCCTGCCCTACCTTCTCTTCAGTAAATACTGAGCAAAAGTATCTATTTAGGATAGATGCTTTTACATGGTCCTCCTCCTCACATGCTCCCTTTTCTCCATTAAGCTTAGCAATACCCCCTCTGGACTTTCTCCTTTCACTAATGTATCTATAGAAAGTCTTGTCACCTTCTTTTACTGTTCGTGCTAGTGTTTCCTCAGTTTGGGACTTTGCCTGCCTTACTGCCTTCCCTGCTTCCCTTAGGGCAGTTTGGTATGCCTCCCTATCTTCATCCCGCTGTGTTCCCTTATATTTCCTGAAGGCCAGCCTTTTGGCTCTGACCTTTTCTGCTACTGTATTTGAGAACCAAAGTGGTTTCCTTCTTCTTTTGCACTTCCTTTTCTGTCTAGCACAATGGGATGTTGCTTCAAGTATTGCATCCTTAATGCTTGCCCACTTTGCCTGTACCCCCTCACCTGTGTTTCTTTTTGCCAGGGCTAGCTTAACACTGTTGGCCATCTTATCAAAGTCAGCTCCTCTGAAGTCCCATATTTTTGCCTTGGAATGGGATGATTTAGATGTAGTAGCCAAATTGAACCATACCATGTGATGGTCACTGGCCCCCAGGTGACCTTCTACCTGGAGATCTGTGATCCCTTCCCTGTTAGTCACCTCGGTCTCTTCTGAACAATACATAGCCAGGTACTGAAGTTTCCCAAGTGTGGTTACTGGTAAACCACGTCTTACTAATTGCTACTGTGTCCAGTTTAGCCTCTGACATTATTGCCTGCAGGTCTGGGATCTTATTTCCCAGGCTGTGAGCATTTGTGTACATGATTTTCCATTGGGCAGATTTCGGTGTGTTAGTGGCTTGGTTTTGGATTTTTCCTTTCATAAATCAGGAGGGCAAAGGTACGTGGACAAACTTGCAGACAAAGAGTCCAAGAAGATTGACCACATGGCTAAAACGGTGTATGCAGCTGTATCACTGGATCTCCATTAGGCCAGTTATTCCATCCTGATGGCAAGTTTTGGCTATTCTCTTTTCGGGTCTTAGGGTAATTCCTCCCCCTACTTCATCTGGTAAACAGCTGCCAGTAAAAATCATCAGAGACGAGGGTCATTCTCTGGCTTAACATCAGCTCCAGACTGCCTTAGACATGGGTGATGCCTTTGTCCGTGCTGTGGCTATGGCTGTCACCATGTGTCATAGGGCCTGGCTAAGGCTCTGTATCTTTACGATGGACACTCAGTATAGGTTGGCCAGTGTCCCCTTCTTGTGCACAGACCTCTTTAGCCGAGGTGTGGGAGATCATCTCATGTGCATTGAGAAGTCCAGTGCCACCCTAGATTGTGTGTCTTTGTCCCAGAAGGACCACAAGGCACAAAAGCCTAAAAAAGGCCCTCCTGTTTCAGGCCTTTCAGTCAGAACAACCTAAGCAGCAGCCATAGCAGGACATTTTCAGCACTGGCATCTGAAACCCAACTTCCAAAGCCAGGTGCAAAAAAGAGCAGGGGCAGGGATGATGGGGCCTCCGTGGCCCCTACAGCCAGATCCACCTCCATGGCTGCACAGCGACAGGTTGTGGAGTGTCATCCCACCTCCTGTCCAGTCCCCTCTCCAAGCTCCTGATCAGGGTCAGTTGTGCCTTTTTGAGCCACAATGGTCCACCATTATCTCTGACAGATGGGTTCTAGTAGTGGTGGGCAGACTGTTGCCTTTGATTTCGAGAGTCTCCTGCCATTCACTAAAAATACCACCAACAGTTTAATCTGGTTCAGTTTCAGTTGCTTACCATCTGTATCCCCCCTCCCCCCGGTCGCCCCTGAAAAAGGGACTTCTAGTTCCAGTGGGTCTATCCAGTCAACAAAATTCAATAAATAAATAAATAATGACTCTGAGCTCCTCAGGAGTCCAGGGTATCACAGCACTGTTTTCCTTGTTAAGAGACGATGTTGCTCAGCTCCCAGAGCACGAGTGATTGCCTGTGTTCCATATGCTCTGGCCAAGCATGGATATGTGACTAGGTACTTCTTGGTTCCAAAATGGACAGGGGCTGGAATCTCATACTGGATCTGCACAGTCTGTATGAGTTCATGTGGAAGAGGAAGTTCCAGAGATGGTCCCTCTGAATCAGCTCATACTGTCTCTGGAGTAGGATATATGATTCTGCTCCCTGGACCTCCAGAACATGTTCTTCTACATCCCACTCCGTCTGTCTCATTGCCAGTAACTTTGTTTCCATGCAGATGGGATTCTATACCAGTTCCAGGTTATGTCCTCCCACATCTCATCTGTGCCCATGGTCTTCGTCAAGTGCATGGCAGTGGTGGCGGCTTTCCTGTGGTTCAGGGGCATCGCGGTGTATCCCTGTCTGGATGACTGGCTGATAGCTGGGTCAGCCAGAGAGGGTGTGGAGAGGTCTAGTGATCTGGCCTTCCAGACTAGTCAATATTGGGTCTTCTGGTCAACCTAGCCAAGTCAGAGCTGGTCCCCTTGCAGGTGTTAAAGTTTATTGGTGCACAACTAGACTCCCTGCGGGCCAGGGTCTACCTTCCGGTGGACTGGGCCTGAGATCTTACCTCTTTTGCCTGATCATTTCAGGTTGGGCTCTCGTGCTTTGTGCTGGACTTCCTGGAGCTGCTGGGGAACATAGTGGCCTCTGCCAGCATGATCTATGGGGCTGACTGGCGGATGTGCCACCTGCAGACTGAGTTGCTCTGTCAGTGGTCCCTGTGCCTAGGTCACCTGGACCAGCCAGTCGTGGTAACCCAGCCATTGTGGGATGCCATCCAGTGGTGGCTGTCCAGACAACATATGGAAGAGGGAATCCAGTTTTTCCACCTAGAACTGTCAGTCACCCTCACGACAGATGCATCTTTAGTGGGGTGGAGAGCACACCTGGGGAGATCACAGAGCCCCCTGGGTTCTGGTTGCACATGGAGTCCTGACACCACCAGACTTCTTTAATCCCCATACCTAGGGATCTCTCCAGACTGAGTGGGCAGGTAGCCAAGTGGGCAGCTGTCTCCATCCATCCTCTTTGAGCGGTGCTGTGCATTGCTAGATCAATGAGGAATAAGTCAGCTATAATGACAGCCCAGGTTCCATTTGCCTTGGTGGCACAGCTAGTAAACACAACCAGAACAATATTCCAGGCGGCCTGGGTTCAAGTCCCAGCTGAGGCACTTACTTCTTTCTCTGCTCTGTTTGTATGCATTCTCTAAATATGCACACCACACCCACGTGATTGAAAATGAAGTAATTGTGCAGCACCAGGTTGTGCATTGGAGAAAGAGTAATTTGTCCTTTGGGATGGTCCAAGTACCAGTTGCCTTGGTGGCACAGCTGGTTAGCGCAACCAGAATGGTATTCTTGGTGGCCTGGGTTCGTCCCAGCTCAGGCACTTATTTCTTTCTGTCCTTTGTTTGTATGTGCTCCACAAATATGCACACCGCACCCATGTGATTGAAAATGACGGATCGTATTTCCTTTCTCAGTCTGGCTTGCATTATGGAAACTTGGCTGGGTGATGAGCTTGGGGGTCTGGGTGCAGGTTGTAGAATCCTCCTCATGTACCAGCCTCCAGGGTGAGAGAAAGAATTTCTGCAGGAAATCGCTGACTTCATCGCTGACATGGTGTTGAAATCACCCATATGGCTTATTCTGGGGGATTTCAGTGCCTGGGTCAATGATGAACTCTTGTAGTTTGGTCAATATTTCCTCTGGGTGTGCAGTCCCTGGGCCTCACATAAGTGATTACTTTGCAATCCACCAGCGTGGTCATACCTTGGACTTGGTAGTCTCTCTGGGGCTTGAGACTGATAATCTCAAGATTGATCCAGTCAGCTGGTCGATCATTGTGCCATCAGATTCACTTTCAGGGCCCCCACTTGTAGCTCACCCCCATGGAGGTAGTCCAGTTCCGCCCTTTATGTGGGCTTCGGCCAGAGGAACTCATGGCAGTTCTGGATGCCTTGGATGTGTTTGTAGCATGCGCCAAAGGATTGGAAGAAGTAGTGGTGGCCTATAATAGGGTGGTCACTGCAGCTTTTGACCTGGTGGCGCTGGTCCATGTATGCCCGCTTGTTTCACGCCTCGGGTCGTCGTGGTTTGACAGTGAGCTGAGGGAGTTAAAAACAAGGGTACTGAGATTGGAGAGTTGCTGGAGGAACTCCAGGGCCCAGGAGGACAGACTGACTTTGATGGCTCACTTCGGTGAGCATCAAGGGGCAGTCACCCATAAAAAGGTAGCGTTTCTGTCTAGGGAGAGAGCTGCTGTGAGGAACTGACTGGCTCATCTCTTTTGGACTGTAGACAGCTTCTTAATCCAGCCTGTCTGGAAGCTGTAAGAGCCTTCTCAACCACGAAATGCAAGTTCACTTGTTTCTTCTTAGACAAGGTGTCCTCTATTAAGGCTGGTATTTTGCCAAGTGGGCCATCACAGCCCAGCAGTATTAAGCTGGTGAGTCAAGGATGTGTTTAGTGGTCCTGGGGAAGAGTTTCGACCCGTGACGGTGTCCAAAGAGGTGAGTGAGGTGATCTCAGAGCTGTGGCTGGGCTGATGGTTTGTTACCTGGATCAAGGCCCGACACGTCTACTTGTGAGCTGTATAGGGGAGGAAGCGTTCACTCGGTGTGGGGGGAGGAGGAGGAGTTCACTTCGTTCTTCTTGGGCAGGGTGTCCTCCATTAGGGCTGGGATTTTGCCAAGTGGGCCATCACAGCCCAGCAGTATTGAGCCGGCAAGTCAAAGATGGAGTCAGCGGTCCTGGGGAGAGTTTTGACCAGTGACGGAGGAAGAGATGAGTGAGGTGATCATGGAGCTGCAGCTGATGTTTTGTGACCTGGATCAAGGCCCGACATATCTGCTTGTGAGCCACATGGGGGCAGCTGGACCCAGTGTTTACTGAGATTGTCCAGTGCTCCTTATCTGAAGGGATGGTTCCAGTGTTACTGAAAAGTGCACTTGTAAAGTCACTTCTGAAAAAGCCATCTTTGGACCCGGACATCCTGGCAAATTACCAACCTGTTTCTAACCTGCCCTTTTTGGGTAGTTATTGAGAAGATACTTATGCTGCAGCTTGAGGCACACCGCACTGCCCTTGACATCTGTGAGCCTCTCCAGTCTGGCTTTAGGTCTAGATACAGCACGGAAACCGCTGTAGTTAGATTGCACAGTGATCTGCCCAGGGCGAGAGATAGAGGAGAAGGTCAGTTCTCATTCTCCTTGCCCTCTCTTCAGGATTTGAGACCGTGGACCATGGGCCATTGTTGGATCAGCTCAGGGAGTATGTGGGACTCATTGGCAAAGTCATATGCTGGTTTGAACCCTTTCTCAGTGACAGGACCCAGGGGGTTTGTTGGGATGGTTTTCCTAATTCCCGATGGCTCTATCATGCACCAGGGCTCGGTCCTTTTGGCTGTGCTGTTTGTGGTATATATACGCTGCCCCTGGGTAAGATCCATTAGGAAATATGGGCTTATGTGGCACTGCTATGCAGATGATACCCAGCCCTATATGTCTTTTGCACATGGGACAGTGGGGGGTATACTAAATAGGTGCCTGGCCAAGATCAAAGATTGAATGTCATTGAGCTGGTTGAGACAACCCCGATAAAACTGAAGTGCTGGTGGTGGTGCTGGGCTGTGGGGTGTGAGTGGCAGTTACCAAGAGGGAAATGGGCTTCGGCTCAGTCTTATGGGCTGTTGGCTGCCACAAAGGTGAGAAATCTGGGAATCATCCTGGATAAGAGGCTAATATTTGAGGCTCAGATGTTGGCAGTAGTCCAAAATGGCTTTTACCATCTGTGGAACATCAGACAGATTAGAACCCTTATCTCTCCCAGTGACCTGGTCACAGTGGTGCACACATTTGTGACACTGCAGCTTGATTACTGCAACGCTCTGTACCTTGGGGTCAGTGGTGGTATGCTGCAGCACCTGCAGCTGGTGCAGAATGCAGCTGCTAGGCTGCTGATCAGCCTTTAGTGGCTGTGTTATGTATGCCCGGCGCTGCATGACCTGCACTGGCTGCCAGTCAAGTGGCTTATCTCATTTAGCTGGCTTGCTAACCTGTAAGGCTCTACACGGGCTAGGCCCAGCTTACCTCATAGATCTTCTGCACCCCTACATATACTCACATGGACTTCGCTCCATTTAAGAGAGCCTTCTTTTAGTTCTCAGGGCCAGATTAAAAGACTCTGGGGACAGGGTATTTGAGGTGGTGGGTCCAGTCCCATGGAACTCTTTCCCAAGAGCCCTGAGCGAAGCCTGCTCAGTGGAGGCCTTTAAGCAGGGTCTGAAAACGTACCTGTTTGCTCAGGCTTTTGGGGTGTAAGCTCTCCTTTTCCAACTCCCCCATCTGTAGCTTAGTTATATATTTATGAATAAATTGTTATTGCTGTGATATTTATTTTATTATTTCATTTAAGTCTAATTAGTTTTTTTGATGTTATGAAATTGTGAGTGTGATCCTGCTGCTCTGTGTTTGTAGTGGCAACCTGAAACCATGGGGATAGGGCTAGTGTATAAATGGAACTATTACTATTACTATTACTACCACGACCACCACCTCAAGTTGCTGGAGCTCTATGCAGTGTGTCTGGCTCTGACAGAATTTGCTTCATTGATTCGAGTTCAAGGTCCAAACTGACATGATCGTGTTCTACCTGAACAGGCAGGGTGGGACGCATTCCTTTCAATTGTGACAGGAGGCCCTCCACAGCCTGGCTTCAATCCCCTGTCGATCCATGTTGCAGGAGAGAACAGTCAACTTGTTGATGCTCCCAGCCAGATTGGAGATAGGTTGCACAAGTTGTCCCAGCATCAAGAGATGGTAGACCACCTGTTCTCCCAGTGAACCTCCCCTCTGGTGGGTTTATTTTCCTCGTGGGAGAACAGAAAACTGAAGCTGTTCTATGACGCCCACCCCTGCAGTCTTGGACACTGTTGGGGGATAACTTTGCAAGTCCCTGAACCTAGGGCCTTCTGTCTGCTTTCCCTTCCTTCCCCTTGGTTCACAGGGTCGTGACTAAGGCCCGAAAGGGCAAGGCTCAGTTGAATTTGATAGCCCCAGACTGGCCTAGACAGTTCTGGTATCTGGATCTCCTCAGCCTCTGCAGCAGGCCTTCATGGGGGTTGCCTCTTTACCACTATCTGTTGACGAGACAACAGATGAAGGTCCTGCACCACAGCCTTTAGTTCTTAGCCTGCTTGCTGAGCAACTAGAGATCTTCCCTTGTCAATCTTCACCATTCATTACTTCCTGGGTGTAAGCCGGGGGCGCGCACCCGCCCGGAAACTTTTTTTTTTTTTTTTAAAGCTAGCTCTACTGGCGCCGCCCCTCGAGACCGCGCCTTGCGTCATGCGGCGCGTTAGCTACCAACTCCTCCTCCAACTCAGTTCTGTTTCTCCACCGTCAAAGCAGCACCTGCCTCTGGAGAATTCGTTGATAAGTGCACACAATAGTTTCGGCCGACTCCTCTTCGTCGCACTCGACGCCATACCACGGTAAGACTGTTCTTTTTCTATCTGTATGGGCATCGGTGTTTTCCTACTGTTTTTTACCTTAACAGTTGCAAGCAGGTCCGGGTTCTGAGCCGGGCCGTTAAGACGGGCACCGGCCGGAAAAGCCCGGTGGTCGCATTCTCCGCCTCGGACCGGCATGATGTGTCTTCGATGCCTGGGACCCAACCATGACATGGATTACGTGCAACGCCTGCTTCTCCATGGACCGTCGCACGTCCCTCAAGTCGCGTTCAAGCTCGGCAAGGCCCGCCCGACTTTGAGGACGGCGATTCGTTCCACAGGACTCCCAGGTAAGGTCTTTAGGCCCTTCCCCCGGGTCCGCGGAGGAGGGGGTTTCCTCATCTTATCTTGCCGAAGAGGAAGCTCCTTCCACGGTGTCGGGGGAACGTAGCGGTCCCTTCCGGGGCCGCAACGTCGACACCGCCTCGGCAGTCACCTCCTCGGAGGTGCAGGCTCCCCCAGTGTCGAGGCCCATGATTTCTGGGCCGGACACCAGCGGACCCTCGACGCCGCCTTTCGGCGCCATTTCGGATCCCGGCGCCGTTCGCGGTGCCGGTGATCGAGACAGCGCCGTTCGCGGCTACGTTTTGGATCCCGGTGCCATTCGCGGCGCCGGTGATCAGGACGGCGCCGCTTTGGCCCCCGGCGCCGTTGACGGCGCCGCAGGCCTGATTTCTCCTCGCGGTGCCGGCTCGGTTTCCAACGCCGGGGCGGTGCCGTTAACCCGCTGGTGCAGCGGGGAGCTGGGACCAGGCTGGCTGTTGTTGCTGTTGTTTGGGGTCGAGGCGGCGCCGCCTCTGGTACGGTGCCGTCGCGAGCGCCGTTGCCTCGGGGACCCGGGTAGCCAGTATTGAGGTCCTGCTGGTCTCGTCCTCCTCGGAGGCCGGCGATTCAGACGTGGACCCATCCTGGCACCCCACTCTTCGAGGTCTGGGTCTCCTGTGGCACGAGATACCAGGGGGCGCGGGAGCCCCTCCTCTGTCCCCCTTCCGTCCTCCCTGAGGGCTCTCGGCTGGGGTGGCCTTGAGTCCCAGGGGAGCGTGGGGGTGACTAGGGATGCTCCCCTCGGGGACCGGTGACAGCAGCCTCCGGGTGCTGTTGTCCCTCTGGGGGTGGGAACACTGCGGTCGGGAGGAGGGCTCTCTCGAGTCCGAGGGGTTGAGGGCAGGGGACAGGACCTCGGTCTTCTCTGGCCACCTCAGGTGGGGTGGCCAGGAGCGAGCTGAACCCGCCCTTCCCTCCGGGCCTCAGGGTGCCCTCCGGTGGCGGCGTGGACTGCCCTTCTGGATCCATGCAGTCCGACTGTCCGCAGCGGAGGTTCTCCCCTGGGCTCTTCCAGGCTCCGCCTCAGGGTTCCGTCTTGCGGCCTGGTTTGTTGTCCGGGACCCGCCAGCTCGGGCTCGCTCCTCGGATTCCAGAGCCCCGGCAGAGATCAGTTGCCTCCCTCGTGAGGTGCCCCTCTCCCATCTCTCTGCCTCCACCACCCCGCCTCCCGGCCATGTCGGGTCCCACGGGTCCGTTATCCTGGGAGCAGTTCAGAGGTTCTGCAGCGGCCTTCCCTCATAATGCTAGATGTATGCATGAGCGGCCTTGACCTCCCCACCGCAAGAGTCCTCTGAGCATTCCAGCTCTCCATCATCCTCGTCTCCCTCCTCTGAGGGGGAGGAACCCCCTGCTCATCTCTCCTCCGATGCTGATTTCACTGAATATCAGCGATTCCTTTCGAGGATGGTGAGGGACCTTCGGATCTCCTACATTCGAAGAGATAATACTGAACGGGAGACGCGTGAATTCCTTGGGGAATTCAGTGTCCAACACTTGGTGGTACCTTCCTGGCCTATCCCCTTCCAGGAGGCGTCTATCCGATCCTGGCAGTCGCCAGCCGCTTCTTCTCCAGCCCCAGCTGACTGTCAGCGTAGGTATTGTGCCCCCTCGGAGTCTCTAGGTACTCTCCCCAACCCCCCTTCTGGCTTGGTCTATCTAGACACCTCTGGGGCCGCTGCCTGGCGACGACCGCCCACCGACCCGGACTCTCTTCAGTTCGACCGCTGGGGGCGAAGAGTGTTCTCTTCTTCTCGTGCGGCTGCTTGTATAGCATCACATCAGGCTTACCACGCTGCCTACAATCGGCACCTGTGGTCGATGCTTTCTCAACTTCTAGCGTCGATGCCTGATACGGAGCAAACCAGACAAGCTGTTGCCCTCTCCGCTATAGGCCTGGAGCTGGCAAGACACCAGGCAAGTGCATCTTATGACGCCAACGAGGTGGCTTCCAGGCTTGCGGGGACAGCAATCTGCATTAGGCGGACGGCATGGCTTCGCTTTTCAAGGTTGTCACCCCTGGCCCGGGCGAGGTGATGCGCCTCCGCCTGGGGACCTGCCTCTTTCCTCCAGAGCTAGAGACTTTGCAGGGCTATCTCCGCTCCACGCCCTCGGGAGGCACCTCCTAGCTCTTCTCCCACTTAGGCTTTCTGTGAATTAGCCAGGGTCTTCCCTTCTGTTTCTCACCAACAGGAGGCTGGGGTCTTGTTCCCTCAGGGTCTTTACCCCTTCCCCTTCTGGGGAGAGAGGCTTGTACTCACCCAGGAATAATGAATGGTGAAGATTGATAAGGGAAGATATGAAAATTACGTACTCACCGTAATTCTTGATCTTCTTGTATCTTCACCATTCATTACTGACCCTCCCACCTTCCCTCAGTGGCCTCCTTCTGTGCCTCCCTCCTGCCTCGCTCCTCCTCTTACTGACCCTTATGCTAAAAAAAAAAAAAAAAATCTCTCTATCCTTGCCTTTTTCCTTAAAGGTTCCAAGAAATTATTTACTCTAAGATTCTTGGGCTTTTGTTGCAGGAGTGCTGGGTCATGAGGAAGCTGCACGACTATCTCACTGCCATGTTTTCAGGCGAGGCACTCCTAGGGACTTTGCCTGACTCTGTCTGTGCAGTGTTGGTCCCGGAATATTCTGCTACTCAATTACTAAGCCCTAGAAATCAACCCCTTTTTGCAGAGTAAGAGGAACGGGTACGGTTATACAATCTCTCTCTTAAACTGAGGGAACTCTCTCCGACTGCTTTGAAGGCAATCCCTTGCTTCTCAGGTCATGTTTTTCCTCATAAGCCTGTGAGTCATGCTCTGTTCTGACCCCCTTTTTCAAGGGCCCTTCTGCGAACAGTGCTGCAGGAAAACAAGTGCCAACCATGGCCGGATCTTGCCAGTTTCAAGTCTCTACCTGCCTTGACATAGCAAGTCCGATTGAGTTCTTTATATTTCTTACAAACCGCCTTTGAAAGGCTAAGTTTCTTTCTATACCCTTTTGAGCAGCTCTTACATGCTGCCTGGGAATCAACCTTTTCCTAGCCGGGCGCTCTTCCAGAACGAAGGCCTGCTCAATCAGGCCAGGGGCCCTCAGCTAGGATTAAGGACCATGGCATGTTGAGGTCAAAGACTATGCCCTCCTTAGTCTGTCTAGCGGGTTCGGTGAACCTTCTCTTCAGCACTACCAATGGGGATTCTTGCTCCCTTGTTAAGTCGAGCCTTAAGCCTCTCAGCTAACTATGCTCATTGGGCATTATGTCTCCTCAACATCCCATTTTTCTTCTTCTTCTCTACTTCATTCTTTCTCCTTCCCTTTTCTCTCTATCTGTTCCTCCTAGAGTCGCCCCGGTAAGGAGGCCCTGCGATCCCTTAGGGCAGGAATACTCTCTCCTCTGTCTGTTCTCCATCGGCTTATTCCTTTTTCAGTTTATTTTCCTTCCTTTGCTATCCCTTGGCTATCTTGCCTCGCTTTCTCTTTTTTCCACAATATAATTGTTTGCCTCTCTGGCTCACAGAACTGAGTTGGAGGAGGAGTCGGTGGGTACTAACGGCCCGCCCTCGCGCATAGCGCCAAGCGTCGGTCTCGGCGCCGTTAAGCTAGCTTTTAAAAAAAAAACTCCCTGGCGGGTGCGCGCTCCGGCTTACACCCAGGAAGTAATGAATGGTGAAGATACAAGAGAAGATCAAGAATTACGGTAGGTACGTAATTTTCATTTCTAAGCTCTGGGCCATTCAGAAGACATATTATGCATTGTAGAGGCATCCTGTGAGGAGTCAGCTTGTAAATGCTATGCATTTAAATGGAACAGGTTCTTGATCTGGTGCTGAGGTTGATCCCCTTACCTGCTGTATGGCGAGCATCCACGACTACCTCTAGTCCTGCTCTAAGTCAGGACTGCGGGCAGATCCCTTAAGGTGCACATTGTGGCCATCTCTGCATACCGGGCACAGGCTGGTATGCCGATCGTGGCCCAGGAGGAGGTGGTCAGGTGTTTTTTCAAAGGCCTAGTTCACTTGTCCCCTCCTGTGCGCAAACCTTTGCCTCCATGGGACCTAATAGTAGTGTTGGCAATTCTCATAGGCAAGCCATTTTAGCCAGTGCATAAGTGTGAGATATCACATTTGTCATGGAAGACAGCTATTCTGGTGGCTATCACATCAGCCAGAAGGATCAGTGAGCTCCTGGTGCTCTCTGTGGAGTCTCCTTACTTGTCTTCCACAAGGACAAGGTACTCCTCATCCCTCCACCCAAAGTTCCTTCTGAAGGTCTTGTTGGGTTTTCACCTGAACCAGTTGTTTAACTTACCAGTATACTTTACCAGCCTGACATCGGCCGCCAGTTGCAGCCTATATACCCTGGACCTACGGATAGCACTGTTCTACTGTAAGGAGGGTACAGGAGTTCGGGGTGAGGCTTGTCATTTGTTTCTAACATATGCTGAAACCATGCCTGACAGACCAGCAGCAAAGCACATGATTGCCAGGTGGATTATGTCTTGCATCGACCTCTGCTATAGGTTGGCTGTTTGGGAATAGCCCAAGGGGCTTCGGGTTCATTCCACCAAACATACCGATACCTCAGCGGCTGGCTCCAGGGATATTTGCATTGTGGCGATATGCAGGGCTGCTGCCTGGAGTAAAGTACACACACCTTCATCTCCCATTACAGCACTGACATAACGAGTTCTCGGGTTGCTGCTTTTGGGTCCTCGGTCCTCCAGTCTCTATTTGACAACTAGGGGTGTGCGCCTTGCTCCCTCTTCCTGGAGGACAGCTAGGAGTCTGCCAGAGTGTGGATAGCAAACTGTATCTATGTTGATCTACACAACCCACCCAACCTCCCCTGGCAACCGGATCCTTGCTTCCAGCATGCAAAATTCTGACATCACAGGGTGGAGCTGGAGGATATACCAACTGAGTGGTTGCTAGGAGGAGGTTTGCCTAAAGACTTCAAAGACTCAACTGTCTGCAACAGAACTGCCAGTGTGGATATGAGCTGTATACCACTAGTAGAACTATGGTGGTAAGTGAGTAACCTATATACCCTTGCACAGATCCTCCAATCCTCTTATACCCACCTCATCTAACACTCCTCACCTTTCCACCTTTACCTCTCCCCCCCCCCTTACATCACCCATAACAAAGTCTGCTGGGGTGATCCTTTAGTCTACATCCATGGTCTAAACTCGCTAGGTTTACTGTGCTTGTGATATAGTGTGCCTAATTACCATCCCTGTTTTGTATGCTGCCTTCCTAATTTGCAGAGTATGCTATATAATCATGGTTCTTTCCTGACCTGTTGTACAGGGTACCTGCTAAATGTTTTCATACCCTGTTTTCAATTCCAAGACTTCAATAAATAAATAAATACCCACATCATGTCCTCAACACAAAGTGTATGTACTTACTCTTTCTAGGGACATGGATATGATATTCTGCCCACACTGTCTGGTATTGTCCTTTCCCGTGTAAATCTTGCCAGAAGTCTTCATGCTGGCTCCTCCCACCCACCCGGGTGGTATAACCCTTGGCTGCACCCGTGATGCTAAATTTAACTTTCCGCAGGAAGAAGCAGGTTCCCTCCTTACCACTCCCTCGTTGAGTAGGCCCTGACGCTCAAATCTTCAGATTTACTTGCACAGGTGTGACATGTCTCACCTCTCATGGAAGACCGCCTTCCTGGTGGCTATCACATCAGCCAGAAGGATCAATGAGCTCCAGGCGCTTTCGGGGGAGTCTTCTTTCCTGGTCTTCCACAGGGACAATGTTGTCCTGTGCTACAACCCGAAGATCCTCCTGAAGGTGTGTTGGAGTGTCACTTGAACCAGATGATGACTCTTATGGTGTTCTTCCCAAATCAGACCTCGGAGGCTGAACACAGGCTCCATACTCTGGATCTGAGGTGAGCGCTCGCTTAGTACAAAGAGCGCATGGCTGGAGTTCGGGGAGAGGTTCGCCAGCTGTTTGTTTCCTGCACTGAAGCTGCACCTGGCAGACCTGCAGCCAAGCAGACAATTGACAGTGAATCACTTCCTGCATTGATCTCTGCTATAGGATGGCAGGTAGGGAGCCTCCCAGAGGGCTTAGGGCTCATTCCACCCACCATACCGCTGCATCGATGGCTGCCTCTTAGGACGTTCCTATCCAGGAAATCTGCAGGGCTGCTACCTGGAAGTCAGCACACACCTTCATTTCCCATTACTACATTGACCTAGAGTCACACCGGGATGCTGGTTTTGGGGCCTCAGTTCTCCAGTCCTTATTTCGTAAGTAGGGGATCTGCACCTTGCCTCCCTCCTCCTTGAGAACCTCTAGGAGTCTGCCAGACAGTGTGAATAGAACGTCATATCCACGTCCCTAGAGAAACAGGATCTTCCTGGACATAAAGTCTCCACCACTCATTCACACTAGTGGGACTACGCCGGAGGTGCTAGGACCCAACAGGAGCCAACAATCTTCAGGAGGGCCAGCGCCGAGATAGGATCGCACATGCTCGGCACCGCAAAGCTGGCTCGCTCTGTATAGGCTATCTCGGTGTCGACCCTCCAACCATCTCAGTTCCTTTTTTCCTGCCATCGAGTGTGCTTCAGTGATGACATCGCTTGCCTGCCAGGAGTCAATCTTCACGCCTATACGACAGCAACATAGTCGTTCAGTATTTTAATAGTTTTTAGTATTTTTATTTATTTAAAAAAAAAAGTTTTTATTTTATCCAATGAAGAAAGAAGTCTTCTTCAATTCCGCCTTCAATGAGTCGACCACGAAGGGGGCGGTGTGATGGGGAGACTTACGGCAAGCTGTTTTAGCAGCAGGGCTGGTCGTTCCGCCTGCCCTCTTTGGGGGTCTGACCACAGACAGTCTGGTGCTCGGGAGGAAGGGCGGTCCTCCCAAAAGCACAAAAAGAAGTGGGATCGTTCTCGATCGAGGTCAGGGACCTGGCACTGCTCAGCCTCGAGCTCTTCTTCGTCCCACCGGTCGAAGAAGATACGGTACTGCTCGATGCCGCCCTCTGGTACGTCTGCATGGAGATCATCTGTAGCGGAGACAGGCTGCTGATCCCGGCTCAGTCGGGGTCGCCTACGGCCTCAGTTTGTAGTGGCTGCGATCTTCTGCTCCAGAGTCCCTCCCCACCCCCTTGGGGGTCTTCCGGTGAGCAGTTTCATCATTGGGCTGCTCTAATGGAGCAGTGGGTCCAGCAGTTGTCCTGACTGCCTTGTTTGTGGACTCGACCCCTGCCTTTGGGCCTCGGGGCCGTGGACCCGCTGGTGAGAAGGTTAGTCTACTGACACGACACCTTTGTGTGCCCTCAGCGCCGCCTCATGCTTTCTTTTCCCCTCACATGGCTATGGCGAGGAGCCAGCACGGGTACTGCTTTCTCCTACCCCTTCTCATACTTTCAGTTCCTCAGCTTTGTGTGCCCCGATGTCGGGTTTGGGGAACCCAGGCGCTCGACCGACACCGGTTGCGGCACAGCTCTTGGCTCTGGCCTTCGTGGCACCACCTCGGGTGCCGGAGTTTTCTACTCCGATTCAAGGAGTGTCTTTTCCTCCTGCTCTTCTTCCTCCCTTTCCTTTCTATACATCCCTTCTGGGTTAGTAGGAGTCTATATTGAGTCTGATCCTGATCTGCGATTTAGGGAACGATCTGGATGAGGATTCATCCTTTGGAATGGAAAGTAAGCCCTCCACTTCAGCAGAGGCTTTGGTCAAGGACCTTTCTTTTAAGTCTTTTCTGAAGAATATGAATTGCACCCTTTCTCTTCCGACTTCTGAGGTGGGTCCTGGTAAGCTTTTGCGCCTTCAATACGTACATGTTCCTGAAATTCCTGTGGAATTGACACCACCGGTGCAACCCTCTTTCAAGACTCTTTCACAAATGGTGTGGGACAGACCGGTGATCATTCCTTTTGTGGCTAAGTCCATAGACAGGAAATGTGCTCCCCCTAAGGATAGGCCAATCCTTGCCTCTCAAGCCTTTGCGGACACCATTGTGGTGTTGGCAGAGAATGACAAAGACGTTCTTCCCCAGGAATCCACGGCCCGTCCAGTAAATAAAGAATCCCATAAAACTAGCACTCTAGGGAAGCAAGTGTTCGCTGCTGCTACCCTAGGTATGCATATTGCTAGTTATCAGGGCTATTTCTCTCCGTATGAGTATACCCTCTGGCATTCACTCAGAGAAACTGTGGAGGCTCTTCTGGAGTTGGACGTTAGTTCGGAGCTTCTTCAGACCATTACTGGAGACATTGAGTCCAACAATCAGCAACCTAAGGCTGCTATGGATGCCTTCAACACTGCTTCTAGGGCAGCAGCGGCTGGGATATGCAGCCGGCGTCACTCATGGCTGAGGACTTCAGGATTTACTAATGATGCTCAACACAGAGTCATGAATTTTCCATTTGATGGTGTTTATTTGTTTGGCCCACAGGTGGAGCAGGCACTAGAGGCCACTGAGAAAATTAGGACTGCTGTTAAGATGGCCAGACCGGCCACTGCTGCCCATCAGCGGGGCGGAAACCACTGGCAGTTTCATAACCATCAGTCCTTTTGTGGTAAAGTTTGGAGGGGCTTCTAACAAGAACCAAACCCCTCAGCCACAAAAGATGCTGCAGAAGACACAGGGCCCGAAGGCACACAGTGCCACCCTCTGAAGAACCGCCCCATGACCCACCTCAACTGCCCAAGGGGGACTTCTTTTCAGTGGTGGGTGGTGGGGCATCAGACTCAATTTTACAACCAGTGGAAGTCTGTCACAATGTACAAATGGGTCCTCAGGATAATTCGAGAGGGACATTCTAAATTTGTCAGAGACCCCTTCAGATCATCCACCCAAACGACAGCCCAGATTGTCTACTGATTAGTCAGACCTCCTTGCTTCCGAGATTCAGGGCCTTCTGAACAACAGGGCAGTAGAAGTGGTTCCTCAAGCAGAACGGGACACAGGTTTCTACTCCCACTACTTCCTAGTTCCAAAGAAAGAAGGCAATATGCGCCCTATTCTAGACTTAAGGAAATTAAACAAATACCTGTTCAAAGAGAAATTCAAGATGATATCACTAGGAATGCTGCTACCTCTGATTCATCAACACGATTGTCTGGCTTTTCTGGACATGCAGGACGCCTACCAACATGTCCCAGTGCACCCAAGCCACCATAAATACCTACACTTTGTGGCTCTGGTTCAGCACTATCAATTCAGAGTCCTGCCCTTTGAGCTATCATCGGCACCTCAAGTCTTTACAAAGTACTTTGCAGTTCTCGCAGCATATCTCAGAAAACTCAGAATTCAAGAGTTCCCGTACCTGGACAATTGGCTCATAGCAAGCTCCTCCAGACAAGGGACACAGGAAGCGGTTGCCACGGCTTCCAAATTCCTCACATCCATGGGAGGTCTCCTGAACCTGGAAAAATCGCAGCTTCAACTCTCCCAACAACTTCTCTTCATAGGAGCTCTCCTGGACACCTCCAGTGCAATAGCCTTCCTCCAGAAGACAGGAGAAATGACATTCTCCATATGGCTCGCTTCATCAAGGAGAACAACTTGGTTTGAGCTCTCTCGATGCAGCAGATGCTGGGTCTCATGGCATCGTCTGTGTTCACGGTGCCCCTGGCCCGCTTACACATGAGAACCACACAGTGGATGCTCAGCACTTAGTGGTCTCTGGCCACACACGCGCAATCCTTCCACATCAAGGTAACGGAGCCTCTTATGAGGTCACTCACCTGGTGGACTCAGGAAGACAACCTTTCCAAGGCTTTTCTTTTACCACACTGGAGACACAGATTACCATCACCACGGATGCATCTCTGACCATTTGGGGAGCTCACTATCAGGTTCTCCACACCCAGGGCCCGTGGAGTCAGGATGAGTCCCAGATGCACATAAATGGCCTTGAGATGAGAGCTGTCTTGCACGCTGTCCGAGCCCTGAAGGATGTCCTCTGTCATAAAGTAGTTCTTCAGACAGACAACAAGGCAGCAATGTACTATATCAACAAACAGGGTGGAGCACACTCTTGCCCTCTGTGCAGAGAAGCCATGAGAGTGTGGGAATGGTGTCTTGAGCACGAAACCCTGATCTAGGCGGTCTACCTGCCAGAAATCCAGAACGATCTGGTGGATCGCCTCAGCAGATCGGAGGTGGAGCCACACGAATGGTCTCTCCACTCAAACGTCATGCAATCGCTTTTCGAAGAGTGGGGCACTCCGGACCTGGACCTTTTTGCGTCCCCACTCAACGCAAAACTGCCTCTTTTCTGCTCCAAAAATCCAGAACCTGGCATTTTCTGTCAGGATCCATTCAGGCTGCGATGGACAAGACGCTTTCTGTGCACGTTTCCTCCTCTTCCCCTAATTCAGAGGGTGCTTCTCAAGCTGGAGGCACAGGTGGCAGCATGATTCTCATTGCCCCATACTGGCCTCGTCAGATTTGGTTTCTGGTAATCAACAGATTATCGGAGGTTCCACCAAGAAAACTGTCATTTCAAACAGGCCTTCTGACCCAGGGTCCAGTGGTCCATTCCAGCCTGCGGTCCCTTCATCTCCATACCTGACTCCTGAGGAGATAGAAGTGGGTAGGTTGAACGTCTCTGAGTATCTCCGATATCCTCCTAGCAGCACACAAGCTATCCACTAGGAAGACCTACACGGCAAAGTTGAAACGGTTTTCTATTTGGTGTGCAAAGTCCTCTTTGGATCCCTCTGCTTGCTTAACAAACAAGGTTTTAGAGTACCTTCTAGACCTGTTGAACGCAGGACTTCAATACTCAATGGTGAAGGTGCACCTTTGTGTGATTTCAGCCTACCACGAGCCTATCCACAATATGTTGGTGGCTCAACTACCCATGGTTAAGAGATTCCTAAAGGGTATCCTCCACACTAGACCACCAGTCAGGAGACCGGTAGCCACGTGGCGATATCAAACGTATGCTAGACATGCTCACCCTTAAGCCATTTGTGACTCTAGCAACCTGCGACTTGAAGTTTCTGACCTGGAAGGCTGCCTTCCTTGTGGCCATTACCTCCGCTCGCAGGGTATCTGAAATACATGCCTTGGTCACAAACCCTCTGTACACATTATTTTACAAGGACAAGGTGGTTCTCAGAACTCACATAAATTCCTTCCCAAAGTAGTCTCGGAATTCCACCTGAACCAGCCATTGGTCCTTCCAACCTACTTTGCAAACTTTCAGAATGTTGGGGAGCGTACCCTACATTCTCTGGATGTAAAAAGGGTTTTGCGATTCTGCATTGACAGAACAAAAAGAGATTCGCAAATCCAAGCAACTCTTTCTCATTCATCAACGCCCAGCTGGTTCAGCCTGTTGACATCAGATGCATTTCAGCATGGCTGGTAGCATATGTCTGCCATTGCTATTCAGTGGCGCAGGTTAAGCTGGATGGCAGAGTCTGTGCCCACTACCAGAGCGGTCACGGCATCTCTGGCAGAGATTCGGAACATGCCCATTGCAGACATCTGCAATGCGGTCACTCGGAGCTCTGGGCGCACACTTGTGGAGCACTTCACCCTGGATATACATGCCAGACAACATCCTTCCTTTGGCAGGACAGTCCTTAATGAACTTCTGTCCTGAGTGAGCTCCTTTCTCCTGCTGTCCTTCTCTGGGTATTTGTTAGCTCAGTACTCTCCCACTTTTGGTGAATGAGTGATGGAAACTTTATGTCCTGGAAGATATGAAAATTGCGTACCTACCGTAAATCTTGATCTTCTTGGACAAAGTCTTCACCACTCATTCACATGCCCACCCACCATCCCCCAAGCTCGCTCATCCTGTTTCTGTTCTTCACTCCCTCATTGGCTGGGCTGTGAAGACACTGTTGAGTTGACCCTTCTTACACAGGTCATATGGACTATCTTATGTCCGAGGTGGGTTAGTTTTCTAGGTTAGTTTACATTGCACCTCCTCGTTTAAAACGGTACTGAAGCAGTAGGAGGGTCGACACTGAGATACTCCTATACAGCTTGGGCCAGCCTCGCGGAACAAGCGCATGCGCGGTCTTACCTTGGCACTGGCCCTCCTGAAGATATTTGGCTCCCACTGGGTCCTAGCACCTCCAGCATAATCCCACTAGTGTGAATCATTGGTGGAGACTTCGTCCGAGAAGATCAAGAATTACGGTAGGTACGTAATTTTCATTTACTGAACTGTAACAGTAGATCTTCCATGGAATGATCTCTTGCAGTAGGTAATTACTTCTGAGAGATTCCAGCAGAGGTCGCTGTCACATGGCAGCAGCTTCTAGCAGTTTTCACCAGGGACCACCCACACATGATATCAAGTCCTGCTTCCTATATAAGTGTGAGTGGTCCCTGGCATCCTCAGTTCATTTTCCCGCCGTCTTCAGCTTGCTCAGCAGCTAGTTCAACTTCTGTGTAGCAGTCATTGACAAGAAATTGGATTATAAAACAAATGTTTTGCCAGCCCAGTGGCACTGAGGCGCTGGTTGCTTGCACCTTATGCAACGCCAAGCACCAGCATTCGGGAGCAAGCACGGGTCACTGGGATTAGTAGGAGGAGAGGGACTGCGTCCGATAGACTGCTTTCCCTCCGGGTGAGGGGTTTAAGACAGTCGGCGCCTGACTGCTCTCTGGCGGAGGCTGGGGACAGGGACACACGCCTGTACTTTGGGAGGAGTTGGGGCAGACGCCAGGAGGCATGCGACACGCCGCACGCCACTGGCGCTATTGTTACACCCATTGACTCAGGAAGAAAAGAGAGAACTAGGGCTTCCTGGTCAGATTGCTTGATGGCCATCCCACGGTGCACTGGCTCGGGACTTGCTGATCTGAATCTGGATGGTGGTGAGTTTGGGGCTCCCTACCACACCGCCATGGGGGTAAGCCGTAGGACAAATGGCAGAGTTCTAGGGTGATGCTACATCGACAGCGGCCGAGTCCCCAGAGATCGCCTGGAAGGGGAGCAGACTAAGTAAACCAGTAGAAGAAATCGAAAGCAAAAAACAAACAAAATGAATGTCTAAAGATTCTTCAGCCAAACAAGCTCTATTTCATTCCTGCTGTTGTGGTAGGAAGATACTGTATACAGTACTGCTTTGACAACAAAACATTTTGTGTAAAGTGTCTGGGACCCACACACGACACCAAATCCTGCAGCTCCTATCAGGAGTTCAGTAGGGCAACCCATCAATGACAGTTGCTCCAGATTCAACATTTGCTTACAGACCAGAAAATGTCTCTGTTGGAGAACGAGGGGGCTCGTACAGCTCTGGTTCTCGTTCCTGGCATGGTAAAGAGCGGGATAAACCCCCCTCTCACTCCTGGCCACGCCACCCGTCAACGGCCACCGTTTCTGTGGCTCCTCCGTTGATGGAGCGTCTTCCTACAGCCTCCTTATCAATGGGGGCTCACACCCTCTCGTCGACAGCACTTTCTAGCGCTTTAAATGCTGTGCATGCTCTGCCTGCTCCATCGACGAGGGCATATACCCTCTCGTCGACGACACTGTCTAGTGTCCTAAACTGAGCCAAATACACGGCTGCTCCATCGACAGGGGCCCCTCTACATATTTCATGATAATCGCTCCACAGGCTCGTCGACACCGTCCCGTATTCCTCAGGGCAAAGCAGTGGCTTTTGCCTTACAGCATGCACCCCCCCCCCCCCGACAGGTACCATCTTACAGGGGGCAAGCAGACAGAGACCAAGACCCGGCTTCTTCTTCCCAGGGGCCAGACCTGCTCACTCTGCCCGGTCCCATCTCTCATTGTTTCTCAAGTCCCGCTTCACTTCCGACATCACCAAGATAGTGACGCAGGTCTTGTATAACATGAGTTATACCCAGCCCTCTGACCCAGGAGTGCTCGCAGATCCTTTCCGGTCTCCCTCTCCTCTGCCTAAAAGATTTCGCGGTGACAGGGATATACTGCCACCCTGGTCCCCCTCCTCCTAATATGGAAGATTATTTGTCAGATGAACCTGAGCTACCTGTGAATATCACCAGTGATATTGACGAAGAAGACTTCCAAGACTTGGATTTTCTGAATCCGGAGTCTCCCTACTCGGAAATCTCTTCCCTGGATGAGGACACGTCTGTACCGGCTGCCACCTCTCCTCCGGATGACCCGTCCTTTAGCAAGATGATGGTCCAAATACAAAAGGTCATGGGGTTCTCTACCACAGAACATGACAAACAACATAAGGATATGGCAGAATATCTTGAATTGCCAGAGGAGCCGGCCTTAGTGGTACCCCCACTGATTCTGACCTACCAGAATGCCATGCTGGCTGTCTGGCATCAACCGTCAGCTATTACAGCTGTTCCCCGAAAAGCAGATCGCTTATCAAGCTCCCCTGGATCATCCCTTCCTGTCCACCATCCCAGAAGCGGATTCAGTGTTATTACTGCTGCTCATGAACGTACCAAAAGACCCAAGCAGATGAGTTCCTTACCACCCGATAAAGAATCCCGAAGGATTGACTACCTGGGGAAAAAGGTTCTTGCTTCAGGCACCATGAATATTCGAATCTTGAATTATATGGGTCATATGGTTAAATACCAACGTACTCTTGGTGCTTCAACCATCTAACTTATCAGTAAACGTCCTCCTTCCCAGGAGAAGGACAAGTTATTAGCCACAGTGTCTACTAGCAATTCTGTATCCCGCCACCTGCTCCAGTTGGGATATGATGCCATTGATACCTCAGCACTACTCTCAGCTACTGGAGTCACTGCGTCGCCATGCTTGGGTTTGCGTTTCAGTTTTGCTCCTGACATACAACATAAAGTAGCTAATGCTCCATTTAATGGGTCCAAACTGTTCGGGCCAGATACTCAAACATTGTTAGGTGATTTGCAGGGAATCGGGCAAAACCCTTCGTGTGGTGCACGGCATGTACCATACTCTCGCAGCCACCCTACCATACTATACTCAATATTATTCCTATTCCAAAAGTGGTGGAAAGTTTAAGACCTCTAATAGAAGTGGCTCCCGAGGTTGTGCCCAGCCCACAAGAGGCACCGCCTCTGCTATCCTTGGTTCCCATGCCCATCCCTCGGTGGGGGGGCCGGTCAACCCCCTGCCCAGTGACCTATCAGGGCTTACAGTGCCTTCAGAAAGTATTCACCCCCCTTGGATTTTGTCACATTTTGTGATGTTGCAAACTCAAATTAAAATACATTTATATGGCATTTTTTGTCACGTATCCACACAAATTACTCTATAATGTCCAAGTGGAATGAAACTTCTGGAATTTTTTGTATATGTAATTTAAAATAAAAACCTGAAATGTCTTGATTTGATAAGTATTCACCCCCTTTGCTATGACACTCCAAATTGAGCTCAGGTGCATCCAATTTCCTTGTGAGATCACTCTAAAACTTGCATGGAGTCCACCTGTGGTCAGTTCAAATGGTTGACATGATTTCAGAGGAAATACACCTGTCTATATAAGGTCCCACTGTTGACGGTGCATGTCAGAGCAGAAACTCTACCATGAAGACCAAAGAGCTGTCCGTAGAATTCCGTGATAGAATTGTGAGGAGGCATAGATCTGGGGAGGGGTATAAAAACATTTCTAGGGTGTTGAAAGTTCCCAGGAGCACAGTCAAGTCCATCATTAGGAAATGGAAAGATTACGGAACCACCCAGACTCTTCCTAGAGCAGGCCATCCTCCCAAACTGAGCAACCGGGCAAGAAGGACCTTGTTCAGGGAAGTGGCCAAGAACCCAGTGAACTCCCTGACAGAACTACAGAGTTCCATGGCTGAGATGGGAGAACCTGTCCAGAGGACAACAATCTCTGCAGCACTTCACAGATGTAGCCTCTATGGGAGAGTAGCTAGACGGACGACACTCCTGAGAAAAGGTCACATAATAGCATGCCTGGAGTTTGCAAGAAGGCATGTGGCAGACTCTTGAGACCATGTGGCAAAAGATTTTCTGGTCTGATGAAACAAAAATTGAACTCTTTGGCCTGAATGCAAAGCGCTATGCCTGCTGCAAACCGCACACAGCTCATCACCCATGTAACACCATCCCTAACATGAAGCATGGTGGTAGCAGCGTCATGTTATGGGGATGCTTTTCAGTGGCAGGGACAGGGGGACTTGTCAGGATAGAGGGAACAATGAATGGAGCCAAATACAGGCACATCCTTGAGGAGAACCTGCATCAGTCTGCAATAGACCTTGGACTTGGGCGAAGATTTACTACCCCAAGCACTTCTATAAAAACCGAAATAATACAAAAAAAGGTGGTGGGGTCAGCCTATATATTAGAAACAACTTAAAACCCTATCAAAAAGATTCTAACCCTAGCCTAGAAAATGTATGGGCATACATTCAGGTTACAAACTCGCATAAAATACTAATAGGAACCTGTTACAGACCACCTACATCAGATCTTGAAACCACTAGATTAATAACTGAAGAAATCCAGCAATTCTCTGATAGAAATGACATATTGATACTGGGAGACTTTAACCTGCCAACTATCAACTGGAACACACTAACCGGATTAAGTCAGCACGATAACCTGTTCCTATCGGCAGTTACTGACCAAGGATTAATTCAAAAAGTGGGAGAACCAACCAGGGGAAAGAATACTTTAGACCTTATTTTTACCAACCTAGAAACATCATTATCAGATATAACTATCCTACCACCTATTGGAAATAGTGACCATATGACAATACATTTTTCCATTCAACTTCCTTCACAACCAAAGATAAACAATATTAAAATAAAACAGTACCACAAAGCTAACTTTTCCCTCATTAGACAAGAATTGGGAATAATAAAATGGGAGCACACTCTGCGCCCACTAAAAACAAATGAAACATGGGAAACAGTCAAACAAAAATTACTAGAACTTGATAAAAAACATATTCCAGAGAGACTCAAGTATAACAACAAAGGAAAAATCCTCCAATGGTTTAATACACATAAAAACCCTAATATCACGTAAAAAGAAACTGTTTTCTAAACTTAAAAAGACAACATTATCAAATTCTGACAAAATACTAAAACCTTATAGACAAACAGTAAAAAAATTTAAAAAACATATAAAAACAGCAAAGCGTAATCTTGAATTCAGAATAGCACACACAAAAGATTCCCATAAAACTTTATACTCTTATTTAAATAATAAAAAAAAGAATTGTAACAACCAAATCGGCCCCCTGGTTGTGAACTCGCAAACCATCACCTCGGCTATAGAAACAGCTATTGAATTTAATAATTACTTTTCTACTGTTTATACCAGGGGTTCTCAAATGGTGAGGCCAGCCTCCCTTGGGAGGCCCCAACCTGTTCCAGGGGAGGCTCAAGCAAGTCTTGAAAAAGTACTGTATTTAATTTTTGAACTTTATAGATGTTGTATGAAAGGATAGAGCAAACTGAAAGAGGATAATAGTAGGTGAATTTATGTATTTATTCACAAGTCGGTGACAAGGGAATGTACTGTACACAGAGCCATGACTTATTTCAGGTGTACCCAGGAAGGGTAGTGAGAGAATACAGTTCAAAATGTAACTGCAAACACTCAAGCAATACAAAAGGAATAAAAGTGCAAACAAATTAAGAACAATAAACTAACAATGCAGGAGCAATTGATTAATTAGGCTGGCAGCAGAACTGTCCAAACACAAGAGTTAATCCATACAGGCACTAGGAATAAGAGCAGGAGGGAGCAAATGATCCCTGAGACGCTGCCAAGAGCAGGTGAGAGGGGCGAGGCAGAGGTGGCAGGAAGGTTATTCCATTTACAGGGAAACAGAAAAGCAGTCTGTCCCATGAGGGTATGGCACTAAGGGGTAACAATGGTTCGAGAGTCAAAATATTGGAGCAAGTAGGTTGTCTTGTTGGGGGAGGGGGGTTACAATAAGCTTAATAACACGAGAGCCAGCTATGCAAAGAGGTTTCAATTTATTCCTGCTGTACTGTGGAAAGTAGGCTATTTTTCTATGGGGAGGCCCAGAAATATTTATGTATTTTGGGGAGGCTCAAGATCTTTTCCATGGCTTAGGGGAGGCTCACTATGACAAAGTTTGAGAACTGTTGGTTTATACACAAAGGCATGACACCATATCAACTCCCCCTATTATGGACCAAGACACAGAAAAGATCTCGGAAGATGACATAAAAAATGCAATCAACACTCTCAAAAAACACACAAGTTCAGGACCAGATAGAATCAGTTCTAGATTTATAATAGAAACAAAAGATGAAATTGTTCAACCTTTAAAAATATTATTTAACAAATCGCTAAATGAGTCAACAGTGCCAGATGAGTGGCACAGCAATAGTCACTCCCATTTTCAAAAAGGTTCCTGTCCAAGACTGAAAACTACAGACCCATAAGTTTGACATCAATTCCATGTAAACTGATGGAAAAAATCATAAAAGCCAAAACTGAGCATGAACTGGAAACACTCAAAATATCCGGTATTTACCAGCACGGGTTTAAACATGGCTACTCATGTGTAGCTAATCTTATCTCTTTTTACGAGCACATCAGCTATCATCTAGACAACAATACACCTATGGATGTTATCTTACTCGATTACAGTAAGGCATTTGACAAGGTTTCCCACTCTTTACTGATTAAAAAACTCATTAACATAGGATTATCACCAATACTAACCTCTTGGATAAACCAGTGGCTAAATAACAGAAAGCAGAGAATTAGGGTTAATAATGTGATGTCTGGAGAGAGGGATGTGGGCAGTGGGGTCCCTCGGGGTTCCGTGTTGGGGCCTGTTCTCTTTGGTCTCTTTATAGGGGATATGGACATATCCGGCAACAACAAAATGGTGAAATTTGCTGACGACACCAAAATTGGGGGAAAAGCTATTTGTCAGACCAAGGACTCTGGCTTACAGAGCAGAATTGCTACTAATTGAACAATGGGCAATTAAAAACGAAATGTCTTTTAATGTCTCTAAATGTGCAACCCTTCATTTAGGGAAAAATAATCCATCACAAACATATTACTTAAATAACTTGGCTATAAAAACCTCATTGGTAGAAAGAGATTTAGGGGTTTTAGTTAATAACAAACTGTCTTCTTCGTCACACTGTAATAAGGTAACAAATCGAGCAAAAATCACTCTTAGAAGGATTAATAAAACATTCATAAATAAACTGAACATTGTTTACTCCCACTTTACAGATCTCATATTAGACCATATCTGGACTACTGTTCCCCCTTTTGGAATCCTTATTTAAATTCCGACATTAACAAAATTGAGAGCGTACAATACAGAGCAACAAAATTAATACCGCAACTTTCCGGGTCTGATTATACTACTAGATTAGAGTCTACTGGTTTACAATCTCTGTCTCAAAGAAGACTAAGGGGAGATTTGTTATTACTATTCAAAATCATAAAACATCCAGAACAGATGCAAAATTGTGGACTAAAGTTTTCCACAAGAAGAATAGTAGCAAGATTACACAACAGACAAATAGAAATCATGAAAGCAAAACCAATAAAAGAATGAATTACTTTACTATAAGAGCACCAAAATTATGGAACAAACTGCCTCAGGAAATAGTCGACTCGCCCAATATTTTGACTTTTAAAAACAAACTGGATAAATGGTTAACAAATCAGGAATTTACTGAATGATCCACTATGTGGAGGACAAACCATGGTGGGCATACTGCCTTTGTTTGTCCCATACTACCAAAGTACCAAAGCATACAGCCAGAGCAACACTGGAGTGGCTTCAGAACAAGAAGGTGAATGTCCTTGAGTGGCCCAGCCAAAGCTCTGACTTGAATCCCATTGAGAATCTGTGGAAAGACTTAAAGATTGCGGTTCACCAACGCTCCCCATCCAGCTTGACAGAGCTTGAGCAAATCTGCAAGGAAGAATGGGCGAAAATCCCCAAATCCAGATGTGCAAAGCTGATACAGACATACCCAAGAAGACTCAAAGCTGTAATTGCTGCCAAAGGCGCTTCTAGAAAGTATTGACTCAGGGGGGTGAATACTTAAGTAAACAAGATATTTCAGTTTTTAATGTTTCATAAATTTTTGTTACACAATAAAAATATTTTTGCCCCTTTAAATTGTTGAGTATGCTGTGTGAATTAAGGGGGGGGAAATAATTTAAATGGATTACAAATTCTGGTAGTAACACAACAAAATGTGACAAAATCCAAGGGGTGAATACTTTCTGAAGGCATCTGACCCCCCGCCTCTCGACAAGGGCATCGGAGGCAGTAGTCATTTTGCCTCCATTTGGAGGCCTGGCAAACGATCGCTTTGGACAAATGGGTACTTCAGATAATTCAAAAGGGACACACTTGGAATTTCTTCTCTCCACCCCCGTCCCTCCCTTGGACAATCCATTACCCACCAGATCATGTTCTTATCCTTCAAGAAGAATTGAAGGCACTTCTGGCCAAACCGGCTGTTTTACCAGTGCCCCTTCCAGAACATCAAGCGGGATTGTACTCCCACTTTTTTTTTAGTACCCAAGCGAACCGGAGATCTCAGACCAGTATTAGACCTGAGATATCTGAATTGGTACATTCAGTACAAACATTTTCACATGATAACGCTATCCGCCATCATGCCTCTTCTAAAACAAGGAGACTGGTTGTGTGCCCTGGATATGAAGGACGCCTGCCTTCATATCCCCAATCATCCTGCCCATCAAAAATTTCTGCGCTTCCACCTTCTAGGTCAAAACTACCGGTTTCAAGCACTTCCCTTTGGCCTCTCATCACCCCCAGGAGTGTTCACCAAATGTCTAGTGGTGGTGGCTGCAGCCTTATGGCAGAAAAGGCACTTCATCTTTCCATACCTAGATGACTGGTTAATCAAAGCAGACTCCAAAGAAGCTCTGCTTGCCTCCCTAGCCATTACTTTGGGCATGTTCAGCGCTCTAGGGATAACAGTCAACTGGCCGAAATCTAGTCCAAACCCAGCGCAGTCGCTACAGTACATCAGAGCTGTGCTAGATACAGTCATAGCCAGGGCTTACCTTCCGTCTGCTTGTCAGGACGCCCTTATATCTCCGGCCTCGTGGATACAAACTCAGAAAATAATTACAGCCAGACAAATGCTGAGCCTTCTGGGTCACATGTCAGCCACCATTTTGACGGTGGCATTCGCCCACCTTCATATGAGACCTGTCCCGTGGACCCTTCAGAATCCATGGTCTCAAAGCACTGGATGGTTCAACGACAAAATCGGGGTCACTACTTCCCTGAAGTCCTCCCTGACGTGGTGGACAACCAAAACCAATTTGTGTCAAGGAATGTCTTTCCACTCCCTCCCTCCCATGCAGACGTTAACCACGGATGCTTCCCTGGACAGATGGGACACGCACTTAGGTCCTTATCAGACCCAAGGCCAGTGTACTGCCTCTTCCCATCACTCTCATATCAATCTCCTCGAGATGAGAACGGTCCGTTGCGCCCTTCAGGCATTCCAGCCCTGCCTCAAGCCAGGACCATTGCCGATTCTGTCAGACAACATTGCAGTAGTATTTTACGGCAACAAGCAAGGGGGCACAAGATCGCACACCCTTTGCCTGAAAATCCTTGCAGTCTGGCAGGAAGCCAGCAGAGGGCAGCTAACGCTAATGGCCGTCCACCTACTGGGATGGTGCAATCAGTTAGCAGACCGACTAAGTCGACAGTCATCCATTCACGAATGGACACTTCACTAAGATATACTCCAAGATATCTTCAATCTATGGGGAACCCCACAGCTGGACCTGATTGCTTCCCCAGTCAACCACCGGCCCCCCAGTTTCTTCTCCATTTTCCCGAGCAACGAGGGAAGGTCTATAGATGCCCTCTCCCAACCTTGAACAGGACTCTACTTATATGCCTCCCCCCCAGTCCCTGTCTTACAACAGACTCTATTGAAACTTCACATAGAGCCGGCCTCCATGATTCTAATAGCACCAATGTAGCCTCGCCAACTGTGGTACCCTCTACTACAACAGCTATCAGTCAGGGACCCCATTCAGTTGCCAGTCAGACCAGACCTCCTGACTCAGTGTCAGGGCTCCCACCTACATCCCAGCCTGAAGACTCTTCATCTTCGCGCTTGGCTCCTGAAGACTCATTCATAAATAGACTTCAAGTGTTCTGTCCTGTTGCTAACATTCTCCTGGCTTCTTGTAAGCCAGTGACTAGAGAAACACATAATTCCAAATGGAAACGCTTTTCCATATGGTCGGCCTCTCGCTCCCTAGACCCATGCTCGTGTCCACTGACAAAGGTCTTGGACTACCTGGCCTCATTATCAGAATCAGGCTTAAGTTACTCCTCCATCAAAGTCCACCTGGCTGCCATCTTGGCGTTCCATGAACCCTTCAATGGCAAATTGCTGTACCAACATCATTTAGCCAAGATGTTCTTGAGAGGAATGCAACATATTAAGCCTCCTATTAGATGACCCACTCTTCCGTGGGATCTCAATTTCATTGTAGAAAAATTAACCGTCAAACCTTTCAGGCCAGCAGCCACCTGTGATCTTGGTTTCCTTTCATGGAAAACGTTGCTCCTAGTAGGTGTTACTTCCATTCACTGTATTTCCGAGCTTCATGCCCGCATGTGTAAGGAACCTTACTTGATTTTCCATAAGGACAGGGCGGTCCTTCGTACCAACCCTTCCTTCCTTCCTAAAGTAGTCTCTGAGCATACTTTAAATCAATCTTTGGAGCTCCCAGTGTACTACCCCGAATGCTCCAATTCCAGTAAACATCTGTTACATACCTTGGATGTCCATCGTATCCTACGCTATTACACTACTCGTTCTCAGTGAATAAGGAAAACTTCTCAGTTGTTCGTCACCTTTGCCTCTGGCAGACAAGGGCTTCCTGTTGCTAAACAAACCCTGTCTTCATGGTTGGTGAATCGTATTATCTTTTGTTACAAAAATTACAACAAGACTTTACCCGGACCTGTCCAGGCTCACTCTACTAGAGCTGTGGCTACTACTGCGGCCTGCTTCAAAGATGCCTCCATTTCAGACATCTGCAATGCAGGTACCTGGTCCACAATCCATACTTTCGCAAGACATTACAATCTGGATATTGCCTGGTGATGTTGGACGGCCTTCGGCCGTGCAGTCCTACAAGGTCTCCTATTATAATTGTCCTCCCATATGGACATAACTGCTGGGGAATCTCCCAGAAGTAATTACCTACTGCAAGAGACCATTCCGTGGAAGATAGTACAGTTATGTAAAATCTTACCATAACAGTAGATCTTTGAGGAATGTCTCTTGCAGTAGGTGCAATCCCACCCTCCATTCCCCCTCCTTCTCTAACAGAGCAAATTCTGGTCCAGTGACTTAGGGTTGGGACTCCTTGGTACCTTGGTTTCCCCTCTGTCCTCACCTTTGCGAGCTGAATCCGGCGGGGGGAACTGAGGATCTTACTTCAAGAGGGCTCTTGCAGTAGGTATTCACATATAGGACTAAGCCGCCAGGTGTCAGGACCCCACCGAAACATTTCTAGCTAGCCTTCCAGTTTTTTCCTGCCATCGGCTTGAGATAGTTCCTCACGGTAGAACAGCGCTCGTCAAGTCATTTGTCGGTCTCTAAGTTTTCAAACTTTTAGACCTATTTTCTCTAATTTTCTAGTTTTTTTTAAAGTTTGCTGTGTATGTCATCCCAGATGCCCTCCAAATCGAATAAGAATAAGTGTGACTCGTGTGGTTCCCAACTTCCATACAAGGACGGCCACTCCTTGTGTCTCTTCTGTCTGGGCCCAGACCAACCCGTGGAGAAGTGCCAGCACTGCAAGAAGTTCAGCTCTGCTACCTGCAAACTAAGGCAGCTGTCCCTGGAAGCCCATATCCTAAAGAAGAAAATGGCATCCATGGAAAAAGAGTTAAAGAAACTTAAGCAGGCGTCTACTTCCCCCAAAGGTCACAAGAAAAAGCATGACAAGGAGAAGCACTGGGAGCAGGGAACCGGCTTCCACAGCAGCCGCGACTCGGACGGAGTCGTGGCATAGGTATGTTCCTCGGGGATCGCCCACAATGGTCGCCTTGGTGGTTACCAAGAAGGTGTTGCCCCTCCCATCTGGCTCACGCTCGGCCTCTTCGGGAGCCTCCGGGGCAAAGGAGGCCTCCTCGCCCATGAAGGCCACTTCTTCCACGCAGCCCTCAGATCAGAGGGGGTCCGGTAAGTCAGACGTTGGTCCCACCAATGCTCGCCTGGACAAGGTTGCTAAGTTGCTTACCCCTTTGAGGGAGCGCCCAGCCAAAACACCTTCTGACAGGGCCGCATCTCCTTCGTGGCCTTCCTCAGGCAGGGAGACCGATAAGTCGGACGCTGGCTCCTCCGACGTCCGCCCGGATTCTGCCGATAAGTTGGACGCTGACTCCACCAATGCCCGCCCGTTCAAGAAGCCTGCGACAGACCCCACAGAACAGTCCGCCCCAGGCTCTCCGCCAGGTCTCACCACGTTGCCCTGTGAGGTCCCTGTGCCTCCTCGACTGAACCCTGGGTATTATAATCCTCCATCCCCTGTCATCACCAAGTATACTGGGACGCTGCCGTCAGGGAACCCTCCTGCTGGGTCGGACCCTCAGACACCGGTCCCAACGCCGGCCTACCTGACACCATCCGGCGTCCTTTTACCTGGCGATAGGCCTATCCTTCCATCAGGTCCTTCGGACCCTCTCGAAGGTATACCCACACCGGGCCCAACACCCGCAGGGCCAGCGTTACCACTGTCTGGCCTCCCAGCAGGGCCTCTGTCAGGTCCCTCTGCTCCATCAGAGCCCCTGGCCCCCGGGTACCTGGCGTCCCAGTACCCGAGGCCGCAATATCCAGCGCCACAGTACCAGACGCCTCAGTACCCAATGCTGGGCTACCCGCTGTCGGGTTACGGTTACTCTTTTTACGGATACCCCCAATATCTATATCCCCCTCCTCCTCCACCGCCCACTCCCCAGTCACCAGCAGATTTGAATGAGACCTTGGCCTTCTGATGGACTGAGACCAAGGCTCAGCTCACGAGGTCGAGAGTCATCTACCGATGCCGGACCCTATACAGGATCCCCTGCGTCGGAGATGGGAGACCCCCTGCCTTCCCAGCACCAGAGGAGAGACCTCTGGCGCCCGAGGAGGGGGAGGATATGCACCCCAGGGAACTCCCTAGAGGGGTCGTCCCTCTCCCTTGTAAGGAGGAGTCTTCCTCTTCATCAGATACTTCTGATTCGACTCAGAGTCCGGCCACTCTGACCCCGAAGACGAGCCCCATACTCCGGAACGCCCCAGGCTGAGGACTCCTCCGGAGGACCCTTCCTTTCTAGAGTTATTGAGGAAAATCCAGGAGGTACATCAGTGGCCATCGGTGGAGCCAGACGCACAGCGTAAAAAACTCGCTGCCCATCTGGATCTGTCCGAGACCGCTCCCACGCTGATTCCACCCTGGAGAGAGCTTCACGCGGATCTTGTTTCTACCATTTGGAAACAAACTTCTGTGTTAGCCCCCCTTCCGAGGAAGGCGGACAGGCTATACCAGGCTCCTGAGGATGTAGACTTTCTTAGCCTTCACCCCCAAGGTGGACTCAGTTGTCATCAGCGCTGTTCACGGCCGCTCCGCCAGCCCCAAACACCTCAGTTCATCTCCACCTGATAAGGAATCCCGGCTTCTGGACCAATACGGGAAGAAGATCTATTCCTCTTCTTCCCTTGGTATTAGGGCCCTTAACTATGTTGCACATATGGGGGATTTCCAGAAGACCATCCTTAGTTAGGTGGAATCAATATAGGACTCCCTTCCTAAGTCACAGACTAAGCAGGAAGTGGCTGATCTTGTCCATTCTGCTCTTTTGGCCAGTTGATGCATGATTCGTGCCACTTACGATGCAGTGGACACAACTGGAAGTAGCTCAGCCATCGCCGTAGGCGTACGGCATTATGCCTGGCTCCGCGTGTCAGGTTTGGTCCCTGAAGTGCATCCAGAATGCACCCTTCAGGGGTTCGGTGCTTTTCGGGGGTGATATCAAGGACATCATTAGCGAACTGCAGTCGAAGGGCACTGCATTCAAGTCTGTCAACTCTATGTACAGGCCCCCTCAAAGGCAGTGGCGTCCTTTTCGTCGCCAAAACCAACAAAGACAAAACCCACAGGGCAAACGGACCAACAAACTTCGGACCCCTCCTGCAACCAAGACTCCCCCCAGCAAAAAAGCCGCGGGAACCTCGGCTGCTGTGCTGCCCCACACCTCCTGACTTCCTGCCTCTCCCATTGCCTCTGGAGATTCCAGAGGAACCAGTAGGGGGGAGATTCTCCTCCCATCTGCCGGGCTGGCAGAGGATAACTTCAGACGCTTGGGTGCTCCAGTTGATATCAGCAGGACACTCAATAGAATTTCTGCAGAAACCACCAAGAACCCCCACCGCCAAGTCATCTTACTCCCTGCAACATCTTCCTCTGGTCCTAGAGGAAATCATCTCCCTTCTTTTGAAGGTGGCAATAGAGCCAGTTCCCACCCGTCTTTGGGGAACCGGGTACTATTCCCATTTCTTGCTAGTTCCAAAGAAGACGGGAGATCTGAGGCCTGTACTGGACCTCAGTTCCCTGAACATGTTTGTGGAGTACAAACTCTTCAGAATGCTCTCTTTGCAGAGCCTTCTGCCTCTTCTTGGGCAGGGACAGTGGCTATGGGCTCTGGACATGCAGGATGCCTACCTGCATATCCCCATATGCCCTTCCCACTGCAAATTGCTTTGGTTTTACTTTTAGGGGGACCACTGCCAATTCAAGGCCCTCCCATTTGGTCTTTCCTCATCCGTCCGTCCCCCCGATTGTTTACCAAATCCTTGTCTGTGGTAGCGGCCCACCTACGTACCCAGGGAGTATAGGTATTCCTGTACCTGGACAACTGGCTCCTGGCAGCCCCGTCCAGGGAGGAACTCCTGCACTCCCTTTCCCTTAAGGTTTCACCAGCCTGGTATCACCATCAATCAGGCCAAATCCCATTTGGTCCGTTGCCAATGCCTCCAATTTATAGGGGCGATTCTGGACACGACCACTGGCAAAGCCTTCTTGCCTCCGGACAGTGTAGACGCCCTTCAGACTCAGGCCCGTCTTCTGTCCAGTCACAGGAGGGTTGGAGACAGGTCAGTCCTCTGCCTCCTCGGGCTAATGGTGGCTGTCATTCCGACAGTCACACTTGTTCGGCTCCATATGAGGATCTCTCAGTGGACGCTTTGATCGCAGTGGGATCAGACCAAGGACAATCTAGACCAATAGGTACTAGTAGCCGATTCCGTGATCAGGGACGTGCAATGGTGGATGGTTCAGGCGAACCTGTGCCTGGGAGTTAACTTCTGCATCTATCCCCCCTCCCAGACGTTGACGACAGATGCGTCAGGAGAAGGCTGGGGTGCCCATCTAGGGTCTCACAGGACTCAGGGCAGCTGGTCCAAGTCTGAACAAAATCTACACATAAATGTGTTCGAACTGAGAGCAGTCCTTTATGCCCTTCAGGCTCTACTCTCCTTCATCCTCCCCGGTCATCTCCTCATACAGTCAGACAACATGTGCATAGTCTGGTATCTCAACAAACAGGGAGGAGCATGTTCCTACCCTCTGTGCCAGGAAGCAATCAGAGTCTGGCATTGGGCAACCCAACATCACCTTTACTTGACTGCGGTTCATGTTCCGGGACTGGAAAACACACAGGCAGACGAACTCAGTCGGTCCCCAGCCAGGTCCCACGAATGAGAGTTAGATCAACAAGTCGCAAACGACATCTTTCAGTAATGGGGAACACCGCAGATAGACCTCTTTGCCTCTCCCCAAAAAGCAAAACTTCCTGCCTTCTGCTCGCACGCTCCAGGGCGAGACATTTTTTGGTGGGACGCTCAGTCTCTCACTTGGAGAGACAGATTCATTTATGCCTTCGCTTCCATTCCTTTAATTCTGAGGGTCCTGAACAAACTCAGATTGGAGGGAGCGCTAATGATTCTCATCCCTCCCTTCAGGCCCAGGCAAGTTTGGTTCTCTCTTCTGCAGCAGTCTTCAGAGGAACCTCCACTTCCTCTTCCTGTCACAATTGCTGACCCAGGATCAGGGGACCCTTGTTCAGGCAAGTCTCAGATCCCTTCATTTACATGCATGGCTCCTGCAGACATAGCTAAAGCCCGCTTTGGAGTTTCTCCTCTTGTAGCAGACATCTTGGTAGAGGTCAGGAAGCCTTCCACCAGGTCCACCTATGCCATGAAGTGGAAACAATTTTCTATTTGGGCCAATTCGAAGGACTATGAACCTTTCTCATGCCCAGCCAATAAAGTCCTGGACTACATGCATCACCTCTTCAATCTGGGTCTCAGCCATTCCTCATTAAAAGTCCACATGGCCGCTATTTCAGCCTACCATATTCCCTTTGGAGACTGGACTTTTGCTCAGTTAGAAGTCTCCCAAGACCTTCCTCAGAGGGGTTTTCCATTTGAGACCCCCCATCTGCATTCCTGTCCCTCCTTGGGACTTAAATTTTATTCTGGAGAAGCTTATCTTGCTTCCCTTCGAGCCAGCAGCTACAGCGATTTAAAGTTCCTTTCTTGGAAGACACTCTTCCTAGTGGCCATTACGTCTGCTCAGCACATTTCCAAGCTTCAGGCCTTGACGTGCAAAATCCCGTACTTGATTTTTCACAAGGAACGTGTGGCTCTACACACCAACCCTAAGTTTCTTCCTAAGGTGGTGGCTGAATCTACGCTGAATCAATCCATTGAGCTACCCGCTTTCTTTACGCAAAACACTCCATCCAATCAAGGGGAGTAATTCTTGCATACTTTGGATGTTCACAGAATACTGAGCTACTACACCACTTAGACAAAGAATCTCAGGAAAACCGATCAGCTTTTTGTCTCTTTTGCTTACAAAAGAGAAGGTAATGCTGTTTCTAAGCAATGCCTATCAAAATGGTTGGTTCATTGTATCACTTTCTGTTACAAGTATAGCAAGGCCCTTCCGGGTCAAGTCAGAGGTCACTCCACCAGAGGAGTGGCTGCCTCTGCAGCTTGTTTCAAGAATGTATCAGCGGCAGACATCTGTGCAGCCGCAACTTGGACTTCTGTCCATACCTTTACGACACACTACAGTTTGGACATTGCCTCTCGCCGTAGAGCAGGCTTCAGATTGGCTGTCCTACAAGGTCTCCTTTCATGAGACCCGTTCAGCCTGAGGTTCAATGCTATGGATGACAGTCCTCCTCCCAAGTATTTTTCCTTGTTTCAGACTGCTTGGGACTCAGTCCTGTATGTGGATACCTTCTGCAAGAGACCTCTCGAAGTAAGATAGTACAGTTATGCAAGAACTTACTGTAACAGAAGATCTTCAAGAGAGGCTCTTGCAGTAGGTATTGCCTTCCCGCCCTCCGTCCTCCTAAGCTTATTACCTCCATTTCCATGGAGGGGAAATATCCTCTTCTTTCTCGTCTTGCCTTTTTTGGCCTTTGGCAGGAAAGAACTGGAAGGCGGGCGTGGGGGACTGCCCCTTAATCCGGTGGGGGGAACTGAGGATACCAGGGACCGCCCACACTTATAAAGGAAGCAGGACATGATATTGTGTGGGTGGTCCCTGGTGAAAGCTGCTATAAGAAGCTGCCGTGTGACAGCAACCTCTGCTGGAACCTCCCAGAAGTAATTACCTACTGCAAGAGACATTCCTCGAAAATCTACTTTTATGGTAAGATTTTACGTAACTGTACTTTCTAGGAGTGGTATACGATGTTCCTCCACACAGACCCACCCAGTCTCCCCAGGCTGAAGTTCACAACCTCTGCTTCCAGTGAGCAAAGATCTGGTTTCATGGGGCAGAGCCGAAGGTTATACCACCAGGGTGGGTGGGAGGAGCCAGCTTGAAGACTTCCAGCAAGATTTAAATGGGAAAGGACAATGCCAGACAGTGTGGATGAATATCATAAACCTCTCCTAGAACTACTGTTACAAGTGAGTAACCTGTGTTTACTCGACATGGAACCTTTGTAAAAGAGCTCCCAGCTCAAAGGTATTTGTAATCCTAAAACTTAATAAATAAAGATCATGCTCTGTGGAACTGCCATAGTGTGGATGTGAACTGAATACCAGTAATAGAAGTTTAATGTAACCTATTCTTGTTTATCTCTTTGCAGTGAAGACAGAGCCTGGTACTGTTAGTCAAGTGTGCAGTACAGTGCTCCCATCCACCACCAGTTCGTCTGTGAAAGTTGAACAGGGCACCGAAGCTGTAGCAGTGAATTACAACATTGAGTAAGTATTACTGAGACTCATTACTCCACAGCAGTTCTGTCTCCGGAAATGAAGTAGCTTCTGTATTTTAGCAGTGCTTATACGTAACTTGTCTCATGGCACACTGCTCTCCAGTAATTTTTGGCCTTTTTAAATGTAGTCTGGAGCACTTTGTACTGCCCCAGCCTCCCTTAGGCTGGTCATCACATTGGTGATATGTTTGTGGTGGTCCTTTTGACCCTGCAAAAAAGCCCTTCTGCAGTGTGGCCCTTCTGGTTACCTTTCATCCAGTGGCAAAATCTTCCCTGTTTTTGCCTGTTGATGATTTGCTCCTAGCTTTGTCCTTTGGTTGGAATTTTATGTGTTAAAGATCATGAGCGTATATTCAGTACCTCTGATCATGTTTAGTACAAATGTAGTATGACTTTAAACTTTTTCTGATATTATTCACTATCTCTGCCAGCAAAAATGCTTTCCTTTCTCTGTTTTTAGCCACTTTTCTTAACTGTGGATTGGGTTTCAGTGCCACCCTCTAAAGACCCGGCCCATGTTCCACCTCAGCTGCCTGAGGTGGACTCCTCTTTGGCAGTAGGGGGTCGTCTGATTCAATTTTACAACCAGTGTAAATCTGTCACAATGGACAAATGGGTCCTCCGGATAATTCAAGAGGGATACTCTCTCAATTTCACAAAGACTCCCCTGGATCGTCCACCCAAGCGATAGCCCAAGCTGTCCACCATTCAGGAAGACCCCCTTGCTTCCGAGATTCAGTGCCTTCTGAACAACAGGGCAGTAGAAGTAGTTCCGCAGGCAGAACAGAACACGGGTTCTACTCCAATTACTTCGTAGTTCCAAATAATACAGGCAGCATGTGCCCTATTCTAGACCTAAGGAAGGTGAACAAATACTTGTTCAAGGAAAAATTCAAGATCTCACTGGGAACGCTACTGCCTCTTATTCATCAGAATGACTGGTTGGCATCTTTGGACATGCAAGACGCCTACCAACATGTTGCAGTACACCCAAGCCACCACAAGTACCTACGCTTTGTGGCTCTGGGTCAGCACTGCCAATTCAGAGTCCTGCCCTTTGGGCTTTCCTCAACACCACTAGTCTTTACAAAGTGCTTTGCAGTACTCATGGTGCATCTCAGAAAAATCAGCGTTCAGGTGTTCCTGTACCTGGACGATTGGCTCTTGGCGAGCCCTTCCAGGCAGGGAACACAGGAAGCAGTCTCCACAGCTTCCAAGTTCCTCACGTCCATGGGGTTACTATAGAACCTCGAAAAATCGCAGCTTCAGCCCTCCCAACAACTTCTCTTTATAGGAGCTCTTCTAGACACCTCCAAAGCAAAAGATTTTCTTCTAAGAGTATGGATATGTTGTTCATCCACACTCTTTGGCATGTCCCTTTCCCCTTTAAATCTTGCCGGAAGTCTTCAAGCTGGCTCCTCCCACCCACCTGGGTGGTATATACCTCAGCTCCGCCCCATGCCGCCAGATCTTCTTTTCCCCTGGAAGATACAGGTTGCTTCCCTCGTGCTCTCGCATTTCGTAGGCCCTGGCTTTCAACTCATTCCAGTTAGCGATCACGCTTTTGCATCCTCAATTATGGAAGAGAAATCTTCTCCAGGATTTCGCCAGTGTCCTTGCGGCCAGAAGATGTCGCGCACCGATCCCCATCTCATGTGCGTCTACTGCCTAGGTGTCGGCCCATGACACCTCGTCTTGCAGTTTTTGGTTGGCCTTCCATCCCAACGTTCTGGACGACCGCCTGGCATGTTTGAAGTTGGGGAGACTGGAGAAAAGGAATCCTCCAGTGAAGTCTAAGGAGACTAGGTGGGTGGTTTCCGCGGCTGCGGGCTCCGCTAAGCAGCTGGAACGCATGAAGGCATTTGAAGAAGCCACCAGCGCTTCAGCGAATCAAAGCTTTTTCATTCCACTCAGCCTAGGCTCCACCTTCACAGATTCTTTTAAGGAGCTGTGCCAGTCTCTCCCCACCCAGGGTGAGGCACTCGCGGGCTCGCACTCCTCCCGCTCTTGTAAGAGGGACAAAGAACCCAGCTCATCTTCGTCTAAGCGAAGGCGCTCTTGGGACCGAGAGAGGTCTCAGTCCCAAGAGCATGCGGTCTCGACCTCGTTCGAGATCACTTCCTCCGCCGCAGGCTTCAAGGACCTTCCGTCTGGCCAGACGACCGAGGAAGTGGCCGATGAGGTAGAGATTGTTCTTGACCCAATCAACCCTCTGTCGCCAGCTATGGCCAACGACTCTTTGGAAAGGACTCCGGTTCTTATGTTCCCCGATGAAGAGACCCAGCCCGCTGGTGTCCCCATCGAGGACCTGGTTCCGGACCCCCGGGTTTCACCGATTCCTCCGGTGTCTCCGGAGCGATCGAGTCGGCTGCTCGATCTCAGTCGAGGTTCAGAACCCCTTGGCAGAACGGCCAAGGAAGAGCCATAAGCGCTCCAAAAAGAGGTGATGCCACAGGTCGTCCTTGTCCTCCTCGGATGAGAAGAGGCTCCAATGGAAATGAGAGCGCTACGAGGACCTTATGTGGCCACAGTTGATTTTGACCGGGCAGAAGCCTGCTCCGCCGCCTATCCAGCCATTACTTGTTCTTGCCTCCCTAGGCGGGCCGCCCCCCGGAACTGGAGCTTTTGGTTTCCATGCACGGCTGGCTGGCACGTCCTCTGGTTCGGCCTATTCCAGTCTCTCCACCAATACTGGTGGAGCCGCCACCTAAGCAGCCTATGGGAGGGGCTCCTTCAAAAGAGGACCGACAAGATACTGGACTTCCCTGACGTCTGTCAGTCAGTCACGGTCACGCTGGACCACCCCCGGTGGGTCGAGGGTGATTTAGGCAGCAGGCTGCTGTATCCAGACTCCTCAGACTCTGATCTCACCGGGCTCCACTCTCATCCCGGGGATGATGTCGTCCATTGGCACAGGGATGGAGGAAGGCCCTTCCAAGGGTTCTCCGTTTCACCTCCGATTCCACAGAGGTGCCCCTGGAACCCATTCAGAAAAAGGCGGCGTACCCTCTTACGGACATCCTCAAGAGAGGGGATACCCCGTCTGAGGCCTTTCCTGTGGCCAAGGCCATTGTTGGCCCGACTCTCGAACTATGGCAGCGCCCTGCCTCATGTCCAGCACCATCTGCCCACATGACCCGTAAGTACGCGGTGCCCATGGGGTCCCTTGCGGGGTTCACAGAGCACCCTTCAGCGAAGAGCCTGGTGACTGCCTCTGTGTTCAGGCGTACTGGCAGTTCTACTGACACTGACCGACCTCCCGATAACGGGTCCAAGCTCTTGGACCATTCGGCACGGAAAGTCTATGCGGCTTCCTCCTTGGGCCTTCGTCAGGCCAGTTTGGCCGTCATCATGGCACACTTCTCTCATGCCCTTCTAGGGTCATTAGATGAAATCCTCCCACATCTCCCCGTGGTTGTGCAGACCATGGTCAAGCAGGTCCGGGACCAGGCCGTGCGGTTGCCAAACAGCAGCTTCAGACAGCCCTGGACATTGTGGATTCTTGTGCTCGCTCGATGGCCGCCACAGTTGCCTCTTGCCGCATGGCTTGGCTGAGGCTCTCCTCCTTGCCGGCGGATACTCAGCATAAGTTAGCTGATGTGCCTTTCCTTGGGACCAACTTGTTCGGCCCAGGATTGGCCGGTCACCTACAGCACATAGAGCAGTCCAGTGCCACCTTGGACGCCACTTCTGCCAAGAGTTCTTCGGGCAAGAAGCAGCAGAAGAAAAAGAAGCCTTTTCGGCACTCTTCCCCTGCAGTTCAGCGGTCCTCCTACCAGAGAGGACAGCAACATCAGCAGCAGCAGGCTCAAGCTTGGCATCCTCGGCCCAAGCCTGGACCCCAACAGGCCAGCAAAGGAGGCCGAGGCTCAGGTCCTGGAGCCTCCTTCTCCTCTAAGCCTGCCCAGTGACGGGTTGGGGGTTGCCACCCCTCTCTGTTACGCCAGCCTTGGGTTCTCCCATGGGGGGCCAGCTTCGCCACTTCCTTTCCGCCTTGTCCGCTATCACTACAGACTGGTGGGTTCTCGAAGTGGTCGGTCAGGGACTGCCTCTAGAGTTTGAGCAGTACCCTCCCAGCCAAGCCAAGCCCCTCGGAAAGAATGGATATCTGCCCACACCCAGTCGGCTCTTCGAGGCGACATTGCTCAGCTCCTCCTCAAGGAGGCAGTAGCTATCGTGGGGGAACCGTCTGCAGACCCAGGCTTTGTCTTCAGGTACTCCTGATGCCCAAGCGGACGGGGGGCTGGTGCCCCATTTTAGATCTCCATGACGTGAATCAGTTTCTCAGGTCACGCACCTTTCGGATGGTCACTCTGTCCCAGATCATACCATACTTGGAATGAAATATGTGGTTCTGTTCACTGGATCTGCAGGACGTGTTCTTTCACGTCCCAATCCATCCGTCCATCCCATCAGCAGTTCCTCTGCTTCAGGGTCGAAGGGACCCTGTACGAGTTCTGAGCCATGTAGTTCGGCCTGTCATTGGCCCCACAGGTCTTCACCAAATGCATTGCATGGGGGGGGGGCAGAATTTACCCCTACCTCGACGATTGGCTCCTGGCAGGTTCCACCCAACAGGAGATGGAGAGGTCCAGAGATCTGGCCCTCCAGACCTGCTCCCATCTTGGTCTCCTGATCAACGAGGCCAAGTTGGAACCTGTGCCTTCTCAGGTGATGGGCTTCATTGGGGCAGAGCTAGACTCTTGTCAAGCCAGAGCTCGGCTCCCGGCGGACAGGGCAGAGGTTCTCTGCTCCTTTGCCCAATCATTTCTGGTTGGGCACTTGTGCCCTGCCCGGGACTTTCTGCGCCTTCTGGGTTACATGGCAGCGTGCACCTCACTGGCCCGTTGGGCCCAGTTGCACATGCGCCCCCTCCAATGGGAGCTGGCCACCCAGTGTACTCTGCGATACGGTCATTTCGATCAGCTGATCACTGTAACCCAGAAGATGTGGGATGCTCTCCAATGGTGGTCCGCCCCAGACCGGTTGCAGGAAGGGATCCTGTTTGTTCGCCCCGAGTCGACGGTCGTCCTTACTACCGATGCCTCTCTCATGGGTTGGGGAGCCCACATGGGGTACAACAGGGCCTACGGGTTCCGGATCCCTGAGGAGTCCCGATGCCACATCAACCTGTTGGAGCTAAGAGCAGTCAGACTGGCACTGTCAACTTTCGCTCCTCAGCTCCAGGGTCAAGTGGTTCAAGTCCCGATGGACAATACCACAACCATGTACTACCTCAACAAACAGGGCGGCACACACTCCCGTCTGCTGTGCAAGGAGGCGCTCCGCATCTGGACCCTCGTAAGCCGGTTGGAGGCGGATCTCCTAGCCATCCATGTGGCAGGATCCTCGAACCAGCTGGCGGATGCTCTCAACCACATAGGCCAGACATCCCATGATTGGTCTGTCCTTCCAGAGGTAGGTTACAGCCTGTTCTACCACTGGGGCAAACCGGTGGTGGACCTGCTCGCCTTCAAGGAAAACACCAAGCTGAGGCTGTATCATGCCCACCCCCCACAGCAGGGCTCGCTGCAGGGGGATGCCTTCACGAGGCAGTGGACCCCAGGCCTCCTCTGCATTTACCCTCCATTTCCCTTGATCCACAAGGTGTTACCAAGGTGAGGAGGGACAAGGTGATAGTGATTCTGGTAGCCCCAGACTGGCCGCACCAGTTCTGGTATCCAGATCTCCTCAGGCTCAGCTTCAGGCCCCCAGAGCGGCTTTGAACACGCCCGGACCTGATATCTCTGAACCAGGGGAAGGTCTTCCGTCCGGACCTTCAATCCGTGCATCTCACAGCCTGGTACCTGAGTGGCTAAAGTTCCAGGCTTTGGGTCTTTCCGAAGATGTCTACACCGTGGTGGAGGCATCTAGGAAGAAATCGGCCAGGAAATGTTATGCCTTCAAATGGAAAAGATTTTCCATTTGGTGTCAGGGTAAGGGCCTGGACCCCTTATCCTGTTCTGTGGCTAACATTCTCGACTACCTTTGTTCTCTCTCCAAAGGGGGTCTACGGTCATCGACCCTTAGTGTGCACCTGGCAGCCATTTCTGCTTACCAGGTACGGGCCGGTCAGCTGTCATTGGTGCAGGAGACAGTGGTCAGGTGCTTTTTCAAAGGCCTGGATCACATATCCCCTCCGGTGCATAAACCTCCACCTCCGTGGGATCTACTGCTGGTATTGGCAAAGCTTATGGGCAAGCCATTCGAACCAATGCAGAAGTGTGAAGTGTCACACTTGTCATGGAAGATGACCTTCTGGGTGGCTATTACGTCTGCCAGAAGGACAGGGGTGCTCCAGGCACTTTCCGTGGACTCCCCTTGTCTGGTCTTCTACCGGAACAAAGTTGTCCTGCCCTCCTAACCGAAATTCCTTCCGAAGGTGGTGTCTGAGTTTCACCTTAACCAGATGTTGACTCTGCCGGTATACTACCCTAATTATACCTCGGATGCCGAGTACAGGCTCCACACTTTGGACCTGAGACATGCTCTCTCCTATTACAAGGAGAGGATGGCGGAAATTCGTGGAGAGGTTCGCCAGCTGTTTGTCACCTACGCTGAAGCCGCTTCTGGCAGACCTGCAGTGAAGTGGACTATTGCAAGATGGATTACATCTTGCATAGGTCTGTGCTATGAGTTGGCGGGCAAGGCTCCTCCCAGAGGGATAAGAGCTCATTCTACCTGCCATACTGCTGCATTGTTGGCTGCTTCCAGGAACATCCCTATCCAGGAAATCTGTTAGGCTGCTACCTGGAAGTCAGCAAACACCTTCATAATCCACTACCACATCGACCTTGAGTCATGCTGGGATGCTGGTTTTGGGACCTCAGTTCTCCAATCTCTGTTCCCTAAGTAGGGGGTGTGCACCTTGCCTCACTCCTCCCGGAGAACTGCTAGGAGTCTGCCAAAGAGTGCGGATGAACAACATATCCACGCTTCTAGAAGAACAGGTTACTCACCTGTAACAGTAGTTCTAGGAGTGGTATATGTTCATCCACACAGACCCACCTGACCTCCCCGGCTGTGGATGCACACAACCTGGCTTCCATCGGGCTTAGATCTGGTGTCATGGGGCGGAGCTGAGGTATATACCACCCGGGTGGATGGGAGGAGCCAGCTTGAAGACTTCCGGCAAGATTTAAAGGGGAACAGGACATGCCAAAAAGTGTGGATGAACGATATATACCACTCCTAGAACTACTGTTACAGGTGAGTAACCTGTTCTTTTTCTCTATCTCTCTTTTTTCCTTCTGTCTTTCTGGTGAGCAGAACTGGGGCAGAGAAGGAGCCAACGGCTGTTACTGGCCAACCCGTGAGCGGCACACAGTGCATCGGCCTCATGTGCACCGGCTCCTCCTTGGGGGGGAGGGGAGCTTCTGCAGGGTGCTGCGCTTTCGGTTGGACATCCTGACAGTGATGAATGGCGAAGATACACCAGAAGATCAATAATTACAGTAGGTGTGTAATTTTCATTTTTGGTTCAAGGCCATGTCATAGAAACAGAATTTGACGGCAGATAAGGACCGCTTGGCCCACCTAGTCTGCCCATTTCACTACCTAACGGATAAGCTGCAGATCCTAGTTAACCAACAGCCTACTTTCTCCTACCCACCACTAGAATTGCCTCATGTCTGTCCCATGCATTCTTGAATTCCCCCACTGTTTTTGACTCTACAACCTCCTCAGGAAGGCCGTTTCATGCATCTATAACCCTCTCTGTAAAGAAATATTTCCTCACATTACCTCTGAGCCGTCCCCCCTCTATCTTCAAATTGTGCCCCCTTGTTTTTGCACATCTCTTTTTCTGAAAGATGCTACCCTCTTGGACTTTGCTGATTCCCTTGAGGTATTTGAAAGTTTCTATCATGTCCCCCCTTCCCCTCCTTTCCTCGTGGCTCTACATCTTTAGTTCCTTTAGTCTTTCTTCATATGTCTTCTGCTTTTGATGCAGACCCTGCATCATTTTGGTTGCTCTCCTCTGGACAGCCTCCACCCTGTCTATGTCTTTGCGGAGATGGAGTCTCCAGAACTGTACACAGTACTCCAGATGTGGTCTTACCAACTGTCTGTACAGAGGGCCAACAACCTGACCCTTCCTACTGTAAATCCATTCTACCCTTTCCATTTTTGTTGTTGGTATCTCACACCCCATTGTGTACTCTTCCCCTGGGTTTTTGTTTCCCAGGTGCATTACTTTGCACTTCTTTGTATTGAATCAGAGTGGTAGGGAAAATGATGGAATCACTTCTGAAAGAAAGAATTGTTGAGTACCCAGAGGCCAACGGGGCACAGGACCCAAAGCGGCATGGCTTTACAGCAGGAAGGTCATGTCAGATGAATCTAATTGATATCTTTAACTGGGTGACCAAAGTAATAGACCAGGGAGGGGCTGTGGATATGGCCTACCTAGACTTTAGCAAGGCATTTGACACAGTCCCGCACAAAAGACTAATAATCAAGTTAGCCAGGCTGGGAGTGGGTTCCAGGGTGGTAGCCTGGGTAGCAAGCTGGCTGCACAACAGGACATAGAAGGTAATAGTGAATAGAACACATTCCGAAGAAAGGGGGGTTACTAGTGGAGTACCTCAGGGCTCAGTACTGGGTCCAGTCCTCTTTAACATCTTTATATGTGACATTGCAGAGGGTCTGAGGAAAGGTATGCCTCTTTGCAGATGACACAAAGATCTGTAACAGAGTTGATACACGGGGGGGAATGATGAGAAGGACTTGGCAAGGTTGGAGGAATGGTCAGACATATGGCAACTTAGATTCAATGCAAAGAAGTGCAAGTAATGCACCTGGGAAACAAAAACCCAGGAGAAGAGTACACAATAGCAGGAGAGGTACTAACAACAACAAAAATGGAAAGAGACTTGGGGGTAGTCATATCAGATGACCTAAAGGTGGATAAGCAATGTGAAAAGTCAGTAAGGAGAGCCAGGGGGATACTGGGATGCATGGGACGGGGCATCACAAGTAGATAAAGGGAAGTGGTTATCCCTCTGTACAGACAGTTGGTGAGACCCCATCTGGAATACCGTGTGCAGTTTTGGAGACCCCATCTACGCAAGGACATAGACAGGATGGAAGCAGTGCAGAGGACGCAACTAAATGGTGCAGGGTCTGCATCAAAACCATATGAAGAGAGACTGAGAGAGCTTAATATGTATACCCTTGATGAAAGGAGGGACAGGGGACATGATAGAAACTTTGGCACTCAAGGAATCAACAAAAGTCCAGGAGGGTAGCATCTTTCAGAAAAAGAGATGTGTAAGAACAAGGGGGCACAATTTAAAGATAAAGGGGGACGCTCACAGGTTATGTCTTGGAAATTTTTTTCATGGAGGGAGTGGTGGATGCATGGAGCCGCCTTCCAGGGGAGGTTGTTGGGTCTAAAACAGTGAGGGAATTCAAACATGCATGGGACAGACATAAGGCAATTGTAGTGGGGGGTTGCTGGAAGTAGGCTGTTGGTTAACTAGAATCAGCAGCTTGTCCAGTAGGAAGGGAAATGGGCAGACTGGATGGGCCAAGTGGTCCTTATCTGCCGTCAAAGTCTGTTTCTGTGTACTTCCTGTTTTCTACTGGTGATGCCGCACCCTATGCATCCCAGTATTCCCCCCAGCCCTCCTTACTGCCTTCTCACATTGCTGGCCCACCTTTAGGTAATCTGATATGACTACCCCCAGGTCCCTTTCCATTTTTGTTGTTGTCGGCATCTCACCCCCATTGAGTCCTCTTCCCCTGGGTTTTTGTTTCCCAGGTTCCCACTTCTGTGCATTGAATCTAAGCTGCCATACAGTTGACCATTCCTCCAACCCTGCCAAGTCCCTTTTCATCCTTTCCACCCTACCTTGTGTATCAACCCTGTTGCAGATCTTCACAGTATTCCCGTTGGGCTTGTTGTCAATGACATAGCCCGAACAGGTGGTTGAGATTTTCCATGACCCAGCTGACCCATTGTCCAAAGGGGTAGAGGATGACTCGATCTCTAAAATTCTGGCCCTTTCAACTCTCCCTCAGGGGAGTCGGGGGTAGCCCAGATATCTGGCTGACTCCTCACAGGAATTGCCTGCCTCCAGTGTCGTGCAGCAGGAGCCGATCTGAGTGATCAGCTCAGCCACTCAGCCTGCGTCTCCTTGCTGTTGACAGCCTAGCCATCAGTCAAGGTCTTGGTCGAGATCAGAGTCGAGCGACTCCTCGCACTTCTCGTCTCACTCTTCAGGGAGGCACTGCCGCAGGTGTTCCTCCTCTTCATTGACCAACAAAGAGCGGCTCCATCGCAGGCTGCAGTGGCACTCTGAGGACCTGGTGTGGCAGCAGTGGGACTTAGTTGGGCAGGGTAAGCCCCAACCCACGACTCCAGCAATTCCTTGATCGCCTCCAGTCCAGACTGTCCCAGTACTGCTGAGATAGGTGTCGCCAACTCCTGCCTCTCACCCAGTCAGGGTGGAGCGACTGCCACGGCAGCCATTGCAGGGAGTGTCTTCTAAAGACTTCTGTCCAGCTACGGGCTTGCCAGGCCAGTTGTCCATGGAGATTTCCCACTTGGACGATTTCCGAGTGGTGCATGGTGAGAAATGGCCAAGGGCCGTGTTTGAGGAGTCCTCTTATTACTCTGACGGGTCCTCCATGCAGTCCTCTAGGACCCCTGGCTTCGACCAGGATTCAGCCAAAGAGCTAACCACCAACCACAGGCCAGTGTCTTTTGGGCCTGTGGTCGGACTGATCTTTGAGTCCATGGAGATCCCACTAGAACATGTTTAGAAGAGGGCTAAATACCCTCCCACTGAAATTTTGGACAGGGACAAATACCCAATGGTCACTTTCCTGATGGCCAAGGCCATGCTGGGACCGTCTCTGGAGCTTTGGCAGCGCCCAGCCTCCCCTGCAGCACTCTTCACTCATATGGTCCACAAGTATGTGGTCCCTACTGGCACTTTGTCAGATTTCTTGGTCCACCCCTTGGCTGAGGGGTTGGTGGCCAGCTGCAGTTTTCAGAACACCGGCAACGTTGGAGACGGACAGGCCCCTGAACAAAAAGTCCAAAAACCTCAATCACGCAACCAAGCTGGTATATGCTGTATTCTCCCTAGGTCTCCATAAGATGAGTTATGCCTTCATGATGGCCCAACTTTGGTCGCTCCCTGATGGGAGACCAGGACCATGTCCTCCCTCGCCTCTCTGCTAACTTGCAGATGCTGGTTAAGATGGTCAGAAACCAGGATTGAGCGCTGGCTAAACACCAGCTTCAGACTGCCTTGGACATTGGTGACTCGTTCCTGTTCCGTGGCCATGTCTGTTGTGATGTGTCGCAGGGCCTGGCTGTGGATTTCCACCTTCACGGTAGACACCCAGCACAAATTTGCGATGTCCCCTTCTTAGGCACCAACCTCTTCAGCCTGGGGGTGGAGGGATATCTCACTAGACCACCTTGGATTCTGTGTCCTCCTCACAGAAGGAAAAGAAAGGGCAGAAGAAGCCCTTTCAGTTTTGGCCCAAGCAGCAGCCCCAGCAGGGGAAATCTCGGGTCTGGTGCAGAGGGTTGCCCCTTGACTTCGAGGCTGTCCTGCCACATCAACTCCACGCCACGTGGGAGTCTACAGTGTTGCAGGACATGCTGTCTGCCCTCAGAGAGGATGTTGTTCAGGTCCTCAAGAAAGGAGCCGTGGCCCGTGTCCCAAACCTCATGGCAGGACAGGGCTTTTTGTCCAGGTACTTCTGGTCCCGAAACAGATGGGGGGGCTGGCACCTTGTACTGGATCTTGACAATCTAAACCAGTTTATGAAGTGCAAGTTCTGAATAGTCACTCTGAACCAGATAATCCCATCCATGGAGCAGGTCATGTGGTTTTGCTCTCTGGACCTCCAGGACACCTTCTTCCACATTCCATTCTGTCCGTCCCACTGGCAGTACCTCCAGTTGTGCACAGAGGGGGTTCGCTATGAGATCCAGGTCATGCCTTTAAGCATCTACTTGGTCCTGGAGTTTTCACCAAGTGCATTGCAGTGGTGGCAGCATTCCTGAGGCACCAAGGGATCCAAGTCTGCCCTTACCTGAATGACTCTCTGGTAACCAGGCTGTCCAAGGAGGAGGTGGATTGGTCTACTGTGGAGTGGTCCCGGGACCTGGCCCTCCAGACCTGCAGGGACTTGGGCCTTCTGGTCAGCCCAGTCAAGTCCGAACTCAACCCCTCACAGGTGATCCACTTCATCAGGGCAGAGCTAGATTCCCTCTGGGCCAAAGCTTGACTCTCTGTGGACCATGCATCGGATCTTACCTCCTTTGCCCAGTCATTTCAGGTTGGGCACTCATGTCCTGCCTGGGACTTCGTGCAGCTGCTTGGGTACATAGTTTCCTGCACCAGCATGGTCAGATGGGCCTGCTGGCAGATACGCCACCTGCAGTGGGAGCTGGGCTGCCAGTGTTCTCAGTGCCTTGATCACCTGGACCAGCTGGTTACAGTAACTCAGCCGATGTGGGATGCCATCCAGAGGTGGCTCATCTCAGAACATTTAGAGGAAGAGTCTTGTTTGTCTGCCCAGAGTCGACAATCACCCTGACAGTCGATGCATCTCTGGTGGATGGGGGAGCACACTTGGGGAACCACAGGATCCACGGGTTCTAGACCCCCAGAGAGTCCCGTCACCACATCAGCCTGCTGGACCTCCTTGCAGTGCATTTTGCTCTGATGGAATTTGCTCCCTTTGTCTGGGGTGAGATCGTACAGGTCCAGGCAGACAATACCATGACCATGTACTACCTGAACAAACAGGGTGGCACACACTCCCTTCCTCTGTGTCATGAGGCGCTTCGCACTTGGACACTTGTGCGCAGCTTGGATTCAGATCTCCTCACCACCTATGTTGTAGGGTCCTCCAACCAGCTATTGGACACCCTCAGCTGGGTGAGTGAGGTGTCTCATGAGTGGTCTGTTCATCAGGAGTTGATGAACCACCCGCTCTCCTTGTGAGTACCCTCTGGCGGACCTTTTTAATTCCTAGGAGAATGCCAGGATGAGGCGATTTTGTGCTTCTCCCCACAAGTGTAGGACACCACTGGGGATGCCATCATGAGGCCCTGGATCCCAGGCCTCCTCACCTTCCTTCCCTTTCCCTGATTCACAAGGTGTTGGTCAAAGTGAGGAGGGACAAGACATGGATGATTATGGTAGCTTTCGACTGGCCACACAAGTTTTGTTACCTGGATCTCCTCTGCCTCAGCAGCAGACCTCTGTGGTGGTTACCTATATGGCCGGGTCTGCTCTCTTGCAAAAAGGGGAAGGCGCTGCATCCGGACCTTCAGTCCCTGCACCTGACAGCCTGGTCCCTGAGTGGCTAGAGTCCCAGGAAATGGATCTTTGGAAAATGTGCTCCACATTGTGTATGCATCCTGGAAAAAGTCGATCCATCAGTGCTACACCTTCAAATGAAAAAGATTTTGTAGTATCATGGATATGTTGTTCATCCACACTTATTGGCATGTCCCTTTCCCCTTTAAGGATCACCAGAAGTCTTCAAGCTGGCTTCTCCCACCAACCCGGGTGGTATAACTCTCAGCTCCACCCCATGACACCAGATCTTCCTTTCCGCTGGAAGATTCAGGTTGCCTTCTTCGTGCTTCCGCATTTTGTAGGCCCTGGCTTTAAAAACTTTGGTTATTCTGAAAATTCGTCTAGTTCACATTAGCGATCGCGAATGCTTATCTTCGATTATGGAAGAGAAGTCTTCCCCCGGATTTCACCAGTCTTCATGCAGCCAGAAGTTGTCACGCACTGATCCCCACACCACATGAGTCTATTGCTTGGGTGTCAACCATGACACCTCGAAGTGCTGTTTTTGTCTTGCATTTCACCCTAATGTCCTCAACGACCATCTCACATGCCTGAAGTTGGGGAGGCCGGAAAAACGGAACCCTTCCAGTAAAATCAAAGGAGGCTCGGTGGGTGGTTTCCGCGGCAGCGGGATCCTCGAGCATGCAGGCCTCGCGGAGGGGCGGTCGTTGCTCGGAATCTTCCTGTCGGAGCTTCTTTGTTCGCTCAACCTGGGCTACACCTTCTCGGGTTCCTTCCGAGAGTTGTGCCAGTCTCTGCCAACTAAGGAAGAGGGTCCTGCAGGCACTCACTCCTCTCTGACCTAGGATTGTCTTCATCTCAGCGAAGACATTCTTGAGATCAGTAGAAATTTCGGTCCCAGGAACCAGCAGTCTCGACTTCAATCAGAATTGCCTCTTCAGACGCTGGCTTTTCGGCTTTGCTGTCTGGCCAGTCGACCGAAGTGTCGATCGACTAGGTTGAAATAATCATCGACCCAATCGATCCATTGTCGCAGACTCTGGTCGATGATTCTCTCCATCGGACTCCGGTCCATTCTTTCCCCGATGAGACCCAGCCCGCTGGAAATCCCGTCGAAGAAGTGGTCCCCGACCCTGGGAAATCACTGGTTCTGCCGGTGTCTCCCAAGCAACCTAATCGGCCCATCCGATCTTGATCAAAGTCTAGACCCCTTCGACTGACAGGCCAAGGAAGAGCCACAAGCGCTCAAAAAAGAGGCGACGCCATCTCTCGTCCTGGTCCTCCTCGGATGAGGAGAAGCTCTGGCAGAAACTCCGGTGCCACGAGGACCTCATGTTGCAACAGCTGATTTTGTCCGGGCACAAGCTGACCCTGGCTTCTATCTCGGCCATTACTTGGCTTTCGCCTCCCAGGCTGAAGCAGACTCCTTCAGAGCCAATTAAGTCGGCTCCCCAACCCGTGGAGCCGGCGAAACCTCCGGTTCGGCCTAAACAGGTCTCGCCACCAGTCGTGGTGGAACCACCGCCCAAGCAGCCTGTGGGAGGGTCTCCTTCTAAGGAAGCTAGACCAGACACCGGGCTTCCCTGGCGTCTCTTGGTCATTGTCACCCCAGACTGCCCTTGGCAGGCAGAAGGTGACGTAGGTGGTCGACCATTGTATCCAGATTCCTCGGATTTGGATGAGACCAGCCTACATTCTCATCCTGGAGATGGTGAATCGGCTGGTGGGATAGAGACGGAGGAAGGTCCTTCATCCTTTCAGGGCATTCTTCACCTCATCTCTGAGTCTACAGGGATGCCCCTGGAATCAATCCAGAAAAAGGTGTAGTACCCTCTCATGGACATCCTCAAGAGAGGGGATACCCTGACGGAGGCCTTTGCTGTGGCCAAGGCCATAGTTGGCCTGGACTTAGAACTTCGGCAGCACCCTTCCTTCTGTCCAGCTCCATCTGCCCGCATGTCCCCAAGACTGCGGGTGCCCATTGGGTCCCTTGAGGGGTTCACAGAGCACCCTTCGTCTGAGAGCCTGGTGACCACCTCTGTGTTCAGGCATACTGGCAGTTCTGTCGACACTGATCGAGCTCCTGAAAAAGAATCAAAACTCTTGGATCATTCGGCTTGAAAGGTCTGTGCAGTCCCATCTTTAGGCCTTCATCGGGCAAGTTCGGCAGTCATCATGGCACACTTCTCCCATGCCCTCTTGGGGTCTTTGGATGAAGTCTTCCCACACCTCCCCATGGACATGCAGACCACGGTCAAGCAGGTCCGGGATCAGGGCCGGGCTGTTGCTAAACAGCAGCTTCAGACAGCCCTGGACATTGGGGATTCTTGTGCCCGCTCAATGGCAGCCTCAGTTGCCTCTCGTCGCAGGGCTTGGCTGAGACTCTTCTCTTTCCCAGCAGATACTCGGCACAAACTGGCTGATGTGCCTTTCCTAGGCACCGACCTTTTTGGCCCAGATGTGGCTGATCACGTTCAGCGTATTGAGCAGTCCAATGCCACCTTGGACGCTACTTCTGCTAAAGGTTCTTCGAGCAACAAACAGCAGAAGAAGAAGCAGCCTTTTTGGTATTCTTCCCCTTCGGCACAGCAACCCTTCTTTCAAGGAGGGCAGCAGCAACAGCAGCAGCAGGCTCAAGCTTGGCACTCCAGGCCCAAGCTGGGGCCTTCCCAGGCCCGTCAAGGAGGCCGAGGTTCAGGTCCTGGATCCTCCTCCTCCAAGCCTGCTCAGTGATGGTGCTGGGTCTGCCACCCTCTCTCCCGTCATGCCAGATCTGGGTCCTCCCGTGGGGGTCCGGCTCCACCACTTTCTTTCTGCCTGGTCCGTTATCACCACAGACAGGTGGGTTTTGGAAGTGGTCGGTCAGGGACTGCCTCTGGAATTCGAGCAGCAACCTCCAAGCCAAGCCCCTCGGGAGGAAAGAGTATCTGTCCATACTTGGTCGGCTCTTCGAGACATTGCTCAGTTCCTCCTCAAGGAGGCAGCAGCTCCAGCGACGGATTCTACAGCAGACCCAGGCTTTGTTTCCAGGTACTTATTGGTGCCCAAGCTGACAGGGGGCTGGCTCCCCATTCTAGATCTGCACGACCTGAATCAGTATCTCAGGTCACGCACCTGTCAGATGGTCACTCTGTTCCATATCATACCATCCTTGGAGCGAAACATGTGGTTCTGTTCTCTGGATCTGAAGGACACATTCTTTCACGTTCCAATCCGTCCGTCTCATTGGTGGTTCCTCCGCTTCAGAGCCAAAGGGGCCCTATACGAGTTCCGCACCATGCCGTTCAACCTGTCATCAGCCTCACGGGTCTTCACCAGATGCATTGTAGTGGTGGCAGCCCATCTCAGGCATCGCGGTGGGGGTCAGAATTGACCCCCTACCTCAGCAATTGGCTCTTAGCAGGTCCCACCCAGCAGGAGGTGGAGAGGTCCAAGGGTCAGGCCCTCCAGACCTGTTCCCAACTCGGCCTCTTGATCAACAAGGCCAGGTCGGAACTCGTGCCTTCTCATGTGATGTGCTTCATTGGGGCAGAGCTTGACTCTCATCAAGCCAGGGTGGAGGGTCTCGCCTCCTTTGTTCAGTCATTTCTGGTTGGGCAATTGTGCCCTGCCCAGGACTTTCTGTGCCTTCCGGGTTACATGGCGGCATAGGAACATAGACTTTGATGGCAAATAAGGACCGCTTGGCCCACCTAGTCTGCCCATTTTCCTACCTACAGGATAAGCTACAGATCCTATTTAACCAACAGCCTATTTCTCCCCCCCCCCCACAAAAATTGCCTTATCTCTGTCCCATGCATTCTTGAATTCTCCCACAGTTTTAGACCCCACAACCTCCTCAGGAAGGATGTTCCATGCATCCACCACCCCTCTCTGTGAAAAAATACTTCCTCACATTGCCCCTGAGCCGTCCCTGTCTGTTTTCAGATTGTGTCCCCTTGTTCTTGCACATCTCTTTTTCTGAAAGATGCTATCGTCTTGGACTTTGTTGATTCCGCTGAGGTACTTCAAAGTTTCTATCAAGTCCTTCCTTTCCTCAAGAGTATACATATTAAGCTCCTTAGTCTCTGCTCCGTATGGCTTCTCTTGCAGATCCTGCACCATTTTAGTTGACCTCCTCTGGACTGCCTCCATTCTGTCTATGTCCTTGCGGAGATGGGGTCTCCAGAACTGGACACAGTATTCCAGATGGGGTCTCACCAACTGTCTGTACAGAGGGATAACAACTTCCTGTTTTCTGCTGGTGATGCCTCTCCCTATACATCCCAGTATCCCAAGACCTCCTCACTGCCTTCACATCTTCATAACGTTAAGGTCATCCGGATATGATTACCCCCAGGTCCCTTTCCATTTTTTTGTTGTTACTACTCCATTGTGTAATCTTGCCCAGGGTTTTGTTTCCCAGGTGCATTATTTTGCACTTCTTTGCATTGAATCCAGGCTGCTATACTTCTGACCATTCCTCCAACCTTACCAAGTCCCTTCTCATCCTTTCCACACCTTGTGTATCAACCCTGTTGCAGATCTTTGTGTCATCTGCAAAGAGGCAGACTTTTCCTTCCAGTCCCTCTGCAATGTCACTTATAAAGACATTAAAAAGGACTGAACCCTGCGGTACCCCACTAGTAACCCCTCTTTCTTCAGAGTGGACTCCATTTACAATTACCTTTTATGTCCTGTTGTCCAGCCAATGTTTTACCCAGGCCACCACCCTAGTACCCACCCCCAGGCTGGTAGTTTGACTATTAATCTTTTGTGTGGGACTGTCAAATGCCTTGATAAAGTCTAGGTAGACCATGTCCACAGCCCCTCCCTGGTCTACTACTTTGGTCACCCAGTCAAAGAAGTCAGTTAGATTTGTTGTCCTTTCGGCTGTGAACCCATGCTGCCTTGGGTCCTGTGCCCCAATGACCTCTAGGTACTCAATAGTTCTTTCCTTCAGAAGTGATTCCATTACTCTCCCTACCACAGAGGTCAAACTGACAGGTCTGTAGTTTCCTGCCTCTGTCTTGCTCCCACTTTTGTGAAGGGGAATCACAGCCACCTTCCTCCAGTCCTCAGGTACCACACCATCCTCCCATGATTTGTTAAAAAGGGTAGTCAGTGGTGTCACTAGTTCTCTCCTTAATTCTTTTAGAATTCTGGGGTGAATTCCATCAGGCCCCATTCTTTTGTCCACCTTCAGTTTTAGGAGCTGTTTCAGAACCCTTTCTTCTGTGAAAGGACTGGGATCGACCCCCCCCCCCCAAAAAAAAATCCAGAGTGCTTCTGTTAATTGCATTAGACACCTCCCCCTCCTCCATTTTTGTGAATACTGAGCAGTATTTTTTCAGTATCCCTGCTTTTTCACTGCCCCTCTCTGCCCACCCACCGTCCATTCTATTCAGCCTCACTATCCCTCCCTTTGTCTTTCTACGTTCCCTGATATACCTATAAAAGGTTTTATCCCCCTTCTTAACCGAGTTGGCTATCTTTTCCTCAGTTTAGGCCTTTGCTATTCTGACTACCCTCCCTGCTTCCTTCTGCCTTAACTGGTACAGTTCTCTGTCCTGCTCCTTCTGTGTTTCCTTATACTTCCTAAATGCTATCTTTTTCTCCCTAACCTTCACTGCCACCTCTTTTGAGAACCATAGTGGCTTTTTCTTTTCAATTTGTTTACTTGATTCACACAAAGGCTTTCAGCACCATGATCATTTCGACCAGCTGATCACTGTAACCCAGAAGATGTGGGACTCTCTCCAGTGGTGGACTGCCCCAGACCAGTTGCAGGAAGGGATCCCTTTTGTCTACCCAGAGCCGATGGCCGGTCTCACAACTGATGCCTCTCTCATGGGCTGGGGAGCCCACATGGGGGACAAAAGGGCCCATGGGTTCTGGACCCCCAAGGAGTCCCGATACCACATCAACCTGTTGGAGCTCAGAGCAGTCAGACTGGCACTGTCAGCTTTCGCTCCTCAGCTCTGGGGTCAAGTGGTTCAAGGCCAGACGGACAATACCACGACCATGTACTGCCTCAATAAACAGGGCGGCACGCACTCCCATCTGCTTTGCAGGGAGACGCTCCGCATCTGGACCCTCGTCAGCCGTCTGGAGGCGGATCTCCTAGCCATTCATGTGACAGGAGCCTCAAACTATCTGGCAGATGCTCTCAGCCACTTAGGCGAGACATTCTACCAGTGGTCTCTCCATCCAGAGGTAGCTTACAGCCTGTTCTTCCACTGGGGCAAACCAGTGGTGGACCTGTTTGCCTCCAGGGACAACACCAAGCTGAGGCAGTTTCATGCCCATCCCCCTCAACAGGGCTTGCTGCAGGGGAATGCCTTCTTGAGGCCATGGACCCCAGGCCTCTTCTATGCCTTCCCTCCATTTTCCCTTGATCCACAAGGTGCTACTCAAGGTGAGGAGTGACAAGGCGAAGGTGATTCTGGTAACCCCAGACTGGCCACGCCAGTTCTGGTATCCAGATATCCTCAGCCTCAGCTGCAGGCCTCTGAAGCGGCTTCCAGCATGCCCAGACCTGATCTCTGTCAACCAGGGGAAGGTATGCCATCCGGACCTTCAATCCCTGCACCTCACAGCCTGGTACCTTGAGTGGCTAGAGTTCCAGGCTTTAGGTCTGTCCGAGGATGTTCTCACCGTGGTGGAGGCATCCAGAAAGGAATCGACCAGGAAATGTCATACCTTCAAATGGAAAAGGTTTTCCATTTGGTGTCAGGGCAAGGGCCTGGACCCTCTGTCCTGTCCAGTGGTTAACATTCTTGACTACTTTTGGTCTCTGTCCAAAGGGGGTCTTAGGTCAACGACCCTTATTTAGGTCAACGACCCTTAGGGTGCACCTGGAAGCCATCTCTGCTTTCTGGGCGTGAGCTGGTCAGCCGACGTTGGCACAGGAGACTGTGGTCGGGTGCTTTTTCGAAGGCCTGGATCACATATTCCCTCCGCTGCGTGAACCTCCACCTCCGTGGGATCTACTGCTGGTACTGGCAAAGCTCATGGGCAAGCCATTCAAACCAATGCACAAGTGTGCGTTGTCAACACTTGTTGTGGAAGACAGCCTTCCTCATGGCTATCACGTCTGCCAGAAGGACAGGGGAGCTCCAAGTACTTTCGAGGGACTCCCCTTATCTGGTCTTCCACAGGAACAAGGTTCTCCTACGCCCCCACCCAAAATTCCTTCTGACGGTGGTGTCAGAGTTTCACCATAACCAGGTGTTAACTCTGCCTGTATACTACCCTAATTACATCTCCGAGGCCGAATACCGGCTCCATACCCTGGACCTGAGATGAGCCCTTTCCTATTACAAGGAGAGGATGGTGGAAATTCGGGGACAGGTTTGCCAGCTGTTTGTCACCTATGCTGAAGCCACTTCTGGCAGACCTGCTTCAAAACGGACTATAGCAAAGTGGATTACATCTTGCATAAGTTTGTGTTATGAGCTGGCGGCATGGAGCCCCCTAGAGGATAAGAGCTCATTCTATCTGCCATACCTCTGCATCGGTGGCTGCTTCCAGGGACATCCCTCTCCAGGAAATCTGTCGGACTGCTACCTGGAAGTCAGAAAACACCTTCATTATCCATTATCACATTTACCTTGAGTCATGCCGGGTTGCTGGTTTTGGGACCTCAGTTCTCCAATCTGTATTTCCCAAGTGAGTATCTGGGGGTGTGTGACTTGCCTCCCTCCTCCCAGAGAACTGCTAGTGGTCTGCCAATAAGTGTGGATGAACAACATAACCACGATCCTAGAAATACAGGTTACTAGCCTTTTACACTAGTTCTGGGAGTGGTATATGTTGTTCATCCACACGGACCCACCCGACCGCCCTGGCTGCAGACGCACAAACCTGGCTTCCGGCGGGCTAAGATCTGGTGTCATGGGGCAGAGCCGAGAGTTACACCACCCAGGTAGGTGGGAGGAGCCAGCTTGAAGACCTCCAGCGATCCTTAAAAGGTAAAGGGACATGCCAATAAGTGTGGATGAGCAACATATACCACTCCTAGAACTATTGATCTTACTTCGAGAAACAGCTCTTGCAGCAGGTCACACTATTGGGACTGAAGCCAGCAGGCGCCAGGACCCCACGGAAAAATTCTAGCTAGCAGTATCCAGCAGGGGACCGTCGCTAAGGTCGGCCCCTCCCTGACGCAGGCATCACATAAAAGGGGGCGGTCCCCCAGCATCCCCTGTTCTTTTCCCACCGTTGACTCGCCAGCATCGGTCTCACGGAAGCGTGCCTACTGTTACGACGCGTGAAATGTTTAAGTAAACTTTTTGCTTCTATTTTTTTTGTCCCCCCAGAGCCACTGATCTGCTTACCTGCCATGTCCTGGCATCCCCATGAGTCTGTCACCTTGCGTCCCCTTGGACTACCCCGGCCACCTAATTTGGCGGCTGTCCCAGCGCATGTTGGGAGCACTCCTCGGGACTCACCCACCCATCTGGATCCAGTGCTGCCGTGACACCCAGGTACCGGAGAGAGTCCGCCAGAGAGATGGCCATCATGCCGCCGCAACCAGTGCCCTCCTTTTCCACTTTTTCTCCCAAAGCCGAGGCGTGCAGCCTGACGCCAATGGCCATGAGCTGCCAGCACACGCCCAATGCTCTGGCCAGGCATCTGCCTCCGCTGAGCTTGTGTTCTCAGCAGCTAAAGTACCCCCAGTCTCCACGGGGGTCACTCCTGCGCCGGGATGCCCCTGGATCCCTCCCAGGGAGGAGGCGGCTGCCTGGGCTCGATCCTACTCCCTCCCCGCCTACCCCCAGCACCTGGGCTCGTTCCCGAACCCGGGTCACTGGCATGATGCGAGGTGTGGCGCCCAGCGCCTCAACCCTCAGCGCCACTGGGCCGGTGTTTAAGTAAACTTTAATCCACATCTGCTTTTTCTACTCCTTCTCCCGAAAGACATCTCTCTAAGTGCGCCTGCAGCAAGCAGATCCCCTTTGCAGACCATCATTCTGCCTGTGTCAGGTGTCTGGGCCCGGAGCACGACACACAGGCCTGCTCAGTTTGCCAACAATTTAATATCAGGACCCGGATCCGCCGCCAAAAGGTCCTTCAGGGAATCCTCCTCAAGGAGAAATTAAAAAGGATGGAGAAAAGACCTTCCTCCAAAGAGGAATCTTCTCATAAATCTGAGAAGTACAGGGACAATCACTGGGACTCGGACAGGGCAAAATCCCCAAGCAGGGCCTCAGAGTCCAGGACCAGCTCCAGCTCCACCCGGTCCAATAGATCTCCTTCCCGGGCTCGCTCCCAGCCTCCCCGGTAAAGGTAAGGTCTTCAGGGGGCTCCTCCACCTCCCTGCACCCGCTCAAGACCTCTCGGGCATCGGATGCCTCCAAGCCTGTTCCTTTGGACAGGCACAAAAAGTCTTCCTCCAAGTCGCGAGGTGCGTCTGACCGATGCCGGGACACTGACTTCAGGTCCGTCTCCCAACCTCCTAAAGCACCTGAAAGGAAGATTTCTGAGCTGACGTCCCTTAAGCAGATGGTGGAGTCCAAGAAGCCGTCCAACCCAGCACCCAGAAAACGGCCGACTACTACACCGACGCCGGTGGACACCGGACGTCAGGGGTCCTCAGGCGAACAGGCTGCTGTGCCGCCAGATGGGCAACACGGAGGATGTAGCTTGCCCAGGGAGCTGGATCCAGTGCTTCCCCGGGACCCAACGCCTGACCCAGACGACAGGCCCACACAGACGCCGGGTCCGTCATCAGGTATGAACATTCAGGAGGTGAAGGATTTGTTCACCTTCTGGTGGGAAACCATCAAGAAGGACGTGGTTCTTCCTAAGGCTCAGCCTCCTCCACCAACTCCTAGGGGCGCTGAAGGTGACAGACCCCCCACTTCCTGGCCCCGAAGGAGCCAACTCTGCCTCCTCTGGGACGATCGAGAGACAGAAAATGCTCATCACGCTCTCCTTCAGGGTCCCAGAGTCTGAAGCGACCCAGGGGCAGACATCGATCATCGGGAGATGATTCCAGACCGGATACGACTGACATCTCCGGTCTCCATCTCCTTTCAGTCCCCCATCACCAGACCCACGGGACCTTCCAAGGTTGCCTCCAGATGATCCCTCCTTTTTGGAAATCATGAGGCACATCCAGGACAATATGGGATGGGAGACTGAAGAACTAGACCCCGAGAGACAACGCCTTGCCCGTTACCTCGGGCAGAAAGACCCGAAGCCTGTGGTGGTCCCATCTTTAGTGGACACATTTACGGACGTCACCAAGGCAGCTTGGAAGCATCTGCATTCCACACCGGCTGTTCCAAAGAAGGCTGACCGCCTTTACAGGGCTCCTACGGAGGACCAGTATTTGGCGCAACAACCCCTGGCCGACTCCCTGGTCATTACTGTGTCTCATGACAGGTCCCAGCGGCCTCATCATTTGAGCACCCAGCCTCCAGACCAGGAATCTAAGCAGTTTAGATTCCATGGGAAAACACGTGTACGCGGCTGCTACCATGGTCTTTGAACTATCTGACGCACATGGTGCAATTTCAGAACGCCTTCTGGGATCAGGGCCAGGACCTTCTTAAAGATTTACCGGATGGCAAAAAGGAGGAGGAGCTGCTAAACCTCCTCCAAACTGGATCTGACATGGGGACCCAGGTTCTCCGAGCCACTTAAGACTCAGCAGACTCTGCAGCCAGGGGAGCAGCTACAGGCGTTTGTCTCTGGAGACACTCGTGGCTGAGGGTCTCCGGATTTACCCCGGATGTCCAGAAGAATCTCCTGGATGTTCCTTATAATGGAGCGGTCCTCTTTGGTGAGGAGTCCGAGAAAGTCATCACCAAATTGCAGGACGCTGGGAAGCCAGTCAGGACTGTACAAGCCATGTACAGACCAAAATCTAGTTCCTTCGTAGGAACCAGAACCGTTTGCAGCCACCAACAAAGGCAACAGCGTTCAGCAACCCTGGGCAGACGCTTTGGCCATAGAATCAAGCCAAGTTCCCCTCGGGCCAGGGCCCGAAGCATTCAAAAGCAGCCCAGCCTGTGGGAGCCAACACCACCACAGCATGACTCCTTCCCGGCCCCCACCCCTCCTCTGGATCAAAGGGTCAAGAAGGTCGGGGGTCGCATCTCTCATCACCTTTCAGGACGTCAGAGGATCACGTCCGACTGATGGGTGTTGCAGTTGGTCGAATGAGGTCACTCTATAGAGTTCCTCGATCACCTGCCATCCAGACCTCCCCTGCTCTCCCGTTGCTCGGGTCAGCATGCTCTGCTTATTCAGCAGGAGATCTTGGCCCTCCCACACAAGGAGGCCATAGAACTTGTTCCACTGAATCAGAGAGGAAATGGTTACTATTCCCACTTCTTCCTGGTTCCATAGAAATCAGGGGATTTGCACCCGATTTTGGATCTCAGCAATCTCAACAACTTTGTGCTGTACAAGCATTTCCACATGGTGACCCTGCCGGACCTCATTCCCATGCTCAAAGAGGGCGCATGGCTGGCGTCGCTGGATATGCAGGACGCTTACCTACATATCCCAATCGCTCGAGCGCACTGCAGATTTCTGCGCTTCGCGTTTCTGGGACACCACTACCAGTTCCGAGCCCTCCCCTTCAGACTGTCTTCAGCACCTGGGGTGTTCACGAAGTGTATGGCAGCAGCTCTCAGGAGAGGGGGCCACTACGTGTTTCCGTACCTAGATGACTGGCTCCTCATGGCACCCTCACAAGAGGCCTTGATGTCCGCAATACAGGATACTTGTTTCCTCTTCGTATCGCTGGGCATCACCATAAATCAGGAGAAGTCATACCTTGTTCCGTCTCAGAACTTGCACTTCATAGGAGCGGTTCTGGACACAATTCGGGGAAGGGCATTCCTTCCCCAGGACAGGGCAGAACACATCAGATCTCTCATAAGGGACATAAAGGAAAATAAGACTACCAGCCCGGACCATTCTTTGCCTTCTCGGGCACATGGCAGCTGCCATTGCAACGGTTCCCCTAGCTTGACTCCATATGCGGGTCACCCAATGGATGTTGCGGGCGCAATGGGACCAGAAGCAAGATCATCTGTAGCATCCAGTCCGGATCACGAATGCTGCCATCCGAGACTGGAATTGGTGGCTCGTCCCAGACCACCTTTCAACTGGAGTCCCCTGCATTGCGCCACCTCCTTCAACAACTCTCTCCACGGACGCCTTGGGGTCCGGATGAAGAGCTCACCTCAACAGGGTCAAGACTCAAGGCTCCTGGTCGTCTCTAGAGTCCCAACTTCACATAAATATTCTGGAGATGAGAGCCATCCTGTACGCCCTACAGGCATTCCAGAAAGAGATTCCACTGGGTACTCTTCTAGTACAGATGGACAATACCGAGGTGATGTACTATCTCAACAAACAAGGAGGCACTCATTCCTACTCCCTTTGCAGGGAGGCTGAAAGGGTTTGGAATTGGGTATTGCAACACGGCGCACACATCATTGCAGTACATGTTTCCCGTGTGGACAACGCTATTGCGGACAGCCTAAGCCAATCACAGGCCAGGGTCCATGAATGGGAACTGTTTCAGGAAGTCGCAGAGGACTTGTTCCACAGATGGGGGACACCAGAATTAGACCTCTTCACGTCCCCATTCAACGCAAAACTGCCCAATTTCTGCTTGCTAGATCCAGGGCCTGGTGTTCTCTGGTGAAACACGTTGTCAGTCTCTTGGATGGGCAGGTTTCTCTACTCTTTCCCGCCCTTTCCTTTGATCCAAAGGGTTCTATTGAAGCTCCGTCAAGAGCAAGCACGCCTTATTCTAGTAGCACCCTTTTGGCCCAGGCAGATTTGGTTCCCTCTTATATCAGCTGGCCCAGGAACCTCCAGTGCCTCTGCTATTTTGCTCTCACCTTCTGTCCCAGGAGACAGGCTCCTTGGTCCATCTGGATCTTTGGTCTCTGAACCTGCATGCCTGGCTCCTAAGGACATAGCAGTCCTGAGATACGGGGGGTCTCAGGAAGTTGCGGACGTTCTGGTGGCAGTCAGAAAACCCTCTACTCATGCTACTTGCGCCATGAAGTGGTGTAGATTTTGTATTTGGGCTCAGGCTCGAGCATTGACCCCATTGGAGTGTTCTGTAAGATCTGTTTTAGACTACCTCCCATCCATCTATGAGGCAGGACTTGCCTATTCCTCCATTAAGGTCCATCTATGCACTATTTCAGCGTACCATTCTCTGATAGGTCACAGGTCTCTAGCTCAACTAGAGGCTTCTCGCGCCTTTTTGCATGGCATCCTGCACTTGAGACCTCCCATTGAAGACCCGGTTCCACCTTGGGATCTTCCTTTTGTCCTAGAGCAGCTTACGCTGCCTCCTTTGAGCCAGCCACGGATTGCGAGCTGCATCTCCTCGCTTGGAAGACGCTCCTTTTAGTTGCTGTTACTTCTGCCAGAAGAGTTTCTGAGCTTCATGCACTCAAGTGCAAGGATCCTTATTTGGTTTTTCACAAGGACAGGGTGTCCTTAAGAACAAATCCTAAGTTCCTTGCCAAGGTGGTCTCGGCTGTCACACTCAACCAGGATATAGACCTACCAGTGTATTGCCCGAATCATGGTAACAGGGGGGAAGCCCTGTTGCACAATTTTGATGTGCATAGGTGCCTCAGATATTATCTGACCAGAACCAAAGCCCATCGGACCAGCTCTTTGTTTCCTATGCACAGAGGATGATTGTTGCTCCCGTTTCTAAACAGTCGCTTTCTAGATGGCTGGTAAAGTGTATCATATTATGTTATCAGAAGCGCAGTAAACCCTTACCGGGGCTGGTGAAGGGTCATTCTACTAGGGGGGTTGGCTACCTCCTTCGCTGCCCTTAAAAATGTCTCCACTTCAGCCATCTGAGCAGCAGCGACCTGGAGCACTGTACACACATTCATCAGGCACTACAGTTTGGATATTGCCTCTAGGCGCAGAGCTGGTTTCGGCTTGGCAGTCCTTCAGGGACTTTTGTCCTGAAGCTTGGAGCATTCCTCCTATCCTCTTCCCAATAACAACTTGGTCCCTTACTGCTTGGGAATCTGTCCTAATGGTGTAACCTGCTGCAAGAACTTTCTCTCGAAGTAAAATAGTACAGTTACGTAAGAACTTACCGTAACAGTAGATCTTCGAGAGCAGCTTTTGCAGCAGGTAGTTTCCTCCCACCTTCCCCCTGGAGGTCGAGTCTTCTGACCTACCTCGCCATGCCTTTTGACGCTTACGAACCTTCCCCATCTCCCATTCAGATGTCACTTGAGCCGGAGTCTCCAGCGGAGAACTGGGGATGCTGGGGACCGCTTTATATGTGATGCCCGACGTCGAGGGGCCAACGCCTGGGATGGTCTCGCTGGGTGCTAAGAAGCAGAATTTTTCTGTGGGTCCTGTCACCTGTTGGCTTCAGTCCCAGTGGTATAACCTGCTGCAAGAGTTTTCTCGAAAATCTACCGTTACGGTAAGTTCTTACGTAACTGTACTTTACAGGTGAGTAACCTGTTTTTTCATTTGGTACCAGGGCAGGGAGCTAAACCCCCCTGGCTTGCCCTTTGGCTAGCATTCTAGACTTCTGTAGTCCCTTTCTCAATCGGGACTGAAATCTGTGACCCTCAAGGTGCACCTGTCAGCCATCTCTGCAAACCATGCGTGGGCTGGTATACTGATGGTAGTGCAGGAGAAGGTGGTCGGGTGTTTCTTCAAAGGCCTTGACCACCTGCCCCTGCCTCTGCGTGAACCACCACCACCTTGGGACTTGCTGCTGGTGGTGTTTGCAGTGCTCTGGGGCAAGCCATTTAGACAGATACACAGGTGTGAGATGTCACACCTGTCGTGGAAGACAACCTTCTTGGTGGCTATCACCTCCGCCAGAAGAATCAGAGCTTCAGATGCCCTCTGTGTAATCTTCCTGCCTGGTCATCCACAAGGACAAGGTTGTCCCCCACCCCACGTTCCTCCTGAAGGTGGTGTCAGTTTCACCCTAACCAAGTGATTAACCTCCCAGTATATTTCACCAATCGCACCTCGGAGGCTGAGCACAGGCTCCACTCGTTGGCCCCTAGGTGAGCACTAGCTTACTACAGCTGGAGTTTGGGGAGAGATTCACCAACTATTTGTGACCTACGCTGAAGCTGCACGTGGCAGACCGTCAGCTACTTGGATGATTGGCAGATGGTTTGTCTCCTGCATCAACCTCTGCTACAGGTTGGCTGGTGGGGAGCCTCCTGTAGGGCTCGGGGCTTATTCTACCATATATACTGCTGCCTCGGTGACTTCTTCCAGGGACATCCCTGTCCATGAAATGTGCAGGGCAGCTACCTGGATGTCAGCACACACCTTCATTTCCCACTACCACATCAACTTTAAGTCAGCTGGGATGCTGGATCATCTTAGACTAAATGTCTCCACTACTCATTCACACTAATGGGACTACACCAGAGGCGCTAAGACCCAACTGAAGCGAAAAATCTTCAGGAGGGCCGGCGCCAGGATAGGGCCATGCATGCACGGCACCGCGTAGCTCCAGCTCGAGCCATGGGCTATCTCAAGTGCCGACCCTACAACCGCCCATTCCTTTCTCCCGCCGTTAAGTGTGCTTCGATGACAGTGTCGCTCACCTGCCGGAAGTCACGTCTTCACCTATACGACAGCAGCTATAACTGGTCAGTATTTGATAAACTTACTGTTTTTAGTGTTCTTTTCTTATTTTAACAAAAAAAAAAGAAGAAGAGTAAGAATCCTGCCATCAGCAGAGTCGACCTCAGACGGTAGCGAAGATAGTAGGGAGACTTCATTTGAAAGCTGTGATGACAGTGGGTTGGTATCTGGTCTGCCGCCCCTTTATGAGGGGGTGTCCACCATGGGCAGTCCAGTGCTTGGGGGGGGGGGGGGCAGGTCCGCCTGAAGCACAAAAGTAGCGGGCCCATTTCCGACCTTGATCGGGGACCTGGCTCTGCTCGACCTCGAACGCTTCTTTCTCCTGTCAATGGAAGAAGAATCGGTACCACTCGAGGTCACCCTCTGATACGTCTGCGTGGGGATTGTCGGTGGTGGTGAGTGGTAGGCCCGACCCTACTCTGGTGGAGTCCTTTGTGGCTCCGCTCTTAATGGCCACGATCTTAGACACCGGATTCCGTCTCTATCCACGATGGGGCTCCGGTGAGCAGTTTCACCTCTGAACCGCTCTTTTAGAGCAGGGGTTTGGTGTCTGGCCAGTGGACCCGTTTCCAGGGCCTGTGGGCCTCAGAGCCGCTGGTCCACTGCCGGGTTGGTCGGGCGAGGATGTGCGCGGTGCCCTCTCCTGTGCCAACGCTATCGAGGCCAACTCCATGTGCCTACCCCTCATCTTTTTCCCTGCAGGGGCCGGCACAGGTACTGCTTTCCTTCCCCACCCCCTTGATCTTCCTGGACATAAGTCTCCACCACTCATTCACACTATTGGTACTGCGCCGGAGGAACTAGGACCCATCGGGAGCAAACTTTTTGCTGGAGGGTCGACACCATAGATGGCGCGGCGAGCACTAGCTCACGCGGCAATGACTATCTCAGCGTCGACCCTCCAACTGCCTCAGTTCCTTTTTTCCCGCCGTCGAGTGCGCTTCAGTAACGACATCGCTCGCCTGTCGGGGGTCAAACTTCAAATTAGCAGCATAGTTTTCAGTTTATTTTTTTGTAGTATTATCTCGATATAGTATCGCTTAAGTTTTATTCTATTTTAATATACAATAAAGAAGTCTCGGCCTACTTGACGGAGTCGACCATGAGCAGGTCAGGTGACAGTAGGGAGACTTCGTATGAAAGCTGTTCAGTCAGTCAGGCTGGGTCCGGTCCGCCTCCTTCTCCCGAACGGGGATCCGACAACAGTCAGTCCAATGCCCGGGGGGATGGGCGGTCCCCGGAGGCATAAAACAAACGGTCGCTTCTCGGCACCGCTCGCCTCGAGCTCTTCTTCAGCCCACAGATCTAAAAGAGAGGCATCACCGAGGTCGCCCACTGATATGTCTGCGCCACGACGCTCTGTTATCTTGGTTGTTGCCGGTCTCCTCCTTCGGAGTCGCCAACTTCTGCTTCCAGTAACCACCGCCTCGCATCGAGTCCTACCCGCCTATTGGTAGGTCTTCAGATGAGCAGTTTCATCAGTGGGCGCTCTTATGGAGCAGTGGGCTCGGAGGTTGGTCTGCCACCTGGCTCCAGTTGCCACTGGGCTTTGGGCTTATCGAGGCGACCAGGTAGAAGCGGTTGGACTTTTCTGGTGTAGCGGCACCTTCCTCGGTGCCGGCGACTCCGGCAGGTGTTCCCCCCTCACATGGCTGCTGGCGGGGCCACACCAATGCCCTTATCTCCTGCTTTTTCCCTTCTAACCATGTTTCTCAGAGTCAGGGATGCTTTCGGCACCGTCGACATCGCCGGGAGCTTATAGCTCCGTCCGTGGCGTCCCAGAACTTCTCTGCTCTGCGGTGCGTGTGCTCTCAGTCCATCCTCAGCGTCGTGGGGCTTGTCGGCGCCGTCCACAGCGTCATGCGGGGCTTGTCGGCGCCATGTGCTCTGTCGGCACCGTCTTGGCTGGGGCGGCTTCTCGACGCCGTCCTCGGCGCCGCGCTGCTCTTGACACACGTTCCGGTCCATTTGCCTCCTCAGCGCCGGGGCTCTCAAGGACTCCTCTTTTCTCTCAATTCTTCCTTCCTCTTCTGTATTTCACTCCTTTCCTGTCGAAACAGTCCTCCCTGGACTATCAGGAGATGGCGTTGAGCCTGACCCAGACCGGTTGGGTGATGAAGTGAATGACCAGGATCTTTCACTGCTACAGAGCCTGTGGTCGAGGACCTGTCCTTTAAGTCTCTGTTAAGAACCTGAGCTCCACTCTTTCTCTCCAGACTACAGACATCGATCCTGGGAAGCGGTTAAGACTCCAATATCTTCATGCTTCGGAGATCCCTACGGATTTGACTCCTCCGATTCAACCTTCCTTCGAGACGCTGTCTCAAATGGTATGGAATAATCCTCCTCTCACCCCTTCGGTGGCTAAATCCATTGATGGGACGATCCTTGGGGGCTGAATATTTCCTATTTTGGCATCTCAAGCCTTTGTGGATCCTATTGTAGTCCTGGCAGAGAATGATAAGGTCATTCTTCCTCAAGCTACTACAGCTCGACCTATTAACAAAGAGTCTCGTAAGATTGATACATTAGGTAAGAGAGTCTTTGCTGCGTCCACTTTAAGTATGCGTATTGCCAGTTACCAGGGCTATTTTTCTCAGTATGAGTATATCCTGTGGCATCAAGCAAATGGTTGAAGCTCTTCCGGACTCGGACTCTTAAGTCAGAGCTTCTTCTGACCATTACCAGAGGTATTGAATCTAATAACCAACAGGTCAAAGCAGCCATGGATGCTTTCGACACTGCTTCTCGTTCTGCAGCCTCTGGTATTTGTACTCGGCGTCATTCCTGGCTGCGTACTTCGGGCTTCACGAATGATGCACAGCAGCAGGTGATGGCGTTGCCCTTTGACGGCTCGTATCTTTTTGGTCCTCAGGTAGAGCAAGCTCTAGAGGCTACTCAGAAGACTAGGTCAGCCATTAAGCTGGCTCAACCCCCTCCTAACCCCTCTCGAGGGCATGTCGATAAACGTCAGTTTCATAATCGTCAGTCCTTTCGAGGCAGGGGCAGAGGAAGTTTCCATAAGAACCAACCTGCCCAACCTCAAAAAGACGCAACAGAAAGCGCAAGAGCCCAAAGCGCCCAGTGCTACCTTATGAGTTGCCGGGCCAAGTTCTATCTCCACTGCCCGAGGTGGACTTTTCCTCTCCGGTGGGAGGTCGTCTGATGCACTTCTACAACCAGTGGAAGTCCATAACCTCAGACAAATGGGTCCTTCGGGTGATTCGCGAGGGGTATTCTCTCAATTTTCTGGAGACCCCTCTGAATTGTCCTCCCAAACGACAACCCAGGCTGTCAATCCTTCAGTCAGACCTTCTTGCCGGCGAGATCCAGGGCCTTCTGAACAACAGGGCAGTAGAACTGGTGCCTCTGCATCAGCAAAACACAGGGTTCTACTCCCACTACTTTCTGGTTCCAAAGAAGTCTGGGGGTATGCGCCCCATTCTGGACCTCAGAAAGCTAAACAGATTTCTCCCCAGGGAGAAATTCAAAATGATTTCTCTAGGAACCCTGTTACCTTTGCTTCATCAACACGACTGGCTAGCCTCCCTGGACATGCAGGACACTTACCAGCACATTCCTATTCACCCGAGGCATCACAAATTCCTGAGATTTGTGGCTCTGGGTCAACACTATCAGTTCAGAGTCCTGCCCTTTGGGCTATCCTCGGCCCCGCGAGTCTTTACAAAGTGTTGTGCAGTCTCGAGCAGCATCTCAGGAAGCTCGAATCCTGTGTTTCCCTACCTGGACGACTGGCTCCTAGCAAGCCCTTCCAGACAGGGGACCCTGGAAGCCATTCAGACGGCCTCCCGCCTTCTTACGTCCATGGGAGTTCTGCTGAATCTAAAGAAGTCACAGTTGCAGCCCTCCCAGAGACTCCTTTTCATAGGGACTCTACTGGACACCTCTTGCGCGAAGGCTTTCCTTCCAGAGGACAGAAGGCTCGATATCCTTCAGATGGCCCGTTACACTGGGGAGAACAGAACAGTTACAGCTCTCTCAATACAACGTATGTTAGGCCTCATGGCATCCTCAGTGTTCACTGTACCCCTAGCTCGGCTACACATGAGAACCACCCAATGGATGCTCAGTGCTCAGTGGTCCCCAACCACTCACCCACAGTCTTATCCCATCAAGGTGACAGAACCCTTACAGAGGTCTCTCACCTGGTGGTCTCAAGAGAGCAATCTCCTGGAAGGATTTCCCTTTGCTCCTCTGGATCATCAAATCTCCATCACCACAGGCATCCGCTAACGGGTTGGGGAGCCCATTGTCGTCTCTCCACGCCAAGGTGTATGGACTCAACTCGAGGCCCAGCTTCACATAAATGTCCTAGAGATGAGAGCCGCCTTTATGCGTCCGGGCTTTGAAGGACATCCTCTGTCACAAGAACATTCTCCTTCAAACGGACAACAAAGCTGTGATGTATTACATCAACAAGCAGGGCGGTGCTCACTCTTACCCCTTATGCAGGGAAGCGATGAGGGTGTGGGAATGGTGCTTGGAACACAAATCTCTAATTCAAGCGGTCTACCTGCCAGATGTACAAAACGACTTGGCGAACCGTCTCAGCAGAACAGAGGCAGATCCTCACGAGTGGTCTCTCGACTCAACCATAGTTCAATCACTATTCGAAGAGTGGGGAACTCCAGACCTGGACCTTTTTGCATTCCCACTCAATGCAAAACTGCCTCTCTTCTGCTCCAGAAATCCAGGGCCTGGCATTTTCTGTCAGGATGCGTTCAGGCTGCGGTGGACAAAACACTTTCTTTACGCCTTTCCGCCTCTTCCTCTAATTCAGAGAGTATATCTCAAATTCGAGTCCCAGGGGACCAAGATGATTCTCATTGCCCCCTCTTGGCCTCGACAACTATGGTTTCCTCTACTCAACAATATGTTGGCAGCCCCTTCGAGACCACTCCCCCTGCAGATGAACCTGTTGACTCAGGGTCCGGTGGTCCATCCCAACCTGAGATCGCTTCACCTTCACGCTTGGCTCCTGAAGAGGTAGACGTGAACCGGTTCAATGTCTCTTGAGTTTCAGACATTCTTCTGGCTGCTCAGAAGCCAGCTACTCAGAAAACTTACATGTCTAAGTGGAAGCGTTTTTCGCTCTGGTGTGCAAAGTCCTCTTGGAATCCCTTTTCCTGTCCACCAGACAAGGTTTTGGAGTACCTTTTGGACCTCTCAAATTCAGGTCTTCAGTACTCTACAGTCAAAGTTCACCTTAGTGCCATTTCAGCGTATCATGAGCCGTTTTCTTCTTTGTCTCTGGCTCAGTTACCTATGGTTAAGAGATTTCTTAAAGGAATTCTGCATACCAGACCCCCTATAAGACATCCGGTTGCAGCCTGGGACATTAACCTTGTGCTAGACATGCTCACTCGGAAACCTTTCGAACCTCTGGCTACCTGTGAGCTAAAATTTCTCACCTGGAAGACGGCCTTCCTAGTGGCCATTACCTCAGCCCGCAGGGTCTCTGAGATACATGCCCTGGTTACGGACCCTCCGTATACTGTGTTCCATAAGGACAAAGTAGTTCTTCACACTCATCCTAAATTTCTTCCCAAGGTTGTGTCGGAATTCCGTCTAAACCAACCTTTGGTCCTTCCCTCTTACTTTGCGGTCTTCCAAAATGAAGGGGAGCAATCTCTTCATTCCTTGGATGTTAGGAGAGCCTTGCGTTTCTATCTAGATAGAACCAAGGATTTTCGTAAAGCCCAACAACTGTTTGTTTCCTTCAGCAAGACCCGGCTGGGTCAACCTGTCACTATCAGATGCATCTCATCGTGACTAGTGGCATGTCTTCGACATTGCTATTCCATGGCACAGGTTAAATTGGAAGGTAGGGTTTACACTCACTCTACCAGAGCGGTCGCGTCATACCTAGCGGAAATTCGCAATGTCCCGATTGCAGACATCTGCAATGCCGCCACCTGGAGCTCAGTGCATACCTTTATTAAGCATTATGCACTGGATGTTCATGCCAGGCGACATTCTACCTTCGGCAGAACTATCCTTAATGGACTTCTGTCCTAGAAACGTGAGCTCTTGGTCTTCCTGCCGCCCTCTCGGGGGATTATTAGCTCGGTACTCTCCCAGTAGTATGAATGAGTGGTGGAGACTTATGTCCAGGAAGATATGAAAATTACGTACCTACCGTAATTCTTGATCTTCTTGGACGAGTCTCCACCACTCATTCACACGCCCACCCTCCATCCCTCGAGCTCACTGCTGTGTTGGTCTTCACTCCCTCAAATCTTTAGGCCATGAAGACTTCTTTGTTGACCCTTCTTACACGGGTCGCCTGGACTATCTTATGTCCGGTTTTAAGGTTAGGTTACTCTTTACATTAGTTATGCTGTACCTCCTTAGTAAAAAAGGTACTGAAGCGGTTGGAGGGTCGACGCCGAGATAATTATTGCCACGCGAGCTAGTGCTCGCGGCGCCATCTCTGGTGTCAACCCTCCAGCAAAAAGTTTGCTCCCGATGGGTCCTAGTGCCTCCGGCGCAGTCCCAATAGTGTGAATGAGTGGTGGAGACTCGTCCAAGAAGATCAAGAATTACTGTAGGTACGTAATTTTCATTTTCTTCAGGTCTATGGCCAGCAGTGATACTGGCACTGCATGCAGTGCCGTCGCCATATATGGTGCCGGCGCTCTGGGTGGCGCTGAACTGTTTGACGCCGATCCAGGTGGCAGCATCTCTTGTATTCCTGGCCTAGACGTGCCCTTTTTATTTTTACTTAAACTTTTGTTTACCAGGTAAACAATATGAGCCAAGGCCCTTTTTTTCAAATGTGACCCGGGACCATAATTAAAGTTACAGTCAAGATATAATACAATATACAATACAAATTTACTAACAGAACATAATCAAAACAACATACTAACAACAATACAATTAATAACAGTCACACACTATCATACTTAAAAAATGTTGTCTCACTGATGCCTTAAAAGCATTTCTTCCATCGATATGTTGTAAAGTGCATGGAATCTTGTTCCAGTAGGCTGGAGCATAGTGAGAAAAAGCTTGCTGCCCTAATCTCGATTAAATTTTTGGGATAGTTAACATAACAGAAACATTGGAGCATAGCTCCCTATGTGGTATGCTAATATTTAACAATAAATACAAAGGAGAAACTGTACCCAGGGCCAAGGTGTTATAGACCAAGCAACTTAAACTGTATTGAGAATATAAACACGGGGGAAGCCAAGATGTTGCTAAGTAGAAGTCGTAATGATGTGTTCTAAATGGAAGTATTAATGCAAATCTACATATGGCATGAAATGTAGTTGTTTAAATAGAGTGGCATCAGACTTGACCAGATTTACGGATAAGAATGAATTATAATTCAGCATTGTCAGCAGTACAATTTGACTTGTTGCACATCTGGCTTCCCTTGTTAACAGATCTCACAACTTAAACAATCCCCCAACCTCTGATTTACATTTCTACAAACAGTTTTAATATGTAATGTATTACTTATTTATTTATTTAAAAGTTTTACCAGGAAGGCATGCTGAGCAGACTACCGCTCGATTCCAGATGCGTCGTGGGGGATGGGAGGATACATACAAAATTCAAAGTACAGACATTTCCCCAAATAAGTACAAAAAGTTATGTATAAGATAGACAAGGATCTAAAATTAGTCCTAAGTACCTAAGTTGAAAAACCTGCTCCATCATAACACCCTCGTAATTTGCAATCTCAAGAAGACTACTCTTGTTTAATCTATTCTTTGAGCCAAAAAGCATACTCTTTGTTTTCCTTGTATTTAAGAGAAGACGATGGGAATGTGACCACAGTTCAAGTGCATGAAACTTAGCCGTCAAATTGAATTTTATATCATCCACTAATGGAGCACTAGTATAGAGAATAATATCATCCGCATACATCAAAACCTCAGTGCATTCCAGATAACTTGGTAAACTGTCAATAAACATAGAAAAAAATAGGGGCCCCAAGATACAGCCCTGGGGTACCCCCCACCTCCATCATTTTACTCCTAGATAGAGCTCCCTGATAACTGACCCGCAGAGGTCGTTCAGTTAAGTAACTGCCAATCCATCTCAATTGGGAGTCCCCAACTCTGAGGCCCTCCAACCTCCGGAGCAACTAGCGATGGTCTACCAGGTCAAAGGCCCTGGACAGGTCCATGAACACAGCACCAGCAAGCTTACCATTATCCAGTGCTTTACCCACATAATCCGTGAACCTGGCCAAGGCCGTACCCGTATCATGGTGTTTACAAAAGCCATGCTGCCCTGGGGATCGGAGGGCTTCGGAGTCGAGAAACTCCATCTGATGATTCACAAGGTTATTCTGGGGTACAAGTCGATCTGGATGAGTTTCTCCCTGTTTTCCTTTGTCGGAAGACACAGTGGATGACTCATTTTATGAGCTGGAAGGCAAGCCTTCTGTATCACTGTGATGGAAGATTTTCTTTCCAGTTTTTTCCCTCAGGGATATGGGGTCCACCATAACATTTCAGTCTTCATCTGTGGACCAAAGCAGACTCCTACGTCTTGAGTTCCTACATTCCTCAGTACAGGTATACCTTGTGGAACACACTCAATTCAGTGGTCAAGAGCTTCTCGGAATCTGATGCTCCATTGCTAGGGGCATATAGCCCAATAATCGGCTGAAAGCTTTTATGAATGCCTGTGACTTTGCCTCTAGGGCAGCTGCCGCTGGCAGCAGGTGGTTAATGTCTCCTCGACAGTGCTTATCTGTTTGGCCCTCAGGTTGAGCTCTGGAGGCCATTCAGAACAATAGGGCTGCCATTTAAACAACTGGTGGCACCTGCTGCCTCTCAAAGGGATGGGAACAGTTGACATTCTCGTAACAGGCAGTCCTTTCAAGGTAGAGTCCTAGGTGCCTTTCTCAGGAACCAATCCCTCAGCCACAAAGAGAACGCAGTAGAGGGCAGAGGGCCCAAAAGCACCCTGTACCAACCACTGTGAATCTAGCCCAGATCCCACCTCAGCTGTCCGAGGGCGATGCCTCTCCGCTGTAGGAGGGGGTGTTTAATTCGGTTTTACAACCAGTGGAAGTCCATTACAGTGCACATACGGGTCATCGGGATTGTCTGAGAGGGATACTCTCCCAGTGTCGCAGAGATTTCCCCAGACCTTCCATCCATACGGCAGCCCAATCTGTCCGCCTCTCAGTCACACTCTTTTTCTTCTGAGATATGGGACCTCTGTGGGAACTGGGCAGGAGAAGTTGTTCCACAGTGAAATGGAGCACAGGTTCCTATTGCCATTGCTTCTGGTTCCAAGATAACAGGCAGCATGTGCCCATTTGTCGACCTTGGAAGGTTAAACAAGTACCTGTTCAGGGAGGAGTTCACTAAAACCTCAGCGTTCAAGTCTTCGCTTCCTGGACATTTGGCTCCTAGCCAGCCCATCTAGGCAGGAGACACAGGAAGCAGTTTTCACAGCTTCTCACTTGTTCTCTCCAGGAGGGTTTTGTGATTCAAGGAAGGTGCCAGTTTCATCTTCCCAGCAGCTCCTCTTCTTTGGAGCCCTCCTGGATACTTCCGGGGCATTGGTTTTCATTCCAGAGGACGGGAGAGACGACATCTTCAGATGACTCATTACATCATAGAAAAAGACTCTATTTGGAACCCTTTTGATGGAGCGGATGCTGGGGCTCATGGCGTCCTCCGCAGTAAGCAGTGGTCTCCGACCACATATCTGTAGTCCTGCATATAAAATGACAGAGCCTCAGACAAAACCTCTCACGGGGAGCTCACTGTCAAGACCTCCACACTCAGTTGTGGAGCCAGGAGGAACCTCATCTTTTCATAAATATCTCAGAGATGAGAGCTGTCTTATACGCCAAGTCCTGAAGGATGCTCTCTGCCACGAAGTGATCCCACTCCGGATGGATGACAAAGCTGTGATGTATTACATCAGCAAGCATGGTGGAGTGCCCTCCTACCCTCTCTGCAGGAAAGTCGTGAGGATGTGAGAGTGGTACCTCGAGCACAATGCATCCGTTCAGACTTTGTGCGGTCACTATTAGACGAAGGGTGCAGTTCGGGCCTGGTCCTTTTTTGCGTCCTCTCAATGCAAAACTGCCAATATTTTATTTATTTATTTATTTAGATTTTGGTAACCGGGTAAGCCCATTGAGACCAGAGATCCCTTTTTCAGGGGCGACCCGGAGTTAGTTAACGACTACATTCATAGATGAAAAATACAGTAGGATTTGAGTGAAATACATATTAAGTTACAGTGAGTATATACATAATCATTGGGGTACAGTAGACAATAGTAGATATCCTGCTTCAGAAATCCAGACCCTGGTGTTTTCTGTCAGGATTTATTCACTGCAGTAGACAAGATGCTTCCTTTATGCTTTCCTCCTCTTCCCTTAGTCCAGAGGGTGCTGCTCAAGCTGTAGGCACAAGGGGGCAGGATGACTGACATCGTCCCAGACTGGCTTTGGCAGATATGATTTGCATTGATCAACAGTCTGTCAAAAGTTCTCCCAAGGCGACTCCCTCTATGAGCCAACCCTCTGACACAGACACTTTAGTCCATCTTAACTTGTACTCCCTTCATCTCCATGCCGGGATCCTGAGGAAATGGAAGTGGGCAAGTTTTAGTTTCCCAGACCATCGCAGAAATCTTCTTTGACACGCATAGGCCTTCCACCAGGAGGGATTACGCGGCTAAGTGGAAACACTTCTCCTTCTGGGATGCAAAGTCCTGTCTGGACCCTTTCAGTTGCCCATCAAGTAAGGTGTTGGGGTGCCTCTTGGACTTGTCAAATGCAGATCTGCAATATTCTGCATTGAAGGTAAACCTCGCAGGTTTTCGGTCTATCCTTGAGCCAGTAGAGAACATGTCACTGGCTCAGTTACCTTTAGTCAAGTTTTGCTTCTCCCTACTTCATTAACTCCAGAATGAAGGAGTGTGCTCTCTTCATGTCTCTGGATGTTGAGGATTCTGCGATTCTCTATCAACAGAATGAAAAAGATACGCAATCCAAGCAACTATTGTTTCTTTCAGCATGCCTCGGCTGGGTCAGCCTGTTGCCATGAGATGTATTTCTGCGTGGTTAGTAGCATGTCTTCGACACTACTAATCCAGGGGCGCAGGTCAAGTTGGAAGGCTGGGTTCACATCACTCTACCGGAGCAGTTGCTGTTTTCCTGGAGGAGATTTGTAATGTACCCGTTGCAGCATCTGCAAGGTGACAAATTGGAGCTCATTGCGTACCTTTGTAAAGCACTATGTTCTGGATGTCCATGCCAGACAGTTTACTTTCTTCTGCAGGAAGGTTCTTATGGACTTCTGTCCTGAGTGAGCTCTGTCTTCTACTGCCCTACTTTTGGGGGGGGGGGTTGATTTTTCGCTCAGTACTCTCCCACTAGTGTGAATGAGTGGTGGAGACTTGTAGTTCAGGAAGATATGGAAATTACGTGCCTACTGTAATTCTTGATCTTCTTGGATGAAGTCTCCACCACTCATTCAAATGCCCACCCCACCATCCCCCGAGCTCATTCGTTCTGTTTTGGTCTTAACTTCCTTGTTGTTCAGGCTGTGAAGACATTGTTGAATTGACCCTTTTTACTGGGTTATCCGGGCCATCATATGCCCAGAAGTTAGGGTTGGGTTTTTCTTAGTTATTTTACACTGCACCTCCTTGGTCGAAAGGGTACTGAGGCGGTTGGAGGGTTAACACTGAGATAGCCTATACAGCGCAAGTTAGTCTCGCAGCACCATGCATGCACAGTCCTATCCCGGTACCGGCCCTCCTGAAAATGTATGGCTCCCACTGGGTCCTAGCACCTCCGGCATAGTCCCACTAGTGTGAATGAATGGTGGAGACTTTGTCCAAGAAGATCAAGAATTACAGTAGGTACGTAATTTCCATTTTTGGGACCTCAGTTCTTCAGTCCTGGTTTGCCAGATTTGGGTGTGCGCCTTGCTTCCTCCCATAAAACTGCTAGGAGTTTGTGTAAGTGCGGATAGTGCACCATATCCATGCCCCTAGAAATGAGGTTTACTCACCAGTAACCATAGATTTTCCACTGAGTGGTCTCTTGCAGTAGGTAATATACTTGGGATGTCGCCAGAAGGCGCCGTGGCATACGGCAACTCATCTAGCAGTCTTTTCCAGGGGCCGCCCCCACACGTGACATCAGCTTCAAACACCATGAAGTCTTGCTATATTATAGCAAAAGCAGTTAGCCACTGCAGCTGAACTGCCCCGGAGAGGAAGGAGTTAACTCCAGAGGATCTGGAGTTCTACAGCGTGAGGGTGCTGTGCCAAAGCTCTATCTGGTCAGTTTCAGTGAAACTGTCAGATTCTTTACTCCGCTTCACTGAACAGTCGCTCCGGAGATCAGCTCCTTCAGCTCGGTTCATTCTCGGTTCAAGCGAGTATTTTTTCGGTTCATTGAACCAGCAAAAAGTATTTATTTTACCGCATTTCGGTTAAAAGCTCTATCTGGTAAACCGTAAGTACAAATTTTAAAGTCTGTGTGGAAATTCAATTATCGGTTCGGTTTTGAACCGATCGGTTTGCTGATTTTAACGTTTTAAAGTGTTTGTTGGGCTTTTAGAGTGCAGTTCCCGGTTCTTATCGGTTCTAAAAAAAACTGGTTTTAAGTAGGTTTTTTCAAATACCCGTGACACGGTTAGGAACCGATAAGGGTGTCTTGCCTGGCACTGCCATCAAAGTGCAAGTTTTGGATAGGTTGGCATTATGTCTTGAGAAACCCAAAAGAAAAACTGGCCCACTGGGTTTCAACACTGTGATGTCTGTGGGGGAAGCCTTTGCCAAGGCTGACCCACACACCACTTGTGTCTATTGTCTGGGGCTGACCACCTCCTGTCAGACTGCCAGGTGTGTAAAATTTCCCTGCAGCCACCCTGGAAAGAGATTGGGCCAGCTCAGGGAACAGAGGCCAAAAGTCCGCTGACCCAGATGGCCAGCCCGGTCCAGCACCCACTGGACCAGAGGAGTGCCTCTGACCAGGGCGAGACTTCCTCGGTAAAAGGAAGGCTGGTTCAGAGAACCAGTCCCAGTTAAAAGACAAAGAAATTCAGTAGGTTTGGAGTCCAAAATTGTCTCTCCAACTGCTGCAGAGATAGCTAAAGCCATTCAGATTGTCCAGTCACTGTCTCAGGGACCTGTCGAACCACCAACAGTTGGTAAAAGGTTGGTTCGTTCAGTTCCAGTGGTTCAGGAGTATGCTGTTGAGGAATTTTATGAACCACAGGAGGAGGAGGAATTTGATCAATATATGTGTGGCTGGGAGGGTCTGGACGTGCCCATTGAACCGGACATTTCTCCAGACAGACCTTTAGAATCTCCTCCTATTCTGTCTGAGTCCCTTCTCATTTTATGTTTTACAAAAGGTTGCAGAAACCCTCCAGCTTCCTTTAGAGGGAGGCTGTGGATGAGAAGAGGAGCCTGATTATGTAGAAATGATGGATTTACCAGAGTCTAGGAGGTTGTCTATTCCTTTGCATAAGTCATTTAGGAAGCAAACAACAAAGATTTTAAAAATCTCATTCTGTCCCTCCTGTAGATAAAAAAATGGACAGAAGGTATACTTTGTCAGGCTCGGATACAGACTTCCTCACTGAGCAGTGTAGTCATGTAGGTGTGGTACAAGCTGCAGCCTGTGACAAGGCTAATATTCCCCTGGCCTCACATCGTCCTGATAAGGATTCCAGGAAGATTGATGCCATGGCGAAAAAACAGTATATGGCAGCTTCTTTGGGACTCAGGCAGGCAAATTATATGGCTTATGTAGCTAGATATCAGAAATCTAGATGGGACACTATATTGCAGTTAGCCAAGCAGGCCCATGGCCAGACTGGCTAGTGAGTTGGAACAGGTGGCTGCTGATGGCATTGAAGCCTCTAAAGTTCAATTTCATACTGCTGTTGATATTAATGATGTCTCCTCTAGGGTCATGGCCACTTCTGTAGCTTTCTGTAGGTTGGCATGGCTCAGATGCACTAATCTGTCCCAAGATACTCAGTCAAAGGCTATGGATTTTCCTGTAGTGGGAAATTCTCTGTTTGGGGAACAAACAGAAAACTATATGAAAAAGATGGATGAATACAGAACTACCTACAAAAGTGCCCAGGCTAAGGAGAGGCATGCCACTCCACAAAGGCACGCTCCCAGAGGTAGGGGCAGGCCTTTCCACAGGCCTCTTTACCAATCTCAAGCCTCCTCTGCTTTTGCACAGAGGGGTTTCTTCAGAGGCAGGGGTAGACGAGGCACAAGTAAACCATCCCCCTCCCCTCAGCCTAAGGCTGCTGCCAAGCAGGCACCCTGATGGGGTGCCCAGGGCCGATTCTCCTGTACCAGTGGGGCAGGTTGGCTTATTTCAGCCAGAACTGGCTGTCCTTAACTCGGACAGATGGGTTCTGGAGGTAATAACCAGGGTCTGGTTCTCAGCTTCAAACAGTTTCCAAAGATGAGAGCCAGACATTTTCCCTACAAATCCTTCAGAAGCCCTTGCTTTGGAAGCAGAGGTTTCTTCTCTTCTGGACTGCAAAGCAGTGGAAAGGGTCCCGCTTACCATCAGGGCAAGGGCTATATTCAAGATACTTTCTTACCCAAAAGACAGGAGAATGGTGGCCCATTCTAGATTTAAGGTACCTGAACAAGCATCTTTTGAAACCAAAGTTCAAAATGTTGACTCTGGCAATGATTTTGCCTTCTCTAAGGCCAGGGGACTGGCTAGCTTCCCTGGACCTCAAGGGATGCCTATTTTCATGTTCTGATCAGGCCTTCTCACCGAGAAAGTACCTCAGGTTGAACTGCCCTCAGGCCACTACCAGTTCAGGGCAATGCCCTTCGGCCTTACCTCTGCGCAAGGGTATTCACCGAAATGTCTAGCTGTGGTAGTGGCTCACTTAAGAAGGCAAGGGCTTGCTGTGTTTCCCTACCTGGACGACTGGCTTATTGTGGGTCAGTCTCCAGATCAGGTGAAATCCCACTTGCAAGTCACCCAGCAGCTTCTCACTTCCCTGGGATTCCTGCTAAATTTACCGAAGTCAGTTCTGGAACCAGTTCAGGTACTAACTTTCATAGGTGCAGAATTGAACACAAAGTTAGCCAGGGCATTTCTTCCCTCGGAAGGGTAGACAGACTCATTGCCCTGGCGTCCTACCCACCCCTGCGAGTGTCTCGACCAGCAAGGCATTTTCTGCAACTCCTGGGGCACATGGCTGCTTCCACAGCTGTAGTGCAAGGAGCAAGATTCCAGATGAGGGACATTCAGTTTCCATTTGAGGGCCTATTGGTCTCAAAGGAAGGCACCCCTTCCAAATTGGTTCCCAGTGACTCAAACTCTGATCCTGGCCCTCCACTGGTGGCAGGACCAAAGCAATCTAAAACAAGGGGTTCCCTCATTCCATTTCCCACTCCTCACCTCACCACGGATGCCTCCCTGTTGGGGTGGGGAGCTCACTAGGCGACCTGTCCACTCAGGGAGTGTGGTCTCCTCAGGAATCTCTGCTCCACATCAGTCTTTTGGAGCTCAGAGCTGTCTTTTTAGCTCTTCAGGTGTTTTCAGCTTCTGTCCAGAACAAAGTGGTTCAAGTCAGGACAGACAACACCACCACAATGTGGTACATCAACAAGCAAGGGGCACTCGGTCATCAGCCTTGTGCAACCGAAGCAATGAAGTTGTGATCTCTGGCTTACTCCCTGAACACCTCCCTGATAGCAGTTCACCTCCCAGGGAAGGACAATGTCCTGGCGGATGCCCTCAGCAAATTCACAGGGCCATCACGAATGGGCTCTGAATCCACAGGTGCTGGGGTCGTCTTTGCCAGATGGGGCACCCCTCAGATAGATCTTTTCGCAGCCCCAGACAACCACCAACTTCCTCTGTTTTGTTGCAGGCCTCCAGTGCTGGGCTCAGTCCCCTGACGCCTTTCTGTTGGATTGGAAAGGAAGTTCCTGTATGCCTTTCCCCTTCCTCCTTCTTTTCAGGGTACTAGTGAAAATCAGATCTCAACCCTGCAAAGTGATTCTGATTGCTCCAGATTGGGCCAGACAGCCCTGGTACCCTCTGCTTCTGTCCTTGACAGTCCACCCTGCCCTGAGCCTGCCCAGAGTCCACGACTTGCTGGCCTGTGCACAGGGGAGAGTGTGGTATCCGGACCTCAAATCCCTCCATCTCAAGGCTTGGCTCTTGAGGAGTTAGAATTTGCTGATTTACACCTTTCTCAAGGTGTCCTGGATATTTTAAAGGCTTCAAGGAAGCCTTCCACTAGGCCACTTACAATTCTAAGTGGAAGGGTTTTCCATCTGGTGCTCTGAGAAGGCAGATTATCCCAGAATCTGCTGATCTTCCCATTTTCTGGACTATTTGGTCCATTTGAATTCCCTAGGCCTTAGGCCAGCTACCTTGAAGGTTCATCTGGCAGCTGTCTCTGCTTTTGTGTCAGCAGGAAGCCTGCCTCCTTTCTTCTCACCCTGTGTTTCTCCAAGTTTTTAAAGGGTTACTTCATACTAACCTCCTTTTTGGAACCAGCTCTGCCTGGGACCTGAATGTTTGCATTGCTCAGTTAATGCAACTCCCTTTGAGCCTCTGTCCTCAGCAGAGCTCAGTATCTAACTTGGAAAACTGTTTTCCTAGTGGCTATCACTTCTGCCAGACGATAGTGAATTACAGGCCCTGTCAGTGGAAGAAGATTTTATTTCTTTCCACAGAGATAAGGTAGTCCTCAGGACTAATAGAAAGTTTTTGCCTCAAGGTGGTTTCAGATTTCCACCTGAACCAATCCATCTCTCTTCCAGTATTTTCACTGAGCATTCTTCCTCAGGTGAGAGGAGACTGCACAGCTTGGACGTCAAAAGAGCCTTAAGCTACTATTTGGAACGCACCAAGGGTCACAGGTTCGAATCCCTCCAACTCTTCCTTACTTATGGCGAGGTTGGCAAAGGGAAACCTGCCACTAAGAGGACAATTGCAAGGTGGATTGTCTCTTGTATCCAATTCTGTTACCAAAAACTAGGTAGAGAACCCCCCTCAGGACTGAGGGCCCACTCCACCAGGGGTACAGCTGCATCTCTAGCGGCTGCTAGAGACATTCCCATTCTGGAAATTTGTCAAGCTGCTACCTGGAAGACAGTTCACACTTTTACCAAGCATTATTCCCTGGATGTCCAGTCCAGGAGAGATGCTCGGTTTGGCACAGCTGTGCTTCAGAGCCTATTTCCTAAGTAGGTTCTGACCCTCCTCCATGGAGGTACTGCTGTGTAATCTGCTTTTGTTATAATATAGCAAGACTTCATGGTGTTTGAAGAAAAAATTACTCACCTTAGTAATTGCTTTTCTTCTCATGGAGTCTTGCTATATTATAACCATCCTCCCTCCTGCCCCTCTCAGAACTTCTACTTGGGTAGGGTTGGCAAATTAGTGCAAGCACTGTGTCATGCCATTATAGGTTTTTTCCCTTTACCCTTTTTCTTTTAGGGTTAGGGAGCTAGGTTGTTTCGTTTAGGTAATATATTGGCCCCCTTCCTGGACTTGAGTCTTTGGGGGAAGGGGGGCTCCTAATAGTGCTTGTCAGGGGGGGAAAACTAATAATAATACCATTATTCATTGTTATTATGGTTATTGGTGTTTCTATTGTTGTTTATATTGTTGTTATTACTACTAGTAGGTAGCCATTTGGCTAGTGTAGAGTTTTCCACACAGACTTGTTGCTTAGTGTTAGCTTTGTAAAGATCTGACAGTTTCATTTGAAACTGACCAGATAGAGCTTTGGCACAGCGCCCTCGCGCTGTAGAACTCCAGATCCTCTGGAGTTAACTCCTTCCTCTCCGGGGCAGTTCAGCTGCAGTGGCTAACTGCTTTTGTTATAATATAGCAAGACTCCATGAGAAGAAAAGCAATTACTAAGGTGAGTAATTTTTTCTTCTTGTTTCCTATATAAGTGTGGATGGTCCCTGGTATCCTCAGTTCATTTTTCCACCATCTTCCGCTCACACGCAGCAGCTAGAGCAACTTCTGAAAACAGCAGTCATCGACAAGAAACAACATTGAAGAATCTACAGACAAGACATTGTCTCCCATGGAGACTCAGGGGGGCTCATCCCAAGAGCTCCCCATCTACTGATTCTCATCACCGGCACAAATAGAGCAGGAGTACCCCTCGTCAACCTCTATGCCTCCCTTGCTCATCGATGGCCACCAACTGTCGATGGTGCGTCCATATTCTGCCTCCTCATCGATGAGGAGTTTTCACTCCCTCGTCAATGGCGCTTACACCGCTTTAAAAAGCAGTCTATGAATATCCCTTTCTGGGTTCCATCGATGGCACATAGCAGGAGAAACCCTCCTCACCCTCTGTGCTTCGACGCTTGTCAACAGCCACCGTTACAGGTGCCCCACTGTCGACGTTGCGTTTACATTTTTTTGTCTCCTCATCAACGGAGGATATACCCTCTCATCAACAGCGCTTTCCAGCTCATTAAATGTGGTACAAATTGAACCGTATACTGTATATGGGTTCTAATGACACTCCGTCGACGGGGGCACCTCCCCCTGTCGACGGCTCCTTCAAATATACATTATAATCCTCCTCCTTCCCCTGCAGGTCTATCAATAGGGCCACATTCCTCGGGGGGGGGAAAAACAACGGCTTATGCCGTGCTTACTGTCCCTCCACCTTCCCAGGTGGCTACTCACAGGGGTCAGGCGGACAGAGATCGGGACTCTGGTCTTTACCACCCAGAGGCAAGATCTGCTCAGGCTATGCATCCAATCCCCTCCATCATCCCCTGGTGTCTCAACACCCCCTCCCCTTCCTACCCCAGAAGGAACTGGACGTTACTACTGTAGTATAGCACATCTTGCATGCCATGCGGCACTCCCAGCTCTCTGACCCAGGAGAGCGGGACGATCCTCCCGCATCTCCTACTCCTCCACCTAAGAGGTTTCATGGTGACAGGGATCCATTACCACCCTGGTCACCTCCTCCTTATATGCAAAAAAAACAAAAACTCCTGGTTGATTTCACTGGTAACCTTGAAAACGAAGAGTTCCAGGAGCTGAATTTCCCTTCTCAGTCTCCTTTTTAGGAAATCTCTTCCTTGAATGAGGACCTGCCTAGACATTCTGCAGCCTCTCCTCCTGATGACCCTTCTTTTCAAGTTTTAGTGGTTCCCCCACTAATCCAAGCCTATCAAAATGCTATGCTTGCAGCCTGGCACCAGCCAGCTATCACAGCTGTTACTCACCACCAAAAAAAAAAAAAAAAAGGCGGATCGCATTTATCAAGCTCCTCTGGATCATCCTTTCCTTTCCACCACCCCGAGGCAGACTCTGTTGTGATCTCTGCTGCTCATGATCGTACTAAACGACCTAAACAGATGAGCTCCTTACCTCCTGATAAGGAATCTCGAAGGCTTGACTATCTGGGTAAAAAGGTATTTTTCTCCAGTACCATGAATCTCAGAATTCTAAATTACATGGGTCATGTGATTAAATACCAGCGTACCCTTGGGTCTTGTGTCATTGATATTATCAATAAACTCTCTCCTTCACAGGCAAGGGAACAGTTATTGGCTACAGTTTCAACTAGCAGTTCTATTTACCCGACACCTACTCAGGTTGGGATATGATACCGTAGACACCTTGGCCCGACTGTCAGCTTCTGGCATTTCTTTGCATCACCATGCCTGGCTTTATGTTTCAGATTTTACATCTGATGCGCAACAGAAAGTGGCTAACATCCCTTTTAATGGGTCCAAGCTATTCGGGCCAGGTACTCGAACATTACTAGATGACCTATAGGCATCAAGTGGAACCCTACGTACGGTTCATGGCATGTACCATACTCCGCATACAACCTACCATACTCGATCCTCTTTCTATTCTAAAAGAGGTGGAAAATGTAGAGGTACCAATAAAGGCGGCTTCAGCAGTCATACTCAGTCCACCAGAGTCAACACCTCTTCCGCCCGGGCTTCCGCTCCCAGTATCCCGGTGGGGCTGGACAGCCCAGTGACTCATTAGGGCTTTGTCCAGGCCTCGGAGACTGTGGACAGTCGTCTTGCCCTCCATCTGGAGGCCTGGCAAACAATCAATTCAGACGAATGGTACTTCAGATTATACAGAGGAGTCATACTCTGTAATTTATTTTCAACCCTCCTTCTCCTCGAAATATTCATTACCCACCAGATCATATACCCATTCTTCAGGAGAATTGAGGGCTCTACTGGTCCAACTGGCTGTTCATCCAGTACCCCTCCCCCAGAACATCAAACGGGATTCTACTAGTACTTCTTTCTGGTACCCATACGAACTGGAATCTTCGGACCGATGCTGGACCTCAGAAAACTGAACTTTTCCATTCAGTACTAACAGTTTCACATGATAACTTTGAATTCCATCCTGACAATACCAAAACAGGGAGATTAACTTTTTGCCCTAGATCTGAAGGATGCCTACCTGCATATTCCCATCCACCCTGCCCACTACAAGTTTCTTTGCTTCCACCTGCTAGGTCAAAACTACCAGTTCTAGGGACGTGGATATGTTGTTCAATCCACACTTACTGGCAGGTTCCTTGCCGCTTTAAATCTTGCCAGAAGGTCTTCAAGCTGGATCCTCCCACCCATCCGGATGGTAAAACTCTCTGCTCTGCCCCATGACGCCAGATCTTCCTTACCGCTTGGAAGCTCAGGTTCCCTCCTTAGCGCTCGCTCTGCGTTTTAGGCCTGGATCCACACTCTTCGGTTAAACCGAAACTCATTCTAAAGTTTAAAAGACTTCGGTCTTCTTTTTCCCTCGCGGCTGCAATGGACAAATGGACTCCCGAATTTCGTCGATACCCCTGTGGGCAGAAGATGTCCCAGACCGATCCGCACTCCACGTGCGTTTACTGCCTAGGATTCAGCCATAACTTACAGGCTTGTGAGTTATGCAAATCCTTTCGGCTTCGGTCTTGGAGGACCGCACTGCCCGATTGCTCTTGAGGCAACCTAAAAAATGTTATCCTCCGGTCAAGTCGAAGGATGCTTGTTGGGCGGTGTCCGGCGGCGGGCTCGGCAGAATAGCTGGAGCAGATGATCACCCTCGAGGAGGAAGTGGCCCAGGCCACATCATCATCATCATCCTTGGTCGCAGCATTTATCCCGCTTCTCCTTGGGCTCTTCCTACACAGCTTCTTTCAAGGAGCTTTGCCAATCCCTCTCCACCAAGGGAGAATGGCCATCGGGACATTTCTCTCGGTCCAAAAAGAAGGACTCCAAAGGTAAGTCCCACCGTTGACGTTTGTGGGAGAGGGAGAGGTCCCCTTCCCTGGATAGTCAACAGTCAACTTCGGTCGAGGTTGCAGCTAAGGCCGCTGGCTTCATGGTGTCCCCGTCAGGTCAGCCGTCCGAGACAACCGTTAATGCAGTCGAAATTATTCTCGACCCGTCAGATGGTTTGTCGACTGGAGAAGCTGACAACCCTTCTTCACCGGTTCCTCCGGTGGAAACAGAAGTGACTTGCCTGTGCGGAGTCCCGGTTAAGGTCCCTGAAACGGGGCGGTTCCCCACCCTCGGAATCCCGGGGTCTCTGTCTCGGTCTTGGACCCTTCTGTCCAGCTGGTCCGCCCGACGCCGGGCGTCCCGCACCATGGAAAGTGGCAGCGCCCGCTTATCCGCTGGCTGGCCTTCAGAGGATAGGCTCTGCACAGTGTCTGGCGCTTACGAGGATTTAATGTGGCAGCACCTCTTATTGTCTGGGAATAAGGCGACTCGTCACCTTCTCCGGCCATTAAGTGGCTGTCACCGGAGTGGCCGACGCAACCCCTTGTTGTGGTCAAGGAGCCGAAGCCAGCACCAGTTGTTCGGCCAAAACCGGCTGAGCCACCCATTGTGGTGGAACCTCCGCCTCCGCAACCGAAGACTGGGGCCCTGACCAAGGATTCTCGGTCGGGTCAGGGTTTGCCCCATAGGTTGTCGGTCATCCTCACTCCTGATCGACCTTGGCAGGTGGAGGGTGGCTCAGGCTCTTGGCAGCTGTTTGCAGACTCCTCGGAGTCTGACGATGACTTCTCTTTGTTCTCTAGGCCGCTTGACCTGGAGTCCACTGGGGGTCAGTCGGTGGACGAGAGCCCATCCTGGTTTCTTGGAATACTTCGACTCATCTCAGAGTCCACTGGGATGAAGCTCGGACCCGTTTCAAAATGGGCCAAGTATCCCCTCACGGAGATACTGGACCAAGGGGATTCCCCTACGGAGGCCTTCCCAGTGACCGAAGCCATTATTGGCCCAGCCCTGGAGCTGTGGCAGAGGCCAGCTTCTTGTCCAGCACCTTCGGCCAGGATGGCTCAGAAGTATGCTGTCCCTACCTGTTCACTCTCCAGTTTCTCGGAGCACCCCTCTGTGGAGGGGTTAGTGACCGACTGTGTTTTTCAGCATTCCGGGAACGCTTGGGATGTGGACAAGCCACCTGATAAGGAGTCCAAGAAATTGGACTACTCTGGGCGTAAAGTCTATGCTGCTTCCTCCCTAGGCCTTCGTCAGGCTAGCTCAGCCATCCTGATGGCACACTTTTCACATGCCCCTTTGGGCTCCCTGGATGAGGTGATTACTCATCTCCCGGCTGACCTTCAAATGACGGTCAAGCAGGTGCGGGATCAGGGAAGGGCGATGGCCAAACAGCAGCTCCAGACTTCTTTGGACATCGCTGACTCGTGTGCCCGGTCAGTAGTGGCTGCAGTGGCCATGCACCGCAGAGCTTGGCTGCGGATCTCCACCTTTATGGCGGATACCCAGCACAAACTGGCAGACATTCCCTTCCTGGGAACCGACTTGTTCGGTCCTGGGGTGGAGGGTCCTCTCCAGTGGATCGAAAAGTCCAACGCCACCTTGGACTCGGTCATGTCTGCCCAGAAGGACAAAGGCTGCCAGCAGCAGCGTAAGCCCTTTCGTCCTTCAGCCCCTGCAGCATGTCCGGCCCAGCAACACCAGCATCAGGGCCAGCAGGCTCGCACTTGGCACCCCAAAGCCAAGCCTGCTGCTTCCTCCAGCAGGATGCCGGGAGGAAAAGGTCCAGACAGCTCTTTGGCCTGCCCTTCCTCCAAGCCTGCCCAGTGACGGGTTGAGGGATGTCGCCCCCAACCTCGTCGCTCCTCCCCGGGTACCCCCCCCCGTGGGGGAACGCCTTCCGCCACTTCTTTTTGCCTGGTCCATTATCGCCACGGACCGCTGGGTGTTGAAAATGGTAGGCATGGGTCTGCCTCTGAAATTCGAGCAGTCCCCACCCTATCGAGCCGCCGGCCTACAGGGGGCTACGGGTTCCGCAACCTCTCTGTCAGCTCATCGAGCCAACATTGCCCTGTTCCTCCAGAAGGAGGTGATCAGGGAGGTGGCGGACCCTCCTCCAGACCCAGGGTTTGTGTCCAGGTACTTCCGGGTCCCAAAACGGACGGGGGCTGGTGCCCCATTCTCGACCTACACGACATGAACAAGTTCCTAAGGTCTCACACCTTCAGGATGGTCACTCTGGCTCAGATCATTCCATCATTGGAACGAGGCCTGTGGTTCTGTTCTCTAGACCTTGAGGACGCGTTCTTTCACGTCCCAATCCGTCTGTCACACCAGCGATTCCTCCGCTTCAGGGCAGAGGGATCCCTTTACGAGTTCCGGGCCATGCCTTTTGGCCTCTCTCCAGCTCCCAGGGTCTTCACCAAATGCATGGCAGTGGTGACAGCATTCCTGTGGCGCCAGAAGGTCCAGGTGTACCCTTACCTGGACAACTGGCTGATTGCAGCCCCCTCCAAAGCGGTCCAAAGATCTGGCCCTCCAGGTCTGCTCTCAGATTGGCCTCCTCATCAATGAGGCCAAATCAGAACTCATGCCATCGCAGGTGATTCAGTTCATCGGGGCAGAGCTTGACTCTCTTCGAGCCAGAGCACGGCTCCCGGCGGACAGGGCTGAGGTCCTTTCCTCCTTTGCCCAATCATTTCTGGTTGGGCAATTGCGCCCTGCCCGGGACTTCCTGCACCTTCTGGGCCTCATGGCGGCCTGCACCAGCATGGTCCTTAGGGCCCACTGGCGTATGCATCCTCTGCAATGGAGGCTGGCCCGCCATTGGTCACAGAGCTCCGGTCCTCTGGACCAACCAGTGACAGTGACCCAGGAGATGTGGAACGGCCTCCAGTGGTGGCTCATTCCAGCTCATCTGCAGGAGGGTATCCTGTTTGTCCGCCCCGAGCCGATGGTCACTCTGACAACCGATGCACCTCTGATGGGTTGGGGTGCCCATCTGGGGGAGCTCAGTGCTCACGGCCTCTGGTCTCCTCAGGAGTCTCGATGCCACATCAACCTGCTGGAGCTTCGAGTGGTCCGACTAGCCCTCACTGCCTTCGCTCCGTTTGTACGGGGTCAAGTGGTCCAGGTCCAGACGGACAACACCGTGACCATGTACTACCTAAACCGACAGGGCGGGGCGCACTCCTTGCCTCTGTGCAAGGAGGCTCTCCGCACTTGGTCTCTCGTGATCAGCTTGGAGGCGTATCTCCTAGCCAACCATGTGGCAGGAGCCTACAACAGTCTGGCCGATGCCCTCAGCCGGATAGGCGCTGCATCTCACGAGTGGTCTCTCCTGCCAGAGGTAGTGCAAGATCTGTTCTCCCACTGGGGCACTTGTCTGGTGGACCTGTTTGCCTCCAGGGAGAATGCGAAGCTGAGGCTGTTTCATGCCCGCCCCCCTCACCAGGGCTCGCTGCAGGGGGATGCCTTCTCGAGGCCATGGACCCCAGGCCTCTTCTACGCCTTCCCACCATTTTCCTTGATCCACAAGGTGCTTCTCAAGGTGAAGAGGGACAAGGCGCAGGTGATTCTGGTAGCTCCAGACTGGCCCCGCCAGTTCTGGTATCCAGATCTCCTCAGCCTCAGCTCCAGGCTCCTGAGGTGGCTTCCAGCCCACCCAGACTTGATGTCAGTCAGCAAGGGGAAGGTACTCCACTCGGACCTTCAATTCATGCAGTTGACGTCCTGATTCTTGAGCGGCTAGAGTTTCAGGCCTTGGGTCTTTCCGACGAGGTCCTCAACGTTGTTGAGGCATCCCGTAAGGAGTCGACCAGAAAATGCTATGCCTTCAAATGGAAGAGATTCTCCATTTGGTGTCAGGATAAGGGGTTGGATCCTTCCTCCTGTTGTTTGGCTAGCATTCTGGACTACCTGTAGTCCCTTTCTCAGCTAGGGCTTCGGTCGATGACCCTTAAGGTGCACCTGGCAGCCATCTCTGCTTACCGGGCGCAGGCCGGCAAGCAGTCGGTGGCACAGGAGAAGGTGGTCGAGCGCTTTTTCAAAGGCCTAGACCACATATCCCCTCCGGTGCGAGAACCTCCACCTTTGTGGGATCTACTGCTGGTATTGGCTAAGCTCATGGGCAAGCCATTCGAACCGATGCACAGGTGTGACATCTCTCATCTGTTGTGGAAAACTGCCTTCTTGGTGGCTATCATGTCAGCCAGAAGAATGGGAGAGCTCCAGGCGCTTTCCATCAGTCTCCTTATCTGGTCTTCCACAGGGACAAGGTTGTCCTGCGCCCCCACCCGAAATTCCTTCCGAAGGTGGTGTCGGAGTTTCACCTTAACCAGGTGTTGACTCTGCTGGTGTTCTACCCCAATCACACCTCAGAGGCCGAATATAGGCTCCATACTCTGGACCCTAGAAGAGCACTCTCTTATTATAAGGAGCGGATGGCTGAAGTTCAGGGAGAGACTCGCCAGCTGTTTGTCATCTACGCTGAAGCCGCACCTGGCAGACCTGCAGCCAAGCAGACGATAGGCAGGTGGGTCACCTTCTGCATAGATCTTTGCTATAGGTTGGCGGGCATGGAGCCTCCCAAAGGGATAAGAGCTCATTCTACCCACCATACCGCTGCTTCCAGGGATGTCCCTATCCAGGAAATCTGCAGGGCTGCTACCTGGAAGTCAGCACACACCTTCATTACCCACTACCACATCAACCTTGAGTCACGCCGGGATGCTGGTTTTGGGACCTCAGTTCTCCAGTCCTTATTTCCCAAGTAGGGGGTGAGTGCCTTGCCTCCCTCCTCCCGGAGAACTGCTAGGAGTCTGCCAGTAAATGTGGATTGAACTAAATACAGGTTACTCACCTGTAACAGGAAGTTCTAGGAGTGGTATATGTTCATCCACCACGACCCATCTGACCTCCCGGCTTTGACACGCAACCTGGCTTCCAGCGGGCTAGATCTGGTGTCATGGGGCGGAGCTGAGAGTTTTACCACCCTGGTGGGTGGGAGGACCCAGCTTGAAGACCTTCCGGCAAGATTTAAAGCAGCAAGGAACCTGTCAGTTAGTGTGGATGAACAACATATACCACTCCTAGAACTCCTGTTACAGGTGAGTAACCTGTATTTTTGAGCACTCCCATTCGGCCTCTTCTCAGCCCCAAGAGTGTTCACCCAATGCCCAGCAGTAGTTACAGCAGCTTTACGAAGAAAAGGGTACTTTATCTTCCCATATCTAGACAACTGGCTAATCAGAGCAGACTCCAAAACAACTCTGTTTTCCTCCCTAGAAGCAACCCTACAACTGTTTCACACTCTGGGGATCACAGTCAATTGGCCTAAGTCCAACCCGACTCCTACTCGGTCTCTCCAGTACATTGGAGCTGTCCTAGATACAGTCTCAGCCAGAGCTTACCTTCCAGCACCCGACGGGACAAACTTTTGTCTTTGCCATCACTTGTACAGATTCAGAAAGTAGTCACAGCCAGGGAAATGCCATGCCTTCTGGGTCACATGGCCGCTACCATCCCAACGGTGGCATTCGCCAGTCTTCATATGAGACCTATTCAGTGGGCCCTCCATAATCAGTGGTCTCAAAGAACAGGAAAGTTCGAAGACAAGATCAGAGTCACTCCCTCTCTGAAGTCAGCTCTGACTTAGTGGACAATCAGAACCAATTTATGTCAAGGAATACCTTTTCAGTCCTTCCCTCCTACGCAGAAGTTAACCACGGATGCTACCCTGGAAGGATGGGGTGCACACCTGGGTCCTTATTGGACACAAGGCAAGTGGACCACTTCTCTCCGTTAGTCTCACATCAGTCTCCTAGAGCTGAGGGCAGTCCACTTAGCCCTTCAGGAATTTCAACCCCATTTTGACTCTGAGGACCGTTGCTGATCCAATCAGACAACACTGCAGTGGTATTCTACCTCAACAAGCAAGGAGGTGCGAAATCCCTTACTCTGTGCATGGAAACCCTTGCAGTCCAGTAAGAAGCCATCCAGCAACACTTGGTACTAACAGCCATCCTTTTACCAGGAGGTTACAATCTTCTGGCCAACCATCTCAGTCGCCAGACATCCACACACGAATGGACACTTCATGACGAAGTACTCCAGAAAATCTTGAATCTCTGGGGCACTCCATGGATATATCTGTTTGCCTCCCTAGTCAATCACAGTCTCCCCAAATATTTTTCCATTATCCCAAGCAAAAAAGGACGGTCTATAGATGCCCTGTCCCAGCCATGGACAGGACTCTTGTATGCTTCCTCCCCATCCCTCTCCTGCAACGGACTCTATGGAAACTACAACTAGAACCTGCCACAATGATTTTAATAGCTCCTCTGTGGCCTCGACAGGTGTGATTCCTCTGCTTTAACAACTCTCAGTATAGGTACCCAATCCCGTTGCTAATCAGGCTGGACCTCTAAACTCAGAATCAAGGGATCCTTTTGCATCCCTACCTGAAAGATATACACCTTCGTGCTTGGCTCCTGAGGATGCTTTCATAGTACGATAACAAGTGTCCTCTCCTGTTGCCAGTATTCTTTTGGCCACTTCAAACAACTTGAAGTCTTGCTGTATTCTGACAAGTACAGTTAGCCCCCGAGAACAAAGGGTTAACATTTCTATGCAGAGCATAGAATGCTGAGCTAGAGCTCGGTTGATGTCTCTGTCTGTTTCCCTTTGAAAGCTAACAGTCAGATTCTTTACTCTGCCTTATTGAACAGTCGCTCTGGAGATTTCTCCTGCAGCTCGGTTCGAAAGTCGATTTAAGTGTCATTTTTTTTCATCGGTTTCTAACTGAAAGTTTCCCGCATAGTCGGTTCAGTCTCTGTCTGTGGGTACCTTGAGTACTAGATAGGATCTTCTTCGAGATACAGCTCTTGCAGCAGGTTACACCATTAGGACTGAAGCCGGCAGGCGTCAGGACCCCACGGAAATGTTCTAGCTAGCAGTCTTCAGCGGGGACCGCCTCCGACATCGGTCCCACCCCTGACGTCAGGCGTAGTACATAAGGAGGCGGTCCCGCCAGAATCCCCAGTTCTTTCCCGCCGTCGACTTTGCATGTCTCGACCTCTCGGTTAGTCTAGCGTGCGACGACCAGGAAAACTTATCAAACTTCGGAAAAGGTCTATTCTTCAGCCATTTTTTCGTCTGACGTCCTCCCCAACCTCAGTGGAGGGCCATTCTTCGAAGTGTGCCTGTGGGAAGCAGATTCCTTTCAAAGACCCTCATTCGGTTTGCATTCGGTGCCTGGGTCCGGACCACGACACCCAGGCTTGCTCCTTCTGTCAGGGCTTTAACAGCCGAACGAGAATCCGCCGACAGAAGGCCCTCCAGGCTTTCCTCCTTGAAGAAAAACTTAAGGCCATGGAACCTTCCTCCAGAGGGGAATCTTCAGGGAAGTCACACAGGCACCATGAGAAGCACCGGGAGAAGGTGAGACCCATATCCCCCTTCAGGGCCTCGGACTCCCGCAGCTCCGGCTCCAGGTCGGACCGTTCTCCGTCGAGGGCCCACTCTCAGCCTCCCCCGGTTGTGGTTAAATCGGCCAGTGGTTCTTCTACTCTGCGGCCTGCCAAGACCTCCAGGCCAGCTTCCTCGGCTAAGGCCTCGTCCAGGTCTGGGGAGTCCCACAAGTCGTCTTCCGGCCACTCGGCCTCCAACGTCCGGTCAGTCTCCCTGCCGCCGCCACCCCAACACAAGACCAAGGAGCTGACCTCCCTTAAGCGGACGTTGGACCCGACATCAGCCCACCCGACGTCGGCCAAGGTACATCAGCACTCCTGGGAACCGGCAACAGTTCGTCACCCGTTGCCGGTTAGGCACTCACCCCCCAGGACGCCGGCGGGGGGAACGGCGTCAGATACCACAGTCAGGAGGACCACACCACCGCCTACCGACATCGGTCGGGAGGCGCTGTCGGAGGAGGAGTCTACCCAGCCCGTAGACCAGGTGGGCAATTCCGGACCCGTCAAACTCCTACGGGAGCCCTCTCCAGAACCAGAGATCCCCGGGGAGCTGGCGCCCGGCCCCGACGACAGGCCACCGGCGCCCGGTCCGTCGCCGGGTTTAAACTTGTCAGAAATGAAGGAGCTCTTCACTTTCTGGTGGGACACCATCAAAAAGGATGTGGTCACCACGCAGCCTCCTCCCGCACCCGCGGCACCACCAACGCCTGCACCCCCTCCTTCACCTAAGGGGTCAGCAGGCCGAGCACCTTCCCCCCCAGGAGCCAGCAGCACCTCCTAGGGGCGGATCTTTGGAAAAGAGAAGGCCCCCGTCAAGATCCTCTTCAGGGTCACCCAGCCCCAAGAGACCCAGAAGACACCGGTATTCACCATCCAAGGAGGATTCCAGATCTGACATCTCTGAATGCTCCAGGTCTTCTTCACCAATCAGCATCCCCTCTCCGGACCCACGCAACCTCCCTAGGTCTCCTCCGGATGACCCCTCGTTCTTCGAGATAATGAGACCTATTCAAGAGAACATGGGATGGGATGTTGAGGAACTTGACCCCAAAAGACTATGCCTTGCCTGCTCCCTTCGTCAAAAAGACCCCAAGCCTGTGGTAGTGCCACCCTTGGTGGACACCTTTGTGGACGACACCAAGGCAGCATGGAAGCGTCCACATTTGACCCCGGCAATGCCGAAGAAGGCTGACTGCCTGTACAAGGCCCCAAGGGAGGACCAGTACCTGGTTAACCATCCTCTGGCCGACTCCCTGGTCATTACAGCTCTCATGACCGGTCTCAGAAACCTCAACATTTGAGCACGCAGCCACCGGACCCAGAGTCCAAGCAGTTGGACGTGCTGGGCAGGCGCATGTACGTGGCCACGACTGGCGCCATTAGATCATAGAATTACCTGACCCACATGGTTCAGTTCCAGAATGCATTGTGGGAACACGGACAGGATCTGGCGGAGAAACTGCCAGATGGTGGCCAAAAGGAGGAACTCCTGCAGCTCTTCCGTACAGGTTCAGATGTGGGGACCCAGGTGCTCCGAGCCGCATACGACTCTGCGGACGCTTCGGCCAGAGCGGCAGCCTCAGGCGTATGTCTCCGGAGGCACTCATGGCTCTGTGTCTCCGGGTTTACCCCGGACCTCCAGAAAAATATCATGGACGCTCCTTTTCATGACAAAGTTTTGTTTGGTGAAGCCTCGGAAAAGGTGATCGCCAAATTGCAGGAAGCCGGGAAGGCTGTTAGATCTGTCCATGCCATGTACAGATCTAGACTTAGTTCCTTTCGTAGGAACCAGAGTCGCTTTCGCAGCCGGACCCAGAGGCAACAACCTCGTTCCAGCCAGCAACAGAGGGGTTTCTTCTCTTGAAAAGCCCAGGCCAAGACATCCTCAGGCAGAGGCCAACGAGCTACCAAGTCGGCCCAACCTGCAGGATCCAATGCTGCCACAGCATGACTCCTTCCTGGCCCCCGCCCCTCCTCAGAATCAACGGGAAACAAAGGTCGGGGGTCGCATCGCGGACCACCTGCCAGGGTGGCGGTCGATCACCACCAACAGGTGGGTGCTACAGTTAGTCGAAAAAGGCCATTATGTAGGATTTGTAGACAAGCCCCCCACAAGGCCTCCTCTGCTCTCCCGTTATTTGGGTCAGCACGCCCTGCTCATAAGGCAGGAAGTGCTCACGCTTCTACAGAAAGAAGCTTTGGAGCATGTTCCAGGGACCCAGAGGGGAGCAGGTTATTATTCACACTTCTTCCTGGTTCCAAAGAAAACAGTGGACCTCCGTCCAATCTTGGACCTCAGCGACCTCAATATGTCGGTCGTTTACAAGCGCTTCCGCATGGTGACCCTTCCGGGACTAATCCCCATGCTGAAGAAGGATGCTTTCTTGGCGTCCTTGGACATGCAGGGCGCTTACCTGCACATCCCTATTGCTCAAGCACACAGGAGGTTCCTGCGCTTCGAGTTTCTCGGCCGCCATTATCCGTTCCGAGCACTTCCTTTCCGGCTGTCATCAGCACCCAGGGTATTCACCAAGTGCATGGCAGTCGTGGAAGCGTCTCTGAGGAGACAGGGCCACTATGTGTTCCCGTACCTGGATGACTGGCTTCTCATGGCCTCCTCCAAGGAGGCATTGCTGTTGGCCATTCAGCATACTCAGGCCCTTTTTCAGTCTCTGGGCATCCTAATCAACTACGAGAAGTCTCTCCTGGTACCGTCCAGAAACTGCAGTTCATAGGGGCAGTTCTGGACACCATCAAGGGGAAAGCCTTTCTTCCCGAAGACAGAGCGGAACGCATCCGATCCCTCATAAGGGACCTATCAGCGAAGAAGACCGTCCCAGCCAGATTGGTCCTTCGCCTGCTCGGATACATGGCTTCGGCCATTCCAACAGTCCCGATGGCAAGACTCCCACATGCGGGTAACCCAGTGGATGTTAAGAGTGCAATGGGACCAAAGACAAGACCATCTGCAGAATCCAGTCAGAATCACGAAGGCCGTGGTTTGGGACTGGCAATGGTGGCTAGATCCGGGAACCCTCTCTGTGGGGGTTCCCTTCTCGGTGCCGTCCCCGGTGATAACACTCTCCACAGACGCCTCAAGGCTGGGGTGGGGAGCGCACTTGAGCGGGGTGAGGTCTCAGGGAACATGGACTACCCAGGAATCTCATTTGCATATCAACATATTGGAGATGTGGGCGGTCCTTTATGCCCTGCAAGCCTTCCAGTCGGAGATTCCACCGAGTACTCTCCTATTACAAACAGACAGTACTGCGGTAATGTATTACCTCAACAAACAAGGAGGCCCACACTCCTACCCCCTTTGCAGGGGAGGCCATGAGAGTATGGGAATGTGTAATACGACACGGTGCAAACCTCATTGCAGTTCACATTCCCAGGGTGGACAACACTGTTGCAGACAGCCTGAGTCGTTCCCAGGCCAGAGTCCACGATTGGGAACTTCTACAAGACGTGGCAGAGGATCTGTTTTACAGATGGGGCACTCCAGAATTGGATCTATCCGCGTCCCCATCCAATGCAAAACTGCCCAATTTTTGCTCGCTGGGTCCAGGGCCTGGTGTTTTCTGGCGAGGCCAGCGTTGTCCCTCTCCTGGTAGGGCAGATTCCTCTACGCCTTCCCTCCTTTCCCGTTGATCCAGAGAGTCCTTCTCAAACTTCGCAGGGAGCACGCGACGCTTATTTTGATAGCGCCTTTTTGGCCCAGGCAAATTTGGTTCCTGCTTCTGGAACAGTTGACCCGGGAACCTCCGCTTCCCTTGCCAATCAGCTCCCACCTGTCGTCTCAGGAGGCGGGTTCACTAGTCCACCCGGACTTTCATTCATTGACCCTACATGCTTGGCTCCTAGAGACATAGCCATGATGCGACACAGGGTCTCGCAAGAGGTGGCAGACGTGCTTTCTGCCGTCAGAAAACCGGTAACACACGCAACATATGCCATGAAGTGGCGCAGGTTTTGCCTGTGGACTCAAACCCGCGGTTTCTCGCCCTTAGACTGTCCTGAGAAGCTGGTTCTGGAGTACCTGCTTTCCCTTTTTCAATCTGGGCTAGCTTACTCCTCGATCAAAGTGCACCTTTGTGTAATCTCAGCTTATCATGCCCCCATAGGCCATCGCATGGTGGCTCAGTTGGATACTACTCGTGCCTTTCTAAGGGGGGTACTCCACCTTAGGCCGCCCATTAAGGATCCCGTCCCTCCTTGGGACTTACCCTTCGTCCTGGAGCAGCTTACACTGCCACCTTTTGAACCAGCCACAGATTGCGAGCTACGTTTTCAGTTGTGGAAAACGTTGTTTTTAGTTGCTGTTACTTCGGCGAGAAGAATCTCTGAATTACATGCTCTCATGTGCAAGGAGCCTTATTTAATTTTCCATCAGGATAGGGTATCCCTGAGGACAAATCCTAAGTTTCTGCCTAAGGTGGTTTCAGCCCTTACTCTTAATCAGGACATCGATTTACCAATGTACTTTCCTAAGTACACTAATCAAGGAGAAGCACTGCTTCACAACCTGGATGTTCACAGGTGTCTCAGATATTATTTGACCAGAACCAAACAGCACCGGAGAGCGGAGCAGCTGTTCGTATCCTTCGCTAAGAGGATGAAAGGGGCCCCCGTTTCGAAGCAGACCCTTTCACGCTGGCTCATTCAGTGTATCTCTTTTTGTTATGACAAGCGCGAAAACCCTTTCCAGGAGGCGGTCAAGGACATTCCACAAGAGGGTGGCTACCTCCTTTGCAGCACTGAAGAATGTGTCCACTTCGGCTATCTGTGCTGCAGATACCTGGAGCTCGGTGCATACTTTTATCAGGCATTATAGCCTGGACATCGTCTCAAGGCGAAGGGCTGGTTTCGGCCTAGCCGTCCTCCAGGGACTTCTGTCTTAGGCTCAGAAGGGGTCTTAATCTCCGTCTTTCCTCCTCCTGATGGCTTTACAAAGGTGCCATTGCTTGGGAATCAGTCCTAATGGTGTAACCTGCTGCAAGAGCTGTATCTCGAAGAAGATAGTACAGTTACATAAGAACTTACCGTAACAGTAGATCTTCGAGAACAGCTCTTGCAGCAGGTACCTTCCCGGCCACCATTCCCCCTAGGAGGAAGTAGGTTCTAACCTAACACCCATCCTTGGGATCGGAAAGGTCTGTCCTTAGTCTTGGCCATCTGATGGTGGGTCCTCGGTCTCCTCTTCTGATATCATCCAGCGGCCGGAAGTCTCCAGCGGGAGAACTGGGGATTCTGGCGGGACCGCCTCCTTATGTACTACGCCTGACAGCGGGGGTGGGACCGGCGTCTGAGGCGGTCCCACTGAGACTGCTAGCTAGAAAATTTCCGTGGGGTCCTGGCGCCTGCGGCTTCAGTCTAATGGTGTAACCTGCTGCAAGAGCTGTTCTCGAAGATCTACTGTTCACGTAAGTTCTTGCGTAACTGTACTTTTAGTACTGGTTCTGTGTGGAACTTTAAAAAGTGTGGATCGGTTGGCAAAGCGACCATTTATTTTAATTCTTTGTAACTTTGATGTGTAGTTACGGTTCTGATCGGTTCTAAAAAGCGTGTTTAAGCGTTTTTCCAAGACCTATGACTTCGATTAAGAACGATAAAGGAAGTCTTGCCTAGCGGTTGCTGAAAAAGGGTAAGTTTGATTGGGTTGGCCATGTCATGAAACCCAAGAAAAAAGCAGGGCCCACTGGGTTTCAACACTGCAGTGAGTGTGGGGAGGTCTTTGCTAAGGCCAGTCACACCACCTGTCATTTAGTCTGAGGTTTGACCACCTCGATTCAGACTGCCAAATTTGCAAAAAATATTCCCAAATCTACCCTGGAAAAGAGATTAGAGTAGGCTGAGGAAAAGGTGGCCGAGTAATCCGCTGCCCGGATGGCCAGCCCAGTTCGTTCTGACAGAACCAGAAGATGCCCTTGACGAGGCGTACTTCTTCGGGCAAAAGGAGAGTCGATCCCGAGGGTGGTTCCGACAAAAAGAAAGCGCAAAGAAAAATTGTCCGGTTCAGATCCAGAAGTCCATGTTCCGACCGCCGAAGAAACAGCCGGAGCGATTCGGATTGTGGAATCGCTTCGCCCGGTTCTGACCGATCCGGCACCTTTTGGCAGGGGCTCCAGTCGGTCGGTTCCCCTGGTTCACGATTATATTTTGGAAGAATTTTATGAGCCGGAGTTTGAGGAGGGAGGGGAGTTTGAAGATGATGATGGTGATGGTGAAAGTCTAGATGTGCCTGTGGAACCAGACATCTCCCCAGACAGACCTTCAGGTGTATTCCCCTCCTAGGTTTTCTGAGTCCCCTTCCCACTTTATATTCTACAGAAAGGTGGCTGAGACCCTCCAGCTTCCTATGGAAGAGACAGTGGAGGATCAGGAGGAGCCTGATTATGTAGAAATGATGGACATCCCAGAGTCCAGGAGACTGTCTATTCCCCTCCACAAATCTTTTGGGAAACAAGACACAAAAAATTCTGAAGTCTCCCAATTCTATACCTCCTGTGGACAGAAGAATGGACAAGAGGTATACACTCTCGGGCTCAGAAACAGAGTTTTTATACCACCAATGCAGCCATGTTGGGGTTGTGCAGGCTGCTGCCTGTGATAAGGCAAGCATTCCCTTGGCTACACACCCCAGACAAAGACTCTAGGAAGGTTGATGCCATGGCAAAAAAGCTGTACATGGCATCTTCCCTGGGACTCAGACAGGCGAATTATGTGGCCTATACAGCTAGGTACCAGAAGTCCAGGTGGGACACTGTACTGGCACTGGCTAAACAGGCCTCCCCCCCCCCCCAGCTAGCCAAGGAGCTGGAGGCGGTGGCTGCAGATGGGATTGAGGCATCTAAAGTTCAGTTTGATGCTGCTGTGGACTCTAATGATGTGTCATCAAGAGTCATGGCTACATCTGTGGCTCTTCGGAGCATGGTTTGGCTCAGATGTACTAGCCTCTCGCAGGATACCCAGGCTAAGGCCATGGATTTTCCTGTAGTGGGTAATTCTCTGTTTGGTGAGCAGACAGAGATTTACATGAAGAAAATGGATGAGTACAGGACCACCTACAGGAGTACTCAGGCCAAGGAGAGGCAGGCAACTCCTCAAAGGCAGTAGACTCGGGGTAGGCCTTTTCAAAGGCCTTTTTACCAAGCACAGGCCTCTTTGTCCTTTTCACTGAGGGGGTTCTTCAGAGGGAGAGGCAGAAGGGGGATGAGCAGGGCTGCATCCATTCCTCAGCCTAAAGCACCTGCCAAGCAGACACCCTGAGGAGCCTGCCCGGGTCGAGACTCCTATTCCAGTAGGGGGCAGGCTGGCTTACTTTGTCCAGGACTGGATGTCTATTACATTAGACAAGTGGGTCCTGGAAGTAGTAAGCCAGGGACAGGTTCCCAGCTTCAGAAAATTTCAAAAATGAGAGCCAGATCTTTTCCACCTGAAAATCTCTCGCAAACCCTTGCCCTAGAGGCAGAGGTTCCTTCTCTTCTAGCCATAAGAGCCATAGAGAGAGTACCTAACCTACACTGGGACAAAGGGCTGTACTCCAGGTACTTCCGGACCCCAAAAAAGACAGGGGAGTGGCAACCCAACCTAGACCCAAGATATCTAAACAACATCTTTGAAAACCAAAGTTCAAGATGGTAACTCTGGGAATAATCCTTCCCTCTCTAAGGCCAGGGGACTGGTTAGCCTCCATGGACCTCAAAGATGCCTACTTTCACACTCCCATCAGGTGCTCCCACAGAAGGTACCTCAGGTTCGAGTTGCCCTCAGGCCACTATCAGTTCAGAGCAATGCGCTTTGGCCCAACCTCAGCCCCAAGGGTTTTCACAAAGTGCCTGGCAGTAGTAGTGGCCTTTCTAAGAAGGCAAAAGATTTCCCTTTTTCCATATCTGGACGATTGGCTAATAGTGGACCAGCCTCCAGACCAAGTCAAGTCTTACCTGCAAGTGACCCAGCAAGTGCTCACTTCTCTAGGATTTCTTCTCAACCTTCCCAAGTCAGTTCTCGAACCAGTCCAGCTTCTTACCTTTACAGGGGCAGAACTGGACACACTCAGAGCAAGAGCCTTTCTTCCTGTAGAAGGGACAAGGGTTCTTATGGAACTAGCCTCTTCCTTCAGTCTTCAGGTATCTCGACCAGCAAGACATTTCCTCCAGCTCTTGGGCCACATGGCAGCTTCAACAGCAGTGGTCCAAGGGGCAAGATTCCAAATGACGGATAGTCAGTTCCATCTGAGAGCTTTTTGGTCTCAGAGGAAGGATTCCCTTACCAAACTGATCCCAGTGACTCTGACCTTGATCCAAGCCCTCCAATGGTGGCAGGATCAGGACAATTTAAGACAAGGTGTTCCTTTTGCCACTCATCCTTGTTCAGTGGCCCTTACCACGGATGCTTCTCTTCTGGGCTGGGGAGTCCATTGGGGCCCTCACTGCCCAGGGGCTGTGGTCCCCCCAAGAATCCCTTCTCCATATCAATCTCCTAGAGCCCAGGGCAGTTTTTCTGGCCCTGAAAGCTTTCTCTCAGTCTCTAAAGATCAAGGTAGTTCAGGTCAGAACGGACACCACCACCACCATGTGGTACATCAACAAGCAGGGAGGCACTCGGTCCACGGCCTTGTGCATGGAAGCCATGAAGTTGTGGTGCCTGCCTTATTCCCTGCAAGCCTCTTTGGTAGCAGTTCACCTTCCAGGGAAGGACAGTGTGCTAGCAGATGCACTGAGCAGGATCTCTCAGGGCCATCACGAATGGTTCCTGGACCCTCAGGTGTTGGAAGTGATTTTTATGTTTGCTTGCATGTGCAAGAAACATAATGCCTTCATTGGAGATTTCGGAGGTGTCACCTCCTCCTCCAATTCAGGCACTGTGCTGTGCAAGCCTTGACCCCACCAAGCCAATGCATTTTGGAGCTGTCTGTGTGCGCTCCAAATGCAGTAAACTTCTGATTGAAAGGGAGCTACGGCTAGGTGAGCAGCGATAAGAAGCTGCTCGCGCCTCCCAGCCTGAGCATCTTGGCGCCCTTGCATAGCGTATAGCCGACGAAGTGCCCAATCCGTCGGCTGAACTCGTCTGTCTCCTCCCCTCCTCCCAATAGTTGATACCGCTGAGAGGCCACCCCAACATGGCAATCCGTCATGTTGCCGGCGAGGTGCCCAATCCCCGTCAGCTGGCTCAACGCCCCCTCCCCAAAGTCCTTGTGCCGCGCTGAGGCCCACCCCAACGTGGCAAATGATCCACGTTTTGTTTTTTGCTGACGGGTGCCCAATCCCCGTCGGCTTCAATCTCCCAAAAGTCCTGGTGCCCATGCAGGAGCCCACCCCAGCATGGCAAGCGCCAGACGTCTTCATTTTGTTTAACCTGTAAAACAAAAGCGGTTCCTTGGCGCATCTCGAACCCCCTCACAACCGCACCCACCCACTGCTTTCAGCCTCCCACCCCCACCCCATGCCTCCCGGACTCCGGTAGCGGCGATCTTAGGTGGACCGGGAACGCGTCTGCACTCTTCAAAGCCGACCGCGAACTGGGAAATGCCGGTAAGCTGTATAATGGGCTAGATGAGGAGGGGTTCAACTTTGTGCATATCTTAGACATTTTGGGAATTTTGCACCAAATTTTCAACATGGGGTTTTGGGACCCCTTCTCATGAATGATGTCACTGTCATGGCGTTATTCGGGCTCGAAGGGTGATTTCACGCGATGACTACGAAATCACCGCCGGGGACAACTCTGCGCCATAACAATGTTTAATCATGAAGGGCCGCTATGTTGAAGTTAAGTATAAATCAAAAAATGACTTTTTCTTTCTGCGTCGTTGTGCAGTGCCTCTCACAGGCTTCGTAAGTTCTTGAAATTTCAATATTTTCACTCCAGATTTTCAACATTGCCATTTCACCACACTGTCTTATAGGTAGTACAGCTGTCATTTTCACATCTCACCAAAATGTGTTTCCACCCTTGTAGCGCAGAATGGGCGCGATCGATGTATGTGAAATCAATGTGCAGGGACAAATTAAGAAAATCACAGTGACACTGTTCATGAGCAGAGGTCTTGAAATGGCTATGTTGAAAATTTGGTGAAAAAATTCCTAAAATGACTGTTTCTGGCGTCGTTGCGCAGTTCACATGCGCTCATAGGTTCTTAATTTTCAATATTTCCCTCCAGATTTTCCAACATTGCCATTTCCACACCTTCTTATGAGTAGTACAGCTGTCATTTTTCACATCCTGCCCAAAGCGTGTTTCACCCATGTAGCGCACAATGGCGCTGATCGATGTGCAAACTCAATGTATGGGACACATTAACAAAACCACAGTGACACTGTTCATGAGCAGAGGTCTTAAATGGCTATGTTGAAAACTTGGTGAAAAATGCCTAAAATGACTTTTACGAGCGGCGCTGTACACAGTTCCTATGCATGCTCGTAAGTTTGTAAATTTAATATTTTCACTCTAGATTTTCAACATGTCCATTTTATTAAACTTCCTTATGAACAGTCCAACTGCAATTTTTCATATGTCACCCAAAATGTGTTATCGCACATGTAGCGTACAATGGTGCTGTTGGTGTGCGAAAGCAATGTTTAGGACAGATTAAGAAAATCACAGTTACACTGTTCATGATCGGAGGCACCAAAATGTCTGAGTTGACAATCTGCTATAAAATATCCCCAACCTGCTTATATAATGGGTGTGCGTTGCACAGTTTCTATGTACGCTCGTGACTTCACCATTTTTTTTAAATATTTTTACTACACATTTGCAACATAGCCATTTTTACACCTCCCCATGAAAGAGTACAGCTGTCATTTTTAACAGCCTGTTCGGAATATTTTTGCACCTGTGGTGCTAAATCCCGTAGTCACTGTGCATAAGCAGCTTTCAGCTACCAAACTGATATTCCCCCTGTTCATGAGGTGGGGTCACAAAGCAAACATGTTGAAAATTTGGAGTTAAAATACCAACGAATGCCTGAGGTATTAGGATTTTCAACTAAATCGCCCAACCCTATAGAGAATGACAGGAATCAGGGGTGTGACTTGGGATTCTTGCCTGTGATGCTCAAACCATTCCACCCTGCAGTCACTGAGAGGCATCGGGTATGCCTTGGACTCTTGACCCAAAGTTCACCCACTTCTCCTATATGCACCCATCTCACGTATTTCCTAATGAAATGGGGTGCGCATAAGGCCAAAGACCCCAAGGAACACATCACACTTGTCAGTCTCTGCAGAGTGGGGTGTGGTGAAATGGCGTGGCCGTTATGCCTGACGACCCAAATGCACACCCCGATGCCTGTCACTCTCTGCAGGGTGGTGGTGGGGTTGGCTTCAGTTCAATACTTCACTGCCATTCCTATTACGCAGCTCTGTAACTTCTACACTGCCAATGCCAGTAAGCAAACATTCGGCATTGACAAATGCTTGTTTCAAGGTGGGGTACTCCAGAGATAGATCTCTTTGCAGCCCCAGACAATCACCAACTCCTTCTCTTTTGTTGCAGACCTCCAGTCTTGGGTTCAGTCCCCCTGGACACCGTGATTCTGAATTGGGAAGGGAAGTTTCTGTATGCCTTCCCTCCCTTCCCACTCCTGTTCAAAGTTTTAGTCAAAATAAGGTCTCAACCTTGCAAAGTGATTCGTCCATCTTCCCCTGTCTCTTCCCAGGAATTACAACCTGTTAACATCCTTTCAGGGGAGGATTTGGTACCCTAATCTTTAGTCTCTCAATCTCAAGGCATGGCTCTTGAAGAGTTAGAGTTTGCAGATCTGCATCTTACCCAAGGGGTTCTGGATATTCTCAAAACTTCTCGAAAGCCCTCCACTAGAAAGACTTATAACTCCAAATGGAAGAGATTCAGCATTTGGTGTTCTAAGAAGCATATTTCTGCAGATACTGCTGAATTGCCTACGGTTCTGGATTATATGGTCCATCTTAATGACATAGGCCTCAGACCTGCTACTCTGAAGGTACACTTGTCAGCTGTTTCTGCGTTTGTCTGTGTGGAAGTCTTCCGCACTATCTTCTCATCCTGTGTTCTGTAAATTTTTTACAGGATTGCTTCACACCAATCCTCCTGTTAGAGACCCTGCCCCTGCCTGGAATTTGAATGTTTGCATTGCTCAATTTATGCGCCCCCCTTTTGAGCCTATGTCTTCAGCAGAGCTTAAGTACTTGACTTGGAAAACTGTGTTCTTGGTAGCCATTACCTCAGCCAGGCGTATCAGTGAATTGCAAGCCCTGTCAGTGGAAGCCGATTTTATCTCCTTTCACAGGGGTAAAGTGGTCCTTAGAACCAATAGAAGGTTCTTGCCCAAAGTGGTTTCAGACTTCCATTTAAACCAGTCTATGTGTCTTCCTGTCTTCTTCACTGATTATTCTTCCTCAGGAGAGAAGAGGCTACACAGTTTAGTTGTTAAAAGAGCCCTTAGTTGCTATATAGAGCATACCATGGGTCACAGGTTTGACTCCTTCCAGTTGTTCCTCACTTATGGAGAAGTGAGAAAGGGCAAACCTGCCACCAAGAGATCTGTTGCCAGATGGATTGTGTCTTGTGTACAATGCTGCTATGAAAAACTTCACCCTCAGGCCTGAGGGCTCATTCCACAAGAGGTACAACTGCTTCCCTGGCTTCTACCGCGGGGATATCCCTCTCTTAGAAATTTGTCAAGCAGCCACCTGGAAAACAGTCCATACCTTTACCAAGCATTACTGTCTGGATATTTAGGCTAGGAGTGATGCTCGGTTTGGCACAGCAGTACTTCAGAGCCTAATCCCAAAGTAGGTTCTGTCCCTCCTCCATGGAGGTACTGCTTGGTAGTCTGCACTTGTCAGAATACAGCAAGACTTCAAGTTGTTTGAAGAAAAAAATTACTCACCTTAGTAATTATGTTTCTTCTATTGGAGTCTTGCTGTATTCTGACAAGTGCAGTTAGCCCCAGCCTTTAAACTGCCCCGGAGAACAAAGGGTTAACATTTCTATGCAGAGCATAGAAAGCTGAGCTCGAGCTCGGTTGATGTCTGTCAGTTTCCCTTTGAAAGCTAACCGCCAGATTCTTACGAGCAACTGGCAACAAAAAGTTTTGGACTACCAAAAGAAGACTCAAGTTAGGAAACCCGAAACCCAAAACTCAAAACCCAAACCAAACAGGAATATGACAACATAAACACCCACACAAGAAGAGGGTGTAAAAAGAGCACCCCTGAGGTGCAACACTGCACTTGCCCACCCACTTCCCAAAACCAGGTTCTGAGAGGGGAGGCAGGGAGGGAGGTCAGAATACAGCAAGACTCCAATAGAAGAAACATAATTACTAAGGTGAGTAGTTTTTTCTTCTTGATCATTGGATCCTTATTCTTGCCCACCGACAAAAGTCTTAGACTACCTGGCCTCACTTTCCAAGACAGGTTTTAGCTATTCCTCCATTAGAGTCCATTTGGCCGCTATCTCGGCCTTCTATGAACCTCTAGATGGCAGATTACTGTAATAAAAACTAACATCATCTAGCCAAAATGTTTTTGATAGGAATGCTGCATATCAAACCAACTATTAGAAGACCCACTCCTCCGTGGGATCTCAGTTTTCTAATAGAGAAATTAACTCTTGAGCCTTTTGAACCAGTGGCCACTTGCGACCTGCGTTTTCTTTCCGGGAAAACTCTATTTCTAGTGTCTGTCACCTCTGCTCAGTGCATCTCCGAGCTTCGTGCCCTTATGTGCAGGGAACCCGATTTGATTTTTCACAAAGATAGGGTGGCACTTCATACCAACCCTTCCTTCCTACTTAAAGCAGTATCTGAACACACTTTTACTCAACCCCTGGAGTTACCAGTATACTATCCTGAACACTTCAATCCAGGTGAACATCTATTGCATACTGTAGATACTCAGTCGTATATTACGCTTCTATACTAATCGAACAAAATCGATCAGAAAAACTTGTCAACTGTTTGTCATCTTCTCCTCAGGCAGGGAGGGACTTCTATTTAGTAAAAGAACCCTTTCCAGCTGGTTGGCACATTGTATTACTTTTTGTTATACAAAATACAGCAAACCATTACCAGGACCTGTCCAAGTCCATTCCACCAGAGCTATGGCCACCACTGCAGCTTGCTTTAAAGGAGCCTCCTTACGGATATGTGCAGTGCAGCTACCTAATCCACAATACATACATTCATTCATGAAGCACTACAGTCTGGATATTGCTTCATGCCGTAGGACAGCCTTCGGCCGAGCAGTCCTACAAGACCTCCTGTCATAATGTCCACCCCATCTTAGCTATACTGCTTGGGATTCATCCCAAGTTTATTACCTACTGCAAGAGACCACTCTGTGAAAGATAGTATAGTTACTTAAAATTTTACCGTAACAGTAGATCTTTGAGGAGTGTCTCTTGCAGTAGAAGAAGAAGATGAATCAGCAATTATATAGCGCTTTTCAGACATCCAAAGCGCTTTACAAGCAATGCTAGACTGGTAGTGAAGTGACTGAATGTGTGGTGGCGGCCATATCGCACATTATCACCCACACACACAGCCTGGATAATTGCATGAACCGGTTTATGGGAAGGGGAATGTTGGCCAGGACACCGGGAATGTTCCCTACTCTTTGCAAAGAGTGCCCTGGGTTCTTTTACTTCCACCTGGACACCCACCAGGGCAACACCAGGATGGGTAGAAGGGACCTCGGTTTAACGTCTCATCCGAAGGACGGCACACCCCAGCAGTACAGCACCCCTCAATACTGCACTCGGATGCCAGCGATTTTTAGGTGCAAGTGCAAGTCCAATCCCAGCATGGGATGAGAACCCATGACCTTCTGGTCCAGAGGCGGATGTGCTACCAACTGAGCCACGCTGACACCTAGGTCCAATCCCACCCTCCGTCCCCCTCCTTCTCTAGGAGAGCAAATTTTGGTCCAGTGACTTTTTGGGTTAGGATACCAGGGACCACCCACACTTATATAGGAAACAGAAAGCTGATGTCCTGTGTGGGCGGCCCCTGGAAAAAGACTGTTAGAAGAGCTGCTGTGTGCCACAGTGCCCTCTGGCGACATCCCAAGTGTATTACCTACTGCAAGAGACACTCCTCTGAGATCTACTGTTATGGTAAAATTTTACATAACTGTACTTTTTAGGAGTGGTATATGGCGCACATCCACACAACCCACCCAATGTCCCCTGGCAAGTGGCACATGGATCCCTGCTTCCAGCTTGCAAGATTTTACATCATAGGGTGGAGCTGGGGAATATAGCACCCAAGTGGGTGGGAGGAGTTTAGCCTGAAGACGTCCTGCAGATTTGAAGGTGAAAGATAGACTGCCCAAGTGTTGATGTGCACCATATGCCACTCCTAGAAATATGGTTACAGGTGAGTAACCCTCATTTTTGAGTTGGATACTGTTTGGAGATTGTTGTGATAGCCAGCCTTCTAGCGAGGAGCAGCCCAGCATCCACAGTAAGTGGGGGCCCAAAAGTATACACTTAGTAAGCTGGAGAATACATTCATCCTTGAAGGGAAGCATTCCTGGTTCCTCTCTGCTTACCCCTGTTCTCATTCTGTATTTTCTGTCTTCCTGGTCTATAAAACTTGCTTCATATGTAGTAGCCCTGTTGCTCTCTTATAGCTTCCCAAACAAGTGACCTTATTGTTTGCGGTTTGTTAGTGGCTTAAGGGATGGGAGATCTATTTATCCTGGTAACAAAATCAATGTATTCTGTGAATTTTCCACTGTACATTTGAGGTTCCATTTCCCAGACAACTTGTCCAGGCTGACATTCTTTTTGTGTTCTACAGCACAGAACATTTGGAGAACACTCGTCAGCTCCTAACTGCAGTTGTGAAGAAGATTCCTTTGATAGTACGTGAAAAAAGTAAGGAAAACAACTAACAAAAAAACAGCTAGCAGAATCTTGTAGTACTAATATGGATTTCTCTCCTTAAGACCTGGTCTTTGCTCAACAATTATATTGCTTTTTTGTTTTGTAATCTGCACTGTGCGCCCCCTACATCCAGTGACTTGGCATATCCTTCTTCCATATGTACAGCCTTTTCCCATTTGGCATCACTTGGCTGATGCTGCATCCATGTTTCCACGACTTACCCACCACTGTGAGTCCTGACCAGGTCCTTCCTTTCCCTTGCTTGGAGAGTGAACCCAGCAGCAGCTGTAGCAGGGCCGTGTTTTGAGGTTGTTGCCATAGGAAGGATCAAGCAGGATGTAGGTGCACATGAACTTCATTTTTCTATGGCATTTACACTGTGTCCCTGTTATCCCTCCTCATGTTGCTTGAGGGTAGTGAGACAGGGTTGAATAAGACCCTGTCCCACTTGTTATGCAGAAAGAGTTAAAAGCAAGGATCTGTTCTATCCTCTCCTTTTCTGTCTCTTGTCTGTCTGATTGCGCAGTCACATTTTCTTGTGAGACCTAGGAACAGCTCACTCTGACAGTCTCACGATTGTCCCCCTTCCTCTATCTCCCTGCCTTCACTTGCTGTTTCCATCTTTTCTTCTCCCTTACTTATCAGTGGTTATTAAAATATATGTGGATCTTTATTATCTGGGTTCTCTGGTTTGAAAATGTGTAAAAAGCTATTTGGATTCAGGGGGTTAACCTTGAGATGCAGTTTGACTTGCAGAAGATCATTTGCGGAGTTGTCAACAGGAGATCAGTTCTGGGACACAACATTCTATTTCGTTGCACCTGCAAGAAAAGAAACTGAAAGTTTTGCAACATTGTGAGAAACGGGAAGTATCTTAACAAGAGCAGGATGCAGAAGTTAATTGCCAAGCAGAGACTTATAAAAATAGTGATGTTTTTTGGTAGAGATTGTGATTTAGAATTAGAGATACCCTCAGATAAAGGACTTTGTACAACCTTTGTAAATAGCTATCCTGAACAACTTTATTTTTTTATTATTGAAAATAGTGAAACGCTACTTGGCTAATGTGTTACAGAGACAGCACATGATAGTCCTATGGCATGTTTTTGCCTATTGCAGTTCTTTTGCTGAATGTCAGAAAGTAGCCCTAGTGACTAAAAAAAGACAAGGTGCCCCTGGTGCCCTTACCCTCGATAGATGTGCCTTTTGAAAGAATTGCAATGGATGTGGTTGGCCCCTTAGACAAAAGTAAAAAGGGTAATCGATTCATTCTGGTAGTATGTGACTGTGCTACTCAATACCAAGGTGCAGTTCCAGTGCGTACTGTCACAGCCCCAGAAGTGGCAGCAGAGCTTGCCAGCATTTTCAGCAGGGTGGGCATACCTAAATAGATTATTACTGATCAGGGTAGTAATTTTAGTGCTGCATTGCTGAAGGAGCTATACCAACTACTAGGTATCACTGCCAGAAGGACCATCCCATATCACTCTCCGACAGATGGTCTTGTTGAGCGTTTTTAACCAAACTTTAAAATGAATGTTAAAAAGGTTCATAAAAGGGGACTGGAAAAGAGTGGGACCAATATTTACCATACCTGCTTTTTGCTTACAGAGAAGTGCCACAAGCCTCAACAGGTTTTTCACCATTTGAAATGATGTATGGTAGACAAACTAGAAAGCCACTACATGTAATAAAAGAAACATGGGAAGATCACCCCACTCAGAAAAATCTATTACATCTTATATGTGTGCCCTGAGAAAGAAACTGGCAATATATGTTGAAATGGCCCGTAGTAATCAGGAAGAGGCCCCAAACCAGCAGAAGGTGTATTATGACCTTGGGGTAAAAGAAAAAGTTTTTGAGCCAGGTGAAAGGGTCTTGCTATTGTTACCCACTACAGAAAATAAGCTGTTAATGAAGTGACAAGGGCCTTATGAAGGGCTTCAACGTACTGGCACAGTTAACTATAAGAGTGAGACCCCTGAAAAATCCTACCAAGATATACCATGCAAACCTCCTGAAGAAATGGGTTGAAAAAACACCAGCGGCTGCTTTGTTAGTTTTACCAGAAACTTCTACAGAAGATATTGATATAGCTTATGACAGACTGGAACAAACTAATTGCTGATGCTGTAAAGGTGAATGTTTCCTTAACCTCCGAACAAACCGCAGAAATTTGTAACTTGGTAAAGGCATTTAACAGTACTTTTACCACAGTGCCAGGCTGAACAAAACGGTCGAGCACGTAATAATGACAGGGAATGCTCGCCCTATCAGACAAAAGACATACAGATTACATAGGTTCATAGGTGGATACAAGTTCGAGGGACATGCCCATAATTGAACTCGCCATCATTAGACTAATGATGGTAGTGATATTTCTTTTCTCCCATAAACAAATCCAAATCATATTTAAAAGAATCAATACTATAATTCAAAACAACATGTGATGGAAGGGAATTCCACATGTTAGGCACTCTCTGAGTAACAAATTGTTTTCTACGTGTGGTTTTACAGGTCTCAGCCTATAGTCTAAGGTTACGTGATCTAGTATTTATTGTTGAGGGATGATTCATTAAATCATTTGTTTCAAGGAGTAATTTGTCATAGTATGATTTATAGGCCCAACACATATCCCCCCTAAGAAATCTATATTGTTGTGAGTATAGTCCTACATTTTTGAGTCTGTTCCCATAGTCAAGGGGCGCTACTCTGACCACTGATTTGGTCAATCTACGCTGTATTGATTCATAAGTTTTCGAGTCTCTAATTGTGACAGGTGAGCAAAAAGGGGCACCATACTCTATATGCGATCTCACTAACGATGTATACAGTGTTACTAGGACCTCAGATTCTCGACTTTTTATATTCTTCAGTATGCATCTTAGTATTCCGTGACTTTTTTTGCAGTGACATTTATATGATGATCAAATTTTAACTTGTTTGTGATAGTCACATCTAAGTCTTTTTCCGAGGTGGTTACTTCAAGTCGAATATTGTTTATGAAATAATTTGCTGATAGATTATTCCTTTCAAGATGCATTACTTTACATTTTGTAATGTTAAAAGTTTAATTTATGATCTGTAGCCCAAGAATATGTTATTTAAATTATTCTGAAGTACACCAACAAATCTAACATCGTTTACGATGGCTCCAAGTTTACTGTCATCTGCATATTTTTGTAACCAAATACTGTTTACTTGCATATTTGAGATCATAATATAAAATAATATAGGTCCCAGTACCGACCCCTGTGGCACTCCACTGCTAACTAAACCCAACTTGGATTTACATCCTCTCAAAACCACCCTTTGTTTTCTGTTGTCTAACCATGAGTGTATCCATTGTATGATCAGCGGGTGAATTAATAGTTTTTTAAGTTGTTCAAACAATAACTTATGTGAAACTGTATCAAAGGCCTTTTCATAGTCCAGATAGATTACATCCACCGGTAGACCTTCCTCTGAAGCTTTACTTACTGGCTCAAAGAAGTTTACTAAGTTACTCATACAAGATCTTCCCTTGGTAAACCCATGTTGAGTAATATCAAGGGTTCCAGTATTTTGAAGATGTTAGAATTCTATGCTGAAGTAATATTTCCATAAATTTACCAATACAGAAGGTTAGACTAATTGGTCTATAATTACTGACATTATTTTTAGCACCTTTTTTATGAATTGGGATAATGTTGGCTAATTTCCAGTCTTCCACAACTATTCCTCCTTTTAACGGTGTATTAAATAATAAAGTTAGAATGCCAACTATTTCTGTGCTTAGTTGTTTAATAAAGATGGAGAGGAAACCATCATAACCGGCACAGCAAGTAGATTGTGTTATTTATAACTTTAATGATATCCTCATTCGTAAAAGCAATCATCGGTTCTTCTGTGGATAAGTTATTCAATTACCGTACTCTTTATCTTTAAAGATACTAAGGAAATATTTATTAAATTCATTTGCCATCTCCTTATTATCCGTTATTAACTCATTCTGTATAAGGAGTGGTCCCGCACCTGTTTTGGCTCCTTTAAGAGAGCCAATATAATTATAAAACTGCTTCTTGTTATCTTTACAATCTAATGCCAATTTTAATTCCAAGCTCTTTTTTCCTTATTTTATCTTGTGTTTAGTCTTTTTGGCTAGGTGCTTGAACTTAGACCAGGCTTCATTAGTAGGATGTTTCTTATAATGATTAAAGGCCTTTTTCTTTTTCCCTGATACTCTTTTTAATAGTGCTACTCCACCAGATTGGTATTCTTTGCTTTTTATTATTATATTTTATTCTATAGGGTACCCAAGTTCTTACACAGTACTCTAGTTTTTGTTTAATGAGACTCCACATTTTGCTCATATTTAAGCCTACTAGGTCCTGTTGCCAATTCCACTGCTTTATATATTGCTTAGATAATTTGTAGTTTTCTTTGTAGAAATTGCCCCCTTTAGTTTTCCCTGGTATGTGTACGTTATTTGTATAAAATTCCCAGCTAATTACAGAGTGATCACCATCACCCAGGGGTTCCTTTATTTGTAGGATGGAGAAATGTTCAATGTTTGTAATAATTAAGTCTAGAATGTTTTGCTTTCTTGTGGGTTCTGTTATTTGTTCGAGATCATTCTGAGCAGTTAAGAGCAGACGTGGTTAAGGAAATACAGAAAATTAAATAATTGGGTATTATTGAAGAATAGAGACGTGCTTGGTCATCACCAGTGATGATTGTAAATAAAAAAAAAGAAGAGGTGTAAGAAACTGCCTTGATTTTAGGAAACTTTATAAAGTGTCTGAATTTAACAGTTATCCTATGTCCAGGATAGATGATTTGGTGGACAGACTGGGAAGTGACAAGTACATCACTACCCTGGATCTCGCCAAGGGTTATTGGCAAATTCCCCTAGCTAAAGAATCCAAGGACAAAACTGCATTTGTGACTTTTACTGCATACTGTCAGTTTACCACCATGCCGTTTGGTTTACATGGCACACCGGCCACATTCCAGCGGTACATGGATGTAATTTTTGCTGCTTACACTGGTTATTGTGCTGCTTACCCGGATGATGTTGTGGTGTACAGTCCAGACTGGAAAAAACACCTGGAACACCTAAGAGTAGTTATCCAATCTATCAAGATGGCAGGTCTGTCCATTAATCCTACCAAATGTGCACTGGGCATACAGGAAACCAGATATTTGTGTTATATTTTGGGAAATAGAGAAGTAAAGCCAGAGATTTCTAAGACAGAACCTGTAGCTAACAGTCCTGTCCCTAAAACAAAGAAACGTGCCTGGCAATTTTTAGGGTTGGCTGGTTACTATCAGAGATTTGTTCCCAACTTTGCCCATTTAGCTACCCATCTCACTGAGCTCATAAAGAAACAGTGCCCGAATAATGTGCAGTGGTCCCCAGAGTGTGATGAAGCTTTTCGGGCTGTCAAGGCTGTATTGTGTTCAGCCCCTGTTTTAAGAAGCCTAGACTCTGAGAAACAATTTTTGGTACAGACAGATTCAGAGGTAGGCCTAGGTGCAGTCTGGAGTCCGAATATAGATGGGAAGGAACATCCCATTCTATATATCAGTAGGAAATTGCACGACAGGGAGAAAAGGTACTCCACTATTGAAAAGGAATACCTTGCGCAAAATGGGCCATGGAGTCCCTTAAGTTTTATTTCCTAGGAACTGACTTTGTCCTTCTAACTGATCATAATCCTCTCTGTTGGCTTAATCAAATGAAGGATAAAAATTCCAGAATCACAAGGTGATATCTGTCACTACAGCCATTTAAATTCAAAGTGATTCTCAGATCTGGAAAAGAGAATACAAGTGCTGATTTTCTGTCAGGATATGGATCAGGAATTGAGAATTCTGAAGGTTTAAACAAAAAATGTGGGTTTAAACTCAACTATTTGCCGTACTGGTTGTTATGGAAAAAGAGATACTGCATATGCGAAGAACTGTAAAAGTTATAAGATGATAGTAGAAGAGAATTAAAAGAAAGTTTTTGAAACTTGTTCCGTAAAAACAGGTTCCCTCTTAAAGAAGGGGGTATATGACAGGGTTGAATAAGACCCTGTCCCATTTGTAATGCAGAGAGAGTTGAAAGCAAGGATCTGATCTTACTTGTATCAGTCTTTACCATTCATCACTGGTGGGTCTAGCCAGAGGTGCTAGGACCCTGTGAGAAGCTTATAGCGTTAAGCTTTTTTTAGGTTCCTAAAGAGGAGGGGCCAAAATCGGATAAGGCACCGTCCTTGAGGCTAACGTATTGTGTGGCACTCGCGAGTTGGCCAGTAAGCGATGCCGGCCCCTTCACCACCTCAGTTCTTCTCTTCCCGCCATCAGGGTGCATCACCCTGTGGGAGATAAGCCACTTTGATTCTGCGTCAGAAGTTTGCTGGAAGTTCTGCCACCGCCACTCTGCCATAGACTCTTTAGATTGGTAAAACCGTTCTTTTATTTATTTATTTTCTTTATTTCTACAGCGCCGACTCTGTTCTTTAGTTATGTTATTTTGTTTGCGTGATTATGTCTGGTTCGGGGCCTAATTCAAAATCGATAAGGTGGAGCGTGCCCTTATGCGTTGGTGCCCCTGTGGCAAGCCGATGACCATGATGGACCGCCATAATCGCTGTTTAACCTGCCTGCAACGCCTACTTCTCCATGGACTGCCGGGTCCTTGAGGTGCGTGCAATGAAGGTGGGTCAGGATTCTCTCACCTTTGGAGGGCAATGTTGGTCCCGGGACACAAAGGCCAGGACTTTGTGCCCTCCAACGGGTCTCCTCCTGGTACTGTACGTACCTAGGGGGGAGCAGGCTTCCACTTGTTCCAGTCTCGCTGAGATGGGAGGCCTGCGTGATGGGTCGGGTGGACAGTTGTCCTCCGGGGGGTTGACTGAGCACCCCTCACGGCTCATTGCCTCCTCTGAGGCACGGATGCCTCCGGTGTCGCAGTAGCAGCTATACGCTGCACCCGAGCCAGTGGAGTCCTCTGTGCCGCCTGTTGGCACCACTACGGCTCCTGTCACCTCCCTTGGTGCCGGTGAGCAAGGCAGTGCTGCTTTCTGTGCTGGGTCCCCTCCTGGTGCTGTCTGCAGGAGAGGGAGGGTTTCGGGGGTGGCCTCTGTGGCAGTCCTCCTGATCTCCTCGGAGGAGGAAGACCGGGATGACCCAGATTGGCTTCCTGACTCTTAGAAGTCCCGTCACTCTCCTACACCTAGCCATTCAGCCTCCGGTACAACAGGATCGGCCGCTACTCTTTCTGGATTCGTCCTTGAGGCCGACTCCTCCGGTGCCGGAGAAGGGGTTGACGCTGGGGACGGTGCTGGGTTGGAGTCCGGTTCTAGTGCCGTGCGCGGTGCTGAGTTGCATTCCAGCGTCGACCCCAGTTCCAGGTCTGGTTCTGGCTTCGTGTTTGGTGCCAGTTCCGATTCCGGTGCCGGGGTGGGTTCTGGGATGCATTCTGGCACTGTCTCTGGTGCCAGGGTTATTTCGGAGCCCCCTTTTCTCAGGTACTCTGGACCAGCCAAGGAGCAGATCCCTGTCTGGGGAAGTGGGAGTGGGGAGGTCAAGATTGGCATGCAGGCACTCTTCTAGAGCAGCTGGTGGCTCTGGGAGGAGCCGCAGTGTCAACCCTTGTCTCCTCACCTCATTGGACTAGGTAGGGTCTGCAACAGGTGGGGTTCTTGCCCATGAGCACCACTTTATCCGCCCCTGTCTGGTTGGGGGCCTGCAGTGGGTGAGTTGCCCAGCCCTTCCGGCCCACTTGCGAGGGGTCCCCTGCACGTTCTTGTAGCGCTAGCAGAGATCCTGCTGTGGCTTGCCAGACCTTTCCTCCACCATCGGATCCTCTGCCTCCTCCCCTTCTCTACCAGGTCTGTGGGGCCCTTCAGGGCCAGTCTCCTGGGGAGCAGTTCAGGGCATCAGCAACTGCTTTCCCTCAGTACCTCAGAACCCTGGATGAGGTCATCTTTAGGCCTGAGCCTCCAGCCACCCCTGACTCTGAACCGGGCTCTTTGGCCTCCTCGTCTTCCTCCTCTGTGGAAGAGGATCCCTCTGTCCACCTGTCCTCAGACACTGATATAACCAGCTATCAGTGATTCCTGTCGGGGATGCTAGGGGAACTCCACATCTCTCACTTTGCAAGCCACAATCCTGACCATGTGATGTGTGCTTTCCTTGAGGAATTTAGCACCAAAATCCTTGCTATCCCTCCATACTAGGTTTATTAGGTTTTAAAGGAAAAAAGAAGGCCGAGGCCCATCTAGATTTTCCCCCCACACAATATGGGCAAATTAAAGTATATGTTTCTGGGTTAGTCAGTTGTCGAGACCCTTCTTAAAAGCATCAATACTAGCAGAATCGACCAGTACCTGTGGTAATTTGTTCCATAGTCTAGGCGCCCTAACTGAGAAAAAGTTTAGTCTATGGTTGGTTCTCACTTGAGGGACAGAGAGTTGTTTGGTATGGCGTCTAGGCACAATTCGCCTCACATTAGACCTAAGTCCACACTTATTCATAAGGTCTGGATTTTTCATTAATTTATAGACTAAAAGTAGGTCCCCTCTAATTCTTCTATTTTGCAGTGAGTTTAAGCCTGTAATCCAAAGTCTGGCATGATAGGGTCTGTTTGCTAGTCTTGGGACCATCCTGGTTGCCCGTCTTTGAATCCTCTCAAGTCAGTCAATATTTCCCCTTAGATGAGGGCTCCAGAGTGGAGGCCCGTAATCAATGAGAGGTCTGACGCATGCCCTGTAAAGAGGTATCAGACGTTGTTCAGTTCTTGTAACAAAGGAGCGCTGTATTTGCCTAAGTAACCCGTTAGTTGTGTTGGCTATTTTTAAACAGAGATCGGTGAATGTTAGTTTAGAACTGACCAATATGCCCAGGTCCCTTTCCTTGTTAGTAGATTTAATCAAACTATTATTTATATATTAATTATTTTTTTGGATTATGTGTCCCAAAGTGCAGAACCACACATTTATCAATGTTAAATTCCATTTTGTTGTCTAGTGCCCATTTTTCAGTGTTTTGTGGATCTAATTTAGGCGAATCAGAATCTTGAGTATTGTCCACCAAACCCCCAAGCTTAGAGTCGTCGGCAAATTTGGACAGCCAATTTTTGGTGCTTATTTGCATGTCACTCATGTATATGTTGAACAAGATGGGGCCAAGCACCGAGCGCTGTGGAACCCCACTGGTGACTGCACCAAGGTTTGAAACACAATTATTTATGGCGACTCTCTGAGTTCTATTGGTCAACCAGGCATTGAACCATTTAACTAAACTATAGGAAAAGCCTAAAGTTTCCATTTTTTTTGATGAGATTACCATGAGGGGCCTTATCAAAGGCCTTGCTGTAATCCAGCAGAATAACTTCTATCTGTTGTTTATCTAGACCCAGACTAATATTATTGTAGAATGATAACAAATTAATAGTGCAGGAATGGCCAGCTCTGAACCCATGTTGTGTATTGTTAGCTATATTTAATTCCCTCATTTCTTTCTCTAGTAAAGATTTTATTGTCTTTTCCATGATTTTGCAGGCGATGTATGTAAGGTTTATGTGGCGATAATTCTTAACATTAGACCTACTACCTTTCTTGTGTTTTGGGGTTACAGATGCTGTTAACCAATCTGCAGGAATTTCAGCTGTCTATAAGGATCTATTAAATCACACTTTCACAGAGGCATCGCATGGAGTCTGCCAGTGTCCCTCTGCCCCCTTTCCAGTCCTGACAAACTGTCAGTGCAGGTATTGCCCACCCCTGGGGTCTCCAGGTGCTATGCCCCACCCCTCTTTGGGAGTGGAGCTCCTGGATACCCCTTACGGGCATCGTCACTCAAGGCACGACCACCCCAGAGACTCTTACTCGGCAGAGTTCGACCACTGGGATAGAAGGGTTTTCTCTGCGCGCCAGGCTGCCTGTGCTAGGCACCTGTGGATGGTGCTGGGGCAACTTCTGGCATCTTTGACTGGCATAGAGGCAACCATGCAAGCCATCAGCCTTTCTGTGCGCAGTCTGGAGCTAGCGAGACACACAGGCAAGGGCGTCATATGACACCAGTGAGGTAGCTTCTAGGCTGGCAAGAACTGCAGTCTGCATTAGGGGGATGGTGTGGCTTTGCCTATCCAGGTTATCACCCCTGGCCTGGCGCTGGGTGATTGCCTCTCCCTTCCATGGGGTCTGTTTCTTTTCCCGTAGGTGAGGCGCGAGTTGTTGGGGCATCTTCCTTCTCCCAGGCAGCAGGAGTCTCTACCTCACCCTGACCATTCTCGGGCACAGCCAGGCCCATAAAGGGCCCCTTCCTCTCTGTGTCTCCCCCCCCTTCCCCACAGAAGGCTGAGGGACAATTCAGCCCTCAGGGAGGTGCCAGCACCACAGTTGTGGTGCTTAGTACTCACCCACCAGTGATGAATGGTGAAGATTGATACAGATAAGATATGAAAATTAGGTACCTACCGTAATTCTTTATCTTCCTGTATATCTTCACAATTCATCACTGCTTCCTGCACACCATCCCCTCTTGGGTCCCAGTCTCCTGGGCAGTGCCTCCTTCCTGCTTGCCTTTTCCCTAATTGAGACCGATCGCAGGTGTAATCCTGCTGGTACCTCTGAATTCTCTGAAGCACCAGGGAGCCACCTCTGGGGAGAGGGCAAGCAGGGGCTCTTTCCCTCTTTTTTTTACTAGGGACTCCTTGGGGCTCCACACAACCTTGATGGAGGCTCTCTGGGGTGGGCATCATGGCCCCGGAGTTCCTTAGTGTTTTTCCATGCCCCTTGGCCCCTTCAGTCCTATTCAGGAAGTCAAGGTTGCCCTCATTCTTGGGTCCCTGTCTTGGTCACAGGTGCTGCAAGGACCTTCTCCTACTTCTTGGAGCCTTAGCTTGCTCCACTTTTCTTCTCTTCCCTGATGACCCACTTCTGGGTTCCCGTGGGGCAAGGTCCCTTCGGACCCCCTTTGAGATCCTTGGCTCCATTCAGAGGCTTAAGTGCTCCGCTTCCACCACTTTCCCAGTGGCTCTGGGCACAGGGGAATAAGCATCTTTTCAGTGTCCAAGGGTTCTTCTAATTGGGTGGCCCCTTTCCGGGGGGATTTTTCCCCAGGGTGGGTCCTTTCCCCACCCCCTTTTTGCAATAGGGGAGAGGGTGTGAGAGATCCGATGACCCCATCCCTCTTTCTCAGGTGGACCAGGAGGATGGTTCCTGATGCAGCAGTGGCAGGAATCAGCTATGCCTTGCCCAGCATCTTATGCTGTTTCTCAAGAACTCTAGAGTCTGTGAAGCTTGGTCCTCTGACTTCTTCTCTCAGGGCCAGCCTTAGCACCATGCAAGCTGTGCCCCCACACCTCCGGGGCCCAGCCGCGTAAGCAACAGCAAGCAACTGCCTTTACATTTTTAGCAAGATTGTCTTTTTTTTTTTTTTTTTTTAAATAAGCAGTGTGCACAGGAAGAGCTTGTAGTGATTAATTCCTTCCCCGGCCCCATCACCATCACAAAACTGACTCTGACAGTAAGTGATAATCTTTTATTTTGAATGCTGAATGCTGGCCTGGCTCACTAGATGAGGCACTTAATTGGACACTCAGTCGGGTGGCATCCTGTGGTTTGTTTGTCTTCTTTTTGCCACATTTCTGCAAACGAGTGTCCGATTAAATATGTACCCCATCTTGCACCTCTAATTTGTTTTTTTCTGCTTTAACAAAAGAGCCAGCTGAATCGGACCGCTCACCGCCGCCACTGCTGCTTGGGTAAATTACTGTGTTTAATTAAGTGCTCAGGCCCCATGATAATCATCTCACTCCATTCTCTAATTATCTTTCACTCACACCTCCAGAAAACATTAAGTGGTTTGAACTTGTTTAAAAAAAAAAAAAAAACCTGATTATCAGTGTCCTGTGATGTCCCTGTCCTTGCAGAAATGAATACGGTAGTATCGTATTTACTCTTCCAAGTATCCATTCCAGGTGGACCAGTTCAACACTTGCTGAATGTTGAAAGCAGCTGCGATTCTACCACTGCATGATGAAAGCTGTACTTTATAGTTTAGCCCATGGGTAACCAATATTTTAGAATGTAGGCTTCTTACTGTGACCTGCTCCTTGGCTGGCTACAAATTTACATTATCTCAGCAGTCCCTTTGGCTGTTCGCATAAGCGCTGCCTAAAACCTGATCAGCCTAACTTTATACTTATAATTTTGTTGCAGTCAAGAATAAGTCCTCCTCAGTAGCACACTGCGAAAAAGTTAGTATAATCCTTGTAGTAGCATAATTATACTTAAAAATACATATCTTAATATGCTGTCATACAGAACTGTGGTGCAGGAGAGGTGTAAACGTTGGATGTGGGGGGCCCACAGAGAATGGAGTGGTGGGGCCCTACAGAGGGGGCTTGCACAGGGGCCCAGAATGATTAAGGCCAGTCCTGTCCTCTCTCTTGCCCCCGGGATTCCCCCATAACAAAAAGAAAAAGGAATTGGGTCCCCTCTTAGTCCACAAGGAGAGCTCCCATCGGTCCCTCCCTTTTGGGGTACAGGTACTCTCTCTCTTTCCCCTCCTTTTTTCCTTTCTCTACTCTCTTTGCTTCATCCTTCTCCCCTCTGATCCTCTTAATCCCTCCTTGCCCTGCTCGGTGGTTGGGGTCCCCTACCCAGATCCTTTAGAATCCTACCCCTCTCCTGTGGCAGGCTTATTCCTTTTTCAGTTTGTATCCTTTCCTTTTGCTGTCCCTTGGGCTCTCTTGCCCTACCCTCCCCTCTTTTTGCTGTTTCTCTAAGGTGGTTGAGGGTCTGGCATATTTTACTGGCCAACCCGCGAGTGTCACGCCATACGTCTGCCTCGAAGGCAGCGCTGTCTCCGATGTTGGCCCCTCCTCCTTAGGAAGCTAAAAAAAAAAAGCTTAAAACAGTAAGCTTCCCGCAGGGTCATAGCGCCTCCGGCTAGACCCACCCGGTGATGAATGGTGAAGATATACAGGAAGAGATAAGAATTAAGGTGGGTATGTAATTTTCATTTCTATCCTCTCCTTTTCTGTCTCTTGTCTGTCTGATTGTGCATTCAAATTTTCTTGTGAGACGTAGAAACTGGTCAGTCTGACAGTCTCACGATTCTCCCCCTTCCTGCCTTCACTTGCTGTTTCTAACTTTTCTTCTCCCTTGCTTATCTGTGTTTATAAAAATATATGTGGCTCTGTATCTTATCTTTATTATTATCCTTATTTTCTGGGTTCTCTGGTTTGAAAACATGTATAGTTATGTTGTTGAAATGATTGCAAAAAGCTATTTGGAACTCAGGTGGTTAACTTTGAGATGCAGTTTGACCTGCACAAGCTGATTTGCAGAGTTGTCAACAGGAGGTCAGTTCTGGGACGCAATGTTCTATTTTGTTGCACTTGCAAGGAAAGAAACTGATAAAGTTTTGGGGCATTGTGAAAAACAAGAGGCATCTTAATGAGATCAGGATGCAGAAATTAATTGCCAGGCAAAAACTTATTATAAAAATAGTGGGTTTTTTTTTTTTTTTTTTAGAGAGATTGAAATTTAGAATTAAGCCATCCCGCCGGCGCAGCAGTAGTGCTACTGCTTGCGACGCTGCCAACCTGGGTTCAGGAACGTGCTCGGGTAGATGGAGGGCTGGCCAGGGGAGGAGGCTTGAGCATCCTGGGACCACTCGCCTTCTCCGGGGAGGGACGGGGGACAAGGCTCAGTGCTTGACTGACCTCTGATGGAGATCAGAGGTGCAGCAAGCACTAAGCCACACTGAAGGGAGGAGGCATGACGGACATCGGCAAAAGCACCTTGAAGTCAGGGTGCACATCTTGCCAAGAACACTGGAAAATGGCTTCCTGTACACCAGGAAGACGGAGCGCCCAGCACAGATCCCCACAATTCTCCCTGCCTGTCCTGATGAAACTAGAAGTTCAGGGTGTGCGGATCCCACCTCATCCCTGCCTGGGGAGTAAGAACCAAGGCTACATGGGGGATCACCCACAGGCACCAGCTAAGAGGGGAAGGGGGCAGACACCATAGGCGACTCTCAATGGGGCTGTGTGCAGGGAGCGAGGGATCATAAAGAGAAAGTAAAAAAATAAATAAATAATTCAGAATTAGAGATACTCTCAGAAGAAGGACTTTGTACTGCCTTTGTAAATAGTTACCCTGAACAGTTTTATGTTTTTTATTATTTAAAATAATAAAATGCTACTTGTGAATTTTAACACTGCTCCCAAATTTCCTATTCTTCCTGACCCGCACCTCAATGACAGGTAGTTTAGTGTAGACATCACTCCACATATCAGGACAAGTTGACAGCACCCCCTTCTACACTGAATTTCTCACCTCATGCTGAAGGAGGTGTGGGCTGTGAAGATACTGTGTTACTGTTTTTTTGTCCCTTCTTACACAGGTTGCCAAGGCTGTGTGCAAGATGTAGATTGGAGCCTCCCTAGCAACAGCTAGAAGTAGACATATACTGGACTCGCTGCAGGTGGCATTCCTCAGGCAGCTGGTCAGTGAACCCGTTCAGGGTGGGGCAGTACTGGATCTGGTGCTTACTAACAGGGACAGTGTTGCAGACATCAAGGGTAGGAAGTAATCTCGGGACCAGTGATCATGGCACAGTGTGGTTCAGTATAAGAACAGCGGCACAATCCAACCACACAAGGGCAAGGGTTCTGGATTTCAGAAGGGCGGACTTTACAGATATGGGTGAATCTCTCCAGAAGGACCTGGCAGGAGGAGATGCCCTGGGTGGGATGGCGGGCAAATGGGTCACACTGTAAGAGAGCATAGTAAAGGCAACAAACCATATGTCAAGCAAGTAAGCAAAAGCATAAGGAAGAGGAAACCATTATGGTTCTTGAAAGAGGTTAAGGCAAAAAGGGTGGCATTCAGAAGGTATAAGGAGACCCTGAGAGAGAGAGGAGGATAGGGAAGTATATCTGGGGAAACAAAAGGTGGCAGGCAAAGCAGTAAGGAGCGCAATGGCACAAACTGAGGAAAGAATATCCCAGGCAGTATCTAAAGAGGCCAAGACATTTTTTAGATGTGTTAGCTAGAAAAGGAAGACAAAGAGAGGGATTGTACTGTTAAAGAGGGAAGGGGTTGTACGAAGGGGGGCCAAGAAAAGGCAAACATGTTAAACAAATACTTCTGCTCAGTGTTCACAGTAGAAGGAGAGAGAGAGAGAGAGAGAGAGACCACGAAAAGGCACCAGAAGCTTTGAGGGGAAGGAAGTGGGCACCATTCCATTTTCTGAGGAGAGGGTCAGGAAAGCACTCACTAATCTGAGGGTGGACAAAGCCATGGGGCGAAACAGGGTGCATCCAAGAGGGAACTCAGGGAGGTACTGACTGTACCCTCGGCAGACTTGTTTAACAGTTCACTCGAGACTGACGTGGTACCAAAGGACTGGAGAAGAGCAGACGTAGTCCCACTTAAAAGTGGTACCAAGGAGAAGGTGGGCAATTCTAGGCCTGTCAGCCTGACTTCGGTGATAGAGAAATTAATGGGAACACTAGTAAAGGAAAGGATTGTGGAATACTCGGAATCCAGTGGACTACAGGATCCAGGGCAGAATGGTTTCAGAAATGGAAGGTTGTGCCAAACAAATATGACAGATTTTTTTTGACTGGGTGACCAAGGTGTTGGATCAGGGAGGGGCAGTGGACGTGGCCTACCTAGACTTCAGCAAGATGTATGATAGAGTTCCACATAGGAGACTGGTAAACAAGTTGGGAAGCATAGGGGTGGGCAATAAGGTGGTAACCTGGGTAAGAAACTGGTTAGGGGATAGGAGGCAGAGGATGGTGGTAAATGGAGTTTGCTCCGAGGAGGGGAAAGTGACCAGCGGGGTACCTCAGGGGTCAGTGCTGTGGCCAGTCCTCTTCAGTGTCTTCGTTAGTAACATAGCAGAGGAGCTGGAAGGGAAGATCTTATTTCAAGTGGGTTCCTGCAGTAGGTCTTCACAAGTAGGACTGCGCTGTCTGGCGTCAGGACTGCACTGCAAACTTGTAGCTAGCAATCATCAGCGGGGGACCAGCCCCGGCGTCGGGTGACGAGACGTCAGCATGACTATAAATAGGGGTGGTCCCCCACCTCCCCTCCAGTTCTTTTCCATAGTCGACCTGAATCGTCAGACCTCGTAATGAAACAGCTTCAGTCACCCGCCATTTTTTCATTGATCCTTTCCAACTACGTGGCTTCATGTTGGCCCAAGAAAAAGTGCTCCAAGTGCGGCGCGAAGATCCCGCACGGGTGCGACCACTCCTGCTGCATTCTCTGTCTGGGCCCTAAGGACAAGGTCGCAGATTGCCAAATCTGCCAGGCCTTCAACAAGGCCACGCACCACCATTGCCAGAGGACCCTCAGTGCCCACTTATTAAAACGACTGGCATCGAAGGAAAAAGAGCTCCAGGAGCTGCGGGAACAATCATCTTCACCGGACCCAGAGAAAAGAAAGAAGTAGAAGGAGAAACGGCAGGAGCAGAGTCATTCTCAAAGAAGTAGAAGGAGAAACGACAGGAGCAGAGTCATTCTCCCCCGAGCAAAAGCTGCCAGACAGCCGACGTCACATTGGGTGGGGCCTTCACCCCAGTGAGTACCCCACCTCCTTGGCCTTCCTCCACTGGACGCCTCCCCCCCCCCCCGCCGAGGTCGGTGGGCAGTCAGGGGTCTCCTCTTCTGAGGAAGTTATCTCAGAGCCTGTCGCTAGCACAGCCGCTAAGTTGCCTTTCGGCGCCTCTGCCGGGTACACGGCCCAGGTCGTTCAGCCTGACTTGAGTCTACTGGCTTCTGTCAGCCCGACAGCAGTCTGTAAGTCGGACGTCGGGTCCTCCGACGCCCACCAGACTGTCACCACTAAGCGATGCCCGCCAGACTGTCACCTCTAAGTTGGTCAGCAGCTCGCCTGACGACCGCGTGGCGACTGCTCTCCCGTCTGAGTCCCTCATTGTCCCCAGCGTCTGGCAGAGCAAGCTCCCAGGTTCCCCTAAGTCCCACAGAGGTTCTCCCTCCCGGGAACCACTGACACAGCCAGATGCCTCGATCTTATCTGTGTCAGTCTTCACCATTCATCACTAGTGTGTATAGCACCAGAGCTAGGACCCCGCAGGAGACTTTTTTTTTTTTGCTGTGGTAGTCGAGCTCAGGGCGGCGCGCTAGGGGCAGAAGCGTTCACTTGGCACTTGTGGGTTGGCCGTTAACTGCCGTCGACTCCGCCCCAGCCCCAGTTCTTTATCTCCTGCCGTCGAGTGAGGTACCTCATGTGAAGACTGCTGGATTTTGTGGCCTAGTTCGTCAGCCTAGTCATTAGTGAGCGTGTTAGTTGTGCCTCAGTTCTGTTCACCTACTCGAGGTCGCTTCTGACCAGTAAGACCTTTCCTTTTTATTTTAAAGCGGCATCGAGTACTGTTTTCTGTTTTATTTACCGTACGGTCATGTCTCGTCCAGGGGGCAAGAAACCGTTGAAAGCATGGCAGTCAACTATGCATCATTGCCCCTGTGGCCGCCTCTATTCCGTGAGGGACCAGCATGACTGCTGCTTTTCCTGGACCACGATATGGACAACTGCGACATTTGTTTCTCGATGGACTGCCGAGTTATTGAGTACCGCGTGTGGAAAGTCGGACGTGCGCCACCAACTTTCGGAGGACGAGTGCGCAGTCAGCAGGCCTAGGCAAGGATTCTCGGTTCTTCCTCCGGGTCCCCTCCCGGTCCTATACGGCCTGTGGAGGAGGGAGCCCCCGCCTCTCAGCCTTGCCGCAGCGTGGGCTTCTTCCACGGTGCAGGCCTAGTCTGGCCCTTTCCGGGGTCAGTCAGGAGGCACCACTTTGGCAGTCGCCTCTTCGGTGGCGAAGGCTCCCTCGGTGTCGTGTTCTGGGCCCTTCGGAGCTGGACCGGCACAATCCTCGGTGCCATTCTTGATCCCTGCACCGTGGGCTTTGAGCGTGGTGCAGCGGTCGGCATCAGGCTTTCTCTCGGTGCCGCCATCGCTTCTGATGATGTTCGTGGCATCAGGGCTCTCGGTGGCGCCAGGGGTGGTGTTTTGGGTGTTTCTGGGCCTGGTCCTGGCGCTGGGGCAGAAACTGGTGCCAGCCCTGATAGCGGCGCCGGGGATGGGGTCGGCGCCACGGTCAGGGCTGGCCAGCGCCGGTATGCTGTGCGGCACCGCATTCGGGGCCGTGCCCAACTTCGCTGCCGCTCGCAGTGCCGGAGTGGGTGTCAGCGCTGGGCGTGGGGCTGTGCTTCGCTCTGGCGCCATTTGCGATGCCGAGTTTCAGGATGCTCTGACTCGTGGTCCAGGAACTGGAGGGGCTTGGGGAGTTGTCTGGCATCGGACCTCGGAACCTGCCTCTTCGGAGGCAGACTCTGGGTCTGATCCGGACTGGCTCCCAGGTTCTTCAGAATCATTGGACCCCTCTGTTTCCAGCACCTTGGCCCCCACTCAGCCTCCCTCTGGGGGTCAGTTGTCGCCGGTAGACCCTAGGGTCAGGGGTCTGACCAGCCAGCAGTGGTCCCCATGACCACAGCTGTGCAATCTGGGGCCACTGGTGTTTCTGTTCCTCCAGTTGGGGCACCCCCTTCCTTGGTGTGTTTGGACAGCCCAAGTTTGGGGCAGCCCGGGGCGCGCCAGGAAGGGGAAGGTACTGTTCCCTGGGTGGACTCCTCGGAGGCTACGCAGAGTTACCAGTTGCATAGGCTGGTGGCTACGAGGATGAGGTCCCTCTCCGATTCTGAAGGGTTGAGGGGTAGGGGTGTGGCGCACCGCGCCCTCCCTGGAGCCCAGCCATGTTGTGGGAGGAGTCGTAGCGCAGGCCCTCACCTTTCCCTGGACGTGTCTCCGAGAGGGACTTTAACTTCTGAGGTCAGGGGCCGTCCTTCTGGACTCTCACGGTCCCGGTTACCTCACGCGGGGATTTCTTCATTTGGGCACAGCTCTGACCATTCCAATCTGGTTGAACGGCTGTTAGCTGCGGCAGCCTTCGGATCCCCCTCCCTGTGAAGGGTTTACTGTTGGCCCCCCTGCCCTGACAGAGAATGTTCTCCTGTTGCTAGGAGCCTGTCCCCCGAGCCTCTGTCTCCATCCCCAGCTGTCCCATGTATTCCCAGTCCTCAGGGACCTCTCACCTGGGAACAGTTCAGAGGTTCCGCTACACATTTCCCCACCTACCTCCATGCCTTGGACCAGCAGGTGTTCCACCATGTTCCTGTGCAGGCAGACCCTGAACCTGGGAGCTTGTCCTCATCTTCTTCCCCCTCCACGGAGGGAGAGGAACCATCTGTCCACATCTCCCCAGCGTCTGATCTGTTCTCTTATCAGCGCTTCCTTGCGAGGATGTTGGACAAGCTTCACCTTACCCCAGTCCCGATTAGCAATCCAGAGCATGTGACATACGCCTTTTTAGGCGAGTACAGTGCGGCTCACCTGGTGGCTCTCGCCTGGCCTGTTCCTTTTCAGGAAGTGTCATATCGGCTCTGGCTACGTCCCTTCTCCACTGTCCCAGCCCCAAGGGACCTATGACAGCGGTATTGCTCCCCCCCCCCGGGGACTCCAGGTTCTCTGCCTCATCCCTCTTCGGGTTTGACCTCCCTGGACACCCCGCCTTGCGCCCCTTTCCGTGACTGCCCCCCAGATTCGGACTCAGCAGATTTCGATTTCTGAAGGAGACGAGTGTTCTACTCTGCATGGATCTCTCTTTCAATTGCAGCACGTCAGGCCCAATTTTTACAGCCTACAACAGGTTCTTATGGTCCAGGCTAGGACAGATCCTAGCCTCAATGCCTGCTTTGGAGGAAACCAGGCAAGCCATTGCCCTCTCTACGGAGGGCCTGGAGCTAGCAAGGCACCAAGCAAGGGCATCTTACGATGTCAATGAGGTGGCATCCAGAGTGGTAGGGACAGCGATGTGCCTTAGGCGGACGGCATGGCTTCGCCTATCCCGGTTATCACCCCTGGCCTGGCATAGGGTGATTTACTCCGCATACCGGAGAACTCATCTTTTCTCCCGAAAGATGAGACGGCTACTTTCGGGGCACCTTCCCTTACCCCTGGGGGCTCCCCGTCTCACCCAGACCAGTCTCAGGCCTCCCCAGTCCTGTAAGGGTTCTCTCTTCCGGTGTGTCTCACCACTGGAGCTAAGGGACCTAGTCCCTTCGGGAGTAGTCAGGGCCTCCGGAAGGGGGCTCGTACTCACCCACAAGTGATGAATGGTGAAGATTGACACAGATAAGATATGAAAATTACTTACCTACCGTAATTGTTGCTCTTTCTGTGTATCTTCATAATTCATCACTAAATCTCACCCTTCTTCCCCCTGGGGCCTCAGTCTCTGGACTCCCTCTCCCCCCGTGTGTCTGCTGTTATTTCCTCGCTCTCCTCTCCCTCGGGGTTAGGCGGAAGAGGACTGTGGAGACGCACAGGGTTGAATTCCTTTGGGGCTATTATTGGGGTGTGTGGAGGGGGCTCTCTCTCTCTTATCTCCCTTAATTCTAGGGAGCTGGTGGAGTCCTGAGGGCGCCCCCCCCTTTTTTCTATGTTTAAGTTATGAACTCAAATTTTGAGTTCAGGGTTGTCCTTAATGCCCTTAAGCTTTTTTAATTTCTGCTCCTTTTTGGGAGGGAAGGGGGAGAGTTTGAGACACACCTCCAGCCTGCACCCCTCTTGATTGGTCTTCTAAACCCATGCTGCTAAAAACACAGGCCTTGCCTTTTCGCAGCCAGACATTGATGGCCCAGTTGAACTATCGTTTTACTAAAATCCTAGCGTGCAGATCCGCTCCTAGGGTGTGCTTCTTCCCCCATCCCTCCCTTACCTATCTTTTCTGCTTCTCCTTCCAGAGATTGGGGCCTTCTCCTTTTCCCAGTTTCCTGTTTGGTTTCTCTCTTCTGTCTCCTCTGTCATTTATTTCTCCTTTTAGTTCATTATTCCTTTCCTTTTGTCTATCCCTTAGGCTCTCTAGCCTCATCCCACCCTCCCTTCCTTACACACTCTGGCGTTTCAGAACTGGGGCTGGGGTGGAGTCGACAGCAGGAAATGGCCAACCCGTGAGTGCCACGTGGAACATCGGTCTCGAGGGCGGCGCCGGCCCTGCGTCGACTCCACCCATAGCAAAAAAAAAAGTCTTCCGTGGAGTCCTAGCTCCGGCGTTATACCCACTAGTGATGAATGGTGAAGATACACAGAAAGATCAACAATTATGGTAGGAACGTAATTTTCATTTCTCCCCGGTTTCCCGGGCTTCGAGTGAGGCTGAGCAAGAGGAGCCTCTCACACCGGGCCTCCTTCCTGGGACTTCTGCCTCGCTGGCAGACCTGTCAACGGGGGTCTTCTCAGACTTACCCCCTCGCCAGTCTCGGTCCCACCCTCGGGCACCTTTAGGCTCCCGATGTCAGGTCTTTCGCCAGATCTCCTTCTGGACAACATGGACCAGGATTTTTCTGGACCTTCTGGGCTTCCACCTCTGACCCCCGGCCTGCCGGTGGACCCCAACCCCAGTGGTCCCTTGGCGCCACCACCCTCAGGACTTTTTGCCCCTCCTCCATTGGGCCCCATGGGATATTACCCCAGCTGCATGCCGCTACAATTTCCCCATTACCCGACATTGGGTTACCTGCCTCCAGTGCCAGGGTACCCGACGCTGGGTCAGGCTCGTTCTTATCAGGGTTTCCACCAGTATCCCTACTGGTACCAACCACCTGGCTACCCCTCATATTCTGTGGGGTACCCAGGATGACCACCACCACCTCCTCCTCCTCCACCCCCACAGCTGGAGCTTCAAGAATCTATACCAGCTTGGTGGAAAAACGTCAAAGTCCAAACTCCTACAAGAGTTTGGACATCCCCAGCTGGTCATCAGGGCTGCCCTGCCCGACCCATAGGGTGCCACCAGGAAGCCCTGCCCCTACTAGCAGAGTGTCTGACAGGGACACAGGTGGTCTGCCATCTGGGATCACTCTAGGGGCCAGAGTCACGGATGCAGTTCCAGATGTCACTCCATTGCCAAGCAGGCCGGAGTCTTCCGATTCCGAAGGTCGTTCAGAACCCCACTCCCCCATAGAGCTTCAGCCAAAGGAGTCACCAAAATTGCCACCAGAGGATCAGTCTTTTGTGGAAATCCTTCGGTCCATCCAACAGGCCTGCGGTTGGGCATCCCAGGAATTGGACCCTAAGCGCAGAAAGCTAGCTGAACATCTGGACCTCATTAATGTATACCCCTCCCTATTTCACCCTGAACAGGGTCGCATGAAGATCTGACATCCATGATTTGGCAACAACCGTCGTCTATTCCTGCGGTTTCTAAGAATGCCGACAGGACTTACCACCTCCCAGAAGGAGTTTCCCACTTAATGGCACATCCTAAGGCTGACTCTATCGTCATCACTGCCGCACATGATAGGTCAGCCCAGCCCAAACTTCTCAGTGCCTCTCCTCCAGACAAGGAGTCGAAACAGATGGACCAATATGGCCGCAAGGTATGTACCTCCTCTACCTGCACCATACGTTCACTTAACTACGTAGCACACATGGTGGCTTTCCAGAAGTCGGCTTCGTCTGACCTGGAAAAGTACATCCAAGAAATTCCAGATGAACAGCTCAGGAATAAGCTCCTTGACAAAATCTGACTGAATAAGTCATCCTGCCACCGCCACGTACGATTCGTTCGACTCGGTGTCGCGTTGCACAGCTACTGGTATCTGTCTAAGATGCCTTGCCTGGCTCCATCTCACAGGGCTGGCACAGGATATACAGAGCACCCTTCTGGACGCTCCCTTCAGGGGTCCAGTTCTGATCGGGAGTGATGCCAAAGATATAATCACTGAACTGCAAGAAAGCGGCAAATCCCTGAAGGATGTCCACTCTAAGTATCACTTGGGTCAGAAACCCAAGCAGCATTTTCATCACCCGCAATGGAAATGGAACAAACAGAACCAGGGCAGATGCCAAAACAAACGTGCTACCGGTTCTGGTGCCCAGATCCCCCAGGCTAAGTTTCCAAAGGCAGCCAGTGGGGGCAGCATCCTGACTTGAGGGGCTACCCCTGTTACCTCCCCTCCCCATGGAGGAACCAGTAGGGGGAAGATTTGGCCTCCACCTGGAAGGGTGGAAGGCTGTAAACGCAGATGCCTGGGTTCTACAACTGGTTGCAAGAGGTCACTCCATAGAGTTTCCGGAAGGATCCCCCAAGAATCCCACCGGGCAGATCTCATTACCCAGCAGGACACCACAGTTTCATCCTACAGGAAATCCAAGCTCTACTACAAAAATCAGCCATAGAGCAGGTTCCACCAGAGCAAATAGGAAGGGGATTTTACTCCCACTTCTTCCTAGTGCCCAAAAAGATGGAAGATCTCAGCATGCTCAACCTCTTCGTAGAATACAAGAGGTTCTGCATGTTAAATCTCCAGGGACTCTTGCCCCTGCTCCAACTGAACAATTGGCTGTGTTCCATGGATATGCAGTATGCTTACCTACATATCCCAATCCTGCCAGCCCACCGCCGCTTTCTGAGATTCTCCTTCCAGGAGGAGCATTTTCAACTCAAGGCCTTTCCCTTTGGCCTTTCCTCAGCACCTCGAGTTTTCTCCAAATGCCTGGCAGTGGTAGCAGCGACCTTGCGTCACAAGGGCATCTACATGTTCCCATACCTGGACGGTTGGCTGATTTCAGCTCCATCCCAGGACAGTCCGAAGGATTCCCTTTCCTTCACCCGGGACCTTTTCTCCAGATTTGGCATTACGGTCAATTATCCCAGGTCTCAGCTTTCACACTCCCAGTGCCTCCAATTCATAGGAGCGGTGCTCGACATGGTCCAGGGCAGGGCTTTCCTGTCCACAGATAGGGCGGAGACCTTATCCTACAAGCAGCACTCGTGGCCTCCTTTCATCGGATCACAGCATGCTCCGTCCTCTGACTGTTGGGTCTGATGGCGACTACCATACCCGCAGTCCCACTGGCCAGAATGCACATGAGGGTGACCTAATGGTACCTCAGGGTCCACTGGGATCAACGCTTGGACGACATGGACCAGAAGGTTCTAATCTCCTACAGTCTGAAGAGGGATCTCCTTTGGTGGCAGAACCCATCCAACCTCTTAGTGGGGGTTCCCTTCCACTCCCCATCCCCCTCCATGACTGTTATGACAGACTGTGACAAGATGGGATAGGACCCTCCCCCAGTTCTTATGGAAAGAGTTTGAATGCAGGGATCTGTTCTGTTCTTTCCTGTCTCTTCTCTGTCTGGTTGCACAACCAAATTTTCCTGTGAGACCTAGGATTTGATCACCTCGACAGTCTCGCAGTTTTTTGCCTCTCACTGTGTCTCTCAGTCTTCCTTTTCCTCCCTTGCATATCTGCTGATATAAAAATATGTGGAGACATAACTGATATTGGGATCCCTTTTGTTTAGAAATTATATAGTGTTTACTGTTGAAATGTGCATAATTGTGGTTTGAGAGTATTGCAAAAAGCTATTAGAAGCTCAAGAGGTTGCCCGAGTTCAATTTTTAAGCCTTTTGCAGAAGAGCTGTGGAGATGGGGCCTCAGCTCAGGCACACTGTGTTCTTGCAGCACCTGCCTGAAACATACAAGAACAGGATGCTTGTTAAGGATGGGGGTTGGAAGGACTTATAAGAGAGCTGAGCTGCAATTGCTAGAAAGAGAGAAAAGGGACACAGGCTGAAGGAAAACTCTGGATGTTCTCTATTTTATTTTTCCTTTGTAAATAGTTATACTGAACAAGTTTATTTTTTTTTATGTTACTGCTAGTGTAAATAAGTATTTTTGATGAATTCTACAACTGCTCCTGGTTTTCCTATGCTTCCTGACCTTTCCCTCGATGATACAGACACCTCGAATCAAGGTTGGGGGGCTCACCTGGGAGACCATTGAACACAAGGGACATGGTCTTCCATGGAGGAGCATCTAGATCCTGGAGACAAGAGCAGTGTTGTATGCTCTCTAAGCCTTTAAGTCCCTCTGAATTCTGGGAACACTTCTCATCCAGACCAACAACGTGGCAGCGGTCTGGTACATCAATAAACATGGAGGCATCTGTTCGTACCCCCTTTGCAGGGAGGCGATGCGGATGTGGTACTGGGCTGTTCAGCATGGCCTGTCCTTACCAGCAGTCCATGTTTCAGGTGTTCACAACATTGTGGCGGACAGTCTTAATCGCTTGGGCTTACGAGTGGGAACTGAAGCAGGAGGTAGTGGAAGATCTCTTCCTTCAGTGCAGTCGGCCAGAAATAGACCTATTTGCCTCTCCATCCAACGCAAAACTACTTCACTTTTGCTAGCTCGTTCCCGGGCATGGTGTTTTTTGGCAAGACGTTCTATCTCTGTCTTGGAAATGGAGATTTCTATACGCTTTCCCTCCCTTTCCTGTTCTGCAGAAGGTTCTGTTAAAGCTACAGGCAGAGGGGGGCACACATGATCCTCCACACCCCTCTGTGGCCTCAGCAGATACGGTTCCCTCTGCAGCACCAGCAAGTAATGGAACCCCCAGTACCTACCTCTCTCTTTCTCTCTCTCTCACACAACCTTCTGTCCCAGGAGCAGGGCACCCTGGTACATCCAAGCCTCAAATCACTCCACTTTCATGCGTGGCACTTTTGGACATAGCAGATTCACGCTATAGCATATCCTCCAGAGTCGCTCAGGTCCTAGTGGAGACCAGGAAACCCTCCACTAGATCCTTGTGCGCTATGAAGTGGAAAAGATTTTCGATCTGGGCTACAGCCAAAGGCCTAGACCCATTTTCCTGCTCAGCTTCCCAGGTCCTAGAGTACCTTTTGCACCTGTCAGAGTTGGAACTCTGCTTTTCTTTTCTGAAGGTCCATCTCTGCGGTCTCAGCCTACCACCTTCCGGTGGAGGGCAAAACTCTAGCTCGGCTAGAGGTTTCCAGAACTTTTCTGAAGGGGATCCTTTACCTCAAACCTCCGGTCTGGACTCCTGTTCCACCCTGGGATCTTAATTTAGTTTTAGAAAAACGTACTTTGCCCCCTTTTGAACCTGCAGCAAGTAGTGATATGTGTTCTTTTGTGGGAAAACACTCTTTTTCTAGGGACATGGATATGTTGTTCATCCACACTTATTGGCAGGTTCCTTGCCACTTTAAATCTTGCCGGAAGGTCTTCAAGCTGGCTCCTCCCACCCACCCAGGTGGTAAAACTCTCGGCTCCGCCCCATGACGCCAGATCTTCCTTACCACTTGGAAGCTCAGGTTCCCTCCGTAATGCTCTGCGTATAAGACTGGTTCCTAATTCTTCGAATTTTCGAAATCAAAAAGTTTTCTGCTAAAAAGACTTGGTCTTCTCTCCCTCACGGCTGCGATGGACAAATCGACTCCCGGTTTCCGGAGATGCCCTTGCGGGCAGAAGATGTCTCGAGCGGACCCGCGGTCCCGTGCGTTTACTGCTTGGGCCTTGAGCCGACCACGCAGGCCTGCGACCTGTGCTCTTCCCTTTTGCCCTCGTCCTCGAAGAACCGTGCTGCCCGTTTACAACTGGGGCGTCCGAAGATTTCCTCGGTTAAGTCAAAAGAGCCCGGTCGGCAGTGTCCGCGGTGGCGGGCTCGGTAGATCAGCTCGAGCAATTGATCGCCGAAGAGGAAGGCGGTAGCGGGCGCTTCTACCTCGACTGCGGCATTTGTCCGCTATCTCTTGGTTCCTCTTATTGGCTTCTTTAGGAGCTTTGTTTGACCCTCTCGACAAAGGTGAGGATCCAACTTCTTGGGACCGTTTTCTCGGTCCAAAAGAAGACAAGTAAGTCTCACCGTCGGCGGCTCTTGGGGCGGGAAGATCCCTCTTCCTAGTTGTCGGTGGGGATGGGCCCCTCGGCCGGCCACTGGTTTCACGGTGTTCCCGTCAGGCCAGTTGACCGAGACTCCCGCCGACGCGGTCGAGATTTTTCTCGACCCGTTAGACGGGTTGTCGGCTGGAGAAGCTGAGAATCCCCTCTCCCCGGTTCCCCCGGTGGGAGTTGAGGATCCCGTCGGCTCGTCTGTGCCTCCGGTTCCGGAGCCTTCGGTGGATCGTCCGAACCGAGGGGAGTGCCGATTCCCGCGACACCTCCCGCACCGTTCTCGGCCTAGCCGAGGTTCTCGGTCTCGGACGTCTTCGGGGTCCAGCCGATCCCGCCGTCATAGGCGGTCTCGGCACCGCGGCAAGCGGCACCGCCGCTCATCCTCTTCCTCCATCTCGGACGAGGGAAGGCTTCGGCGCAAGTTGCGTCGAAGATATGAGGAACTCATGTGGCAACAGCTCCTTCTGACCGGGAATAAGGCGACGTCGTCGTCTTCCCCGGCCATTAAGTGGCTGTCACTGGAGCGGCCGAAACAACCCCTCATTTTACCCGAGGAGCCTGTACCCAGGCCAGTTGTTCGGCCAAAACCAGCTGCACCACCGATTCCGGTGGAACCTCCGCCTCCACAGCCGTTAGTTGGGGCTCCGACCAAAAATTCTCGGTCGGCTCAGGGACTGCCCCATAGGCTGTCGGTCACCCTCACTCCCGATAGACCTCGGCAGGTGGAGGGTGGCTCAGGCCCGAGGCAGCTCTTTGAGGACTTCTCCGAGTCCGAGGATGATTCCTCCCTTTTCTCCAAGCAAATGGACTTGGAGTCCTCAGGAGGACAGTCGGTGGACGATAGCCCTTCGTCCTTCCTAGGATTGCTTCGGCTCATCTCGGAGTCCACCGGGATGAAGCTTGAACTCCGTTCTAAATGGGCCAGGTATCCCTCACGAGATTCTGGACCGAGGATTCCCCTGGAGGCCTTTCCGGTGGCCGAGGCCATAGTGGGTCCGGCCTTGGAGCTCTGGCAGCGCCCTGCTTCCTGTCCTGCGCCTTCGGCCAGGATGGCCAGGAAGTATGCGGTCCCTACCGGTTCCCTATCCGGTTTTTCGGAACACCCCTCGTCTGAGGGGTTGGTTACCGACAGCGTTTTCCGGCGTGCGGGCACGCTAGGGATGTGGACAAACCTCCCGACAAGGAGTCCAAGAAATTAGACTATGCCGGGCGAAAAGTCTATGCTGCGTCCTCTCTCGGCCTTCACCAGGCCAGTTCGGCCGTCCTCATGGCACATTTTTCTCATGCCCTGTTGGGCTCCCTGGATGAGGTCGTCCCTCATCTTCCCGCGGATCTGCAGACTACGGTCAGGCAGGTGCGGGACCAGGGCAGGGCAGTGCCCAAACAGCAGCTCCAGACTGCTTTAGATATTGAGGACTCATGTGCCAGGTCTGTGGCGGCCGCAGTGGCTATGCGTCAGCAGGCTTGGCTGAGGATATCCACCTTTACTTCGGATACCCAGCACAAGTTGGCGGATGTTCCCTGTTTGGGGACTGACCTCTTCGGCCCTGGGGTGGAAGGTCACCTGCCGAGGATCGAGAAGTCCAATGCTACCTTGGACTCGGTCTCTTCCGCTCAGAAGGACAAAGGCCGCAAACCACAGCCTAAGCCCTTTCGTCCTTCTGCGCCCCCGGCGCGTCCAGCCCAGCAACGTCAGGGCCAGCAGGCTCGGCTGGCACCCCAAACCCAAGCCGGGCTTCCTCCAACAGGAAGCAGGAGGTAAAGGCCAGGAGGTCCCTCGGCGGTCCTCCTCCAAGCCTGCCAGTGGACGGGCTGAGGGTGTCACCCCAACCCCGTCCACCTCACCCCAGGTTCCCCTGAGAGAGATGGCTCAGCCTTCCTTTCCGCCTGGTCCGTTATTACCACGGACAGGTGGGTACTGGAGGTGGTGGGAAAAGGCCTGCCTCTAGAATTCGAGGAGGCTCCGCCCTTCAGAGCCGTCGCACCTCGGGGGGCCTCGGGGTCCGCAGCCTCACTGTCGGCTCGTCGGGCCGACATCGCTCTCCTCCTCCAAAAGGAGGTGATCAGGGAGGTCGCGGATCCTCCCTCAGACCCGGGGTTTGTGTCCAGGTACTTCCTGGTTCTGAAACGGATGGGGGGCTAGCGCCCCATTCTCGACCTACACAACCTGAACAAGTTCCTAAGGTCTCGAACCTTCAGGATGGTCACTCTGGCTCAGATAATACCATCCCTGGAACACGACGTGTGGTTCTGCTCTCTGGACCTGCAGGACGCGTTCTTTCACGTCCCTATCCGTCCGTCACAGGAGATTCCTTCGCTTTCGGCGGAGGATCCCTCTTCAAGTTCGAGCCATGCCCTTGGCCTGTCTCCAGCTCCCAGGGTCTTCACCAAATGCATTGCAGTGGTGACAGCTTTCCTCTTGACGCCGAGGGTCGGGTGTGCCCTTACCTGGACGATTGGCTGATAGCAGCCCCCTCCAGACAGGAGGTGGAGCGGTCCAGAGATCTGGCCCTCCAGGTTTGCTCTCAAGTCGGCCTTCTCATCAACGAGGCCAAGTCGGAACTCGAGCCGAAGCAGGTGATTCTGTTTATCGGGGCAGAGCTTGACTCTCTTCGAGCCAGAGCATGGCTCCCGGCGGACAGGGCTGAGGTTCTTGCCTCCTTTGCCCAATCATTTCTGGTTGGGCAATCGCGCCCTGCCTGGGACTTCCTGCGCCTCCTGGGTCTCATGGCGGCCTGTACCAGCGTGGTCCGTTGGACACGCTGGCACATGCGCCCCCTTCAGTGGGGACTGGCCAGCCAGTGGTCATAACGCTGCGATCCACTGGACCAGCTAGTGATGGTGACCCAGGAGATGTGGAACGCTCTCCGGGTGGACCGTTCCATCTCATCTGCAGGAGGGCATCCCGTTTGTCCGCCCCGAGCCGACGGTCTCTCTATCGACCGATGCCTCTCTGATGGGTTGGGGTGCCCATCTGGGGGACCACCGAGCGCACGGCCTCTGGTCCCCGCGGGAGTCCCGATGCCACATCAACCTGCTGGAGCTCCGAGCGGTCCGCCTAGCTCTCACCGCCTTTGCTCCGTTTCTCCGGGGTCAAGTGGTCCGAGTCCAGACGGACAATACCACGACCATGTACTACCTAAACCGCCAGGGCGGGACGCGTTCCATGCTTCTTTGCAAAGGAAGCTCTGCATTTGGTCACTGCTCGCAGCCTGGAGGCGGATCTCCTAGCCATTCATGTGGCAGGAGCCTCCAACACCCTGGCCGATGCCCTGAGCCGGATAGGGGCTGCATCTCACGAGTGGTCTCTCCTGCCGGAGGTAGTACAAGATCTGTTCTCCCACTGGGGCACTCCTCAGGTGGACCTGTTTGCCTCCAGGGAGAACGCGAAGCTGAGGCTGTTTCATGCCCGCTCCCCTCAGCAGGGCTCGCTGCAGGGGGATGCCTTCTTGAGGCTGTGGACCCCGGGCCTCTTCTACTCCTTTCCCCCATTTCCCTTGATTGACAAGGCGCAGGTGATTCTGATAGCCCCAGACTGGCCCCGCCAGTTCTGGTACCCAGATCTCCTCAGCCTCAACTCCAGGCTCCCGAGGCAGCTTCCAGCTCGCCCGGACCTGCTCTGTCAATCAGGGGAAGGTGTTCCATCCGGACCTTCAATCCCTGCACCTGACGGCCTGGTTCCTGAGCGGCTAGAGTTCCAGGCCTTGGGTCTTTCCAACGGGGTCCTCAGTGTTGTTGAGGCGTCCCGTAAGGAGTCGACCAGGAAGTGCTATGCCTTCAAATGGAAGAGATTCTCCATTTGGTGTCAGGGCAAGGGCTTGGACCCTTCCTCCTGTCCTTTGGCAAGCATCTTGGACTATTTGTGGTCCCTTTCTAGTCAAGGGCTTAGGTCGACGACCCTAAGGGTGCACCTGGCAGCCATCTCTGCTTACCGGGCGCGGGCCGGGGAGCAGTTGGTGGTGCAGGAGAAGGTGGTCTGGTGCTTTTTCAAAGGCCTTGATCACATTTACCCTCCGGTGCGAGAACCTCCACCTCCGTGGGATTTACTGCTGGTACTGGCAAAGCTCATGGGCAAGCCATTTGAACCAGTGCACAGGTGTGAACTCTCTCACCTGTCGTGGAAGACCGCCTTCTTGGTGGCTATCACGTCAGCCAGAAGGATGGGAGTACTCCAGGCGCTCTGCATTGAGTCTCCTTACCTAGTCTACCACAGGGACAAGGTTGTCCTGCGCCCCCACCCGAAATTCCTTCCGAAGGTGGTGTCGGAGTTTCACCTTACCCAGGTGTTGACTCTGCCGGTGTTCTACCCCAATCACACCTCGGAGGCCGAATACAGGCTCCATACTTTGGACCCTAGAAGACGCTCGCTTATTATAAGGAGCGCACGGCTCGAAATTCGGGAGAGGTTCGGCCAGCTGTTTGTCACCCGCTGAAGCTGCACCTGGCAGACCTGCAGCCAAGGACTGATAGGCAGGTGGGTCACCTCCTGCATAGATCTCTGCTATAAGTTGGCGGGCATGGAGCCTCCCAGAGGATAAGAGCTCATTCTACCCGTCATACTGCTGCATCGGTGGCTGCTTCCAGGGGCGTCCCTATCCAGGAAATCTGCAGGGCTGCTACCTGGAAGTCAGCACACACCTTTATTACCCATTACCACATCGACCTTGAGTCACGGGATGCTGGTTTTGGGGCCTCGGTTCTCAGTCTCTATTCCCTAAGTAGGGGTGTGCCTTGCCTCCCTCCTCCCGGAGAACTGCTAGGAGTCTGCCAATAAGTGTGGATGAACAACATATCCATGTCCTAGAAATACAGGTTACTCACCTGTAACAGGAGTTCTAGGAATGGTATATGTTGTTCATCCACATTCCTCAACCTCCCGGCTTTGGCGCACAACCTGAGCTTCCAGCGGGCTAGATCTGGGGTCATGGGGTGGAGCCAAGATTTTACCACGGGGTGGGTGGGTGGGTGGCAGGAGCCAGCTTGAAGACCTTCCGGCAAGATTTAAAGCGGCAAGGAACCTGCCAATAAGTGTGGATGAACAACATATACCATTCCTAGAACTCCTGTTACAGGTGAGTAACCTGTATTTAGTGGCGATTACTTCAGTTTGAAGAGTTTCAGAGCTTCAGGCCCTAGTTTGTAAAAAGCCTTATTTAATTTTCCACAGAGACCGCGTGGCTCTGTGGACTAACCCTTCCTTTGTTCCAAAGGTAATTTCAGAATTTACCCTAAATCAGAATGTTGAACTGCCGGTGTTTTACCCAGAGTACTCCAATGGGGGGAGTATCTCTTGCACACCCTCGATGTGCACAGGAATCTGAGATATTATGTCTCAAGGACTAAGGAGGTTCGTAAGTTGGATCAACTGTTCATCGCCTTTGCTACCAAGTGCCAGGGCAAGGCTGTTTTCAAACAGACTTTGTCTAGGTGGCTGGCTAATTGTATTTCTTACATTTACCAGAAGTACGAGAAGCCCCTTCGGGGGGGGGGCAGTCAAGGGCCACTCGACTAGGGGAGTGGCCGCTTTCACTGCCTTTCTTAGAAACATGTCCACTGTGGACATCTGTGCAGCAGCCACTTGGTCCTCTGTCCACACTTTCACAAAATATTACAGCCTGGACATTGCTTCTAGGTGCAGGGTCAGCTTTGGTCTAGCAGTTCTGCAAGGACTTCTGTCATGAGCAGACTGTCGTTGGCTGACATTTTCCTCCTCCCAGAACCTAGTGTCCGACTCCTGTTTAGTTGACTGGTTGGTATTCAGTCCTACTTGTGACAATCTACTACAGGAACCCTCTAGAAGTGAGATATAGCAGTTACGTAAGAACTTACCATAACAGTAGATCTTCAAGAGAGGTTCCTGCAGTAGGTCTAGATTCCCAACCATCTTCCCCCGGCTCCTGTGTTTTTTCCTCTTTATTCACTTTCCAGGACTTTGTTTTATCCAGGGCTCAGTGTTTCAGGGGTTTTCACTTTTTTCTCCTGCTTCCTCTTTTAAGGTCTCTGGCGGGAGAACTGGGGGCGGGCAGAGGACTACCCCTATTTATAGTCACGCTGACGTCCCATCACCTGACGATTGCTAGCTGCAAGTTTGCCATGCGGTCCTGACACCAGGGGGTGCAGTCCTACTTGTGAAGACCTACTGCAGGAACCTCTCTCGAAGATCTACTGTTACGGTAAGTTCTTGCGAATCTATATGGCCTGCCCCTTTGCAGATGACACCTAGATCTGCAACAGAGTGGACACTGGGGGGGGTGCAAAGGATTGTAAGAGATTTCAAACAGCCGGAGGAGCAGTCAGAAGTTTGGCAGCTAATGTTTAATGCAAAAAAGTACAGAATAATGCACTTGGGCCAGAGAAACCCAGGGGTGGGATACAAAATGGGGGATGAGATACTTGCAGTGATCAAGCAGGAAAGGGACCTGGGGGTAATCTTATCAGATGACCTGAAGGTGGCCAGTGTGACAAGGCAGTCGGGAGAGCTAGTGGGATGCTTGGGTGCATAGGTAGGGGTATCACCAGCAGGAAGAAAGAAGTTGGTATTACCCCTCTATTGGTCACTGGTAAGAGCCCACCTGGAGTACTGTGTCCAGTTCTGGAGACCACATCTCAGGAAATACATAGAGTAGAGGCAGTCCAGAGGAGGGCTACCAAGATGGTGCAGTGTCTGCATCAAGAGCACTGTGAGAAGAGGCTAAAGTAGCTCAATATGTACACCCTGGAGGAAGGAGCCGGGGATTATGATCGAGAACTTTAAATACCTCACGGGGTGAATTAGATACAGGTAGGAGGTATTTTTCATAGAAAAGGGTGCTCTAGAACAAGGGGTCATGATATGAAGTTGGGGGGGGTAGGTTCAGGAGAGATGTGAGGAAGTACTTCTTCACAAAATTTATTTATTTATTTATTGATTGTTTGAAATGTTTCACCAGGAAGGCACACTGAGCGACACGTCACTTGTCTCCGGGTGCGACCTGGGGGGAAGGGATACATTAGGAATGAGTCATTAAACATTCAAGTTATAAGTTCAACATTAACATTCAATTGTAATGCAGATGTTACAAACAGTGTTACAACAGTGTTGCACATGATAGGTAGACAGAGTGAACAATAAATAGTTCTGGGTTAATAAGAAAACAAGTGCTTACGTGAAAGAAAAGGGGAGAAGAGAGGCAGTGGTGAGATTGATGGGGAGGGGGAAGAGTTTTGTCCTTGGAGACCACTTCAGGATGCAGGGAACATTGCAGGGGGGGTGGTGGGACCAGAGAGAAGGGGATAAGGAAGTATCCCAGAAAGACCCCTTCAGGATGGTGGGGGAAGGGAGTAGATGAGAGATACAAGCCCCTTTAGGGATAGGAAAGGGACCCATGGAGACCATTCAGGGTCCCTTACATTCTGTGAGATATCAAGGGAGGCCAGTAAGGGGGAGCAATTTGGGGGAAGGGGAGGAGAGCTTGAAATTTGGATGGTGTGCACAGTGTAAAAAGAAGGTGATGATAGAGGGGTAGGGTTTGTCCAGGGCTTAGAGGAGGGAGTTAGGGAGGGACATAGCAGGAGCAGCTAGGAGCAAGATAATTATTGAAGGCAGTGCTGATGGAGTAGGCAGAGGATGAGTGGTGGATTTGAGGGGGGGAGGGAATTACAGATTTTTGGGAGGCGGTGAGAGTAGCTGGATTGGCCGATTTGGGTGGATCTGCGGGGACTACTAGGGTGCAAGAATCGGTTGATCTAAGGGAATGAGAGGGTTGGGGGGGGAGTTTTAAAGGAGGAGGTGAGGTAGGAAGGGAGCTCATCCAGTCAGTTCTTGGAGGTGAATTTAACACAGTGGGAGAGCTGCCTGTTTGCAAGAGAGGGGAAGGATAGGGTACGATAAAGATCGCAGTGGTGGGTGCAAAGGGGGGGCATCCAAGGCAGAGTGGCAGAAGGAATTGAAGAGGGTGTCCAGTCTGACCAGGGAGGACTTAGGGGCAGCACCATAGACTATGTCACAGTAGTCGAAAATGGACAGTATCATCTTCTGAACAAGTTCACGCCTAGCCGTAGGAGGGATGCAACTACGGTTCCTGAACAGGGCACCAAGCTTGGGGCGCAGTATTTTCTGGATGGTGTCAGTATGTCCAGAGAAGTTTAGGTGTTGGTCCAACCAAACACCTAAGTACCTGAAGGAGGTTGTGTCCTCAAATAAAGTCCCATCAAGGATGTGGAAAATGGGTAGGGAAGGAAGCCTAGAGAGCCTCTGCCTTGTGCCAAAGGTCATGGAGGCATTCTTCTTGGCATTGAGGAAAAGTTGATGGTTAGCAAACCAGAGCTGAACCTTGTCAAAGTCTTGCTGTAAGCTGGTTGTAACCTCATCAGGACAGGAGCCAGATGCATACAGGACTGTATCATCGGCATACATATGTATAGCGGAGGACGGGGAGCAAACAGAGGGAAGGTCATTTAAGAAGATGGAGAATAGGAAGGGCCCTAATACAGATCCCTGGGGGACTCCAGTGCAAATCGGGAGGGGAAGGGAAGTGGCGTCCAGGATCTTAACTGATTGGGTTCTGCAAATAAGGTAGGCCTTGAACCAGTATGTGGCGGAAGGAAATAGGCCAGTTACCGGGAGTGAGTCAAGGAGAAGGGAGTGAGAGGTGGTGTCAAAGGCCATGGCCAGGTTGACAAAAATAGCAGAGGTAATTTGGCCACTGTCCATCCTCCTTAGGATGGAGTCTATGAGCCGTAGGAGAGAGGTGGTGGTTGAGTGTTTTTTTTCCTGAAACCGGACTGGAAGGGGGTGAAAAAGGAGGTGTCAGATAGAAAAGAGGTGAGCTGGGAGAGGACAATGTGTTCTTGAAGCTTGGCAAGGGTAGGGAGGAGAGAAATGGGGCGGTAGTTGCCGTGGGATGAGGGGTCACCCCCTTTGGGTAAAGGGAGGGACCACTGCATGTTTCCGTGAAGAGGGGATTGAGGCAGTAGAGAATGAGAGATTTAGGATTATTGAGAGAGGATAGGCAATGGCCGAAGCAGAGCGGGAGAGGAGTTTTAGTTCAAGGCTGTCAGGGGAGGCCCCTTTAGAGGGGCTGATGATGAGGAGGGCACTTAGGGCATTGTTTGGGGTTACAGTAGCGAAAGAGAAGGGGAGATGGGAGGGTGATGAAGGGGGCACACCGGTAGAGGGTGTGGAGGGATTTCAGTAGCTCAGTGGCGCAGGAGGTATATTGGTGGGTCAGGCACTAGTGAGCTATTTACTTTAAGTACTGGGGGGTGATCGAGATGAGGGGTAACTAGGGCATGGACCACCTTCCAGAACTTTGAAGGGCCATTTATGTTGGTGATGAAGGCAGATTTGAAATATTCGGACTTCGATAACCTTGTAGCCCTGGTGCAAGCATTTTGGAGCATGCAGTAGTTCACAAGGTCACTAGGATGCTGGGTAGCTTTATGATGCTTCCAGGCTCGATCTCTAGCCCTGAGGCAGGCCAGAAGTTCAGGGGTTATCCAAGGTAAGTGGTTACCTCTGACTGTGGTTTGTCTGAGTGGGGCAAAGGCATTCCAGTTTGCAAGAAAAATTTCTTTGAAGTAGGCAAGGGCCTTATCAGCCGAGAGGAAGTAGGTTAGGGGGGACCAGTCAGAAGTGGCAAGGTTACTCAGGAGAGGTTCAAGGTCAAGAGACTTGAAAGAGCATAGTTGTATGGTTTTGTGTGGTGATTTAGTTCTATGGACTTTCCTAACTATGTATATTGGGTTATGGTCACTGAGAGCATCGGAGAAGATGCCAGAGGTGATGACGTGATAGGGTTGGGAGGTAAGGGCCCAGTCGAGTAGGGAGTGTTGTTGTGTCTTGTGGTTTGGGCGGGTGGGTTTGGAGATCAGTTGGGAGAGGTTTAGGGCTCCGATTTCATTTTTAGTTTTGGTAGTTTTAGGTGACAATTTAATTTATATTGCAGTCTCCTAGGATGAATAGTTCCCCAGAGCGAGCAAGGGAAGTGATGGAGGTTAGGAGGTCTAGCGTGACCCAAGGACAGACATTTGGGCGGCAGTATATGCCAGCTACGAAGATTGGGAGAGTGAAGGGGAGGGTCACAGGGATAGCTAGGGCATCATGGGTCTCAGGATTGGAGGATGAATAGATGATGGAATATTGAATGGAGGCTAGGACATAAATGGCCACACCACCCCCACCCCCGCCAGCATGGTCTTGCCTTAGCAGGGAGTAGCCAGGAATGGAGACCAAGTGGTCAGGGATAGTGCTCTTTATCCAGGTTTCAGAGATGATTAGACTAGTTGTAGAGTGCACACCATTGTCTGACTCTGGTCTGTTTTTTGCAACAAGCTGTGGGTGTTTAGATGTAGGATCTTTAAGCCCTTTGGGAGGGCTGAGAAAAGAGAGTGGGGGGGGAGGTAATAGAGGAGGAAGCACTAGAGGAGCTGGGGCAATAGGGCCTGGGTTGGGGTGGATATTCCCAGCGGAGAGCAGGAGGAGAGGAGAGTGAGTTTGAGAAAGTGGAGCTTAGGGGATTTTGAAGGGGCTAGCAAGGAGGTTGGGAGTTTTGAGGAGAAGGGAGTAGATAAGTGAGGAAGAAGAAGGTGGACAACCGCAGTGAAAGTGGACACTGTTATCAAAGCCGCATGAGGAATAGTGGTAGAGTGAGACCATATTTCAAATGGGGGGAGGGAGTGATAGCATGGATGTGGGTAGGGGATTGGAGATAACTGATGGGGTTAGGAGAATTATTGGAAATAGATGGGTAGTGAGCAAGTGGAGGTGGTAAAGAGAGGGATATAAGCCGAACACTGGGGAGAGAGGAGAATGGGGGATGCATTGTTCATAAAGGCAGAGAAATTAGTGAATGATTGATTTAGGAACAGGAAGGAATTTGTAAGCAGGGAGTGTGGAGGGGGGGCTGGTTAGATGGAGAGAGTAGCTGTAGTTTAGGAAGGTATCTATATGAACAACAGGCAGGGATCGCTTTAGAAAAAGATTGTGTTCCTGTAGTGGCTGTATAGTATAACTTGCTAATGGGAGAAAAAAAAAAGATAGAATAGGGAGAGGGAAAAAAATATTCTTTTCAGGTTAACTTAGATAAAATTATTCTAAACTAAGCAGTAATTTCCTTACATTATACAGTCAAGCACTTGCAGTATACAGTGATTCAAATAGTAAGCACACAGTTACAACAAGGTACACACAATACAATTAGGCAGAGGTGTGAAACTGAAGTTAAGACTCTGGCTAGGAGGCATACAGCAAAAGATCGGCAGTGGAATAGGAAGAAAGCCAATCAGAAGCCCGGGTCACCAGCACCGACCAGTCAGGCGCCGGGGAGAGAGCAAAGCCACCAGGAAGGCCGTACCTGCAGAGCTGAGGGGTGGAATGAAGATGCAGGGACTTCAGCAGAGCAAGGCCACCTCCCGGTGCTGTTCCTTGGCGGGCCTAAGTGCCCTGGTCAAGGGCCTTCTCCTTGGACGAGAAGAGAGAGGGGAGAAACGGGTGAACTTTTATAGGCAATCGGAGGGTGAGGGCAGACAGGAAATGTAGACAGGAAGACAGCAGCAGCAAATTGAATGACAAAGGGAGTAATTAAATAGCAAAGGGATGGCCCCGAGGGGGGGGGTTGGGGGGCTATGAGATAGTCAGAGAGAGAGAGAGAGAGGAAGGGCAGAGCAAGAGAGTAAAGGAAAGGAGGAAAAAATAAAATATTCTTTCAAGTTTATCTTAAACGGCTCATACCAAACTGAGCTGTAAATTCTAGCTTAACCAGTCTGGCACTTAGTAATTACTAAGAGCAGCTTGGGAGAAAGAAGTAAGGAGAAAGAGATAGAAAAGCGAGACGGAAAAATAAATTACTCTTTTCAGGTTAATTTAGACACAATTATTCTAAACTAAGCAGTAAGCAGGAATGGGTCATGGATGCTAGAACAGCCTTCCAGCAGAGGCAGTGGGGGCAAAAACAGTGGTGGGATTCAAAAAAGCCTGGGACAGGCACAGGGGACTCATAGAGGAAATGGAGGGGGTGGAAGAGGCAGTGCCGTAGACCAAGGACGTTCTGCAGCATAAGTGATCACAATGAAAATGGGCAGACTGGATGGACCAAGTGGCCCTTATCTGCTGTCATTTTCTATGTTTCTGTATCTTATGCCATTAGGTTTAGTGCATAATTACTAGTTAGGTTGTGCTGTACCTCCTCAGTAAAAAAGGTATTGAGGCAGTTGAGGGCTGGTGCTAAGGTAGGCCATGCAGCGCAAACCAGTCTCATGGTGTTGCGCATGCGCGTAGCTTACCTTCGGCACCAGCCCTCTTGAAAAGGTCTGGCTTCTGCAGGTCCTTGAACCTCTGACTCAGACTCATTAGTGTGAATCAGTGGTGGAGGTATTCCTGGAAGATCAGGAATTATGTTATGTAATTTTCATGTTTGTAATCCCTACATGGGGAGATGTACTGCAAGTGTACCACTGCATTGTGAGGAGTAGGGCTACTCTTGGCATGGGGAAGGGTGCTACATGTGTACCACTGCCTTGTAAGTAGAAGGGCTGTAACCCCTCCATGGGGAGGTGTGCTATATTGATACCACTTAAGAAGGACTGTAATCCCTACGTGGGGAGATGTGCTCCATGTGTACCACTGCATTGTGATTATAATTTTTTTTTTTTTATTTGACTTTTAGTCCTTAGTCCCAATCGACGTTTCCCATTGCTGCACTGCCTGTCTGTTAGAGCCATAATCAATGCAGCATATTTACTTATCACAGATAGGTTTGGATCTGGCAGCTTACTGTACATCCCTGTCATCGAAGCATAGGAAAACCAGAAGCAGTTATAAAATTTGCAAGTAGCGTTTTATTTCCAGTTTTCGGATGCCTACCTTTCTTCTATGCTTCTCTGTTACCAGGTCTAGCACCCACACATAAAACTCCTGTCTTAGAGTTTGCACAGTGTAAATCCCACTGCTCACACTATCTGTCATTGAGGCATAGGAAAACTAGGAGCATTATGATATTCGCAAGTAGCGTTTTATTATTTCCAGTAACAATAAAAAAAATTGTATGGAATGGTTTTTAAACATAGGCAGTTCAAACAAAACAAAATACTTCCTCTGAGGGTATCTCAGATTCTAAGTTTCAGTCTCTCTCTGACAAACATTGCTGCTTTTTTATGAGAAGTCTTTGCCTGGCAATTAATTTCTACATCTTGGTCTCATTATGAGATGCCCTCTTTTCACACAAAATGTATCAGAGTTCTTGTCAGTTTTTTCCTGCAAGTGAACAAAATAGACATAGTGTCCTAAAACTAATCTACCATTGACAACTCTGCAAATGAACTTGTGGTGCATCTCAAGGTTAACCCCCTGAGTTCCAGTTAGCTTTTCGCAATCGTTTCTACAATAGTTTTATACATTGGCAAACAAAGGGATCCCAGTTTCACATATAGATTCACATATATTTTTACAACCACAGATAAGCAAAGACGAAGAAAAGACAGAAACAGCAAGTGAAGGCAGAGAAGATAGCGGGAGGCGTAGACTCACGAGATGGTCAGAGTGATCAGTTCCTAGGTTGCACAAGAAAATTTAATTGTGCAGACAGATGAGAGACAGAAAAGGAGAGGACGGAACATATCCTTGCTTTTAACTGTTTCTACATAGGAAATGCAGCAGGGTCCCACTCAACTCTGTCACACACCTCCCTCTTTAAGAGGGAACCTGTTTTAAAAAATATATTTCCAAAACTTTCATTTCTTTTCCAACATTACCTTATAACCTTTACAGTTCTCTGCATGTGTAGTATCCCTTTTTCCATAACAACCAGTACAGCAAACAGTGAAGTTTAAACACACACATTTTTTTTTCAACCTTCGGAATTTTCAGATCTCACTTTGAGGGGGGTCTTGCAGCAGGTTACACCATAAGGACTAAAGCCAGCAGGCGCCAGGACCTCACGGAAAACTTCTAGCTAGTAGTCTATAGTGGGGGACTGCCCCCTGACGTCAGCCCACCCCAGTGTCCCTTGTAGTATAAAAGGGGTCATCCCCCAGCACCACCTCAGTTCTTTTCCCATCGACCTGCGCAAGTTGGACCTCCACAGATGCCTTCTGCTAAAGTTGACTGCCATTTTACTGCATTACCCGAGCTTTTTTATTTTTAGTATTTTTGTGCATGTCTTCTTCGCCTTCTTTGTCGAATGGCAGCAAATGAAGTGTGCTTGTGGCAGGCAGGGATGGCCATTCAGCGTGCTTATTTTGCTGAGGCCTGAATCATGAAGTTGAGGCCTGCCAGCATTGCCAAGTCTTCAGTCAATGCACCCGGCTTCACCACCAGAAAACCTTGGAATCCTTCCTGCTGAAACAGAAACTTCTTTCCATGGAAAAGAAGCTTCACCGGAGTACCTACTCTTCCCCGTTCTCTGGGGCCTCCTCATCTTCGGCGTTGGAGTTGAGGAAATCTTCAGGAAAGCACAAACACCAGGAGAAGCACAGAGAGAAACCCTGTTCTCCTGCTCTAGGTCCCTGCTCAAGTCGGGCACAGACCATGTGTCTTCCTCCCACAGGAGGTCTGCTCCCTCCACTCCATCAGCCCTCTCTCCCTCTGGCTGCCAGTGGTCAAACCATCCACTCTGGTTTCTGTCACAAGCAGTGGTTCCTTAAGACTCGGGTTTCTGACCTCTGTCTCTCAGCCCCTGAAGCTCAGGCTCATTCTGAATTCGGGTCCTCAGCCAGGTGGCTCAACCGGTTCTTCTGCTTTGGGTGGCGGGTCCTTGCCCGTTGCCCACCCAGTCAAGGCGCCTGCAAAGTCAGTTCCAAAGTCAAGGACCGATGTCGCTTCACAACACCCAGAGCATACTGTCTTCTGCCCTGTGAGTATGACGCCTCTGCCCCGCTCGGGAGTCAGCTCCCCTATTCAGGCTTCTCCCTCCAGACCTGCGCCAACTGCCTCCCCAGACCGGCATCAGCGGACACCTGTTGCATTGGCATTGGCTTCACCGGCACCATTTCCGGCAGTGCCACAACCGTCGTCCCCTGACCTCATATAGCTGACACCAGTGGGACCGACGCCTGACCTTTCAACCCCAGTCACACCAACACTGGAGGGGGTTCTTTACCTTGGGACCAGACGCTGGTTAACCTGACATAAGTAGAGCCAAATGCCGGGGTTACCACATCCAGAAGAATAGACGCTGGGGCCTTCTAAGCCTACCCCACAGACGCTGGTTACACAGGCTTTGCCCCAATTCCCACACGCAGAGATTAATGCTCTTTTTGCAGCCTGGTGGGAATATTTTAAAGACAAGGAAGCCCCAACTCCTCAGGCCCCTCCTAAGAAAGCTCTGACACCGACCCCTATGGAGCCTACGCCACAGCCTGATATTGGTCATTCTAGGCCTCGCAAGTCTAAGCCTCAGCGTTCACCCTCTCCGGATTTGTGTGAGTCGGGAATACTTTTTCCTCCTCACACTGTGACTCTGGAGATTCAGACATTCCTTCAGAGCCGGAGGAGCCCAAGGACACCCCACAGTCTCCCCCAGATGACCCAACGTTCATGAATGTGATGAGGCACATCCAGACTCTTGTGGGCTGGGACACTGAGGAAGTGGTCCCCGAGCGACGTTGGTTAGCCACTTTCCTACATAAGAGGGAGACCATGCCTTTGGTGGTTCCCCCTCTCATATACTCCTTCAAGGATGCCAACAGGGTGGCTTGGAAACACCTGTCCTCTACCTCGGCTATGTCCAAAAAGGTGGACCGCTTGTATAATGTTTCAAGTGACTAACCCTTCTATGGGGAGCACTCAGAGGCTGATTCAGTCATTATTAATGTGGCCCATGACCGTTCAAAATGACCCGACACCTCAGTATTCAGCCTCCCGATAAGGACTCTAGGCATGTAGACTGTTTCGGCAAAAAGGTCTACTCCTCTGCCACCTATGCCATCCGTTCCCTAAACTTTCTTGTCCCCATGGTTTAATATCAGAATGCCCTGTGGGAGAATACTTTTGAGATGGCCCAAGCTCAGCAGGATCTCCCCGGGAAAGTTGAGCTACTGCAGTTGCTTAAGTCAGGCTCTGACATAGGGACCCACGTCCTCCGAGCCTCCTACGATTCTGTGGACTCCGCAGGAAGGGCTGTGGCTACAGGAATCTGCCTATGCCGTCACTCATGGCTTAGGGTCTCCGGGTTTGGCCCGCATGTCCAGTCGAAAATCCTGGACACCCCCTTCAGAGGCCCCGTCTTGTTCGGCAAGGATTCCCAGAATATAATCGCTCGCCTCCATGAGTCCAGAAAGGCTGTCTGATCAGTTCATTCTCTATATCAGTCTCATCCTAACTCCTCCCAGCAGCAGCCTTTTTGTTGCAACTTCAAGCAACAACCTAGAGGTCAGCAGCCCAGGGGTGCCTTTAAGAGAAGGCTACTTCCCAAGCCTCCGGAGGTTCTGTGCCCAGAGCTCCCAGAACCTCCCAGGCCGCTCTGCCTGTCCCCGACTCCCCTGCCTGACTCTTTGCCCAACCCCCCTCCTCCAGCAGAATCCCTAGGGGAGGTGGTGGCGGGGGTCACTTCTCTCTTTACAGGGAAGGTTGGGGCAGGAGAACCTCGGACCAGTGAGTCTTTCGATTAGTGGAACAGGGGCATATGCTAGAACTGTTGGAAATTCCTCTGGACAATCCTCCAGTTCCCTTCCATTACCCCCAGGCCCATCTCAGTTTGATTCAAGACGAGATACAGGCACTTCTGCAAAAAACGGGCCATTGAACTTGCTCCCCTGGCACAATGCAGGAAGGGCTTCTACTCACATTTCTTCCTGGTACCCAAGAAAACAGGAGATCTGCGCCCCATTCTGGACCTAAGCCATCTGAACAAATTCATAGCGTACAAAAGGTTCAGGATGGTCAGCTTCCCAGCCTTCTCCCCTTACTTCATCAAGGGGATTGGCTCTGCTTCCTGGATATGCAGGTCGCGTAACTCCACATTTTGGTGTTTCCACCCCACGGGATGTTCCTGCACTTCTGCTTCCAAGGAAACAATTACCAGTTTCAGGGCCTGCCCTTCGGCCTGTCCTCGTTCCCACAAGTCTTAACAAAATGCCTAGCAGTAATGGCAGCAGCCTTAAGGAGTGAAGGCCATTACAACTTCCCTTCCTGGACGACTGGCTTCTGACAACTCTTACCAAGGAGAGGTTGCTCAGAACCATGGGAGGTCACTTTTTCGCTGTTTGAGGACCTGGGGATAGCCCTCAATCTTCCAAAATCATCCCCTTGGCCAAGTCAAAGACTCCAGTACATAGGGGCGTTTCTGGACACTGAGCAAGGCAAGGCGTTTCTTCCACAGGGCAGAGCAGAACGCCTTTAGACTCTGGCTCTGCTGATCTCGTTGTCTCAACAAGTTCCAGCCAGAGTGATTCTCAGACTGCTGGGACAAATGGCAGCGGCCACTGCTACAGTAGCGTTGGCTCTCCTGCACATGAAAGTGGCCTAGTGGAACCTCCAGGTTCAGTGGGACCAACGTTCAGATGACTTGAACTTCCCAGTGTCAGTACCCAACTCGGTCCGTCGGATCATGAGGTGGCAGTATAGCCTAGAGGTTAGAGGAACGAGGTGTGAACGAGCTTGGTACATCCAGCAGACTAGACCCGAATTTGATTCTCACAATCTCCACTTGCATACTGTGTGACACTGAACAAGTCACTTAACCGCCCAGTGCTCCCAGGTCGCCCCTGAAAACAGGCAGTTGTGCCTAATGGGCCTTACCTGGTTACCAAAGACTAAAATAAAATAAAAATAAATAAATGGTGGCTGAAGCCCTCCAACCTTTCCAGGGGAGTTCCTTTGCAGTCAGAGTCACCTCTGCAAATTCTGACCACAGACGCATCAGGCCAGGGCTGGGGTGCCCATCTGGCAGATCGTCAGACTCGGGGGACCTGGTCGTCTTTGAAGCAGCATCTCCATATCAGTGTTTTGGAGTTGTGAGCAATACTGTATGCTTTCCATGACTTTCAGATGCATCTGTTCCTGGGTCACCTCCTGATTCAGATGGGCAACATGTCAGTGGTCTTTTACATAAACAAGGGGGAACACACTCTTGCCCCTTCTGCAGAGAAGTAATGAGAGTGTGGTATTGGGCCATGGACCATCACCTGAGCCTGAAGACTGTGCATTTTCCGGATGTTCAGAACACCTTGGCTGACAGTCTAAGCCGTTCTCGGTTCAAGGTTCACAAATGGGAACTTATACCAGCAGTGGCAGAAGACCTCTTAGACAGGTGGGGCCGCCCAGAGCTGGACCTGATCGCATCCCCATCCAACACAGAATTGCCCAATTTCTGCTCGCTAGATCCAAGGCCTGGTGTTTTCTGGTGAGACGCCTTGTCCCTCTCCTAGAAAGGTTTCTGTATCCCTTTCCTCCCTTTCCATTGCTGCAGAAAGTCCTGCTCAAGTTGCAGTCAGAAGGGGCGGAGATGATTCTAATAGCCCAGATGATTCTAATAGCCCCCTTCTGGCCACGTCAGATTTGGTTCCCACTTCTACAGCTGCTCACAGTGGAACCCCTAATCCCCCTTCCCCTGTGTTCCAACTTGCTGTCACAGGAGCAGGGAACCCTGGTCCATCTGGATCTAAAGTCTCTCCATCCTCATGCATGACTCCTGCAGACTTAGCCATTGCCCATTTCAGAGTGTCCCCCCCCCCAGGTGGCAGAGGTTCTAGTGGCTGCCAGAAAACCCTCCACTAAATTGACGTATGCCATGAAGTGGAAGCGGTTCTGCATATGGGCCTCTGCTCACCATCTGGATCCTTTTACTTGTTCAGAGAATCTCGTTCTTGAGTATCTCCTTCCTTATTTAGTTCTCCACAAGGCCAGGGTGTCCATGAGAACCAATCTTAAGTTACTTCCTAAGGTGGTGTCTGAGTTTACTCTGAATCAGGACATCCATCTTCCTGTGTATTACCCAGAGTATTCTAACTCAGGGGAGGCTTTACTGTATACTCTGGATGTTCACCGGGTGCTTCATTATTATTTGGACCGCACCCGAGCCATCATAAGAACTGATCAGTTGTTTGTTGCCTTCGCCCTGAGAAATGAAGGGGCTGCAGTTTCTAAACAGTGTTTGTCCAAACGGTAGGTTAATTGCATTGTTTACTGCTACAGCAAGTACGACAAGCCTTTACTGGGCTTGGTTAAAGGCCATTCTACCGGGTGGGTAGCTACCTTGTTTGCAGCTTTCAGAAATGTGTCCATTGCTGACATCTGTGCAGTGGCCACTTGGAATTCTATCCACATCTTCATCCGACATTACAGTCTGGACATTGCCTCTAGTTGTAGGACAGGTTCTAGGAGCTTGGATATGTTGTTCATCCACACTGTTTGGCATGTCCCATTCCCCTTTATATCTTGCCGGAAGTCTTCAAGCTGGCTTCTCCCTCCCACCTGGGTGGTACATACCTCGGCTCCGCCCCATAACGCCAGATCTTCCTTTCCGCTGGAAGATAACAGGTTCCCTCGTGCTCACAGCATTTCATAGGCCCTGGCTTTCAAATTGTTAGTTTTACCAAAAATCAAACTCATTCAAGTTAGCAGTCGAGCTTTCGTCGCATCGACTATGGAGGAAAAATCTTCCCCAGGATTTCACTGGTGCCCCTGCGACCAGAAGATGTCGCTCACTGATCCCCACGTCACGTGCGTTTACTGCCTAGGTGTCGGACATGATACCTCATCGTGCAGTTTTTGGTTGGCTTTCCATCCCAACATCCTGGACGACCACAAGGCATGCTTGAAGCTGGGGAGACCGGGAAAAAGAAACCCACCAGTGAAATCGAAGGAGGCTAGGTGGGCGGTTTCTGCACTCACAGGCTCCGCCGAACAGCTGGAACAGATGAAGGCATTCAAGGAGGAAGTAGCTCGCACTTCGGCCAGTGGAAGCTTCTTCGTCCTGCTGAACCTAGGCTCTACCTTTATGGGCTCCTTCAGGGAGATGTGCCAGTCTCTCCACACTTGGGGTGAGGTGCCCTCGGGCTCACACTCCTCCCGCTCTCGGAAGAGGGAGAAGGACCCGTTGTCTTCATCTCGATGGAGACGCTATTGGGACTGGGAGAGGTCCGAGTCCCAAGAGCAAGCGATCTCGTCCTCGGTCGAGATCGCATCCTCGGCCGCTGTCTTTTCGGACCTTCCTTCTGGCCAAGGGACCGAGGAAGTGGCCGACGAGGTCAAAATTATCCTCAACCCGATCAATCCCTTGTTGCCGGCTATGCCCGACGACTCGTTGGATCGGACTCCGGTCCTAGTCCTTCCGGATAAGGAGACCCAGCCTGATGGTGTCCCCACCAAGTACCCTGTCCCAGACCCTCGGGTCTCACCGATCCCAATGTCTCCCGATCGACCGAGACGGCCTCTCTGATCTCGGTCCAGGACCCCCTAGGACAATCGACCGAGGAAGAGCCATAAGTGCTCAGAAAAGAGGCGGCGCTACGGGTTCTCATCCTCCTCTGATGAGGAGAGGCTCCGACGCAAACTCCGTTGGCTCTATGAAGACCTAATGTGGCAGCAGCTGATCTTGACCAGGCAGAAGACGGCTCCACTGCCTACCCCGGCCATCACTTGGCTCTCTCTTCCTAGGCCAAAGCCAACCCCTCTGGAACCGAAGCCCTCAGTTCCTCTACCCATGGGGCCGGGCCGTCTCCCGGTTAGGCCTACTCTGGTCTCTCTGACTATTTGGGTGGAGCCACTGCCTAAACAGCCTGAGGGAGGGGCACCCTCGAAAGAGGACCAACAGGACACCAGGCTTCCCCGACGTCTGTCGATAAGTCACCCCGGATCGCCCTCGGCAGATCGAAGGTGACTTAGGCAGTATACCACTGTATCGTGACTCTTCGGGATCTGACGTCACCAGCTTGCACTCACATCCCAGGGATGATGAGTCATCGGTAGGCCCAGGAATGGAGGTAGGCCCTTCCTCTTTCCAGAGCATTCTCTGCCTCATTTCTGATTCCACCGGAATGCCCCTGGAGCCTATCCAGAAAAAGGTGGAGTACCCCCTCACTGACATTCTCAAGAGAGAGGACACCCTGACGGAGGCCTTTCCAGTGGCTGAGGCCATTGTTGGCCCGGCCCTTGATCTTTGGCAGCATCCTGCCTCCTGCCCAGCACCATCTGCCTGCATGGCCCACAAGTACGCGGTGCCCATGGGGTCCCTTGCGGGGTTCACAGAGCACCCTTCGGCTGAAAGCCTGGTGACCATCTCTGTGTTCAGGCGTACTGGTAGTTTGGCCAACATTGACCGACCCCTGGACAAGGAATCCAAGAATATGGACCACACTGCCCGTAAGGTCTATGCGGCCTCTTCTCTGGGCCTCCGTCAGGCCAGCTCAGCTGTCATTATGGCACACTTCTGTCATACCCTTCTTGGGTCATTAGACGAGGTCCTCCCTCATCTCCCACCAGACATGCAGACCACGGTCAAGCAGGTCCATGACCAGGGCCGTGCTGTTGCTAAACAGCAGCTCCAGACAGCCTTGGATATCGGTGATTCCTGTGCCCGCTCACTGGCAGCCGCAGTGGCCTCTCGCCACAGGGCTTGGCTGAGGCTTTCCTCCTTCCCGGCAGATACTCCGCATAAGCTCGCTGACGTGCCCTTCCTGGGTACCGACTTGTTGGGTCCAGGAGTGGCCAGTCACCTTCAGCGTATAGAGCAGTCCAGTGCCGCCCTGGATGCTACTTCTGCCAAGGGTTCTTCGGGCAAGAACCAGCAGAAGAGAAAGTAGAAGCCATTTCGGCACTCTTCCCCTGCATTCCGGCAGCCCTCCTATCAAGGAGGACAGCAACAGCAGGCTCAAGCTTGGCGTCCTCGGCCCAATCAGGGTCCTCAGCGGCCCCATAAAGGAGGCCGAGGCTCAGGTCTTGGAGCTTCCTCCTCCTCTTCTAAGTCTGCTCAGTAATGGGTTGGGGGTGGCCACCCCTACACCCGTCACACCAGCTCTGGGTGCTCCCGTTGGGGGTCGGCTCCACCATTTTTCCACCTGGTTCATTATCACTTCAGACAGGTGAGTTCCCAAAGTAGTCGGTCAGGGACTGCCTCTAAAATTCAAGCAGTACCATCCCAGCCGAGCCCGCGCCCCTCGGGAGGAACGGATTTTCCGCATGCACCCAGTCGGCTCTTCGAGATGACATAGCCCAGCTCCTCCGTAAGGAGGCAGTAGCTCCAGTGCCAAATCTTCCGACAGACCCAAGCTTTGTTTCCAGGTACTTCCTGGTGCCCAAGCGGACAGGGGGTTGGCGCCCCATCCTAGATCTCCATGACCTGAATCAATATCTCAGGTCACGCACCTTTTGGATGGTCACTCTGAACTAGATCATATCATCCCTGGAGTGAAACGTGGTTCTGTTCACTGGATCTACAGGATGCGTTCTTTCACATCTCAATCCATCTGTCCCATCAGCGGTTTCTCTGCTTCAGGGTCGAGGGGACCCTGTACGAGTTCCGAGCCATGCCGTTCGTTCGGCCTGTCGTCAGCCCCACGGGTCTTCACCAAATGCGTTGAGGAGTCAGAATCTATCCTTATCTCAAAGATTGGCTCTTGGCAGGTTCCACCCAAAAGGAGGTGGAGAGGTCCAGGGATCTGGCCCTCAAAACCTGCTCCCAACTTGGCCTCCTGATCAACGAGGCCAAGTCGGAACTCATGCCTTCTCAGGTGATGGGCTTCATCGGGGTAGAGCTCGACTCTTGTCAAGCCAGAGCTCGGCTTCCGACAGACAGGGTGAAGGTTCTCTCCTACTTTGCCCAGTCATTTCTGGTTGGGCATTTGCGCCCTGCCCGGGGCTTTCTGCGTCTTCTGGGTTACATGGTAGCATGCACCTCGGTGGTCCGTTGGGCCCAGTGGCACATGCACCCCCTTCAGTGGGAGTTGGCCACCCAGTGGACTCGGCGATATGGTCATTTTGACCAGCTGATCACTGTAACTCAGAAGATGTGGGATGCTCTCCAATGGTGGACCGCCCTAGACCAGTTGCAGGAATGGATCCCATTTGTCCACCCCGAGCCAACGGTCATCCTTACGACTGATGCCTCTCTCATGGGCTGGGGAGCCCACATGGGGGACAACAGGGCCCACGGGTTCTGGGCCCCCGAGGAGTCTCGATGCCACATCAACCTGTTGGAGCTCAGAGCACTCAGACTGGCATTGTCAGCTTTCGCTCCTCAGCTCTGGGGCCAAGTGGTTCAAGTCCAGACGAACAATACCACGACCATGTACTACCTCAACAAGCAGGGTGGCACACAGTCCCATGTGCTGTGCAAGTAGGCGCTCTGCATCTGGACCCTCGTAAGCCGGTTGGAGGCGGATCTCCTAGCCATTCATGTGGCAGGAGCCTCAAACTAGATGGCAGATGCTCTCAGCCACATAGGTCAGACATCCCACGAGTGGTCTCTCCATCCAGAGGTAGCTTACAGCGTGTTCTCCGGTTGGGGCAAACGGGTGGTGGACCCGTCTACCTCTAGGGAAAAGAATAAGCTGAGGCTGTATCATGCCCACCCACCCTCAGAAGGGCTCGCTGCAGGGGGTTGCCTTCTCAAGGCTGTGGACCACAGGCCTCCTCTACGCTTTCCCTCCATTTCCCTTAATCCACAAGGTGTTACTCAAGGTGAGGAGGGACAAGACGAAGGTGATTCTGGTAGCCCCAGACTGGCCGCGCCAGTTCTGGTACCCAGATCTCCTCAGCCTCAGCTGCAGGCCCCCGGAGCGGCTTTGTACACACCCGGACCTGATATCTCTGAACCAGGGGAAGGTATTCCATCCAGAACTTCAATCTCTGCACCTCACAGCCTGGTTCCTGAGCGGTTGGAGTTCCAGGCTTCGGGTCTATCCGAAGACGTCTACACCGTAGTGGAGGCATCTAGAAAGGAATCGACCAGGAAATGTTACGCCTTCAAATGGAAAAGGATTTCCATTTGGTGTCAGGGTAAGAGTCTGGACCCCTTATCCTGCTCTGTGGCTAACATTCTCGACTACCTTTGGTCTCTCTCCAAAGGGGGTCTGCGGTCATTGACCCTTAGGGTGCACCTGGCAGTCATTTCTGCTTACCGGGCGCAGGCTGGTCAGCCGATATTGGCGCAGGAGACAGTGGCCTGGATCACATATCCCCTCCGGTGCGTGAATCTCCACCTCCGTGGGATCTGCTGCTGGTTTTGGCAAAGCTCATGGGCAAGCCATTCGAACCCATGCACAAATGTGAGCTTTCACACTTGTGGAAGACTGCCTTCCTGGTGGCTATCACGTCTGCCAGAAGGACAGTGGAGCTCCAGGTGCATTTCCGTGGACTCCCCTTATCTAGTCTTTCACAGAGACAGAGTTGTCCTGCGCCCCCAACCGAAATTCCTTCCGAAGGTGGTGTCAGCGTTTCACCTTAACCAGGTGTTGACTCGTCTGGTTTACTACCCTAATTACACCTTGAACGCCGAGTACAGGCTCCATACCTTGGACCTGAGACGTGCCCTCTCCTATTACAAGGAGAGGACGGTGGAAATTCGTGGAGAGGTTCGCCAGCTGTTTGTCACCTACGCTGAAGCCGCTTCTGGCAGACCTGCAGCCAACCAGACCATAGCAAGATGGATTACATCATGCATATGTAACCCCCCTGCAAATGGGGGTTCCCAAAAGACTTCCAGGAGCTTGCTTGAATGCTCCAAGCCTGAATGGTGCTTGGCGTTTAAGCCATTTATCAGTGAGTGTTTTTAGAGCCTCTGGTACTGTCTCTTTAAGAGCTGTCTGCTTGCAGACATAATTAGTTTGTATGGGGGGACTGTGTGTTTCTCTACTTGAGTACCACTTGAACTGCTTCCAATTCACTCCATTTTGCAGTCACTAGAGTGCAAAGGAACCTATCTGAAAGATGTAACTGTTTGCCAGAAATCATTTAGAGTAATAATGAAATGACAGTTTGTCTAACCTGCTTTCTTTGCAGTCAGAACTGTGTCTGCCTAGTTCCCCATTCTGGTTTTGAACTGCTGAACTGGACCAATCAGTGTGGGGTAAGCTAGCTCTGAAATGGTGCCTTGACGAATCAGAACTTGGACTCATAATCTGGGCCAGCCACAAGAGGATTGTATGGGCAGTGACTCTGGGAGATGTAGTTTAGACTTAGGCCTTTTGGACCAACAGCAGCAGTCTATTGTGGTGACAGCCAATCCAGTCAAGAACTGGGAGGAACTCAAAGGAAGTGCCGGTTTTGTCTGTTGGAGTTTCAGTTGAGCTCTGGCAGTGAAGAAGGAAGGAGCCCTGTGCTTTTTCGGTGTGCAGTTTTAGTCGGGAAACGTGTGTAAGGCCCTGAGTTCCGGTCTGCAGCTTGTGTAACTGCTTGTTAGGACTGAATCCGTCCTGTGAAAGAATCAAGGATATCTGAAGAGTAGAAACCAGGCTCACCTGTAGAAGACTGGAGAAATTGCTGAATTGCACTCGGTCTGTCAGGAACTGAATCTGCTGTGTGTTCTCCCGGTATTTTGCAGTAATTGCGATCGGGATAGAGAAGCAGCCTGCCTGTTTGCCATAGAAATGTGTGAGGAGTTTCAGTGGAGCTCAAGAGTAGCCCTGCTGACATTGAAGGACCCTATCTTGTTTGGAGGTCGTGAGTACTAATTCAAGGTCGCTCCTGTTGAATTGCCACATTAAATCCAAATGGAATCACTGTACTGCTGACTGTTTAAACTAATTTTCTTTTCTCTGTGGAAAGGGCCCTACCAGCTGCCACGGTTTGGACTAGCCTACTCGGGCTTGGGTACCCAGGGACAGTAACTGGTAGGGATAGGCCTTGCACAGAGCCATAGGTAGATGAGTAGAGTGATAAGCTAATTAACCTGATTTCCCCTGTCCTTGTTATATCCCCTAAATAAATCAGAGCTGCTTGTTTCAGCAAAGTTATACTGCCTGAGGTATTTGTCTATGTTAAAGTACTGTACTGTGATTGTTGCACTGTATCTTATTTCACAGGAGGTCCCAGTGCGGAACCAGTCCTGGGGTAAGTGTATACTGTGGAGGTAATTCTGATATATTGTGTGGGCCACTAGTGGGAAGAAAGGGGGGTTGCAGTGTCCCAGAGGGCTGTGACCAAGTTAGTTTAACTATTGCAAACCCTGACCTCTGGGTGGAGGCACCCGCCATTGGATCCAGGCCCCTCAACCTGTTAGTGGCAAATCAGGCAGGGGTAGTAGCCCCTGGGATAGCGCCATCTAGGGGTTACACATAGGTCTGTGCTATGAGCTGGTGGGCAAGGAGCCTCCCAGAGGGATAAGAGCTCATTCTACCCGCCATACTGCTGCATCAGTGGTTGCTTCCAGGGACATCCCTATCCAGGAAATCTGTCGGGCTGCTACCTGGAAGTCAGCAAACACCTTCATTACCCACTGCCACATCGACCTTGAGTCACGCCGGGATGCTGGTTTTGGGGCCTCGGTTCTCCAGTCTTTATTTCCTAAGTAGAGTGTGTGTGCCTTGCCTCCCTCCTCCTAGAGAACTGCTTGGAGTCTGCCAAGAAGTGTGGATGAACAACATATCCACGCTCCTAGAAGAACAGGTTACTCACCTGTAACAGTAGTTCTAGGAGTAGTGTATGTTCATCCACACACACCCGCCCGACCTCCCCGGCTTTGGGCGCACAACCTTGCTTCCAGTGGGCTAAGATCTGACATCATGGGATGGAGCCGAGGTATATACCACCCGGGTGGGTGGGAGGAGCCAGCTTGAAGACTTCCAGCAAGATTTAAAGTGGAAGGGGACATGCCAAGAAGTGTGGATGAACAACATATACCACTCCTAGAACTACTGTTCCAGGTGAGTAACCTGTTTTTCCGAACAATAGTAAGGCATTTGATATGGTGTTACACCCAGAAATGTTAAACAGACTGGATAAAATGGGGTAAACAGGCGATTGGTTGAATGGATTGTGTCGTGGCTATCTGAAAGGGAACAAAGGTCATTGAGGGGAGAAAATTCAGAGTGAACGGCAGTGACTAGCAGAGTGCTGCAGGGCTCATTGTTGGGTCCGAGCTTATTCAATATTTATGTATCGTCTATGTCTTGCAGTGAGGCAGTTTGGCTATCCAGATTTGCTGATGACACTAAAATAGTGTCAGTAGTTCAGCAACAGTATTGAAATAGAAAATCTAAAGATGGAATTGTCCAAATTGGAGAGATGGGCAGAGGAACATAAGTTAGATTTAACATAGAAAAATGCAAGCTAATGCACCTGAGTTAAACCAACAAAAAGGCAAAATATGGAGTGAAAGAGAAAGTGTTGGCAGAAACATGTGAGGAAAGGGATTTATATATCACCATCACAAATGACTTAGCCTTTAAAAAACAATGTAGATTGACTGGAAAAATGTTATAGTATCCTGGGTTGCATTGGAAGACACATTTTTTTTATTTTTTTATTTAGTTGTTTAACCAGGTATAGCACACTAAGCTGGAAGCTTTTTTACAGGAGCGACCTGGGAGCACAAGGAGGTTAAGTGACTTGCTCAAGGTCACACAGTATGCAAGTGGAAGCTGTGGGATTCAAACCCAGGTCTGGTCTGCTGGATGTCACCAGATTTGCAGCTCAGAGCCTTAGACCACTGCGCTATACTGCCTCATCATAAATAGTAGTGATAGGAAAGTTTGAATTCCACTGTATACATCATTGGTAAGACCCCATTTTGGACTGCTGTAGCCAGTTTTGGGAACCATATTCTAAGGAAGGGATTAAGACCTTAGAATAGAGTTCAGAGAAGAGGGACAGAAAGGATAGCAGGCATGGAGGCACTGGGATGTGAGGATAGATTGGACAGACTAGGACTTTATTCACTGGAACACAAAAGGATGAAGGTGATCTATGCTTAGTGTACGGTACATTTGAAAATCATGATTTATGGGACTGTATAGGTTTGGAAATGAAAAAGTGACGTATGAAACAAGATCTCATATACTTAAACTAAAAAGTGAAATTGGTGACACAAAAGAAGAGGAATGTGATTCTCCCAAAGAGTAGTGAAAATTTGGAATGGTATACCTTTGGAAGTGGTTGGAAGCCAAAATGTACTAGAGTTTAAGATTAAATTGGATGAATATTGCCTCGGAAACAACATGAAAGGATATAACCTTGGTGAAAAGGTGAGCAGCAAAGAGCAAATTGCCTATTCATGCTCGAAAATGACCAATGACAACCATTTCCTAAAACATAACCCAAATATCTGGTTTCCTGCATACCCAATGCAAATTTGGTAGGATTAATTGTCAGACCTGCCTTTTTGATAGATTGGATAACTGCTCGTAGGTGTTCCAGGTGGCTTTTCCATTCTGGACTCTGCACCACGACATCATCCAAGTAAGCAGCACAATAACCAGAGTAGCTAAAACGACATCCATGTACTGCTGGAATGTAGCATGTGCGCCACGTAAAACAAACGGCATGATGGTGAGCTGATAGACTCCAATAGGAGTGCAAATGCAGTTTTGTCTCTGGGTTCTTTAGCTAAGGGAATTTGCCAGTAACCTTTGGTGAGATGAAGGGTACTGATGTACTTGACACTTCCCAATTTGTCCACCAAATCATCTGTCCTGGGCATAGGATTAACAGTCAAATTCAGACACCTAATTAAGTTTCCTGAAATCAAGGCAGATTCTTACACCTCCTTTTTTGTGTATGTTATTTCTTTATGGTTCCCAAAGCCCCCAGACAAACATGCCTTCGGGCAGCCTAGGGCCCCGCCGCCAGTCACCGTCGCCATCCCGCCGCCCACATTTCTGCTGTGGCCAAGTTGACACAACGTATCCTTTTGCTGGGTGGCCCCCCTCCTGGAGCAGGGAAACCGAGAGAGGAGACTTGCCCAAAGGCTTCCTTCTATACCGGACACATGACGTGGGGTCGGCACGGACACTTCCGGGCTTTGTGGCAAGCGTGGACAAGCTGCTGTCATCAGGTCGGCTGAGTGGCTGCATTTTCCCGCTTTTCTTCCCAAACCATCTGTATTGGTCCAGCTGCAGCAGCATCCTGAACACCAGCCACAAGCCACCACCAGGAGCTGCCTAACGAGCGGTCCAAGACCATCCCAACCCCTCCCTGCCAGACTCCGCTCCTGATGTCAGGGCTCGGGCGCGAACGCGAGTCGCCAGCATACCAAGTGAACACCCGTCACTTGGCACCACAGAGCCGGCTTCACCTCATCTTTTATTTACAATCATCATTGGTGATGACTAAGCTCTTCTTGACTCTTCCTTGATACCCAACTCTTTCATTTTGTGTATTTCCTTAGCCATGTCTGCTCTTAACCGCACTGGTGATCTGTATGTCTTTTGTCTGATAGGGCAGCATTCCCTGTCACTATTACATGCTCGACCCCTTTTGCTCGGCCAGGCACTGTGGTAAAAGTACTGTTAAATGTCTTTAGCAAGTTATGAATTTCTGCAGTTTGTTTGGAGGTTAAGGGAACATTCACCTTTACAGCATCAGCAGTTACAGTTTGTTCCAGTCTGTCATAAGCTATATCAGTATCTTATGTAGACGTTGCTGGTAAAACTAACAAAGCAGCCTTTAGTGTTTTTTCAAACCACTTCTTCAGGAAGTTAGCATGATATGTCTCGGTAGGAGTTTTCAGGGGTCTCACTCTTATAGTTAACTGTGCCAGTACGTTGAAGCACTTTATAAGACCCTTGCCACTTATTAACAGTTTATTTTCTGTTGTGGGTAACAGTAGCAAGACCTTTTCACCTGGCTCAAAAACTTTTTACCCCATGGCCATAATAGGCTTTCTGCTGGTTTTGGGCATCTTCTGATTACTATGGGCAATTTCAACATACTTTGTCAGTTTCTTTCTCAGGGCACACATATAAGATGTATTAGATTTTTTCAGAGCGGAGTTATCTTCCCATGTTTTGTTTATTACAGCTAGTGGCCCTCTAGGTTGTCTACCATACTGCATTTCAAATGGTGAAAAACCTATCTCTGTAAGCAAAAAGCAGGTAAGGTAAGTATTGGTCTCAGTCTTTCCCTTCCCCTTTCACAAACCTTTTTAAAATGCGTTTTAAAGTTTGGTTAAAATGCTCAACAAGACCATCTGTCTGAGGGTGAGAAGGGAAGGTTCTTATGGCAGTGATACATAATCAGTACAGCTCCTTCAGCAGTGCAGCACCAAAATTACTACCCTGATCAGTAATAATATCTTTAGGTATGCCCGCCTTGCTGAAAATTTTGGCAAGCTCTGCTGCCACTTTTGGGGCTGTGACCGTACGCATTGGAACGGCCTCTGGATATCAGTAGCATAGTCACATACTACCAGAATGAATCGATTACCTTTTTATTTTTGTTTAAGGGGCCAACCACATCCAACCAATTCTCTCAAAAGGCACATCTATCAAGGGTAGGGGCACCTTGTCTTTTTTTTGTCACTGGGGCTACTTTATGACATTTAGCACAAGAACTGCAAAAGGTTGCAACATCTTCATGAATTCCAGGCCAGTGAAATCTGTATGGCAATCTGGCAAGAGTGCAGTCCCTCCCTGAGTGACCACCCATGGGACCATCATTTGCTGTCTATAACAACTCAGGTCTATACATTTGTGATATAACCAATTGTTCTATATGTTCCTGTGTCTGAGGTTTATTCCAAACTCTGTACAGTAGCCTATTACATTTTTTAAACATTGGTTCACTCTGTTTTTGTTTCACCCCCAGCTACTTAAAATAACCTTGGAGAGAATCATCATTAGTTTGATCTGAAACAAAATTACAATCAGTTATCAGTTTCGTTTCAGCATTTTCATATATTAACCCCTTATGTCCATCAGTCTCTTGTTGCCACTGTTTCTTCAGGCGTCTTCTTTCTTTCATGAACTTCTGGATCTTGGAGCTGTGCTCAAACAAGTCCGAATCAAAGTCACCGAAAGGAGAAGAGTCCCCAGCATGAGTTTTTCTTTGCCTATGCTTTTGTAATCACAACTGCTGAAACTTCAGGTTTTGCTCCCTCTGTGATTAACTCAGTAAATTCTAGAAAGTAATTTCCAATAATCACAGGCACAGGTAACCTTGGTACTACCCCCACTTGCATTTGGTGCAACGCCCCATCAATATTCAGAGTCACTTGGGTGGTGGGACAATATCAAGTGATCTTACTTCGAGATAGAGCTCTTGCAGCAGGTTACACCATTAGGACTGAAGTCATCAGGCAGCAGGACCCCACAGAAAAATTCTAGCTAGCTACATCCAGTAGGGGACCGCCCCTGATGTCGGCCCCGCCACCGGCATTCCCTGCATCATAAAAGGGGCTGTCCCCCAGCGTGCCTCAGTTCTTTTCCTGCCATCGACTCTGAAGCATCGGCTCCACGGACGCTTCAGCTAACAAACAACGCCATCACTGGAGTATCAATGTAATTCTTTTATTTTCTTTATTTGCAAAGTTCGATTAGTATTTTGTTCTGTATGTCATCTTCCCTGACGTCATCTGTCGAACGACTAGTATCCAAGCGTGCTTGTGGTAAACAGATCCCTTCAAGGACAAGCACACAGCTTGTGTCTGCTGCTTAGGCCTCGGAGCATGATCTGAAGGCCTGCCAAATTTGCTTAAACTTAAATAGCCATACGAGGAAAAGTATTGGAGACTTTTCTTTTAGAAAAGAAAATTGCAGCAGTGCAGAAAAGTTCCTCCTCAAGGCAAGGATCCTCCCATAAGTCTGGGATCTATAAGGACATCCGACTCCAGGGGGAGTTCAGACTCGACAAACCGCTCCTACAGATCTCTGTCTCGGACAAAGACCCAGCAGCCACCGGCCAAGGTGCAGACATCAGGTGGCTCTGGTTCGGCATCCACCCTCCAGCCATTGAAGGTCCGGCCTCAGGGGCACACTTTCAGCCAGCATTCAGGCTCCACGGGCCGTTGTGGATCCATAGATCTCCCAGTCAAAGCACACTCCAAGTCGGCCTCAGCAGCAGACTCCCTGGACCGGCGCCGGAACACCGGCCACTCTACATCTGCCTCCCAACCCCCCAGACCTGTCTCGGGGACGTCCACCAAGTGGACTACAGAGCTTACATCCATTAAATGGGCATCGGACCAGACGTCTACCAAATGCTCTAAGGACCACCTTCAAACCAAAGTCCGATTGCAAAGACAGGACTATGTGTCGTCCATACCGGATGTTGTCCCAGTCCATCGCACAGACGAGGTGGACTCTTACATCTGAGGTGGTCACATTAGCGACGAGCAGACGTCGGGAGACAGGGAGGAGTTAAGCATCCCGGATGAACCTTCACCACCCAAAGACATGACAACGGGCGCACCAGACCACAGACCCCCAGAGGAGGGAAATGGTCAGTTGCCTCCACCACAGCCAGACCAGACGTCAGGGCAGATGCCAGACCAGACCTTGGGTCTTAAAATTTCAGAAGAAAAAGAGCTATTCTCATACTGGTGGGAGACTATTAAGAAAGATGTGGTTCCCAGCAAGACACTTCCGGAGGATCAAACCCCATCCAGGGTCCCTCCACAGAACAAGAGCCCATCGGGACTATCCCCCAAGAGACAAAAGCCCCAAACCTAGGGGGCGCTCTAGAGAGAAAAAGCGGCCAAGGTCACCATCTCCGACCCCTTCCCGCTCACAAGTATACGAAGACCAAAGAGGCACCATAGAAGGTCATATTCCTCATCCTCAGAAGAATCTCATTCTTCCTCTTCTCACGTCTCTACCAGACCAGGCTGTCCCTTCGGCATCCCTTCACCTGATCCTAGGGATTTGCCCAGGTTCTTCCTAGATGACCCAACATTCATGGATATAATGCAGCATATCTAGGATAATATGGATTGGGACACGGAAGATTTGGATCCAGGGAGACGCTGCCTCACCAAATACTTAAGGCAGAAGGACTCCAAACCTGTGGTTGTCCCACCTCTAGTTGACACTTTCCAGGACGTAACCAAGGCTGCCTGGAAACATCCATTCTCGTTGTCTGCAGTCCCTAAAAAGGCAGACCGCCTATATAGGACCCCCATAGAGGACCCCTACCTAGGAGAGCAGCCGGGGGCAGATACAGTGGTAGTCGCTGCCACTCATAACATGTCACAGAGACCCCAACACTTGAGCACTCAGCCCCAAGATAGGAAGTCAAAGCAGCTCGACTCTATGGGAAGGAAGATATACGCTTCCTCAACATGTTCTATCCGCTCTTTCAACTTCTTAACCCACATGGTCCAATTTGAAAATGTCCTGTGGGAGCAGGGCCTGGACCTGGTCATAAACCTCCCGGATGGTGACCAGAAAGAAGAGATGAGCAAACTCCTCCAAACGGGCTCTGATGTGGGTACACGGGTGCTGAGAGTGGCCTACGACTCTGCAGATTCGGCTACAAGGAGTGCAGCATCAGGAGTGTGTCTGACAGCACTCTTGGTTGAGGGTCTCCAGCTTCACTCCAGACGTCCAGAAGGGCATCTTTAACATCCCCTTCAAGGGCTCAGTTCTTTTCAGGGAAGAGTCCAAAAGATAATCACGAAACTGCAAGATGCTGGAAAAGCAGCGCACACTTTACAAGACATGTACAGGTCAAAGACAAAGCCATTTCGGAGGCAGCAGAACCGGTTTTGGGGAAAACAAGGTCAGCAGCCACAATTTGGACAGCAGCAAAGAGGAGGCTTTAACCGTAAGGGCCCCTCTAGAGCAGCGGGAGGCACAGGTGCGAGGAACAATAAACCTCCTCAGGCAAACCTCGCCTCCCCCTCCACTGTCTGACTCACTGTCGAACCCTCCTCTCCCTTCCGCCCAAGGGGAAGAGGCAGTCAGGGACGCTTCTCCAAACATCTGCCAGGATGGCAACAGATTACCTCTGACCACTGGGTTCTTCAGCTCATTCAAAGAGGACACTCTGTAGAATTCACTAAGCAACCACCATCCAGATCACCCATACTCTCTCGGTACTCAACTCAGTGTGCCACGCTGATCCAGGAAGAGATACAGACTCTTCTAATAAAGGAGGCAATAGAGCTGGTTCCATGGATCCAGAGAGGGAAAGGGTACTATTCCCATTTCTTCCTAGTACCCCAAAAGACCGGGGACTTATACCCAATACTAGATTTCAGCGATCTGAACACATTCGTGACCTGCATACGCTTCAGGATGGTCACCCTAATAGATCTGATCCTGATGTTACGCCAGGGGGCATGGGTAGCATCACTGGATATGCAAGACGCATATCTTCAGATCCCGATCGAAAGACACCATCGAAGATTCCTGCAGTTCAAGTTCCAGGGTCGGCACTTTCAGTTCAGGGCTCTGCCCTTCAGGTTATCATCAGCTCCGAGGGTTTTCACCAAGTGCCTCACAGTAGTAGCTATGGCACGCAGGAGAAGAGGCCACTATGTCTTTCCATATCTGGACGATTGGCTCCTAACTGTACAGTCCAAGAAGGACCTAAATCAGGCACTTCAGGACGCCATTTCCAGGTTCGAGAGCCTAGGTGTCATGATAAACCTTCCAAAGTCGACCCTCATCCCTTGCTAAAGGCTACAATTCATAGGGGCAGTGCTGGATACAGGAACAGAGAGAGCCTTCTTGCCAGAACACAGGGCAGTTCGCCTAAGAAATGTTGCAAATCATGTCTTGAAGCAGAAACGGGTCCCAACATGAACCATTCTGCAACTTTTGGGCCACATGGCAGCAGCTATAGCCACAGTGCTGCTGGCATGTCTACATATGCGAGCCATTCAGTGGACACCAAGTCCAATGGGACAAGAGGCAAGATGACCTTGACAGAATAGTCTTGGTCCCAAACTCTGTTCACCGAGTGCTGCAATGGTGGGTAGAGCCGAAGCACCTTGCAGTGGGGGTTCCCTTCAAGTCACCCACTCCAGCAAGAATCCTGACCACTGGTGCGTCCGGATCAGGATGGGGAGCAGACCTGGGTGACAAAAGGGCCCAGGGACCGTGGTCGGGAGCAGAGGGTTCCCTTCATATAAACATCCTAGAAATGAAGGTGGTTCTTTATGCCCTTCAAGCATTACAGTCAGTGCTCATCCCGGGACATCTACTGATCCAAACAGACATGTCAGTAGTATTTTACATCAACAAACAAGGAGGCACACATTCATACCATCTCTGCCGAGAGGTGATGCAAGTATGGTACTGGGCAATAGAAAATCCCATCACGCTGTCTGCAGTTCACGTCCCAGGACAGCAGAACACGCTGGCGGATCTTCTCAGAGATCCAGATCCAGTGCTCATGAATGAGAACTCCTGCAACAAGTGGCAAAAACTCTGTTCGCAAAATGGGGATCGCCAGAACTAGATCTGTTTACCTCCCCATCCAACGCAAAACTGCCCAATTTCTGCTCGCTAAATCCAGGGCCTGGTGTTTTCTGGCAAGATGCATTATCCCTGTCCTGGACAGGCAGATTCCTTTATGCCTTCCCTCCCTTCCCACTAATCCAGAGGGTCCTGCTCAAACTACAGGAAGAAGGAGCGGACATGATTCTGGTGGCTCCATACTGGCCCAGACAGATATGGTTCCCCTTACTCCAGCAACTAGCGAGCGAGCCTCCCCTTCCTCTTTCTCTCAGCTCGCACTTACTTTCGCAAGACAGCAGGTCTCTGGTTCACCTGAAGGTGCAATCATTACACCTGCACGCCTGGCTTCTGAAGATTTAGCAGTCTCTCACCATGGAGTCTCCAACAGAGTGGCCAATGTCCTAGTAGCTGCAAGGAAGCCATCTACTAGGGCCACATACGCCGTGAAATGGCGCAGGTTCTGCCTTTGGTCCTCGGCTCATAACCTGGACCCTCTAAATTGCCCGGTGAAATTGATACTAAAGTACCTCCTTTCCTTGTTGGATGCAGGGTTAAAGTTATTCCTCAATAAAGGTGCATCTCTCCACACTATTTGCATACCATGCACCTGTTGGGGATAAATCCTTGGCCCAACTAGACCTGTCATGTACTTTCTTGTGTGGCAGTCTTCACTTGAAACCTCCCATTAGGGACCCAGTCCCTCCCTGGGACCTGCTATTCATTTTAGAGCAGCTCACACTACCACCCTTCGAACCTGCCACAGATTACGAGCTGCGCCTCCTCTCTTGGAAGGTGTTATTTTTGGTTGCAGTTACTTCTGCAAGAAAAATTTCTGAACTCCAGGCACTTATGTGCAAGGAGCCATATTTGATTTTTCATAAGGACAGAGTGACCTTAAGGACAAACCCTAGGTTTCTTCCCAAGGTAGTGTCAGGGCTCACTCTCAGTCAGGACGTTGATCTTCCAGTTTATTTCCCGGAGTATTCCAGTAGGGGAGAGGCCCTCCTGCACACCTTGGGTGTGTAGAGGATGCTCCATTACTATTTGACTAAAACCAAGTGCACAGAAAGTCCAGATCAGCTGTTCATTTCTTCTGCCTAAAGAATGTTAGGGGCACCAGTTTCGAAACAGCCTCTCGAAATGGCTGGTAAATTGTATTGTCTTCTGTTACCAGAATTGCAACAAACCCTTACCGGGACTGGTAAAGGGTCACTCCACCAGGGGAATGGTGACATCCTTTGCCTCCCTAAAGAATGTATCATCTTCGTCTATCTGTGCAGCAGCTACTTGGAGTACTGTGCACACTTTCATCAGACTCGGTCTGGACATAGCTTCCAGGCGCAGAGCGGGCTTTGGGCTTGCGGTCCTGCAGGGGCTCCTTTCATGAGTGGTGCTCTCACCCTTCTCCTGTCCTCCTCCCATCTTCTAGGGGCTAAAGCTCACTGCTTGGGACTCAGTCCTAATGGTGTAACCTGCTGCAAGAGCTGCATCTCAAAGTAAGATAGTACAGTTACATAAGAACTTACCGTAATAGTAGATCTTCAAGAACAGCTCTTGAAGCAGGTATGTTCGCACCCACTTTCCCCTCAGGAGGTCACATGCATTGCTTATTAAATACAGAATATTCTTGATCTTCTTTTGGAAGTGAATCCTCAGTCTCCCATCAGAATCACAATACTTTGCTGGAGTCTCCGGCGGGAGAACTGAGGGACGATGGGGGATCGCCCCTTTTATGACGTAGGGCCGATGTCAGGTGCGGCCCCCACTGGATGTAGCTAGCTAGAATTTTTCCATGGGGTCCTGCTGCCTAACGGCTTCAGTCCTAATGGTGTAACCTGCTGCAAGAGCCATTCTCGGAGATTTTCTGTTACGGTAAATTTTTACGTAACTGTGCTTTCCCGTGGATGCAGATGACAACAGTACCTAGTCCTTTTGCACGGTGTATTTTCCCAACACTTCAGCACGCATAAGGGTTTGTCTGCTTCCTGAATCAATAAGTCACTTTACAGTCTTATCTCCCACCTTGAAATCTGTTAAATACTTGCCTCAATTTGCTAAGGCCAAGTCTGCTCCAGTGTTACCCTCCTGATTTTTATGGCAGTTTCTTGCGATATGGCCTTGTTTGTTACAGTTATAGCAAGTAGTCTTTTGGTACAGATTTGTTACCCCCACCAGGGTTCTTATCTGACCTGGAGTTAAATCAGGAATAAGGGGGTCTTACCAGTTCTTGGCTGTTACTTCGCTGCTGCAGTGTCTGTCTGTCCATCTGATAGTCATCAGCCAAAGAAACAACCTTTTCCCCATTTTCTGGTTGTTCTTTTACCCAAAGCTGCACATCTGTGGGAAGGATGTTGATGAATTGCTCCATTGCAGATATGTCCATGATCTGTGGGACTGTTTTGCCCTCTGGTTGGAGCCATTTAATAAGGAGTTCTCTGAATCAGGTGAAGGCTTCTTGAGGATTGTCGACTGTGTAGTACTTCAGGGACCGGAATCTCTGCCTGTAGTTCTCTCTTGAGATGTCATATCTTTTCAGGATTTCTCTCTTCACAAGGTCATAGTTTTCTGACTTTGCAGTGTCCTTATTGCTGTAGGCAAGTTGGGCTTTACTGTCAGGTAAGGTACCAGCCTGATTGCTGCTTTGGGCTCTGGCAGGCTGCGTCAACCCTTTTGAACGTTGGGTAAGCTTCAGTATCATCTGAGGACACAAATTCGTAAGTTTAGTGTCTTTTAAGTTATTTGTGTTTTGTTGCTCTGCTGGACCTGTGCCATATAGTCCAGCTTTGATTGCTTGCAAAGCATCCAGCAATTGCTGCTCCTGTTGCTACATCTCTTCATTTCTCTGCTTCTCTGTCTCTCTTTGTTGAAAAGCCCACTGCTTGTTGTAGAGAGCAGGTCCTCTTGTATGCTGTCCAGGAGTGTTTCCTGACACAGGGAGTCGCAGAGCCAGCTAGGGGGGGAGGCCATACTGGACCTAATGTTGTCAGATGGTGAACATGTCCAGGAGGTAGAAGTGTGGGACCTCCTTGCAGGCAGTGACCACCACATGGTGTGGTTTTACATTATCATGGGAAAGGAAGCAGACAAGACAAAAATGAGAGTGGTGGACTTTAAGAAGGCAGACTTCTACAGGATGTGTCACATACTGGTTGGGTACCTTGTGAAGCTCTGACCGGAGATGGATGCAGATCAGAAATGGTCCATCGTTAAGATGGGGTTAAACGAGGGTACAAACACTTGCACAAGGGCTTGTAATAAGAACGCCAGGACCAAGGGACCCAGCTGGTTTAGCAAGGATGTGGCAGAGAAAGTGAGGGAAAACAGGGCTGCCTTCCAGAGGTACAAACATACCTTGAGGGAGGAGAACAGAGAGAAAGTTCGAGAGGCAGGGCAAGTGGTCCGGGCAGCCAGAGCTGCAGAAGAACTAAGACTGGCGCAGGGGATCAAGAAAGGGGGGAAAAGGACTTTTTCAGTACATAATGGAGAGAAGAAGCAGAAGGGATGGGATTGTTGGAATAAAGTGTGAAGGAGGATGGGCTGAAAATGGTGAGGATCAGGGTGAGGCACTAAATGAGTACTTTTGCTCTGTCTTCACTAGGGAAAAGGACAGGCCTGTGCCACAGGGTAAGATTTGGGGGAGACTTGGGAATGGGAAGGAATCTGATGAGGTGATTGGGGTTCAGAGTGTCTTAAAGGGTGTTAGGGACCTTCGAGTGGACAAGGCACCTGGCCCAAATGGAGTGCTTCTGAGGGAGCTGGCAGAAGTACTAGCAGACCCCCTGACAGACCTGTTTAACACCTCACTAGAGAAGGGATGTTTACCACAGAACTGGAGGACAGCACATGTGACACCACTCCACAAGAGTGGTCCTAAGGATGAGCCTGAAAACTACAGGCTGGTCAGCCTAACCTCCATAGTGAGCAAGTTAGTGGAGACCATTCTAAAGGAAAAGTTGGTGTCCTTTCTTGAGGTATATTGTCTCCAGGATGACAGGTAGCATGGGTTTGTCTGGGGAAGATCCTGCCAAACAAACATGATAGAGTTCTTCGACTGGGTTACAAGGTCGTTGGACAGGGGGCAGGCAGTAGACATCCTATACCTGGACTTCATCAAGGCGTTCGATTCATTGCCATATGGCAGGCTGATCAGCAAGCTGAGTGACCTGGGACAAGAGGACAACCTGCTGGGGTGGGTCAAGAGCTGGCTGCGGGACAGAACTAGAGTGGTGGGGGGGGTGAACTATCCAAACCTAGACCTGGAAGCAGCGGGATCCCACAGGGCTCAGTACTTGGACTGGTGCTATTCAACATCTTTATTGGAGACATAGCAGAAAGGGTCAAAAGTAAAATCTGCCTGTTTGCTGATAATCTTAAACTCTGTAGGAGGGGAGACCGGAGCTAAAGGAGGATCTGGCTAGGCTAGAAAAATGCTCTGGCATCTGGCAGTTGGGATTCAACAATAAGAAATGCAGGGTCATGCAACTGGGAGCTAGGAACCCAGGGGACAGATACTAGCTGGGGGGGTGTACAGGTGACCACCTCAGAGGAGGAAAAGGATCTTGGAGTGTTGGTCGGGGTGACATGAAACACTTTGCACAGTGACGTAACGCAGCAGCCAAAGCAAATAAAATGCTGGGCTGCATCGCCAGAGGAATTGCCTCTAGGAGGGAGGAAGTTATTCTGCCACTGTACAGGTCATTGGTGAGACCACACCTAGAATACTGTGTTCAGTTCTGGTGCCCTTATCTGAAGGAGGACATAAAGCTTCTGGAGCGGGTTCAGCGGCGGGAAACCAAAATGATCCAGGGCATGGGGGATAAAACATACGAGGAGAGGCTGAGGGAGCTCAGCTTGTATTCTCTGGAGGACAGAGGGGAAAGGGGGGGGGCATGATAGAAACTGTCAAATACCTAAAGGGTATAAACAGGGTGGGATCGGAGAGCATTTTCAATTTAAGAGGGGAGGGTACAGCAAGGGGGCATAGCCTGAAACGTGTGGGAGGTAGACTTAATAAGGAATTGAGGAGGCATTTTTACTGAAAGGGTGGTGTTAGGGTGGAATGAGCTGCCAGGGAGGTAATAACAGCGAATCGGTGGCCAGTTTCAAGAGGGAGGGGTGGGACAGGGTGAAAAAGAAAGTTAGAATAGGAGGAATCAGCACTGAGAAGTGGACGGGGGGATGGGGTGGGAGTGGATGACTCCTGGAAGGATACGGGAGGGGGGAAGCGCCAAGGAACTAGACTGAGCTGCACACTCGAGCAGACTTCATAGACCAATAACAAGGCCTGTTTCTGCTGGCGATTTCATATCCTGCCTGTTCTACTTCTGTCACTGGTTCTGGTTGTACAGTCTTAGTTTGAACTTTTGATCTTCCTGAGATCAATCTTCACCATTAATTACTGGTGGGATCTCAGCCAGAGGCACCAGATCCCCACTGGAAGCCTATAACTTTAGGCTTTTCAGCTTATTCTTGTAGGAGGGGCCAGTGTCGGGGACGGTACCACCCTCGACGCCAACGTAGTACATGGCGCTCGAGGGTTGACCAGTAACAGACACCAGCACCTCCACCACCTCAGTCCTTCTTTTCCCACCGTTGAGGCTGTATCCCCTGTAGAGAGCTGAGGCTGTTTCTTGAATTTCGTCTGCGCCAGTTCTGCCACTGCCACTCACGCAACGCCATAGACCTCCTTCGACACAGTAAACCAGTAAAAGCACTCCTTTTATTTCTTTACTATCAGTAGTGCAGCATCAAGTCTTTGTTTTATTTTGTTTTTTTCAAGTGCGATTATGTCTGGTTCAGGGTCTTCTTCGAAATCAAAGGCAAGGCGTGCCCCATGCGTCGGTGACCCTGTGGCAGGCCAATGACCATGACGGGCCTCCATAATTGTTGCTTAACCTGCCTGGGTCCATCTCACGACATGGACAACTACGGAGCCTGCTTCTCCATGGACCACCGGGTCCTAGGGTTGCACACGCTAAAGGTGGGTCGGGATCCTCCCACCTTCGGAGGACGGTGCCAGTGCCAGCACATCAAGGCCAGGACTTTGGGCTCTTTTCCCAGGTCTCCGTCCAGTGCTAGACATATCGAGGTGGAGCAAGCCTCCACGATTCTAGTCTTCCTGAGACGGGAGGCCTGCATGAGGGCTCGGGTGAACAGTTGGCTTCCTCCAGGGGGCCGGCTGAGCACCCCTCACAGTCCGTTGCCGCATCAGAGACACGGATGCCCCCGGTGTTGTGGTCGAAGCTTCACGCTCGGCCCAAGCCGGCGGAGTCCTTGGTGTCACCTGCTGGCACCGTTTTGGCTCCCGACACCTTCCTTGGTGCCAGTGAGCGAGGCGGTGCCTCTGTCTGTGCTGGGTTCCTTTCCAGCACCATTCGCAGTACCAGAAGAAGGAGCATTTTGGGGGTGGCCTCTCTGGCAGTTTCATTGATCTCGTCCTCTTCGGAGGATCAGGATGACCCTGATTAGCTCCCCAGAGTCCCATCTCTCTCCTATACCCAGTCTTTCGGTCTCCAGTACTATGAGGTCAGCCGCTGCCCTTTCTGGGTTTGCCCCCTGGGGTTGTCTCCTTTGTGGCCTCCAGTGCTGCTTTTGGTGCCAGTTCCAGTGCCAGGGAGGAGATTAGCGCTGAGGGAGGCACCAGGTTAGGGTCTGGCGCTGACTCCGGGGCCGAGTCTGGTTCCAGCGCCATTCCCAGTGCCAAATCGGATTCCGGCACCAGGGCAGGTTTCGAGATGGATTCTGGCACTGTTTCTGGTGCCAGAGTTATCTCGGAACCGGGGATACAGAAGCTGTCTGCAGCTCCCTGAAAGAAGATTGTGTTTTGGGGGGGGCAGGGGGTATTGGAACAGCTAAAGGAGACGGAAAGGGCTGGCCCGGTGGTGCTGGAGGTTGAGATGCTGGTCACTACACCTTGCGCCACACCGGCAACGCAGGTTCGGGAATGAGCCCGAAGTGCCGGGGGTCAGCAGAGGCAAGGGAGGATCGAGCATCTGGAGGACTGCTCTTCTCTCTTGGTGGGGTGGGGGTTGTTGTCCTGCTCGTTGACTGCCCTCTGGAGGGCAGTATGGCTGGGGTGGCACATACTGGCATCTCTACGTCGGTGGTGGGGGGGGGACGTAAAAGTGGAAAAAGGGATCTGGTGGGCTCCATGATGGCCCCTCATCTCTGTGCCGCCCCCAGATTCTGGATCGTACTCTGGTGGGGAATAGATGGACAGCGCTCTCCTCCCTGGCCTCCACAGGGGGCAAGCCGTGGGGAAACTACCAAGGGTCGACATGAGCGGGAACGGAGGATGAGTCCCTCCAAGGGAGGGCCATAGCCACCCGCCAGGCTCCAGGGCGCAAAAATAGAATAATTAAAAAAATAAAGGAAACAGTAAGTGGATTTTCAGGTTAAAATATTTATAAAAGCACATAAAAACTTGCATTTTGTAGCATTTTTAATTTTGCTGATTAATTTGAGCCAGGTACTGTGCATTTTCACAGCTTATTGATTCATGTGTGAAACTGACAACCAGTCTTCCCAGCTTATTTAATACCCTGTGGTGAGTCACTCATGTATTATGTATTGAAAGCGCTCATTTGTTATGCACTGCAAAAAGATGCAAGATTTACTGAAAGATGCACTAAAACTAGCCCAACATTAACAAAAGAAGGTAGTGCACAGTGAGGTTACATTTACTGTCTCTTTAGCACCAAGTGCAAAGTGTATACCAAAGTATAAGTAAGCAGTATATGAAAATTAGGTACCTACTGTAATTCTTGATCTTTCTGTGTATCTTCACTATTCATCACTGATGGGTTCTGGCCAGAGGAGCAGGACCTCGTAGGATTATTTAATTATTTATTTATTTTTTTTGTAGAGGGAAGAGTGGACGGCGCCACCCTTGCGGCCGACACACTGTGTGGCGCTCACGGGTTGGCCAGTAACTGATGCCGACTCTTCTTCCATCCCTGTTCTGCATGCTGGAGAGCAAAGTTAGTAAAGGGAAAAAGGAGGGCGGGGCAAGGGAGCCCAAGAGACAGGGAAAGGAAAGGATATAAACAGAAGAAGGAATAAAGCCGACTGAGAGGACAGAAAAGGTAACCTAGGGGTCTGGGACAGGGGGCCACAAGCCTCTGAGCAGGCCAGGAGGGATAGACAAAGGAAGGGAAAGGAAGAAAACAAGAAAGAGAGGAGAGGGAGACAGTGCGTCACCCCTGGTGAGGTTCAGAGAACTGTCCAGGCTCTGGAAAAAAGGCCACTGTCTTCAGCCATTTTGTTCCTTAACTCCACTGAAAAGGAGCAAAGAGAAATCCTCATGTCGAGAAATAACCCCAAGGAGGCTAGCTAGGCAACAGCCCAGAAGACAGATCCAGTCAGGATCAGATTAGAAAAGCCCTCACTGCCCGGCTACCAGAGGAGAAAACACAAGGGGGCGAGTGTCTCCCGCTTCTGTCAGAACAAACCCCCAAGGCGAGGAAGATCCACGCTTCTGTGTGGGCCCCTAGAAGAAGGATTCCCCTCAAGAAAGAAGACAGCTCAACCTTCTGAATTAAGGGGAGGGTTCATCTGGGGAAAACCTCTAAGGCGTGGGAACACCATACCCAAAATGACCCTGCAGAGGGACAGAGCTGGTTGCAGCCAGCATAAAAGAGGGAGTTACCACTCCTGAGGAAAGAATTTGAAGAGTCACCTGGGCCTTCAAAAGAAATATGTTTAAAGGGGACCTCACAGATCATATTTCGAGTTGGCCACTCGAGCACCAGAGGCTTGAACCAACCGAAGAGTGATCCCAGTAGATATGCGAGGAAAGCCCGGGTGAATTCTCACTTGAAGGGACAAGTGCCCCTGCTTGTTCTCACCCAACGGTGAACCTATGTCAACTCAATGGAGGAGCAGGGGTTTTGGCGGTACCGGTTAGACCAGCCCACAATTGGCCTCAGTTGGGTAAAAACAAGCAGGGAGGAGAAACTGCCCAGAGACTGAGGCTCTAGTGGGGAAGGGGGACAGGAAGCAGTGAGGGAAGAACATCCCTCAGCCTCCTGTGTGGGAGACAGAGAAGGGAGGAGCCCCATACAGGCCTAATTAGGTCTGAGACTAATCTGGGTGAGACGGGGTATCCCTTTGACTGGGAGAAGGAATTTGCCCCTGAAGTTCCCGTCTTACCCTGCGGGGGGAAAAAGGTGGGTTCTCCAGATGGAGGAGGCAGTCACCCTTCACCGGACCACAGGTGATAACTGGGATAGACGAAGCCATGCCATCCGCCATACACAGACCGCTGTCCCCACTAGCCTGGAAGCCACCTCATTGGCGTCATACGATGCACTTGCTTGGTGCCTCACAAGCTCCAGGCCACGTGTGGAGAGGGCAACGGCTTGTCTTCTTGCTTTCATATCAGGCATAGATGCTAGGATTTGCCCTAGCAAAGACCGTAAGTGCCTGTTGTAGGCAGCATGATGGGCTTTGATGTGCCAATTATTGAAAGAGAGAGAGACATGCCGAGGAAAACTCTCCTACCCCAGAAGTCAAACTCTACAGAGTCTGCATCCAGGAGCCGGTTCCATCTTGGGCGTCTATGCCCAGAAGGAGTGTCCAGAATCATCATGACCGAAGAGGGGTGAGGTAAAGCTCCTGGCAATCCTAGGGGTGCGCAATACCTGCACCAGCAGTCAATCGGGGATGGAGAGGGGACTGAAGGAAGCCTCCAAGCACGGTACGATGCCTCCCTAAAGGGGGAGGGCCAGGCGGGTACCATCAGGTTACCCACACTGTATTCGTTCAAAAAAGCTAACGCCCACTCAGAATTGGGACTTGCTAGCCTGGTTATATGGAACTCATCAACTAACCCCCAAAGGAAATGCTGATAACTGGTCTGGTCAGCATCCGAGGAGGTGGACAAAAGGATCCTCTCCCTCAAGTGAGAAAGATAAAGAAGCCGGAGAGTCAGAGACCAGCTGCCCAGGGAGAGAGTTGTGAAACATCTGCTTATCCATGGATCTCAATGAAGGCAGAGAAGAGATCAACCGCGGCTCTAAGCTGTTCCCAGGTCAAGGGCCCCATAGGACCAGAGTGGCCTGGGGGAGGGGGAAGGGCTTGCAGAGGTAGAGGCGTCAGACGTCTCTGAGGAAGAGAACGACCTCTTCCAGGACTTGGGGACAGAACAGACAAAGCAGCACCTCAGGAGGATCCGTCGTTCGAGGCAGTCAGTGGCCGTTCAGCTAGACTGAAACGGTCGGTACTGAGCCGTGAAGGGGATTCCCCCCAGCGAGGCGATTGGGGCCGCGAGGGTCCAAAAGGGCTGCCCCTAGCCTTGAGAGATGAGATCCCTCCCAGTGAGACCTCAGGGGAGAAGAGAGGAACAGTGCTGCAGTTCCTACCTGAATCCTTGCAGGCTACTAGGGAAGGACACTGCCTCTGACACTGCCCCCTCAGACTCAGAGAGGGACCTCTTTGTTAGGACCAACCTAGGAAGTTCAGTTTCACCCGGCAACTCCTGAGAGATGATAGATGAGGGAACATTCTCCCCTGTTCCAGACGCCCTAGCAGACCCAGAAGTGAGTCCATCCTGGGTACCCAAAATAGGGGGTTCACCTACTCTGAGCTCAGAAGCACCACATCAGGAGGACCCTCCAGTGCCACCCTCGGTACCGGAAGACCTGTCAATGCAGCTAGTGCCTCCAACACTGGTAGAAACTGCCAGACCCAATGGGGAGGGTGGGGGGTCCGAGGATTCCGAAGAAGCCAGTCTGGATCCGCCTCCGAATCATAATCCTCCCCGGAGGAGGCACGGATCCAGAACACTTCACAAACTCTCCTGCTGTCAGCACCACAAGCCAGCCACACACTGCCAATGGCACCGGGATCTGAGGCGGCGCTGAGGAAACCGCCGGATGGGCCTGACGAACACAGAACATGACTCCAGGGGAGCCTTTACCACCAAAGGTAATTGCCAGAATGGTGCTTCTAGCTCAACTCCCAGAGGAATCTGACCCGGCCTCCTGCACCGTGAGAGGGGCTTCCGCCAAGGCGAGGCCAGAACAGGCGGAAACCCCCTCCTCTGTGACCCATGGTAGAACCGGGAGGAGACACGGAGGAAGAGTCAAAGGACCTGTGTCTGGCATCCTTAGTGCATGCCTGTCCTCCGAAAGTCAGCAGCGTATGCCCGACTTCAAACGCGCAGACTTCTAAAACTGCAATCCATCGAAAAACAGGCATCGCAGTGGTCCATATCGTGGTTAGGACAGAGGCAGGTCAAACACCGATCATGCTGGTTCGAGGCAGAGTAAAGCCGGCCACAGGGACACCGCCGCATTGGGGGCCAACCCACCTTCAAAGACTTATTTTTCTTGTCCTGTGGAAGACACATGACCGGACGAAAAATAAACAGCAAAATAGGTCTCTGCATTGTCGGGGGGGAAAAAAAAAGGAAAGGTCTTACCGGGTCGCAGGCGCCGAGAACATTGAGGCTTTCAGCAGAACTAGGACGGAAACTTGCAACGGACTAGGCCCGATGACACAGTAATAATAACATGCTCCACTCATGAGGTCATGCTTGCTCGATGGTGGGAGAAGCAGAACTGGGATGGAGGAGGAGTCAGCGTTGATTGCTGGCCAGCCTGCGAGCGCCACGCAGTGCGTTGACACTGACTCCTTCCCTACCAAAAAAAAAAAAAAAATGCTCCCGCAGGATCCTGCTACTCCTGCCAGAACCCACCAGTGATGAATGGTGAAGACTGACACAGATAAGATCCCACGATAGGGTATGGGGTTATGGGGATTTAATCCATGCCCCAGGTACATTGTGAGGCATGAGGCTGCACGCCGAGTGCCCTCATAGCACCTGAGGTGTGGATTAAACCCCCACGACCCCATACCCTAGAGCGGGTCATTGCGCTTATAATATGGGTTATCATTTGGAGTTATATAATATAGAGAAATGCTGGTTTTAAGGTTAAAAAGTATAATTTTTATGTATCCTGCCACCACAAAAAGTAGTTCACATTTGCAGTCTGTGTACACATTTCACAGAGAGGTGGACAGTGATGACAAACTTCCAGAAAACGTAGCTCAACACGTTTCATATGCAACAAACTATATTTTAGCGTTGTACCAAGACGTGACATATGTCAGGAAAAATAACGATAGCTCTGCACTGTAACTGTGCGCTTTGAAACGTGAACCATAGAACGGAGTATAACAACTGTCCTCTGATTCATTGCAACATTTAACTTACAGCAGCTGCTGCAGTACACTGTGAACAGCAAACGAAATATAGCTGTGCCTGCTACACTTTTTCAACTTAAGAAACTGTGTCTGGAGCCTCGGGAATGTCACTTATGACATCGATTGCACTAGAACATTTAACAAGTGCAGCATCAGGAATGTCACTTGCAACATCCGTTGCACTACAGTATTACCTTTAACTTACAGCAGTTACTGCTTTACACTGTGAACAGTGAATTAAATAACCATGACTGGAGCCTGGGGTATGTCACTTACAACTGTGGAGTAAATTCATTCTCTCGCTTGCTCTTGGTGTCTGTCTGTGTGTCTCTCTCGCACTCTACAGGTGTCTGCCAGTAGATTGTCGCACCGGGGTGAGCCCTATTGTAGGATGATGGTAGCATGTTGAGGGACAGTATGTATCAACGGGTTGGGGGAATCTAGGTGTAGGACAGCCAGCTCTGGAGCACATCGTTCTCTCCGTTTTAATGGGTGCCTTTATGCTTTGCTTTCTTAAACAGGTAATATGTTACAACGGCACTTTCCCTGGCTCGCTCCGCAGAAGTGTGGATTAAATAGGGGATTTAATCCATGAGCATGCACTAATTGGGTTACGTGTTTTTGACAACCCATGTTATAGTGTGCAGAGTAACACAAACTGACTAGATACTGTAAATATTGGCCTAGGTGCACAAAATTTTGACTTTTACAGATCTCATGCTCCAGGTCATGTTTGAACTTATAGACAGACATTCTACTCTGAAAACAACAGGTACTGTAGTTACACCAGAAGGACCTATCTAAAAGCAGCATTGTCAAAAGTATGAGCCCAGAAGTGGCCTTTTTTATACATAAACGCATACTCTTTGCATAATTCTACAGGTGAGTGGATCCTATTTCTTTAGACAACGCATGTCACATTTTTGAAAATCCCTCTTTTTCTGAATACTATTTCTTATTAAGATGTCATATTTTGCCATTTGAGAAGCATACCAGTCTGCAGTAGTTGAATAGTATTTTGGGGTGGGGAAGACTTGCAAACAAGTCTTGTCCTTGTTTCATTGTTGTGACATGGCTCTTTTGTGTTTCTTTGCTCTCCAGCTGAAGAGTGCAGTCCTTTCTGTGCCACATCTCTGGAACAGTATTACAGCTGGAATATTGGAAAACGGAGGGCGACTGAGGTAAGGCCCACCGAAGACTGAGCTCACTTAACGCCTGTGTCTCACTCTGGAAAAAAACTCCAGGGAGCAACAGAACACTTTCATGGAAGTTGTTCACTCATTCTGGGTGCCAGAAACACTCCGTCAGATAGCTGCCAAGTATGCTGATTGGAGCTTTGTTTCACTCTTGTTTTCTGTATATAGATTTTTTGAGATAGATCCTTCTCTATTTAACCCCATGTCTTTCGTTGGGTGTCAGTCCTGTACTAAAATGTATGGATAAATTTCTCTGAGATGTGCAGCTGGTCCATCAATTTGATCAGTAGGAAAATAAGTGAAATGTAGTTGAGCGGTTTCCCAGGTAGGGATGTAGGATGGCTGCCTCAGGGATGTAATGTAGGGTTGCCTCCCCTGGGATGAAATGTAGGTTGGCTGCACCAGGGATAGGGTGTTGGGTTGCTGCGCCAAGGATGGGGAATTAGAGAGCTGCTGCAGCAACAGAGTGTAGGGCAGATGCCCCAGGGACAAGGCATAGAGTGGCTGTCCCAGATACAAAGCATAGGATGATTGCCCCAGGGGCGGAGTGTAGGATGACTGCCCCAGGTATGGGGAGTAGCATGACTCCCCCAGGGATGTAGTGTTGTGTGGTCAACCCTGGGATGAAGCATAAGGTGGCTGCGTCAGGGATAGGGCTTGGGGTTGCTGCTCCAGGAGTGGGTAATAGGGTGCTGTTCCAGGGACTGAGTTTGGGATGATTGCCCCAGGGATAGGGAATAGGGTGACAGCCCCAGGGATGAGATGTAGGGCTGGTGCCCAAGGGGCGAGGCAGAGGTTGGTGGCTAGAGACTGGGAATAGAGAAAATGTCCCAGGGACTGGATGGGGTTTAGGGTGGCCATCCCAGAGAAGGGGGGTATAGGGAAGCTTCTCTAGGGTGACTGTCTCAAGGATGAGCGGTAGGGTGGGAGCCTAAGGGATGGGGCATAGGTTGGCTGCCCTAGAGACTGTGTTTAGGGCAGCTGCCTCAGGACAGGGTTAGGGCAGCTGCCCTAAAGGATGGTACTTAGGGTAAGTGCCCCAGGGGCCCAAAGACAGTTTCCCTAGCAGTAGCATGTAGCACATCTTCCTCAGGAATTGGGCATTGGGTGACATAGGATGGCTGTCCCAGGGATAGGGTGTTGGGTTGCAGCCTCAGCGTGGTTGCCCCAGGGAGAAGGCATTGAGTGGCTGTTCCAGATACTAGGGTGGCTGCCCAGGGATGGTTAGTAGGGTGACTGAATCAGGGATGAGATGTAGGATGGACGTCCAAGGGATGAGGTATAGGTTGGCTGCCCCAGAGATAGGGCATAGGGAGAATGCCCCAGTGAGTGGGTTTAGGGCAGCTACCCATGGACAGGGTTAGGGCAACTGCACCAGAGATATGGTTTAGGGCAGCAGCGCCAACAACAGGGCGTAGGGCAGCTTCCCTAAGGGCGGGGCATAGGGTGGCTTCCTCAGGGACTGAATATTGGATTGCTGCTCTAGGGATGGAGAGTAGGGTGGCTGCCCCCGGGATGAGGTGTAGAGCAGTTTCCCCAGGAAGAGTGTAGTGCTCCAGTTGCAGATGCTAGGCACATCCCCCGGGGTGAGGCATAGGACAGGGCATAGAGCGACTGCCCCAGAGATGAGATTAAGACAAGTGCACAAGGGATGAAGCATGGGGTGGCTGCTGTGGCGACAGGGCAACTGCCCGAGTGACAGGCATGGGATGGCTTCTCTTGGAATGTGGTGTAGGGTGGCTTTCTCAAGAACTGAGTGTAGGGTGGCAGTCCCAGGCAGGAGGCATAGGGATGCTGCTCAAAGGACAGGCATAGGAGGCTGCGCCAGAGACAGGGTTTAAGGAGGTTTTCTGTGTTGCTCATCAGATGCACCAAGCATTTTGGGGCCAAATGCACGCTCCAGACATGGTGATTAGAGTGGATCTGTGAATGAATACTACTAGAAAAAAGTGGTTAAGGATAATTCACTGATCTTTTCAAGAATCACTCTTCCATAAAGTTCCACTCTTTGGTCTTTTGAACTAGATGCAACAGACCCCTGTGTAAAAGAACTTTTGGGGCCCGGAAGACACTGGTACCTAGCATTAAATGAGTGCTTTCTTTTGTTAGAAGGCAGACTACCACAGAGGAGGGCAGGCTGAGTTGGTCACCTTCTTGCATTACTGGCTCGCTGTTTCAGAACTGGGTGCTGGGAGGAAGAGGAGAGTGGGAGGAGGGTGCTGCTGCCAGGACGGGGGGAAGGGTCGGGGACATTTCCCCCTTAAAAGAAGTGCCAAAAGATGGAGGCCAGCGGGTTGTGCTGGTCACCCATTGGAGTTTTTGCACAAAAAAATGTACTTTTATCAAATTATGGGAACTGGGGGAGGAGGGAGGGCTTGGGGTTCTAACTGAGGGTGAACGTATGGGGGGATTTGCAGCATTGGGGAAACACTGATCTTATCTGTGTCAGTCTTCACCATTCGTCACTATTGGGTATAGCGTCTGGAGCTAGGACCCTGTGAGAGACTTTTTTTTTTTCCCTAGAGGCGGAGTCGATGCAGGGATGGCGCCGCCCTCGAGGCCGATGTTGGCCATTAACTGCTGTCGACTCCGCCCTCGCCTCAGTTCTTGTCCCGCTGTCGAGTGAGAGGACCTGGTGAGGAGACTACAATCAGGCTTTGTTTTGCAGCTTAGTTACTGCAGCCTAGATCTTACTTCGAGAGGGCTCTTGCAGTAGGTAATCACAAATAGGACTGAAGCCGGCAGGTGTCAGGACCCCACAGAAAAATTTCTAGCTAGCAGTGTCTGGCGGGGGAACGCTCCCATGTCAGGTGACCGACGTTAGGCAACGTCAGTATAAAGGGGCAGTCCCCCACGCCCGCCTTCCAGTTCTTTCCCAACGTTAGTTTGTGCAGCGCCTCATGGTTAAGTTCACTGCTTCGCAGTCAGTCATCGGTAGCTTTACCGTCTATTTTCAACTTTTTCTTCGATTTTCATCAGACTTACCTATAGCTGCCGTGTATATTGTCCCCGACTCCCTCCGAGCACAAAAACAAGTGCGATTCTTGCGGCGCCAGCTCCCGCACAAGGATAGACATTTCCAGTGCCTTTTTTGTCTAGGCCCCGATCATCCCTTCGAGACGTGCTATCTCTGCCAGCAGTTTAACACGGCCACCCGAAAGCAGAGGCAGCAGTCCCTGGAGGCCCTTGTTCTTAAACTCTAAATGGCCTCCATGGAAAAGGAGCTGAAAAAACTCAGGCGGGCTTCGACTTCTGTGGAGGGCCACCACAAGAAGAAGGACTGGGACTCCTCTTCAGCGGTTGCCTCGGCTGGGGTCGCGGTGCTGCACGTAACACCTCCCCCGGGAGGCAGTTCCATGGCGGCTGTCTTGCAGGCTTCTAAGGCGGCGTCAACCCTCCCATTGGGCTCACGCTCGGGCCCCTCAGAAGCTTCCGGGTCTAAGGAGGCAGCTGCTCCCAGTAAGGCCGCCGGCGTGTGGCCTTCTCGTCCAAGCGGCCCTGATAAGTTGGACGTCAGCTCCTCCAATGCCCACCCAGGTAAGGCCGTTAAGACGCCCGACCCTTCAGGGCAGCACATGGCCTCCAAAGTGCCCGCCAAGGCTGCCCCTCTTTTGCGGCCTTCATCAGGCTCTGGGTCCGATAAGTCGGACGTCGGCTCCTCAACGTCTGCTTGGCGTTAGAGCTGGCTGAACCCTTCAGTCCTCTCCAGTCGTCAAGCTGCGCCCATAGCGCTCTTGCATTCAGGTGCCAGCATCTCCTTTGCTGGACCCCAGGGATGTAACCTTCTTCCCGAAGGCGACACGGAGGAGGTGGAGTACGCTGCTGTCGGGTCTCCCTCCTGCTGGGCCGGATGACCTGACGCGGATCCTTGGATGCGGCGCCGGCCTATCCGATGCCCAACATCCCTTTCCCGGATGCTGCCACGGGCCTCCCATTCCAGGTCCGCCTTCTGGGCTGTTCCGGGGCCCTCTGCTACTGCAGACCCCCGGTACCTGAGTATCCGACTGCCGTCTACCCAGGCCCGCAGTATCCGGCACCCCAGTACTGACACCGGGCTTCCCGCCATCAGGATACGGATACGCGCCTTACGGATACCCTCAGTATCCGTACCCCCCCTCCTCCTCCTCCACTGCCACCTCAGCCATCGGTGGACCTGAAGGAGACTCTGGCTTCCTGGTGGGCTGAGGCCAAGGCTCAGCTTACCAGGGAGGTGGACAGCCGTCTTCTGATGCCGGTCCCGGTTCCGGACCCCCTATGTCAGAGATGAGAGACCCCCTCCAGATACCAGAGGTGAGCCCTCCGGTTCCAGGGCAGGGCAGGATACGCTTCCCCGAGGACTTCCCAAGGGGTCCGTACCTCCCCCGTACCGGGAGGAGGAGTCTTCTTCTTCCTCTTCATCCTCCTCGGATGACTCCGACAGTCATTCTGATCCGGACGACAAGCCATGTACTCCGGACAAGCCCAGGCCAAGGACTCCCCCGAAGTCTCCTCCGGAGGATCCTCCCTTTACGGAGTTGCTGCGTAAAATCCAGGCAGTTGATCAGTGGCATTCCTTGGAGCTGGATCCACAGCGTAAGAAACTCGCTGCGCACCTGGGTCTGCCTGAGACCGCTCCTACCCTGGAGTGAGCCTAATGCCGACCTTGTCTCCACTGTTTGGAAGCAACCGTCGGCAGTAGCCCTCCTTCCTAGGAAGTCGAGCAGGCTTTATCAGGCTCTGGAGGGTGTTGACTCTTTAAATTCACACCCTCAAGCTGATTTGGTCGTGATTAGCGCCGCTCACGGCCGGACGGCTAACCCTAAGCACTTGAGCTCGTCACCACCCGACAAGGAATCCCTCCTTCTGGACTAGTACGGGAAGAAGGTCTATGCTTCTTCCACTCTGGGTATTAGGGCCCTGAATTACGTTGTTCATATGGGGGATTACCAGAAAGCGATCCTTAGCGAGGTGGAGGCTAAATTGAACTCCCTTCCTGAGTCTCAGACGAAGCAGGAAGTGGCTGATCTAGTCCGGTCTGCGCGTTCGGTCAGTCTGCACATGCTTCGTGCCACGTACGATGCAATGGACGCTGCTGGTCAGAGCTCGGCTTTCACCGTGGGTTTGCAGCGTCATGCCTGGCTCCGGGTGTCAGGTTTAGTCCTGGAGGTGCAGTCTATCTACAGTGTGCCCTTCAGGGGTTCAGTGCTGTTTAGTGGCGATGTCAAGGATATCATCACCGATCTGCAGAAAGGTACTGCACTTAAGTCTGTCGACTCCATGTACAGACCCCCTCAGGCTCAGCGTCATCCCTTTCGCAGACGTTCTTGGCAAAAGGCGAAACCTCAGGAAAAGCGGGCCAACAAACGTCGGGGGCCCCTCCAGCGGCCAAGCCCCCCCACCACCACCACCACCAAAAAAAGCAGCAGGGGCTTCAGCCGCGATGCTGCCCCACACCTCCTGACTCCTTTCCTCTCCCACAGCCTCTGGGCTTTCCAGAGGAACTGGTAGGAGGGAGATTCTCCTTCCATCTACCGGGTTGGGAGAGGATCACTTCAGACACTTGGGTGCTCCAGCTGATTGCAGAAGGACACTCAGTAGAGTTTCTTCAGAACCCCACCCAGGTCATCTTACTCCCCAGAACACCTTCTTCTGGTCCGGGAGGAAATATCCTCTCTTCTTCGGAAGGAGGCAATAGAGCCCGTCCCACCCCATCTTCGGAGGATGGGTTACTACTCCCATTTCTTCCTGGTCCCGAAGAAGTCCGGAGATGTGAGGCTGATTCTCAGCCTCAGCTCCCTGAACTTGTTCATGGAGTACAAAAGGTTCTGGATGCTCTCTCTGCAGAGTCTTCTGCCCCGTCTTTGGCTGGGACAGTGGCTGTGCGCTCTGGACATGCAGGATGCTTACCTGTATATCCCTATTCGCCCTTCTTACCACAGATACCCGCGTTTTTCATTCCAGGAGGACTACTACCAGTTTAAGGCCCTCCCATTTGGTCTTTCCTCGGCACCCCGAGTGTTCACCAAATGCCTTAGGTGGTAGCAGCCTACCTGCGTACCCAGGGAGCTCGGGTTTTCCCGTACCTGGACGATTGGCTCCAGGCAGCCTCATCCAGGGAGGAGCTCCTGCGCTTCCTTTCCCTTACCCTGCAGGTTTTCACCAGCCTGGGTATTACCGTCAACCAGACCAAGTCCCATCTGATCCCGTCCCAGAGGCTCCAGTTTATCAAGGCGATCCTGGACACGACCTCCGGCATGGCATTCCTACCACTGGACAGGGCCGCCACACTCCAGGCTCAGGTCAGCCTGTTGTCCAGCTGCAAGCGGGTCAGCAACAGGTCGTTCCTTCGCCTCCTCAGGCTCATGGCGGCTTCTATTCCAACAGTCCCTTGCGCTCTGCTCCACATGAGAATCTCTCAGTGGACACTTCGGTCTCAGTGGGATCAGTTGGTGGACGACCAAATCAACTAGTTCTGGTCTCCAATCCCATGGCTCGGAACTTGCAATGGTGGACAGTTCAGGAGAACCTTTGCCGGGAGTTTCCTTCTGCCTTGCTTCCCCCTCCTAGACGCTGACTACAGATGCCTCGGGCGAGGGTTGGGGAGCCCATTTGGAGTCTCACAGGACCCAGGGCTCCTGGTCTAGGCTCGCGAAAACATTCCACATCAATTTGCTCAAGCTTCGGGCCATGCTGTATGCTCTTAAGGCTCTGCATGTATATCTGCTGCCCGGGCACCTGACTGTCCAGACGGAAAACGTGTGTGGTCTGGTACATCAACAAACAGGGAGGAACTTGTTCCTACCCTCTCTGCAGGTAGGCGATGCGAGTTTGGGATTGGGCAGTGCAGCAAGACCTTCACCTCATGGCAGTTCACGTCCCAGGGGTCGAGAACACGTTGACAGACCACCTCGGTCATCTGCTCACACTCACGAGTGGGAACTCGATCAGGGGATAGCAGACGATATCTTTCTATGTTGGGGAACACCACAGGTAGACCTGTTCGTGTCTCCTCACAATGCAAAACTTCCCGACTTCTGCTCGCTCGCTCCAGGGTGCAGCATTTTTTGGGAGAGACACACTGTCTCTAGACTGGAAGGGCAGATTCGTCTGTGGCTTCCCCCAGATACCCTTGATTCCAAGGAGCTTGCATTATCCTAATCGCTCCTTTCTGGCCCAGGCAAGTTTGGTTTTCTCTTCTGCAACAGTATTCAGAGGAGCGTCCGCTTCCTCTATCACATATTTTGCTGACCCAGGATCAGGGGACCCTGATCCATCCAGGCCTCAAGTCCCTTCAGTTGCACGCATGGGTCCTGCAGACGTCGCTCAAGCACGATTCGAGGTTACCCCGCTGGTGGCTGAGATTATGGTGGAGGCCAGAAAGCCCTCCACTAGATCTACCTATGCCATGAAATGGAAACGGTTCTCTATTTGGGCCGCTTCTCGTGCTCTGTTGGGCGGCTTTTGGACTACTTGCGACACCTCTTTGATCTGGGTCTCAGTCATTCCTCTCTGAAAGTTCACATGGCGGCCATCTTGGCTTACCATGTTCCTTTTGGGGACAGGACTTTTGTGCACTGGAAGTCTCCAAGACTTTTCTTAGAGGGGTCCTCCACTTGAGACTCCCAATTTGGGTTCCTGCCCCTCCTTGGGATCTGAATTTTATCCTTGAGAAGCTTACTCTGCCTCCTTTCAAGCCAACAGCCTCAGCAGACCTAAAGTTCCTTTCATGGAAGACTCTTCCTTGTGGCCATTACTTCTGCTCGAAGGATTTCCGAGTTCCAGGCCCTCGTGCAAAATCCCGTATTTGACTTTTCACAAGGAATGTGTGGCTCTGCGTACCAACCCTAAGTTCTAGGGACATGGATATGTTGTTCATCCACACTGTCTGGCAGGTTCCTTGCCGCTTTAAATCTTGCCAGAAGGTCTTCAAGCTGGCTCCTCCCACCCACCCGGGTGGTAAAACTCTCGGCTCCGCCCCATGACGCCAGATCTTCCTTACCGCTTGGAAGCTCCGGTTCCCTCTTTAACGCTCTGCGTATAAGACTGGTTCCTAATTCTTGAATTTTGAAATCAAAGATTTTTGCTAAAGACTTCCAGTCTTCTCTCCTCACTGACTCGATGGACCGTCGATCCGGTTTCGGAGATGCCCTTCACGGGCGAAGATGTCTCGGACGGACCGCACTCCGCGTCGTCTACTGTAGGCCTTGAGCACGACCGCGGGCTTCAGCCTGTGCTCTTCTTTTAGGCTTCGTCCTTGAAGACCGTGCTGCCCGTTTACAGCTGGGGCGTCCCGAGAAAAGATTTCCTCCGGTTAAATCTAAAGAGGCCCGGTTGGCGGTGTCCGGCGGCGGGCTCGGCGGATCAGCTCGAGCTGATGATCGCCCTCGAAGAGGAGGCGGCGCAAGCCGCTTCTACCTCTGCTGCGGCATTTGTCCCGCTCTCTCTCTTGGTGCCTCGTATTCGACTTCTTTTAAGGAGCTTTGTCTGACCTTCTCGATGAAAGGTGAGGGTCCAACTTCTTCTGGACCTTTTTCTCGGTCCAAAAAGAGAGACAAAAGTTAAGTCTCACCGTCGACGCTCTTGGGAGCGGGAAAGATCCCCCTTCCCTAGTTGTCGACAGTCGACTTCGGTCGACCCCTCAGCTTCGCCACTGGCTTCACGGTGTCCCGTCAGGCCAGTTGGCCGAGACTCCTGTCGACAGCAGTGAGATTTTTCTCGACCGTTGAACGGATTGTCAAGCTGGAAGCTGAGAATCCCCTCCCAGTTCCCCGGTGGGGTTGAGGATCCCGTCGGCTCGTCTGTGCCTCCGGTTCCAGAGCCTTCAGTGGAATCGTCCAAACAGGGAGTGCGATTCCGACACCTCCCACGATCCTCGACTGGCCGAGGTTCTCGATCTCGGACCTTGGTCAGCCAGTCCCGCGTCATGGCGGTCTCGGCACCTGTGACAATGACGCCACCACTCTTCCTCCTCCTCGGACAGGGGAGGCTTGCGCAAGTTAGTCGGAGGTATGAGGAACTCATGTGCAACAGTTCCTTCTGACCGGGAATAAGCCGACCTCATCGTCTTCCCCGGCCATTAAGTGGCTGTCACCGGAGCGGCCGAAACAACCCCTCGTTGTAGCCGAGGAGCCTGTTCCCGGGCCAGTTCGGCCAAATCCAGCTGCCCCACCGATTCTGGTGGAACCTCCACCTCCACAGCCATTAGTTGGGGCTCCGACCAAAAATTCTCGGTCGGCTCGGGGACTGCCCCATAGGCTGTCTGTCACCCTCACTCCCGATAGACCTCGGCAGGTGGAGGGTGGCTCAGGCCCGAGGCAGCTCTTTGAGGACTCTTCCGAGTCCGAGGACGATTCCTTCCTTTTCTCCAAGCGAATGGACTTGGAGTCCTCAGGAGGACAGTCAGTGGGCGATAGCCCTTCGTCCTTCCTAGGATTGCCTGCTCATCTCGGAGTCCACCGGGATGAAGCTCAAACCAGTTTCTAAGCGGGCCAGAGTATCCCTCACGGAGATTCTGGACCGAGGTTCCCCGGAGGCCTTTCGGTGGCCGAGGCCATAGTAGGTCGGCCTTGGAACTTTGGCAGCGCCCTGCTTCCTGCCCTGCGCCTTCGTCCAGGATGGCCAGGAAGTATCGCGGTCCACCGTTCCTGTCCGGTTTGGAACACCCTCTGCTGAGGGGTTGGTTACCGACAAGCGTTTTCCGACACGCTGGGAGCATCCAGGGATGTGGACAAACCTCCGACAAGGAATCCAAGAAATTGGATTATGCGGGCGAAAAGTCTATGCTCGTCCTCTCTCTGCCTTCGTCCAGGCCAGTTCGGCGTCATCATGGCATTTTTTTCTCATGCCCTGTTGGGCTCCCTGGATGAGTCGCCTCATCTTCCGCGGATCTGCAGACTACGGTCAGGCAGGTGGGACAGAACAGGACAGTGGCCAAACAGCAGCTCCAGACTGCTTTGACATTGGGGACTCATGTGCCAGGTCTGTGCGGCCACAGTGGCCATGCGTCGTCGGGCTTGGCTGAGGATATCCACCTTTACCGGATACCCAGCACAAGTTGGCGGATGTTCCCTTTTTGGGGACTGACCTCTTCGGCCCTGGGGTGGAAGGTCACCTGCTGAGGATCGAGAAGTCCAATGCTACCTTGGACTCGGTCTCTTCCGCTCAGAAGGACAAAGGCCGCAAGCCACAGCCTAAGCCCTTCGTCCTTCTCGCCCTTGCGTCCAGCCCAGCAACGTCAGGGCCAGCAGGCTGGGCTTGGCATCCCAAGCAGAAGCTGCCGGCTTCCTCCAACAGGAAGCAGGAGGTAAGGCCCAGGAGGTCCCTCGTCGGTCCCTCCTCCAAGCCTGCTCAGTGACAGGCTGAGGGTGTCGCCCCATCCCGTCACCTCACCCCTGGTTCCCCTGTGAAGGCAGCTCCGACACTTCCTTTCCGCCTGGTCCGCTATTACCACGGACAGGTGGGTACGGAAGGTGGTGGGAAAAGGCCTGCCTCTGGAATTGAGCAGGCCCTGCCCTTCCAAACCGTCGCACCTCGGGGCCTTGGGTCTGCAGCCTCACTGTCGGCTCGTCGAGCCGACATCTCTCCTCCTCAAGGAGGTGATCAGGAGAGTGGCCCCCCTCAGAACCTGGGGTTTGTGTCCAGGTACTTCCTGGTTCCAAAGCGGACGAGCCCATTCTCGACCTACACGACCTGAACATGTTCCTAAGGTCTCGAACCTTCAGGATGGTCACTCTGGCACAGATAATACCATCTCTGGAACACGGTGGTTCTGCTCTCTGGATCTGCAGGACAGCGTTCTTTCACGTCCCTATCCGTCTGTCGGAGATTCCCTCGCTTCGGCGGAGGATCCCTCTTCGAGTTCAGCAGCCATGCCCTTGGCCTGTCTTCAACTCCCAGGGTCTTCACCAAATGCATTGCAGTGGTGACAGCTTTCCTGCTGGCGCCGAGGGGTCCGGGTGTACCCTTACCTGGACGATTGTGCTGCTAGGCCCTTCAGACAGGAGGTGGAGCAGTCCAGAGATCTGGCCTCCAGGTTTGCTCTCAAGTTGGCCTTCTCATCAGGCCAAGTCGAACTCGAGCCAAGCAGGTGATTCTGTTTATCGGGGCAGAGCTCGACTCTCTGAGCAGAGCACGGCTTCCAGCGGACAGGGCCGAGGTTCTTATCTCCTTTGCCCAATCATTTCTGGTTGGGCAATGCGTACCCTACCGGGACTTCCTGCATCTCCTGGGTCTCATGGCGGCCTGCACCAGCGTGGTCTGTTGGGCACGCGGCGCATGCCCCCTTCAGTGGGGACTGGCCAGCCAGTGGTCACAACGCTGCGATCCATGGACCAGCTAGTGATGGTGACCCAGGAGATGTGGAACGCCTCCGATGGTGGACCGCTCCATCGCATCTGCAGGAGGGTATCCTGCTTGTCCGCCCGAGCCGACAGTCTATCGACCGATGCCTCTCTGATGGGTTGGGGTGCCCATCTGGGGAACACCAGTGTACGGCCTCTGGTCCCAGCGGGAGTCGATGCCACATCAACCTGCTGGAGCTCCAGGCGGTCCGCCAGCTCCGCCTTTGCTCCGTTCCTCCGGGGTCAAGTGGTCCGAGTCCAGATGGACAATACCACGACCATGTACTACCTAAACCACCAGGGCAGGACGCATTCCATGCTTCTATGCAAGGAAGCTCTCCGCATTTGGTCACTCGTGCGCAGCCTGGAGGCGGATCTCCTAGTCATTCATGTGGCAGGAGCCTCCAACACCCTGGCTGATGCCCTGAGCCGGATAGGGGCTGCATCCCACGAGTGGTCTCTCCTGCCGGAGGTAGTACAAGATCTGTTCTCCCACTGGGGCACACCTCAGGTGGACCTGTTTTCTCAGGAGAACGCAGCTGAGCTGTTTCATGCCCGCCTCAGCAGGGCTCGCTGCAGGGGTTCCTTCTCAGGCTGTGGACCCCGGCCTCTTTACGCCTTTCCCATTTCCTTGGTTCACAAGGTGCTTCTCAAGGCAAGGAGGGACAAGGCGCAGGTGATTCTGATAGCCCCAGACTGGCCCCTGCCAGTTCTGGAACCCAGATCTCCTCAGCCTCAGCTCCAGGCTCCCGAGGCAGCTTCCAGCTCGCCCGGACCTGCTGTCAGTCACAGGGGAAGGTGTTCCATCCGGACCTTCAATCCCTGCACCTGACGGCCTGGTTCCTGAGCGGCTAGAGTTCCAGGCCTTGGGTCTTTCCGACGAGGTCCTCAATGTTGTTGAGGCGTCCGTAGAAGTCGACCAGGAAATGCTATGCCTTCAAATGGAAGAGCTTTTCCATTTGGTGTCAGGGCAAGGGCTTGGACCCTTCCTCCTGTTCTTTGGCAAGCATTTTGGACTATTTATGGTCCCTTTCTAGTCAAGGGCTTAGGTCGATGACCCTTAAGGTGCACCTGGCAGCCATCTCTGCTTACGGGCGTGGGCCGGGGAGGCGGTCGGTGGCGCAGGAGAAGGTGGTCTGGCGCTTTTCAAAGGCCTTGATCACATTTCCTCCGTCAGAGAACCTCCACTCGTGGGATTTACTGCTGGTACTGGCAAAGCTCTGCGGCAAGCCATTGAACCAATGCACAGGTGTGAACTCTCTCACCTGTCGTGGAAGACCGCCTTCTTGGTGGCTATCACGTCAGCCAGAAGGATGGGAGAACTCCAGGCGCTCTGCATTGAGTCTCTTACTTGGTCTTCCACAGGGACAAGGTTGTCCTGCGCCCACCCAAAATTCCTTCGAAGGTGGTGTCAGAGTTTCACCTTAACCAGGTGTTGACTCTGCCGTGTTCTACCCCAGTCACACTCGGAGGCCGGTACAGGCTCCATACTTTGGACCCTAGAGGCGCTCGCTTATTATAAGGAGCGCACGGCTGAAATTTGGGGAGAGGTTCGCCAGCTGTTTGTCACCTACGCTGAAGCCGCACCTGGCAGACCTGCAGCCAAGCGGACGATAGGCAGGTGGGTCACCTCCTGCATAGATCTCTGCTATAAGTTGGCGGGCTTGGAGCCTCCCAGAGGGATAAGAGCTCATTCTAACCGTCATACTGCTGCATCGGTGGCGGCTTCCAGGGACGTCCCTATCCCAAAATCTGCAGGGCTGCTACCTGGAAGTCAGCACACACCTTTATTACCATTACCACATCGACCTTGAGTCACTGGGATGCTGGTTTTGGGACCTCGGTTCTCAGCTCTCTATTTCCTAAGTAGGGATGTGCTGCCTCCCTCCTCCCGGAGAACTGCTAGGAGTCTGCCAGACAGTGTGGATGAACAACATATCCATGTCCCTAAGAACAGGTTACTCACCTGTAACAGGAGTTCTAGGAATGGTATGATGTTCATCCGACCCACCTGACCTCCCGGCTCGGACAAGACAACCCTGAGCTCTCCAGCGGCCAGATCTGGCATCATGGCGGGCTCATGAGTTTTACCACCCGGGTGGGTGGAGGAGCCAGCTTGAAGACCTTCCGGCAAGATTTAAAGCGGCAAGGAACCTGCCAGACAGTGTGGATGAACAACATATACCATTCCTAGAACTCCTGTTACAGGTGAGTAACCTGTATTTTCTTCCCAAGGTGGTAGCGGAATCTACGCTGAATTAATCCATGGAGCTGCCTGCTTTCTTTACGCAGCACTCGAATCAAGGGGAGTACTTCTTGCATACTTTGGATGTTCACCAAATTCTGAGGTACTACGCCACCAGGACGAAGGATTTCAAAAAGACTGATCAACTGTTTGTCTCTTTCATTTTATTTATTTATTTTTTATTTAGGTTTTGTTTACCGGGTAAGTGCACTAGACAAATCCTGCCTATTTTCAGTCATGACCCGGGGGAGGGGGATACAGATGAATGCCACTGTCCTTGAACCAGATTAAGCTGTTGGTGGTATTTTTAGTGAATGAGGGAAATTTGGCCAGGACACCGGGGAAATTCCCCTACTGCTGCTGAGTCTCAGTAGCCTGTGGGGGGAGTATGGGTGTTGGCGTGCAGTGACAGAGCTAGCCATGGCTCAGTTGATGGAGGAGTCGGAAAGGGCGCTCGTAGGCGCTGAGGAGCTGGAGCAAGAAGGCAAGATATCGAATAATGCAAGTTTGGAAATTACCTTGGATGTTTCTGAGAGTTCGCGACGAAATGTTAACATGCTGTTATCAGATGGCAACGAACCGGGAGTTCCTTAAAGGCTGATGAGCGGAGGATCCCTTTTGCTAGCAGAAGGTGAATGGTTCCTTTAAAACCGGCACCAGGGTGAGTCAGAAACTGACAGCAGCGGAGAGTGAAGGCGGGCTGAATCGGAGGAGTCTAGCGATGATGGCCCAGGAAAAACTACAGGAGGAACAGCGAGAATCTGAGAAATGGCCTGGCAGTCGGAAGAGCTTGATAGACACAGAGAGAGCGGGACATGCAGCAACTGAGAAGCAGGAGACAGGAGCGAGGGGCATGGGATCTTCTGCTATTTCCTCGCGGCCTGTAAGTACACTGCATAAGACTTTTACTTTCCCCACTATCCCTATATCTAAAGATTCAGGCTTTGTGTATAACCCTAAGGTGGCCCCAGACTCCAAGCAGTCGCCAGTCATATATCAAAGAGACGCTGGAGTGCAAGACGGAGTGACTGAATTTTGTTTTACACACCAGCATGAAAAGAAATCATTACAGGGGCCTCTATCAAAGGACTTGGGTTTCCCTAAGACTATTGTCTCTGAGTCTCCTGATTTATTGGGTGAACATGATAACACTTGGTCTCCTCAGGCGGCCTTATCAGCAGCAGGGTGGAAACAGATGGATCATGGGGGTTGGTCGCCAGGCTCCGCTTGGAATGATTCCTGGGGTTGTAATCTGCTATTTCGGACTGGAACCCGGGGATGATGGGGCTCATGCTTCTGTTAATCGAGTCGTTTATAGAAAGAAAAGGCTGTGCCTTTAACTGATACTGTGCCTGGTGTTACTGTAGGGAGGCCTGATCCTGATATTTCAGAGCAAGTAGAGGCATGGAGCCAAGCCGAAAAACCCCTATTGTCTAGCCTATTTAGTCAAAGCAAGAAGCAGCCCCAAGGAGGAATGCTGTTAGGATCAGATATAAAGGGGATTGAAAGAAAGACCAAATAGGTTCTATGTTGGTGAGAACTTTGATTAAAGATTCCTTAAAGTTTTTCCCCAGAGATGTTTTTGCATTTATTAACATTTCTGGGGAGGATAACTATGATATCAGCTCCGTTCTCCAGCTCTACTGGACCTCTTTTGGGAAAGATATAACCAGGTAAAATTTTCCCCTTTATGGACCCCTTTTTTTGTTATTCCGTTATCTAAACTTTTAATTAAATTTGTGACGGTCATGTTTAGGAACGAGGGGGTTCATGTAGATGATATAAAATTTTGGCTTTCCCAGAAATGTGAAGTGTTGAGTGCACCAGATCCAATATTAGATTCAGAATTATTTTGGACAGGGGGTTGGAAGTTTAAGGTTAAACTGAGACAATCGGCGACAGGGGTGGAACACATTCCTAACTCATTTTTGTTGGGGAGAGATAGGGGGGTCTGTTTCTATAGTGGTCAGCCCAGGGCCTGTTACAGGTGTGGGTCTAGAACACATTTATCTAGTGCATGTGACCGACCTAAGTGTGACAATTGTGGGGAAGTAGGCCATGTCACTATGTTTTGTTCAAACACTTTAAAATGTGATTTATGTGAAGAGCTGAATCATGCTTTCAAAGACTGTCCTTGGGCGGCCCAAAATAATCTGTCTTGTGGGGATTCTGATTTATTAATTCAACAAGCACAAGAGGCTGGTGTGTCTCAGCATGAGGTGACCCGGCAGTTAAAAACCTGGTTATCCCCAGAATGTAATTACAGTGAAGGAAGAGGTAGTAGAGGTGGATAATGTGGTTCATAAGCAGGCTATAGGTACGGGAGTTCCAAACTTACTTCAACCAGTATGCTATGTTGATACTCCAGAGGAAAAGGGTAGGGCAGTGATAACAGATTACATCCCCGTTGCCCTTTAGTATTACGGAGGTCCAGTAGAACATCCAAAAATATTTTGCCTCAGGATTCAGATAGTATTGAATCAAAAATCCTTTTCGGAGCTGTCATGGGGTGATTCAGAAATGGATGTGGCTGATACTGATTCCCAAGTTTCTGTACAAGAGGGTGGGGGAGTACAGAAGGAGGATTATAAAGGAAAAAAAAAGAAGAGAAGGAAAAATGAGTGTTTAATTATGGCTTTGGTTAGGCTAATAGGATGGATTTACATGGGCTACCTTCAATACCCATAGTCTTCTGAACTTTCAGAAAAGACAAGCGTTTTTCAATTGATATTTGATTTCTGTTTCTATTTGTTTTTACAGGAGACTTGGATGTTTGCTAACAATCAGGTTTTACTTTGCTAAAGATTGGCCGTGGGACCTTCTTTTGGTCCTTTGGAAGACAGGGCTGATGGGGTAGGGATCCTTTTAACTCTTTAATTTTACACTTCACAAATTGATCGAGGTATGTCCAGGTAGAATATTGCTTATAGAAGGATGCTGGTATAAGAGCAGAATTAGATTGATTAATATTTATGGGCCTCAATCTAAAGCGGGTAGAGTTAAGTGTTTCACTGATGTTCGGCCATTTTTGGTAACAACTATCCCGGTTTTCTGGGGGGGGGAACTTTAATTGTAATTTAAGGGGGAACAATGGTGTAGATAGGCTGATTTCTGGTAAGAAAATTTATTGTGACTCTGTGTGTTTAGCTAATATTATCAAAACAGCAGATTTAGTAAACTGTGTTAATACTAGAATTAGTGGCTTAACCGGTACCTTTTCACAAAGGGAAAAGTTTTTGATTGATTATCTATTTACTTCAAAGAAAACCAGATACATAGTCCACAGATTATTCCTATGGAATTCTCTGATCACTTTAGTAGTTATTAAAGTTGGTGCTTATCAGAGTTTTGTCAAACATAGAACTATGTGGAAATTAAATACCTCAGTTTTACATGAGATTGTGGTTATTAATTCTATTAGATGTATTTTAGAAGCTAGGCTGTCAGTGGTCTTTTTGTATCAGGATATAGGCATATGGTGGCAAGAAACCAAAAGCGATTGTATATGTTGGTTTAAAAACATGGGATCCGGAAGAGAATACAGCCTTTTTGACTATCTTAAACTTAGAAATCAACTTCAGAAAGTTTTGACATGGGCTAATTCTTCTAGAAGTAATTTTGCTGATCAAATAGCGAAATCAAAGGTCAAATGAGGTATTTACAGTATGACAGAGCAAACACTTCAAGCTCTAGTCAAAATCATTTAAAAAAGTCTGTTTTGGGGACCCATTTGAATTGTGTAAAGCGACTAAAGATCGGGAGCATTGGAATTTTTATATCAAGGAGACACTAAAGTGTATTCCACCAGTGCACTAGAAGTGATTATTAAGCAACATTTTAAGGATTTAGAGCCTAAAGATACTCCATCGCTCTCTTCAGATCAGTCAATTTCTAGGCAGAGTCTTGGGGATAAAGGGTTACGGTAGGTGGGGTACATATAGAACAGCCTTTTCAAAAGCTGAAATCCAGGATGTCATTAAATCCCTGAAATTAAATGTGGCTCCAGGACTGGATGGGTTATCAAATGGTTTTTATAAGGTTTTTCAGTCTGACATAGTGGAATGTCTTGTTTTGGTGTTTAATTTTTCCTTACTGGAGGGCACTGTTGAATTCATTTTCAGAAGGGCGTCAGATATACATTTTAAAGCAGGAGATAGGGGATTTCAAAATTGGAGGCCTTTAACTTTGTTAAACACAGATTACAAACTTTTGGCCACTTTGATTAATAATAGGCTGAAAGGGTGGCAGAGAGCTTTTCATGCCTATTCAGCATTGTGGGATTCGAACAGAAGAATTCATTCAGTTTTATGTTTGATCAGGGATGTTATTGAACAAGTCCAGATTGAGGGACGATCAGGGGTCATTGTGTCTTTAGACCTGGAGAAGGCATTTGATAGGGTGGATCAGGGTTTTTATTTTCTACTTTAGACTGGTTTGGTATCCCTCAGCCTATTATAACTCTATTGCAAGGTTATATAATAATGCAAAAAGTCTTTCCGGTCTTAAATGGAGGTTTGGGGAGGATTTTACATTAAGTGTGGAGTCCGGCAGGGATGTCCGTTAAGCCCTCTTTTGTATAACTTTCGTTTAGAACCCTGACAGAGGTCTGCTCCCCTATGTGGCGGGGATCTGGTGCCAGTGTACCCAGTCCCTGTGTCATTCAAGCATATGCAGATGATATTTGCCTTTTTTTCCAACCATATGGAATTCCAGTCTTTTCTCAATTTTTTCTGCTTATGCTAGTGTTGCCAACGCTAAATTGAATATACATAAATCAAAGGGTTACTATTAGGCAATCAGCAGAGAGAATTATTTTCTTTAAGTCTGTAGAGTTTTCACTCAAACCTTTAAAAATACTAGGGGTGATGTTTTCAAATCAGAACTGTCCATTGGATAATTGGTCGGGGTTCTGGACTCTATAGCACAGAAAGTGTTACTTTGGAAAAGGTTTAAGTTTTTAAATTGAAACGAATCCAGATTTTAAAACAATTTATTTTACCAAAATTCAGTATATGTATGGTTATTTTCCTGCTACCTCTGCAACGAGACAAAACTTTATAGCATATGCTTAAAGTTACTATGGGGAAATAGATTGAACCCGGTAAAGAGAGGTTGTACTATTTAAATAGACAGCAAGGGGTTTAGGGATGGTGGATCCAGTGGTATTTTGTTTTACTTTTTTTTTTCTTTAAAACAGGCCTTAGGTTCTTCTACTGAAGTAGATTGTTTAGCTTTCAGAAATCTGTTTAAACTATATCTTAGTAAGTGGGGTTCTCAGGCACCTAAATGGTCTCTGAAATTGGGGTACGGGTTATTTTAAACCTACGGCCCAAAAACTATATAAGTGGAAAGTGTCTAAAGATTTGATATTAAGATGCTCGTCAAAAGTTTGTATAATGAAATTATGGCACAATTTTTCCATTTAGAGCCAAACTTTAAAATTGTTCAAGTGACAACACAAGACATGTGTTAGAGCAACTAATAATAAAGACTTCCCCTTATGTGGGAAAATCTATGGCTTATAATGTATGGAAAATTGAATGTGAAGTGCAGCTAAACATAAAGCTATTGAGGACAGATTTTGCCTTATCCAGAATGCATAAATATGGAGGAGACGATGGAGCACTTTTTTCTGCAATGCTCTTTTCCCATTAAATTATGGTGTTTTTTAGCTCAGGTTTGGGACTTTCCTTGGTTGGCTAAGATTAGCTATGATATCTTGGTGATCGGGGACTTTCCCCCTCACCTGAGTAGATTCGAGAATAATACTTTACGCTTATTCTTGGCTAGTCTGCGTTTTTGCTTATGGCATACTAGATGCCAATGGGTATTATATCAGAAACGTCCCTCTTTGGAGGGGTTTAGAGTTTACATTACCAATGTACTGAACAGAATTTATACTGAAGAATGTCAATTGTATACCTCTGACAAAGTACGGTTTTGGTGGAGGGGATTTTTGCACTTCATTAAATATAAATGAGGAGGATACACATAATGATATATATATATTCGAATGTTATATGGTTTTTAGAGTGGTGAAGAGTGTGTATAATTAGGTATTAAGGCCTAGTATGGTTTGTGTTTTGGTTCTTGTTTTCTTCTTTTATTGCCTTTGAATTAACCTGTCCTTTTGTGCTCAATTTGTTAACCAGTGGCATAGGAATATGTTTATATGTGATGAATCGTTTTTTGGTTTTTCTACCTTTTTCAGGATTGTTGAAGTTTGCTGGTTTTTGACTTGTTTTTCCTATGTTAATGTGTATTGTTTGAATGTGTTTATTCTAATAAAGTTACCCCTACTCTTTTCGATAAGTGCCATGGGATCTTTAACATCCACCTGAGCTACCACCAATCCAGGCAGATGGGACCTCGGTTTAACGTCTCATCCGAAAAACGGCACATCAGAAGTGCAGCACCCCTCTCATGCTGCACTACAGTGTCAGTACTGGGATATTAACCCAAGTGCCAGATGAGGGAACTGAACCCACAGCCCTCTGATCTCCCGGCCTCAGAGGTGAGTGTGCTACCTACTGAGCCACTGACACTGCTCATAAAAAAGGCAATGCTGTTTCTAAGCGATGCCTATCTAAATGGTTGGCTCATTGTATCACTTTCTGTTATGACAAGTACAACAAGACCCTGCCGGGTCAAGTCAGAGGCCACTCCACCAGAGGGGTCGCTGCCTCCTCTGCTTGTTTCAAGAATGTGTCAGCGGCAGACATCTGTGCAGCCGCAACTTGGACTTCTGTCCATACCTTTAAGAAACATTACAGTCTGGACATTGCCTCTCACCGTAGAGCGGGCTTCGGGTTGGCTGTTCTGCAAGGTCTTCTTTCCTAAGACCTTCACAGCCAGAGGGTCTACTTTGGTAGCTTCCTCCTCCCGCTTGCTTCTTCTTGTTCCAGACTGCTTGGGACTCAGTCCTATTTGTAATTACCTACTGCAAGAGCCCTCTCAAGTAAGATAGTACAGTTACGTAGAGACACCGTAACAGTAGATTTTTCGAGAGAGGCTCTTGCAGTAAATGTCTGCTTCCCATCCTCCATCCCCTAAGCCTTTTCAGCTCCTTTCCAGTGAAGGAAACATCCGCTTCTCTCTTGCCTTTTGGCCTTTGGCGGGAAAGAACTGGAAGGCGGGCGTGAGGGACCACCCCTTTATACTGACGTCGATCACCTGACATGGGGACGGTCCCCCGCCAGAGACTGCCAGCTAGAAATTTTTCCATGGGGTCCTGATGCCTGCCAGCCTCAGTCCTATTTGTAATTACCTACTGCAAGAGCCTCTCTCAAAGATCTACTGTTACGGTAAGTTCTTACGTAACTGTACTTTCCTACAGCCTAGTTCATATTTCGGCTCTGTTCTGCTTCACTCCTGCTTGACGCCGCTTCTTCGGCTCAGTAAGACCGTTCTTTTATGAAGCAACGTCGAGTACTGTGTTTTTATTGATTTATCATTGGGTCATGCCTTGCCCCAGGGACAAGAAATCATCTAAGGTGGGGCGGCCACCTATGCGTCTGTGCCCCTGTGGCCGCCTTTACTCCGTCTCAGACCAGCATGACAGCTGTCTTTCCTGCCTCGGCCCGGCCCATGACATGGACAACTGCTTCTTTGTGGACCGCTGAGTTCTCGAGATGCGTGCGTTTAAAGTTAGACATGCGCTGCCAACTTTCGGGGGCGGGTTCGCAGTCGGCGGGCCAAGGTCAGGACTCTCAACCCTTCCTCTTGGTCCCCTCCTGGTCCTATACGGCCACTGGAGGAGGGGGCCTCTGCCAGTTTCAGCCTAGCCTCAGCGGGGGCTCCTTCTGCAGTGCAGGAGACCCAGTCTGGCCCTCTCAGGGGCCGGGCGGGAGGCACTGCATTGGCAATTGCTTCTTCGGGAGTGAAGGCTCCCCAGTGTCGAGTTCTGTGGCCTGCAGGCCCGGGCCAACACTGTCCTTGGTGCTGTGTCAGTGCCACCCTTGGCTTTCGGTGCCACTTTCAGCGCAGGGTGCTCGGGCGGTGCCAGGCCGTCTCTCGGCACCGCTTCTTCCTCTGGCGCCGTTCGCGGTGCTGGGGAGGAGACCGGTGCTGTGGGAGGTGCGGAACCAGGTTTTGGGGCTGTTTCTGGTCTCAGTGCCGCCCGTGGTAGCGAGACTGGAGTCAGTGCCATTTCTGTCCTCTGTTCTGTTTGCGGGGACGGGGGTGGCACCACAGTTGGTGCCTCCTTCGATTCCAGTCCTGTTCACGGCGCCAGGGGGAGTGTGGCGCCACTATTGGTGTCTTCTTCGACTCCGGTGCCGTTCGTGGCACTGGGGGAGAGCTCGGCACTGGGCATGGCACCGTGCCTGACTCTGGTGCCGCTCGCGGTGCCAAGGCTAAGGGTGGCATGGCTTGTGATCCTGGAACTGGCAGGAATCGTGGAGTTGTCTGGCATTGGCCTCTTTGTTCACCTCCTCAGAGAGGGATTCAGGGTCTGATCTAGATTAGCTTCCGGATTCTCCTGTATCCTCCAGTCCCTCAGTGTCCAGCATCTCGGTTCCCACTCGGCCTCCCTCTGTGGGTCGGATGGTTCCAGTTTGTTCTGGGGGTCAGTGGGACTGACCAGCCAGCAGTGGTCCAGGTGGCCACTGCTGTGCAACCCAGAGCCACTGGTACGTCTGTCCCTTCAGTTGCAGCACCCCCCCCCCCCTTTGTTGTGTCTGTAGAGTCCAAGTTTGGGACAGCCCAGGGCACCCCAGGAGGGGGAGGGTACTGCACCCTGGGTAGACTCTTCAGAGTCGGCTAAGGGTTGTGAGCTACCTTGGCTGGTGGTAACGAGGAAGAGGGCCCTTTCGGAGTTGGAAGGGTCGAGGGGACAGGGTCTGGTGCAGCGGCCCCTTCCTGGGACATGCCTGGGTTCTGGGAGGAGCCATAGTGCGGACCCTCACCCTTCCCTTGAACACTCCTTGAGAGGGACCTCCACTTTGGAGGTCAGGGGCCGTCCTTCTGGGCTCACACAGTCCCGGTCACCTCACGGGGGGAATTCTTTCCACAGGCACAATTCTAGCAGTTCCATCCCGGTTGAACAATTTTTAGCTGCTGGGACCACCAGGTCTCCCTCCCTGTTGGGAGCATCCGTTCGGCCCGCGCCTCTTCTGCCAGGAGCTTGGCCCCCATGCCTCTGCCTCCATCTTCTTCTCTCCCAGGCATTCCCGGTCCTAGGGGACCCCTGACCTGGGAGCAGTTCTGGGCTTCGGCTGCACATTTCCTTTCCTACCTCAGTGCCATGGACGAGCAGGTGTTCCACTGTGCTCCCTTGCATCCTGACCCTGAATCTCAGGACTCGTCTGCCTCCTTATCTCCCTTCTCCGAGGGAGAGGAACTTACTGTCTACCTTTCCCCAGCAGCTGATCTCACCTCGTATCAGCGCTTCCTCTCGAGGATGCTAGATGAGCTCCACCTCACCCCATCCTCTGAAAGCAATCCTGACCAGGTGACACACGCCTTCTTGGGCGATTACAGTGTGGCCAACTTTGCGGGTTCCCGCCTGGCCTGTCCCCTTCCGGGATGCGTCACTTTGGCTCTGGCAGCATCCTTTTTCCACTGTCCCAGCCCCAAGGGACCTTTGCCAGAGGTATTGCACTCCCCCAGAGTCTCCAGGAACTGTGCCTCACCCCTCTTCGGGTCTGACGTGTCTGATACTCCTTCTGGGCTTCGCACCCCACACCGTGACTGACCCGCAGACTCCGACTCTGCGGATTTTGATTTCTGGTGGAGAAGGATGTTCTGTTCGGCACGGATTCTCCTTTCTATAGCTTTACATCAGGCCCTCTATGCTACCTATGATAGGTTCTTGTGGTCCAGGCTAGGACAACTTCTAGCCTCCATGCCTGGCTCCTGAAGAGTTAGAAGTGCACAGATATAAGATATCTTAGAGGGTCTCTGAAATACTTTTGGCTGCCCATGAGCTTTCAACTAGGAAGACTTACACTGCCAAGTGGAAAATATTTTCCATCAGGTGCTCTAAAATCCACATGAACCCCTTTCGATGCCTACCTAACAAGGTTCTGGAGTACTTGCCGGACCTTTCTGATGTTGACAGTATTTCACAGTCAAGGTTCACGTGTGTGCTGTTTCTGTATACCACGAGCCCATCAGTACCCTCTGCCTAACATAGCTGCCATTCTTCAAGAGGTTTGTTGAGGGCATTTTACACACAGCTCCTCACATCAGGAAGATGGTGGCTGCCTGGGACATCAGCCTTGTGCTGGATATGCTTACTCCAGAAGCCCTTTGAGCCCCTTATGACCAGTGAGCTAAAGTTTTTAACTTGGAAAGCAGCTTTGCTAGTGACCATCACCTCTGCTGGCAGAGTGTCAGAAATCCATGCCTTGGTCACAAATTCCTGTATACCGTTTTCCACAAGGACAAGGTAGTTCTTTACACATACCCTAAGATCTTACTTTGAGTGGTAGCTCTTGCAGCAGGCTACACCATAAGGACTATGCCGCCAGGCACTAGGACCCCACGGAAAACTTTCTAGCTAGCAGTTCCAAGTGGGGACCGCCTCCGACGTCTGCCAGTGGTATAAAGGGGGTGGTCCCCAACCACTCCCCAGTTCTTTTCCCGCTATTGACCCATGCACATCGGCTCCACAGATGCCTGCATGCTAACAGTCGATCGCAATATTCGAAAAGATATTTCTACGCATAGTTCTTTTATCTTCTCGGCAGTGCATGTCTTCACCGTCGTCGTCTACACGCCCTAAGTCAAAGTGCGCATGTGGCAAAAAGATTCCGTCCCGCTATGGCCATTCAGCCTGCCTCCTATGCCTGGGGCCCGGTCACGATACTGAATCCTGCCTGCATTGCAAGAGCTTCAGCCGACGAACTCGCATCTGTCGCCTGAAGACTTTGAAGACTTTCCTGCTGGAGCAACGGCTGGCTACCATGCAAAAGACTCCGTCAGGACTAGGATCCTCTTCTTCGGGGTCAGGGTCCCATGAGAAGGAGGAAAAGCACCATCACCAGGATAAGGACCACTCTCACTCCCGATCCAGATCTCCGCATCAGAAGTCAGCCAACTCCAGTCTGGGCTCGGATGCGTTCCCTCCATCAACCCAAGCACCTACTGGGTTGTCGGCCTCGAAACACCCGACGGTGCAGACATCTACCAGTGTTTCCTCGAGGCAAGGGCCTTCGGGCCCCTCCCTCAGCCTCAGACCCTACAGCTATTCCTCTGGGTGTAAGACCAGGGATTCCACCCATAAGGAGGCGGGCGACACCCTGTCTGCTGCCGATCGTCCGGCTGGACCCAACAGAAGGAGGTGCCTGGAAACTGGTTCTTACCCTGACACCAGCTCCCCAAAGCATCGGGTGTCAGGCTCCAGACATTCCAGCCCTTCATCGACGTCAGAGTCTTCCATGCCACTGGCGCCCCCTAAGCGGCCGTCAGACCAACCGCCTGCTGAGACAAGGCCACATCAAACACCCAATCCAGCAGCGACAGATGATGAGATACTGGCAGACCTGCCATCAGACCCGGCGCCGCCTAAGGACCTGACGCCAGAGAAGCCAAAGTCACCAGCGTGTTCGCCAGCCCCAAACAACCCGACAGAACTGCCACCCCGGGAACCTGACGAAGGGGCTGGTACGCCAGGACCATCAACATCTGCTATGGTCTCGTTGGCCAAGGTAAAGGACCTCTTCAGTTCCTGGTGGGATACAGTCAGGAAAGATATCCCGCCTATGGAACCACAGGCCCCTCCACCACAACTGGCTCCGGTGGACACCCCATGGTCACTGCAACCTCCACTTCGCCCATAGACAAATCGCCAGTTCCACTGGATAATAGGTTGCCTGACCAGAGTAGGTGCCACTCCAGATCTACCTCCCGGTGTCACAGGAGAAGGCGCTCCTGTTCTCGCTCCAAGTCATCCTCGGAGTCATACTACTCCAGATCCTCTGCCTTGTCCAGATCCTCGGGCGAATATTCATCGCCCTCCCCCCAATCCGGACCCTCCTGAGGAACCCCTCGCTCCCTGCAGGATGATCCCACCTTCTTGGACGTGATGCCTCATATCCAGTTATTAAATCAGTGGGAAACCGAGGATCTTGATCCAGAAAGGAGGAGACTGGCTCATTTCCTAGGCATGAATGAGCCTAAACCATTAGTGTTCCCACCCCTGGTAACCCCATTCCAAGATGCTACCAGACTGGCCTGGAGGTGCCCAGCAACAGCTCCTGCTATTCCGAAAAAAGCGGATTGGCTGTACTGTATCCCAACAAACGAGCCGTTCCTCGGAGAACAGCCCAAGGCCGACTCGGTCGTGCCGACTGCTGCCCACAGCAGAACCAAGCAGCCCCAGCACATGAGCTCCCAGCCACCAGACAAAGAATCCAAATGCCTGGATCAGTTCAGCAGAAAGGTTCATTCATCGGCTATGTGCACCATTCACTCGCTAAATTTTTCTAGCCCACATGGTGCAGTACCAGAAATCTCTCTGGAATAAGGCAATCGAGCTTGCCAGAAAGCAGCACGATTCTGACCTCAAGACGGAGCTCTTGGACATGCTACAATCTGGCTTGGATGTAGGGAAGCACGTCCTCAGATCTTCATATGACTCTGCCGATACGGCGGCCAAGGCAGCAGCCACTGGGGTTTGTATGAGGAGATATTCTTGGCTTCGAGTCTCTGAGTTTAAGCCGGACCTTCAGGATGCCATCCTGGATGTGCCATTCCATGGGTCCGTGCTTTTTGGTCCTGACATTGAGCAGATGATCACAAACCTCCAGGATTAGAGTAAGGCCATTCAGTCTGTACATCAGTTGTACAAGTCTGAACAAACCCCTGGCAAATGGCGTCAGTTTCGTTGCCAGGGAGGGCAAAAGTCTAAAGGACAGCAACAGAGAGGCAACTTTCATCGTAAAGCTCCCTCTCGCCCAGGTGGAGCACAGGGATCAAGGAACAACAAACCGTCCCAGGTCTCCTTGCCCATCCCGGACACCAACGCCTGACTCCCAGCCCTGCCCCATACCACCTGCCGAGTCCAGAGCAACAGAGGTAGGGGTCGGTTCTCGCTTTACCTCGACAGGTGGACCTCCATCACCAACGATGCATGGGTCCTCCAGTTGATGGAGAGGGGTCATGTGCTGGAATTTCACCAGATGCCCCCAGACAGTTCCCTGGTCCAAGCATCGTACTCCCTCTCCCATGCCGAACTCATCAGAGAGGAAGTACAGTTGCTATTAGACAAGAAGGCAATAGAACCAGTTCCGTCCCCACAAGGGGGGAGAGGGTTCTACTCCCGCTTCTTCCTGGTTCCCAAGAAGACGGGGGGATCTTTGCCCGATCCTAGACCTGAGCCTCTTGAACAATTATATAGAGTACAAGAGATTCAGGATGATCACCTTGCCGGGGATTCTTCCATGCTGCATCAAGGGGACTGGCTCTGTTTCCTAGACATGCAGGATGCCTACCTCCATGTCCTGGTGCTTCCAGCTCACAGGGGGTTTCTGAGGTTTTACTTTCAGGGAAAGCACTGCCAGTTTCAGGCCTTGCCCTTCCGCCTTTCCTCGGCACCTCGCTTGTTCACAAAGTGTCTAGCGGTAGTGGCAGCAGCCTTAAGGAGGCAGGGTCACTTCGTGTACCCCTACCTCGACGATTGACTTCTGACTGCCTCAACCTGGGATCGGCTTCTGGATACCCTAGAGGACACCTTCAACCTATTCAGCTTCCTAGGATTCACCCTGAACATGGCCAGGTCGCTTCCAACACCTTGTCAGAGGCTTCAGTACATATGGGCGATCCTAGACATGGAGCAAGGGAGGGCTGTCTTCCCGCCAGACAGGGCATTACGCCTTCGATCATTGGCCCACAAACTGTCAGCTGCTCGCCAGGTCTCAGCTTGATCCATGCTCCAACTACTAGGCCACATGGCCGTGGCGATAGTTATCGTACCCTCAGCACGCCTCTTTATGAGAGTTCCTCAGTGGAATCTCTGGGTGCAGTGGGATCAGACTGAGGACAATCTCGACCAGCCAATCTCCATCTCCAAAACCGTAGTACAGACCCTCTCCTGGTGGCTCTCACCACAGAATCTAGAATCGGGAGTTCCCTTTCAAAGGGATCACCCATTGCAGATTCTCGCAACCGATGCCTCTGGCATGGGATGGGGGGCTCATTTTCTGAACCATCAGACTCAAGGAGCATGGTCGTCTCTGGAATTGACACTGCATATCAATATTCTGGAGATGAGAACCATTCTATACGCCTCGCAGGCGTTTCACCTGGATCTTCATCCAGGTCTCCTGTTGGTGCAGACGGACAACACATCCGTTGTCCACTACATCAGCAAACAAGGGGGGACTCGCTTCTAACCTCTTTGTCGCGAGGCTATGAGAGTGTGGTTCTGGGCCCTGGAACAGGGCCTCCTGCTCACCGCAGTGCACATTCCAGGGGTCCGAAACATCTTGGCCGACTCCCTAAGTCGGTCTTAGTCAAAGACACATGAATGAGAACTCCTGCAGTCAATGGCTGACGACCTCTTCCAAAGATGGGTCCATCCAGAACTGGATCTTTTTGCGTCCCCGTGAACACAAAACTGCCCAGTTTCTGCTTTTTAGATCATGGGCCTGGTGTTTTCTGGCGAGACGCATTGCCCCTCTGCTGGACAGGGAGGTTTCTGTATGCTTTCCCTCCCTTACCTCTTCTACAGAGGGTTCTACTCAAGATCCAAGCGGAAGGAGCGGAGATGATCCTTGTAGCTCCTATTTAGCCTCATCAGATATGGTTCCTTTTACTGCAACAGTTAGCAGTGGAACCTCCAATGTCCCTGCCCTTGTCCTCCCACCTGCTGTCGCAAGAGCAAGGCAGACTGGTTCACCCAGACCTCCTGTCTCTGCACCTGCATGCCTGGCATCTGCAGACGTAGCCAGAGCACATTATGGGGTATCCCCTAGAGTGACCGAGGTCTTGGTCACAGCTAGAAAGCTTTCCACTAGAGCCACCTACTCTATGAAATGGAAATGTTTTCCTATGTGGGCCGTCAGTCGGGGTCTGGACCCTCTCCTGTGCCCTCTTAACGCTGTCTTTGACTAACTTCTCTCCCTGTCAGATTCAGGCCTTCATTATTCATCCATTAAGATGCACCTCTCTGTAATTTCAGCCTGTCACATACCAGTGGATGGCAAATATGTTGCCCAGACGGATCTAGCCCCAACATTTTGAGAGGAATGCTTCATCTTACACCTCCCATTAGGGATCCCATCCCTCTTTGGGATCTTTTGTTTTTGTTAGAAAAACTTGTGTTGCCTCCCTTCGAACCAGCAGCAGATTGCGAGCTACGTTTTCTGTCGTGGAAAGCGTTGTTTTTAGTTGCAATTACTTCTGCTCGGAGGATTTCCAAGCTTCAGGCCCTGATGGCAAAAGAGCCACATCTAGTTTTCCACAATGACAGGGTGTCCTTGCGGACCAATCCTAAGTTCCTGCCTAAGGTGGTGTCACAGTTTACCCTTAATCAGGACATCAACCTTCAGGTCTATTACCTGGAGTATTTTAATCGAGGGGAGGCTTTCTTTCACACTCTGGACGTTCACAGAGTGCTCAGATACTACATCAGTCGTACTCAGTCACTCAGGAAATTGGATCAGTTGTTCATTTCCTTTGCCCAGATAACCTTGGGATCACCAGTGGCGAAACAAACTTTGTCCAGATGGCTGGTCCATTGCATCACCTTTTGTTACAACAAATACAACAAACCCTTACCGGGCTTGGTTAAGGGTCACTCCACCAGAGGTGTTTCAGCTTCCTTTGCTGCATTTCGTAATATCTTGGCAGCAGACATCTGCACAGCAGCTACTTGGAGTTCAGTGCACACCTTTGTGAGGCACTACAGTTTGGACATTGCTTCCAGGCGGAGAGCTAGATTTGGTCTAGCGGTGCTTCAGGGCCTACTGTCTTGAAGCTTCCTTCCGCTTTCCAGTTTTCCACCTCCTGATCCACTTAGGATCATTTTGGTATTGCTTGGTACTCGGTCCTTATGGTGTAGCCTGCTGCAAGAGCTCCCACTTGAAGTAAGATAGTACAGTTACATAAGAACTTACCGTAACAGTAGATCTTTGAGAGGAACTCTTGCCGAAGGCGTTATTTCCCACCCTATCTTCCCCCTGGTCCTTTTTCTCCTTTACTTCTTAACCCTTGGCAGGGTTTCCACTAGCCTCGGTTCTCTATATATTTGTCAGCCGGGTCTGCGGCGGGGGAACTAGAGAGTGGCTGGGGACCACCCCCTTTATACCATTGGCGGATGTCGGGGGGCAGTCCCTGCTGGGTACTGCTAGCTAGAAAGTTTTCTGTGGGCTCCTAGTGCCTGGCAGCATAGTCCTTATGGTGTAGCCTGCTGCAAGAACTCCTCTCGAAGATCTGCTGTTACGGTAAGTTCTTGCGTAACTGTACTTTCCTTCCCAAAGTGATGTCCAACTTCCATCTGAATCAGCCACTTGTTCTGCCTACCTACTTTGCTAACTTCTAGAATGAAGGAGAATGCACTCTCCATTCTCTGGATGTTAAGAAGGTCCTTAAGTTGTACCTAGACAGAACTAAGCACTTCAGGTGATCTAAACAGCTCTTTGTCTCCCCCTGTCCCAATCAGAAGGGACAGCCTGTTACGATCGAGTGCATTTCTGCCTGGATTATGAACTGGCTATGCCACTGCAGTGCCATGGCGCATGTCATGTTAAAAGTTCAGGTATGTGCCCACTCCACCAGTGCAGTTGCCACGTCCCTGGCAGAGACTCGCTCTGTGCCTATTGGTGATATTTGCAGAGCTGCACCTTGGAGCACAGTGCACCCTTTTGTTAAGCACTATGCCTTGGATGTCCATGCCATGCAGCACGCCTCTTTTGGCACAACTGTCCTGAATGGACTTCTGTCCTGAATGAACCCTAGGGGGATTTTGTCTGAGCTTGGTACTGTGACCCATTAGTGTGATTTAATGGTGAAGGTGATTCCTGGAAGATGTGAAAATTACGTACTCACCATAATTCTTGATCTTCTAGGACTAGTTTCACCATTGATTCACACACTCACTCATTATTCCCCAGGCTCACTCCAGTCAGTTTTTGGTCTTCACCCCTTGTTCTTGGTTTGGGCTGTGAAGACGCTGTGTTACTGGTTTGTTGACCCTTCTTAGACTGGTCATCAGGGCTATCTTATGCCCTTATACCCTTGTTTCATGCATAAGTGCTAGTTAGATTATGCTGCAACTCCTCGGTAGAAAGGTACTGAGGTAGTTGAGGGCTGGTGCCGGGACATGCCATGCAGTGCGAGCCAGTCTTGTGCCACACATGTGCAGTTTACCATGGCACCAACCCTCCTGAAAAGTTTTGGCTGCCGCAGGGTTGTAGTTCCACTGACTTGGACCCATTAAGGTGAATCAGTAGTGAAGATATTCCTTGAAGATTAAGAATTACGGTGAGTACGTAATTTTAATTTCTCCCCAATACAGAGGACTGAGGTTAATCTTCCCTTGAGGGTGAGCCAGCTCCTCCCTATTTGGAACAGACTGGTAGTCTGGCCCATTAGTATGAATCAGTGGTGAAGACTGATTCTTAAAAGATATGTAAAGTACATACTTACCATAATTGTTGATCTTCCAGAATATCTTCACCATTGATTCATATACCCAACCACCATCCCTCACTCAGCTAAGAGCCAGAGCCTCTGGCAGTTCACTTGTGAGTACTGGCAGCATATTTATCTGCACTATACTGCATCTCCTCTGCCATGGGCCTGGTATTATGGTGACTGTTTTTTGTTGTTTAAAACTGAGCACTCTGGTGCTAACTCTCACCCAAAAAAAGAATGGGAATCACTTGTAGCCCTCTTACCAACCCCCCCAAAAAGTTTTTTTTTTTCTGGGGAGTGAGTAGGTGTCCCCTTCCCTCCATTTTTTCTTTATCCCCTTTATCCCTGTCCGGGGTATATCCCCTCCGGTATAGAACCTTGTTTGTTGCTGTATGCAATAAATGCCCTGGGCACTATCCAGTCAGACTCCACTGAGCAGATGCTCTGTCTGTGGAGCGGTGCAATGCGCCTTGCTTTGAATCAGTATACTAGCTTCTCACAGGGTGCATCCTTGTGTTAGTGGGGAGAAGCAGGACATGTTCTTCATCCCATGCTGGAGTTTTTGAGTGGTATCTGTTTCTTCTGTCTCTGTGCTTTGGGCTTTCGCCCACTCCCCCGGGGCATGCCAGAGGAGATATCATCTTGACTCCCTAGGACTGCTGGTCCTGCAACTGTTATGCTCCTCGTCCCTACTTTTCTCCCATCTGTTATAGAGAAAAGAGGTTCTAGGGACATGGATATGTTGTTCATCCACACTATCTGGCAGGTTCCTTGCCGCTTTAAATCTTGCCGGAAGGTCTTCAAGCTAGCTCCTCCCACCCACCCGGGTGGTAAAACACTCGGCTCCGCCCCATGACGCCAGATCTTCCTTACCGCTTGGAAGCTCAGGTTCCCTCCTTAACGCTCTGCGTTTAAGCTTTGGGACCAAAAATCTTCGGTTTGAAACTTTCAAAAAATTAAAACGTTTACCTCTTCGGTCTTCTTCCCTCGCGGCTGCGATGGACAAATCGATTCCCGGATTTCGGAGATGTCCCTGTGGGCAGAAGATGTCTCGGACGGACCCGCACTCCACGTGCGTTTACTGCCTTGGCCAGGAGCACGACCCGCAGGCTTGCGATCTGTGTTCCTCCTTTTCGGTCTACGTCCTCGAGGACCGCGCTGCCCGTCTCCAACTAGGGCGCCCCGAAAGGAGATTTCCTCCGGTTAAATCCAAGGAGGCTCGACTGGCAGTTTCCGCGGCTGCGGGATCCGCTGAACAACTAGAACAGTTGGTTGCCCTCGAGGAAGAGGCGGCTCAGGCCGCGACTTCATCTACTGCGGCTTTCGTTCCACTTTCTCTTGGGGCCTCCTACTCAGCTTCGTTTAAGGAGCTTTGCCTGACCCTCTCAACTAAGGGCGAGGGTCCAACTTCTTCGGGACGTTTCATCGGTCGAGAGAAAATGAGGGAAGTCCATCCTCGGCCTCCTGGGGCTGGGAAGATCTCCTCCTTTGTCGACAGTCGACTTGGTCGACTTTTCGGCTTCAGCCACTGGCTTCACGGTGCCCCGTCAGGCCAGGTGACCGAGACACCCGCCGACGTGGTCGAGATTTTTCTCGACCCGTTAGGCAGGTTGTCGGCTGAGAAGCCGAGAATCCCTTCTCCCGGTTCCCCGGTGAGGACTGTGGATACCCGTCGGCTCCTCGCGCCTCTGGCCCCAGAGCCGCGGTTTGTCGACCAGGCCGAGGGATTGCGATCCTCGGCTCCCGCCTCACCGACCTCGGCCTGGCCGAAGATTTTGATCCCGGACATCTTCACGGTCCAGCCGCTCCCGTCGACAAGAAGCGATCTGGTCTACGGCACGCTGATGGTAGCGGCGTCGCCGCTCTTCCTCATCTTCCTCCTCCTCGGACGAGGGGAGGTTTCGGCGTAAGTTGCGCCGAAAATATGAGGATCTCATGTGGCAACAACTTTTACTGGCTGGCAGTAAGCCGGCTCAGGCCTCTTCCCCGGCCATTAAATGGTTGCCACCGGACCAGTCGAATCAACCCCTCGTGGTGGTCGAGGAGCCTGTTTCCAGGCCGGTTGTTTGACCTATTCCAGCTGCTCCACTGATTTTGGTGGAACCGCCTCCGCCGACAGTCGGGGCACCGTCGAAAGATTCATGGTCGGCCCAGGGCCTTCCCCGCAGGCTGTCGGTCACTCTCACGCCCGATAAGCCTCGGCAAGTGGAGAGTGGCTCAGGCCCCAGGCAGCTCTTCAACAATTCGTGGGAATCGGATGACTCCTCCCTATTCTCCAAGCGTCTGGACTTGGAGTCCTCTGGGGGGCAGTCAGCGGACGATAGCCCTTCGTCCTTCCTCGAACTTCTTAGGCTCATCTCAGAATCCACTGGGATGAAGCTTGAACCCGTATCCAAGCAGGGCTAGTATCCCCTCACTGAGATTCTGGACCGAGGATTCTCCCTACGGAGGCCTTTCCGGTGGCGAAACCATTGTCGGCCAGCCCTGGAATTATGGCGGCGTCCGGCTTCCTGTCCTGCGCCCGATGGCCAGGAAATGCGCTGTTGTCCTCTGACTCTCTGTCCGGCTTTTCGAACACCCTTGGCTGAAGGGTTGAATTCTGAGACAGCGTTTTCCGGCGTGCCGGCAATGCCAGGGACGTGGACAAACCGCCCGACAAAGAGTCCAAGAAGTTGGGCTATGCGGGGCGGAAAGTGTATGCTGCCTCCTCTCTTGGTCTTCGTCAGGCCAGTTCAGCCGTCCTCATGGTGCACTTCTCCCATGCCCTGTTGGGCTCCCTGGATGAGGTTGTCCCTCATCTTCCCACTGACCTGCAGACCACGGTCAAGCAGGTGCGGGACCAGGGCAGAGCAGTAGCTAAGCAGCAGCTCCAGACTGCCTTGGATATCGGGGATTCTTGTGCCCGGTCAGTGGCGGCCGCTGTGGCCATGCATCGGCGGGCGTGGCTGAGGATATCCACTTTCACCTCGGATACCCAGCACAAGCTTGCGGACGTTCCCTTCTTGGGAACAGACCTCTTCGGCCCTGGAGTGGAAGGCCACCTCCAGAGGATCGAGAAGTCCAATGCCACCTTGGACTCGGTCTCGTCCGCGCAGAGAGACAAGGGTCGTAAGCCTCAGCCTAAACCCTTTCGCCCTTCTGCTCCCGCTGCACGTCCGGCCCAACATCAGTGTCAGGGCCAGCAGGCTTGACCTTGGTATTCCAAGCCCAAGCCACCAGCTCCCTCAAATAGGAAGCAAGGAGGAAAAGGCCCTGGTGGTCCCTCGGCCGGTCCTTCCTCCAAGCCTGCAAAGTGATGGGCTGAGGGGTGTCGTCGCCCCCATCCCGTCACCTCACCCTGGTTCCCCCCGTGGAGGCGACCGACACTTCCTTTCCGCCTGGTCGCTGTTACCACGGACAGGTGGGTTTTGAAGTGGTGGGAAGAGGCCTGCCTCTCGATGGCGGGCTCCGCCCTTCAGGGCCGTCGCCTGGGGGCTTCGGGGTCCCAGAATTCTACAGGCTCGTCGGGCCGACAGCCTCTCCTTCTAAAGGGGTGATAAGAGAGATAGAGGACCCACCATCAGAACGAGGTTCGTGTCCAGGTACTTCCTGGTCCCGAAGCAGACGGAGGCTGGCGCCCCATCCTGGACCTACGACCTGAACAAGTTCCTAAGGTCTCGAACCTTCAGAATGGTCACTCTGGCTCAGATAATACCATCTCTGGAACCGGCGTGTGGTTCTGTTCTCCTGGACTTCCAGGACGCATTCTTTCACGTCCCTATCCGTCCGTCTCTCAGAGAGATTCCTCCGCTTCAGGGCAGAGGACCCTCTTAATTCAGGCCATGCCCTCGGCCTTTCTTCAGCTCCCAGGGTCTTCACCAAATGCATCAGCCAGTGACAGCCTTTCTCTCGACACCGAGGGGTCGGGTGTACCCTTACCTGGACGATTGGCTGATAGCAGCCCTTCCAGGTTGGAGGTGGGCGGTCCAGAGATCTGGCCCTCGGGTTTGCTCTCAACTGGGCCTCCTGGTCAACGAGGCCAGAAATCCAGACTTCGAGCGAAGCAGGTGATATCTTTCATCGAGGCCAGAGCTCGACTCTCTTGAGCCAGAGCATGGCTCCCGGCGGACAGGACGAGGTTCTTACCTCCTTTGCCCAATCATTTCTGGTTGGGCAATGCGCACCCTGCCGGGACTTCCTGCGACTTCTGGGTCTCATGGCGGCCTGTACCAGACGTAGTCCGTTGGGCACACTGGCACATCGCCCCTCCAGTGGGGACTGGCCAGTCAGTGGTCACAGCGTTGCGATCCTCTGGACCAGCGTGTGTGGGCGACCAGGAGATGTGGAACGCTCTCCAGTGGTGGACCGTTCCGTCTCATCTGCAGGAGGGTATCCCGTTTGTCTGCCCCTAGCCGAGGGTCTCTCTAACGACCGACGCCTCTTTGATGGGTTGGGGTGCCCATCTGGGGGAACACCGAGTGCACGGCCTCTGGTCCCCGTGGGAGTCCCGATGCCATATCAACCTGCTGGAGCTCCGTGCGGTCCGCCTAGCTCTCACCACCTTTGCTCCGTTTCTCCGGGGTCAAGTGGTCCGAGTCCAGACGGACAATACCACGACCATGTACTATCTAAACCGCCAGGGCGGGACGTGCTCCTTGCCTCTATGCAAGGAAGCTCTCCGCATCTGGTCACTAGTCTTGCCAGCCTGGAGGCGGATCTCCTGGCCATTCATGTGGCAGGGCCTCCAACACCCTAGCCGATGCCCTGAGCCGGATAGGGGCTGCATCGCACAAGTGGTCTCTCCTGCCGGAGATAGTACAAGACCTGTTCTCCCGCTGGGGCACACCTCTGGTGGATCTGTTTGCCTCCAGGGAGAACGCGAAGCTGAGGCTGTTTCATGCCCGCCCCCCTCAGCAGGGCTCGCTGCAGGGGGATGCCTTCTCGAGGCCGTGGACCCCGGGCCTCTTTTACGCGCCTTTCCCCCGTTCCCCTGATTCACAGGGTCCTGCTGAAAGCAAGGAGGGACAAGGCGCAGGTGATTCTGATAGCCCCAGACTGGCCGCCCAGTTCTGGTACCAGATCTCCTCAGTCTCAGCTCCAGGACTCGGCGGCAGCTTCCAGCTCGCCGGACCTGCTCTCAGTCAATCAGGGAAAGGTGTTCCATCCGGACCTTCAATCCCTGCACCTGACGGCCTGGTTCCTGAGTGGCTAGAGTTCCAGGCCTTGGGTCTTTCCGACGAGAGTCCTCAACATCGTTGAGGCGTCCCGTAAAGTCGACCAGAAAATGCTATGCCTTCAAATGGAAGGGTTCTCCATTTGGTGTCGGAAAAAGGGTTGGACCCTTTCTGGTGTCCTGTGGCAAGCATTTTGGACTATCTATGGTCCCTATCTAGTCAAGGGCTTAGGTCCGTCGACCCTTAAAGTGCACCTGGTAGCCATTTCTGCTTGCAGGCGCGGGCGGTCAGCAGTCAGTGGTGCAGAAAAAAGTGGTGGGCGCTTTTTAAAGGCCTTGATCACATTTCCCTCAGTGCGGGAACCCCCACCTCCATAGGATTTACTGCTGGTACTGGCAAAGCTCATGGGCAAGCCATTCGAACCAATGCACAGGTGTGGTCTCCCCACCTGTAGTGGAAGACAGCCTTCTTGGTGGCTATCCGTCAGCCAGAAGGATGGAGAACTCCAGCGCTTAGCATCCAGTCTCCTTACCTGGTCTCCCACAGGGACAAGGTTGTCCCTCGCCCCACCAAATTTCCTTCTGAAGGTGGTGCCGGAGTTTCACCTTAATCAGGTGTTGACTCTGCCGGTGTTCTACCCCAATCACACCTCGGAGGCCGAATAGGCTCCATACTCTGGACCCTAGAAGAAGCGCTCGCTTATTATAAGGGCTGCAGCTGAAATTCGGGAGAGGTTCGCCAGCTGTTTGTCACCTACGCTGAAGCCGCACCTGGCAGACCTGCAGCCAAGCGGACGATAGGCAGATGGGTCACCTCCTGCATAATCTCTGCTGTGAGTTGGCGGCATGGAGCCTCCCAGAGGGATAAGAGCTCATTCTACCCGCCATACTGCTGCATCGGTGGCTGCTTCCAGGATGTCCCTATCCAGGAAATCTGCAGGGCTGCTACCTGGAAGTCTTTCACACCTTTATTTCCCACTACCACATCGACCTTGAGTCACACGGGATGCTGGTTTTGGGGCCTCGGTTCTCCAATCTTTGTTCCCCAAGTAAGTATTAGGGTGCTTGCCTCCCTCCTCCCGGAGAACTGCTAGAGTCTGCCAGATAGTGTGGATGAACAACATATCCATGTCCTAGAAATACAGGTTACTCACCTGTAACGGAGTTCTAGGGAATGGTATATGTTGTTCATCCTGTTCCTGACACCTCGGCTTCGTGCACAACCTGAGCTTCCAGTGGGCAGATCTGGCGTCATGGGGCGGAGCCGAGAGTTTTACCACCCGGGTGGGTGGGAGGAGCTAGCTTGAAGACCTTCCGGCAAGATTTAAAGCGGCAAGGAACCTGCCAGATAGTGTGGATGAACAACATATACCATTCCTAGAACTCCTGTTACAGGTGAGTAACCTGTATATTATGATTGTACTCTGAAGTTTACACAACTTCTTTCTTGTAGCATAGAGCTATCCTTTTTTGGGAGTCCAGATGGCACCATATCTTATTTGCAAGGGGGTCCTGATTTGGGCTTCCCCTTTTGCTACTTCTGCCAGAGCCATCTGCTGTGGGCTGCTGACCTATCTTTTAATCTATCATTATGACGCACTCTTGTCTGGCTACTCATAAGAGGCTCCATCTCTTTCTAGACCCACTACCCTTCTGCTGCCTGGTAAGCTAAATTCTTAGGCTCTGAGTTGGTAGTCTGGTTTTATTTGGTGGTTATTTCCTATATCCTTTTCCTGTCCCTTTGGGCTAGACATATCTAGTCCTTTCTTTTATTTCTCCCCACTTTGTTTCTCTTCTGGCAAACAGAACTGAAGTGGGTGAGGGAGCTGACAACGGTTATTGGTCAGCACACAACACCACGTGAGGTACACAGGTGCTGTCAGTAGCCGACGCCGATTCCCTTTCTGTAAAAAAAAAAAAAAAAAATTTGCTCCTGCGGGATCCTAGTTCCTCTGGCCCTTGATCCGTTAGTATGAATCAGTGGTGTACTGTTTCATAACCCTTCTGTCTGGTGCTACTGTACTAGCAGTACGAGCATACGAAAGTTGCCAGCAGCAAAAAGCCATCCTGGTCCATCTAGGCTGCTCGTGATTGCAGCTAGCTCCCTATTCAGCAGCAGCCCCACCCTCCCCTTCCTCCCCTTTGCCCTGTCCCACCCCTTCTTGAAGCATTCCACTGTGTTACATGCCACCACCTCAGCCGGTAGTGCGTTCCACTTTGCCACCACCCTCTCCATAAAGAAACACCTATTTCAGTGGATGTACCTACCATCCGGATCAGTGGAGTTTCTTAAGGCCAGTGTTTTGTTTTTTTGTTTGCCCTTTCCTTCCTTTCTGTCTTTCTTCCTTTCTTTCTGTCTTTCTTTCTTGTCACCAGTATTGATGACTTGCCACTACACAACTTATTTTGGACCCCTATCTTGGGTATGCATATGTCTTTGTGTACGACTAGGAATACCCTCATTTGCAGTGGCTCCCCTGAACTGAAGCACCCCTTTTTGCTCAAGTATCATTTTGTATTGTTTAACTTGTTCCTCTAGATTTAAGCAGCGCTTGTACTTTAATTCTGAGCTCTAAGTTTGGTACAGGTATCATGGGCATGTAAATATCTACATTTTTATGCTCCTGTAATATTTAATTGTCATCTCTCTTCCCTCTTCTCTCTCTCTCTTGATCTTCCTGGACATTAGTCTCCACCACTCATTCACACTAATGGGACTACGCTGGAGGTGCTAGGATCCAGCGGGAGCCAAAAATCTTCAGGAGGGCCGGCGCCTAGGTAGGGCCACGAGGAAGTGGCACCACGAGCCCAGCTCGCGTTGCATAGACTACCTCGGTGTCGACCCTCCAACTGCCTCAGTTCCTTTTTTCTCGCCATCGAGTGCGCTTCAGTGATGATGACGCTCGCCCGCCGGCAGTCAAAACTTCACCTCTGTACGACAGCAGGTATAGTCTTTGTTTTATTATTTCTTGTCAGTTTAACATAGCAATAAATAAGTAATTTTTATTAAGTAATATTTTTGTCAGAAGTCTTCAGCCCTCCGACGGAGTCAACCATGAACAGGACAGGTGACGGTAGGGAGACTTCACATGAAAGCTGCATTGTCAGCAGGGATGGGTCTGGTCCGGCGCCCTCTGTGGAGGGGAAGGTCTGACTACAGGCAGTCCAGTGCTCGGGGTGGGGGGATGGGCAGTCTTCCGAAGCACAAAAAGAAGCGGTCCCATTCTCGATCCTCGTCGAGGATTCTGCACCACTCAGTCACAAGTTCTTCTTCGGCCTCCCGCTCGAAAAAGAAACTGCACCGCTCAAAGGCACCTTCTGGTACGTCTACACGTTGATCGGTGGTTACCGGCAGCAGGGACCAGACTCCGTCCCTTCCAGGGTCATCTCCAGCTTCTGTTGCGGATGACAGGCATCCTCAACTCTGGAGTCCCTCTCCGCCCTCTCGGGGGTCTTCCGGTGAACAGTTTCACCATTGGGCTGCTCTTATGGAGCAGTGGGTTCGGCGGTTGTCCCGTCTGCCCAAGCTGGAGAGTGCATCGCCGAGGCCTTTGGACTTTTCGGTTTCGGACCTGCGGGCAGGGTGGTTGGGACTTCCTAGTCACGTGGTGCCTCCTTCAGTGCCGTCAACACCGCGCTCTGGTGTTTATCCCCCTCATACGGCTATGGCACAGGGGTCTACACTGGTGCCTTTATCTCTTGCTGAATTTCTTCGTCTTTCCTCAGCAAGTCGGGAGTTGAGCAACTATGGTTTGGTGCTGCTGGCTTCAGTGCCGACTCCGCCAGTGCCATGCTTGGTGCCGCATCCTGTTCTGGCACCTCCTGTATTTTTGGCGCCACCTTCTGTTACGGCGTCAGGAGCACCTGCGGTGCCGCATGCAACACCAGGGAATAAGCCTACTTTTACAGCAGAGCCTCTGGTTGAGGACCTTTCTTTTAAGTATCTGCTTAGAAACGTGAATACCAATCTCTCTCTTTCCAGACTTCGGAGATTGAACCTGGGAAATTGCTGTGTCTGCAGTACCTGCACATTCTGGACATTCCTGTGGAATTGACTCCCTTCGTGCAACCCTCTTTTGAGACTCTCACAAATGGTGTGGGATAATCCAGTGCTTATTCCCTCTGTGGCTAAGTCCATTGATAGGAAATATGCCCCTCCCAAGGATTGGCCCATTCTGGCCTCGCAAGCCTTTGCTGATGCCATAGTTGTCCTGGCAGAGAATGACAAGGCCGTTCTTCCACAGGAGTCTACGGCATGTCTGATAAACAAGGAATCTCGAAAAATCGACACTTTAGGAAAGCTAGGTTTTGCTGCTTCCACCCTGGGCATGCACATTGCTAGCTACCAGGGCTACTTCTCTTAGTATGAGTATACACTCTGGCATTCGCTTAAGGCCACGGTAGAAGCTCTCCCGGATTCGGACGTTAATACAGAGCTTCTTCAAATCATTACTAGAGACATTGAATCCAATAATCAGCAGCTAAAAGTCCCATGGATGCCTTTGACACTGCCTCCAGAGCAGCGGCAGCTGGTATATGCACCCGTCACCACTCTTGGTTGTACACCTCGGGGGTTCACAAATGATGCCCAACAGAGGGTTATGGCTTTGCCTTTTGATTGTACGTACCTGTTTGGCCCACAGGTCAAGCAGGTGCTAGAGGCCACACAGAAGACTAGAACGGCCATCAAAATGCCCAGACCGCCGTCTGCACCCCCTCAAAGGGGCAGGAACCGGCGTCAGTTTCATAACCGTCAGTACTTTTGTGGTAAAGGCAGAGGGGGCTTTAACAGAAACCAAGCCCCTCAGCCGAAAAAGAAAACGCAGCAGAAGGGGCAGGGCCCTAAAGCACCTAGTGCCACCCTCTGAGATGCCGACCCAAGTCCCACCTAAGCTGTCCGAGGGGGACACTTCTTCTGCAGTAGGAGGGCGTCTGACTCAGTTTTATGACCAGTGGAAGTCAATCACATCAGACAAGTGGGTGCTCAGAATAATCCGCGAAGGGTACTTCCTAAATCTTTCAGAAACCCTTCCAGATCACCCCCTCAAACGACAGCACAAGCTGTCTGTCAGTCAGACGTTCTTACTTCCGAGATTCAAAGCCTTCTAAACAACAGGGCAGTAGAAGTAGTTCCGCTGGATCAGCGGAACACAGGTTTCTACTCCCATTACTTCCTAGTTCCAAAGAAAACAGGCGGCATGCGTACTATTCTCGATCTCAGGAAGTTAAACAGGTTCCTTTACAAGGAAAAGTTTAAGATAATATCACTCTGTACGCTTTTACCTCTTATTCATCAAAACGGTTGGCTAGCCTCCCTGGACATGCAGGACACCTATCAACACGTTCTCATGCACCCAAACCACCACAAATACCTCAGATTCATGGCGTTGGGTCAACACTACCAGTTCAGAGTCCTGCCCTTTAGGCTATCCTCTGCACCTTGAGTTTTTATAAAGTGCTTTGCAGTTCTTGCAGCGCATCTGAGACAGCTCAGAATTCAGGTGTTTCCATACCTGGATGATTGGCAAGCAAGCCCCTCCAGATGAGACTCAGGAAGCCGTGGCTACGGCCTCCAAATTCCTCACGTCCATGGGAGTCCTGCTAAAGTTCGGAAAGTCACAGCTACAGCCCTCCCAACAGCTCCTCCTCTTAGGAGCCCTTCTGGATACCTCCAGTGCAAAAGCATTTCTTCTGGAGGACAGGAGGAATGACATCCTTCGGATGGCTCACTTCATCAAGGAGAACGACTCTGTTCGAGCACTTTCGATGCAACGGATGCTGGGTCTCATGGCATCCTCAGTGTTCACTGTGCCTCTAGCTCATCTTCACATGAGGACTATTCATTGGATGCTCGGCACTTAGTGGTCACCGACCATGCACTTACAGTCTTTTCACTTCAAGATGATGGAACCTCTGCGACGGTCACTCACCTGGTGGACTCAGGAAGACAACCTTCTGGAAGGTTATCCCTTCAACCCTCTGGAATCTCAGATCTCCATCACCATGGATACGTCCCTAGTGGAATGGGGAGTTCACTGCCAGGATCTCCACACCCAGGGCCGATGGAGTCGGGGCAAGTCTTAGCTTCACTTAAATGTTCTAGAAATGAGAGCTGTCTTGCATGCAGTCCGAGCCTTGAAGGACATACTGTCACAAGATCAAATGGACAACAAAGCAGTGATGTACTACATCAACAAGCAGGGCAGAGCACACTCTTAGCCCTTATGCAGGGAAGCAATGAGTGTGTGGCAGTGGTGCCTGGAGCACAAAGCTCTGACCCAGGTGGTCTACCTGCTGGGAGTGCGGAACGATCTGGCGGATTGTCTCAGCAGAACGGAGATAGACCCTCACAAGTGGCCTCTCAACACAAACGCTACGTGCAATCACTCTTGAAGACTGGGAACCCCCAGACCTGGACCTTTGCGTCCCACTCAGCAAAAATGCCTCTCTTCTGCTCCAGAAATCCAGAACATGGCGTTTTTTGTCAGGATGCATTCAGACTGCGGTGGACAAGACGCTTTCTGTACGCATTTCCTCCTCTTCCCCTAATTCAGAGGGTGCTGCTCAACTTGGAGGCGCGGGGGGGGGGCAGAATGATCCTCATTGCCCCATTTTGGCCTCGTCAGATTTGGTTCCAGTTAATCAACAGATTGTCGGAAACTTCGCCAAGACAGCTTCCACTTCATACGAACCTACTGACCCAGGGCCCGGTGGTCCATCCCAACCCGAAGTCCCTTCACTTCCATGCCTGGCTGTTGAAGAGAGAGAGAGGTGAACGGGTTTAACGTTTCACGTAGGGTCTCAGATATTCTATTAGTGGCACGTAAGCCAGCTACCCAAAAAACTCACACTGCTAAGTGGAAGCGGTTCTCCATCTGGTTTGCAAAATCCTCCTAGAATCCTTTTTCTCAGTACTCAACCGTGAAGGTCCACCTTTGCGCTATCTCAGCATACCACAAGCCCGTACACTCCCTGTCCCTGGCTCAGCTACCTGTGATAGAGGTTTCTTAAGGGCATACTGCATACCAGGCCATCAGTCAAGATGACCGGTAGCAGCCTGGGACATTTAACCTTGTGCTAGACATGCTCACCCGTAAATCTTTCAAGCCCCTGGCTACTTGTGAACTGAAGTTTCTGACTTGGAAGACCGCCTTCCTTGTAGCCATTACCTCTGCTCGCAGAGTGTCTGAAATACATGCTTTGGTCACAGACCTTCCGTATACTGTATTTCACAAGGACAAGGTGGTTCTTAGGACACACCCTAAGTTTCTCCCCAAGGTTGTCTCAGAATTCCATCTGAATCAGCCCTTGGTCCTTCCAGCCTACTTCGAGAACTTCCAGAATGAGGGGGCAGCGCACCCTGCATTCTCTGGATATAAAGAGAGCTTTGCGATTCTATTTAGACAGAACTAGAGAAAGCTGCACATCAAAACAACTATTTGTCTCCTTCAGCACGGCCCAGCTGGGTTAGCCTGTTGCCATCAGATGCATCTCAGCATGGCTTGCGGCATGCCTTTGCCAGTGCTACTCCATGGCACAGGTTAAGCTGGAAGGCAGAATGTACACGCATTCTACCAGAGCAGTTGCGGCACCTCTGGCAGAAATCTGAAATGTGCCCATTGCGGACATCTGCAGTGCGGCCACTTGGAGCTCAGTGCACACTTTCATAAAGCACTACGCTTTGGATGTCCATGCCAGACAGCATCAGTTCTTTGGCAGGACAATCCTTAATGGACTTCTGTCCTAAGTGAGCTGCTTTCTCCTGCTGCCCGTCTCGGGGGGTGGGGGGTATTTTAGCTTGGTACTCTCCCATTAGTGTGAATGAGTGGTGGAGACTTTATGTCCAGGAAGATATGAAAATTACATACCTACTGTAATTCTTGATCTTCTTGGACGAAGTCCCTACCACACATTCACATGCCCACCCTCCATCACCCGAGCTCACTCATCCTGTTTTTGGTCTTCACCCCCTCGTTGTTGGGCTGCGAAGACTCTGTTGAGTTGACCCTTCTTACATGTGTCATTCAGACTATCTTATGTCCGACATACGTTAGTTTCACTAGGTTGGTTTACGCTGCACCTCCTCGGTAAAAAAGGTACTGAGGCAGTTGGAGGGTCGACACCGAGGTAGTCTGTACGGCGTGAGCCGGGCTCACGATACCACTTCCTCATGGCTCTACCTAGGCGCTGGCTGTCCTGAAGACTTTTGGCTCCCGCTGGGTCCTAGCACCTCCGGCATAGTCCCATTAGTGTGAATGAGTGGTGGAGACTTCGTCCAAGAAGATCAAGAATCACAGTAGGTACGTAATTTCCATTTCTTTTGCTTACAGAGGCTTGGCATAACTCCAAGTAACTACTCCGTGCCTTTCTGTGTACTTGGTCTTGCATCTTTCCTCCAAGTTTTTTTCTTGCAACTTTTTCAGAGTTGTTTTTTTTCTCTGTATCTTAAGTTTCTCTTTTCTCTGCTCCCTCTCCATCAGTCAAAACAAACTAAGGTGAATGGGGCTGAATACATATGTAACAGTGCAAGCACATGGGTATCACCCTCTGGCACTGTGCATATGCACAGTTATCCCTTAAAGGTCGACTCCCATGGAGTACTAGCACTTCTAGCACCAAGACTAAAAAGTGTTTCTCCATACAGTGGAGAAGATACTCCAGTAGATCAAGAGATGCAGTAAGTCCCTTCCTTTTCTTATTAATAATAAGTGTGGAAAGTGCAGCAAGAACACAGTCATAGCAATATGTCCACGTCATTCACTGCTTGTCAACTCTGACATGTTGTTAGAGCATGATATACCTTTTGGTTACTTAGTGTCCATTTCTTTTTATCTGTCATGAGCTTGTGCATTAAACATTTGTGTCATTGCTCTGTTGTCCCAAATCTTCTCCTCAGTGGCAGCGTGCGGTGACCGTCAGAAAAATCCTACTGGATATTGTAGAGAAATGCCCACGATTTACGGATGTGAGTCTGCTTAAAACCAAACACATTGTCCAGTGGTGTCGTCAGCATGGTTACACTCCTCCTGATCCGGAAGCAATGAGGAATGACATGGATTCAATAGAAGACATTCTGACGCAGATTGACAGTGAACCAGGTAAGTTGAAGCTGGATGGCACCCATGATACAGTGTGGTTCTGTGCATTACCGCTCACATAAATGCCTTCTGTGAGTGTAGAACTCCTACCAGTGCATGATGGTAGGATTCTAATACTAGAAAGTTGACTTTGTTGATAGTACACCGAAAGGATGGAAATGTATGCAGCTAAATACAAGTAGCTTTTCATTAAATTTATTTTGTCATTTATTTACCCGGGATAGGCCAGCTGAGTTACAGAATCTCAGTTTCGGGGTAGTCCTTGCTTTGACTTTATTGTACACCTGAGGGGGACCAAAGCACTGCAAGTTTATGTCGCACAGTAAGTGGTTTTGGAGGGATTTGTACCAGGGTCTCTTGGTTTTTCCAAACTTATGTTTTTTCAACTAAAACATGCAGAATTAAGAGACCTGGATAACACACAGTGTGGTAACCCAGTACGTACTGTCAATCATGGCTTTAGCCAATAATCCAGGCCACCAGATTGCTAGTTGCAGTTCTAAAATGGTAAAGTATGATAGGCATGGTAATGGAAAGTAGGAAGAATATTACGTAAGAAAGGGAACTGGAAGGACCTAAAATGCATAGACCTATCAATCTGTTGGATACAATCTGAAGGATATTTACTAAGGTTGTGTAAACTAGATTAATGGAACAAATTAAACATTTGGGAGGTTTATCATATATTCAGAGTGGATTTTAGGCAAGAATACAGTGCAGTAGATAATTGTTCTGTTTTGCTCCATCTGACTGAGCAGTATGTTACATAAACAAAAACTTTGTGCAACTTATATTGGTGTTAGTGCTGCATTTGATTCATTTAATGGGGGCATACTTTGGTAGCTTATATGGCAGTGGAGTATAGAACCCAGTCTGATTAGTATCATAAAGGATCTTTACCCATCCACGTGGCCTCTGGTTAGACTGGGGACAAGGTGACAGTTCTCTAATGCATTCCCCATGAATACGGGTGTGAGACAGGCTTCCGTGCCCCAACATTCTCACATTTATATAAATCAGTTATTGATAATGCTGGATAATGATTCCCACTCCCCAAAAATTGATGATGGTGGTTCATGTCCCATCCTCGCATACACGGATAATCAGGTGTTACTTGCATTTTACAGAGATGGTCTGTAAAGAAAACTTGATATTTTAAATATGCACGTACAAAAATTGAAGCTTTGTAAAAATCCAGGTGAAAGCCAAATAGTTGCATTTGACTCTAATAATGTGACATGGCCATGGAAGTTGGGTACTGTAAATCTGGAATTTGTCTAAACAAATTAAACATTTGGGAGAGTCATCATAGATGCAGAGTGGGGGTTAGGCAAGAATACAGTGCAGTAGATAACTGTTCTGTTTTGCAGTAAAGCGCAATGGGTTAAGGCTTTGAGCTGCAGATCTGGAGACCTGGGTTTGAATTCCACAGCCGCCTAGGTGCATACTGTGTGATCCTGAGCAAGTCACTTAATTTCCTTGTGCTCCTGGGTTGCATCTGGAAACAAGCTTCGGCTTAGTGTGCTACTCCTGGTTAAACAATGTTCCCTTTCCCTTTACCAATGTGGGTGTGATGTTTTCTTCCAGTATGTGTTAGCCGAACCATTTTAATGGACTATCTGGAAAACTAGGCAGTCATTATTAGGGCTAAAGAGATTTGACAACAGATTTGTTGGAAATGGTTTTAAGTTTGAATTTTTATTTTGAATTTTGTTGACTAGGTAAGCCCACTGGGACCCAGAGTCCGTTTTTCAGGGGCGACCCCGGATTAATTAAAAATATACAAGCATAGACTGCATATTTCTAACAGAGAATTGCTTCATATCATGGATAACAGTGACATCTATAGTGTGTAATATTCATAAAGTTAAAACGAAGGGGAGGCACATACATGTCTGGAATAGGGAGCCAATTCTTAGTGGTACTAAGTTTGAGACCACTATTAGAAGTTGGCATAGCAGTGTATAATGCACAAGTCCTGTATGGGGTTGAGGTGTGGTGAGGTCCCAAAATAGATTTAATAGAGAGACCCCTAAATCGGTTATATAAAGCTGTCCTGGGTGTAAATAAATCAGTCCTGGTGGCTTATTTTATGTATGAGTTAGTCCTACTTATCCTGTCTGCAATAGCAGAGACTCGAAAAATTGACTACTGGCTTACAGTTACACACATGCAGAATAATAAATTGCCTAAATTATGTCTAGAAGAAAAAGCAAAAAAGTAAAATGGGCAAAAATTTAAATGAAGACAATCAGATTGGTTAAAGCAACTTCAGGCATGTGTAACACTTTTTAGTTTAGAATTTCTAGAGATGTATGTTGAAAGAAATATTCTGTTAGGTGTAAAATACATATGAAAAAGAAGATGTGTTGTTACGGTATAGAAAGTGATTTAAAGTAGATTGAAACCGTCAGAATGTTCACCATGGGTGGCTATGAGTGACAGTAAGCATGGCCTGACATCTTACCTGGATTTTCTTACAGACCCTATGCAGAGAAAAGTATATACTAATTACAGGTTTTAATTATTTGCTAGCACTATGTTACACGCAGCATTTTCCAAAGCACAGGATTCTTGTGCTAGAATAATTGTTCTATTGGGGGGACAGAAAACTTGGAACGTGTTATGTTTAAATGTACCTGGTATAATAAAGTGAAAAAGTTCTGGCTAATGATACAGACGATATTGATATGGTTCTCCATTTTTTGCTTATAGCGCAAGATTAATATATCATAATTAGAATGGCAGACTTTTTGCTTAATATTAAAAAAAGTTATATTAAAAGTACGGACTGGGGGGGGGGGGGGGGGTGGTAAATAAGATAATCATTTGACCTAGGTGAGAATATATTTGATCTGCCAACTGTTTTTAATGAACATTTTTATAATTATTTGTGTAGTATGATGAATAATTTGTATGTATCTGTATTTGTAATGATCTTAGTTGATGATCGAGCAATAACATATTCTACTACTACTAGACCCTTCATACATTGTTTTATGTATGAAATTTCTGTCAAAGCTGATCTTATCCAAATCAGTCTTCACCGTTCATTATTGAAGGGTCCTACCGGAGGTCAGGACCACCCTGCACAGAAAAAAGAGCACTGTCTCTTTAAAATTTTTGTGCTGGGTGTAGATGACATTGGGACAGTGTCTGCGCTACCCTGGAGGCCAGTGCTCGCGGGCTGGCCAGTAACCGACACCGACTCCTCCCAGCCTTCAGTTCTATTTTCTCTGTTGTTGAGGAAGGATCCTGCACGGGAATCACTTCAAGCAACTGCGTCATTGTCTAGGCCTCAGTTTCTGCGGTGCCGTGCGTACCAGTGTCGTTCCAGGTATTTTTTGTTATCCTAAGTTTACTTTCAGTGCCAGTGTCTCTTTTTCCTTTAGTTTATTGTATTTTAACCGCAGCAGCGATATGTCGGGGTCGGGGCGTCACTCTAAATCAAAACGGTCCAGAATTGCCCCTATGTGCCGGTGCCCCTGTGGCAACTTCATCATGATCACGGATCCCTACAATTGTTGCTTTTCTTGCCTGGGTCCCGCCATCCAATGGACAAGTGCGACGCCTGTTTTTCAGTGGATCTCCGTACATTAGTTTTTTGTGCGGCATGTTGGGGTAAGGAACCCCGACTTTTAGCGGGCATCAGCCAACAGGACACCAAAGCAAGAACTTTGGGCTCCACCCTGAGCCCCAACGGCCTGTACGACCCAGTGGGGTAGGGACCTCCTCTGCTTCTTTTGCTGGAGCACAGGGTCGGGGTGGTGTTAAGGATTTAGCACGGTGTGCTCCTCCAAATTAAAGAAGCACAGAAACTCTAAACTGTATCCTAAAATATGTGCTCCTACCTACTTTTTTTAATTTACAAGTTCGTTGACAATTTCTTGCTTGTAATAAAAGTTGTGAGTAGTTTATGTGCAATAATAATTATGTTGCCTGTTTCCTAGATATTATTGAGAAGCGAGTTCATGGCAGTTTGTTACTGATGTCATCAATTGTTGAAAATACATCCGCCCAATCACTGCTACACATCAAATCCCTAAGCACCTTGGCCACCTGCAGATAGACGGAGAGACAGACAGAGAGAGAGAGAGAGACACACACACTCACACTGCTCCACTGATTTCTTCACCCACCTCTGGCTTATAGTCCATTGCCACCTGTCCAGACCACACTACATGGGCTTCCATTTCAGTATAACATTTCCCTACCTATAACAGTGGAATGATTTTTCCTGAATTGCTTTGCTTTCCCATGTAACAAATACAAGTCTCCATCTAGAACCGTTTCCTGTAGACTGCCACTGTACATCTGGCTATAAAATGCAGGGATTCATTTAGATCTTGGAGCCCTGCACCGCTTCATCCCATGTGCTGATCAATTGCATTTAGTAGTGACTCCAGCAAGGCTCCCAGGTTCACAAGTGTTCTTGTATTTTTAAAGTAAATTAAGAAGTAGTCTACAGGAAAATTGTGTCCATGGACTTGTGTTGTGTACACATAGGTAAACCAAACAATTCAGCTTCGGTATCCCGGACTACTCTTTCAGTTTCACCAGACAACAGCTTACAACATCGATTACAAATCACTCAGACTTTCGATGTCCTACAGTTCAAAGTATAAAACAAAATGCAGTAGTTTTATCTTTTTATATTCCAAAGACAACCTGTTGACAGGGAGCCTGGTTTTCTATTTTTAACGGTAACACCGGTAGCAATCACGGAATCCTGCTTGGTTTGAGGATTTTGAATTCTCACGGAAATTGCATGTCACTGCACAGAATCGCTAAGATTTCAGCATCTTTTTTAATTTTATTTTATTTTCTCTTTCTATGCCCTTTTCTCACAGCATCAGTCTCCACTTTTCAGAGATCCCTAGGCTGGGTATCCCCTAGCTTCACCCCAGGTAATGCTCAGGAGCTCCTGTGGGCCTGTCCCTATCCTCCTGGGTTGTACTCCCCAGGTGGGAAGGGCAGCCAGTGGAGTCCCTCATGGAGCCTGGTTATGAAGTCTGGGGCACCTGGATCCCTTCTGCCAGTGGCCAATGTGGGGTGATTGTTCCTGGTTTTCTGGTCTCTGTCCCTGAGGACACTGGCACTAGAGGAGATCCAAGGAGTTAGGTCACATAGAGACATGCCACTGCTCCAGATCCTGGCTAGCATCCTCCCTCCTGATCACTCTGCAGCACCATTGCACCACCACCCATGGTCACACAGGTGGTGGTAAAGCAGCAGGACCTGCAGCCCACCCTCCCAGAGGAGAAAGCAGTCCCCAGGTGCTCAATCCTACTCCCCTGGCCAGACCTCCAGCAACCCGAAGCGCTTTCTGACCCCTGCTGGCATTGCAAGCAGTAGTGCTACTGCAGAGCCAGCTGGCCTAATTCCAGATTTCAGCATCTTAAAATGAATGCTGCTGTGCTTCGCATTCTTTCTGCTTTGCTGTGTATAGAGTCAGCCATTCAGTTTAACCACCCATGCTTCTCACCAATGTCTCCATCACCTGAGGACTGCTTTCCTTACTGAAAAACCACAGTTTTCATGTAGCATGTGCCTACGAGTCTTTTACTATTTATATTACGCTATATGATACAATAAAAATACAAGCATCAGCACACACGGGCAGGGCCACTGGAAAATTGAAGGAAAAGTAACCTGAAATTGAAGAGATTTTTTGCAAAACTTGCTGGGAAATTGCAGGAGTTCTACTACAGATCCGGAGTGCTTCACAATAAACTTACTGTTTTCTACAGCATATATTAGTCAGCATAAACTACTAAGTCAATTCACTGACACTTGAATATGTTTTAAATATTAAGAAAAACTTCTGTTTCTAACATGAATCCTAATCGGATAAGATGTGTTGCCTCTTCCAAAATGTAAAAACATCTGCCTTATACAGTGCTAGATTCTATTTAGTGAGCCACAGAAAATCAACATTCAATAAATCCAGAATAAACAAATTTTATCTGTTTCTGTATGTAGAATAATGAAGCCTGATCAAAAGCTATTTACAGTGCTGTCAACTATTCACTGACCTTGGTGTAAGAAAAAATAAGCAGATGGAGTGGCAGATAGTTAAGTTTTAGTAAAATGTTGTAAAGTGTTTCATGTTCATAATTTGCACTGTAGGTACTGTGCACTATTATTAAAATCATATATTAAAATGTTATATATGGATGTTATTATGGCTGGCAGTATAGACTAGTGGTTACAGTAACAAACAGTGATTGAACTGGGTACATCCAGCAGACTTGGGTTTGATTCCCACAACCTCCACTTGCATACTGTGTGACTCCAAGCAATGTCACTTAAGCTCCCCAGTGCGTCTAGGTCACTCCTGAAAACAGGTAGTTCTGCCTAGTGGGCCTTACCTGATTTACAAAGAATATAAAAAAATACCAATATATGTTTACTACATCATAGAATAGTAGTCAGAGTACCATGTAATTTACCCGAGTTTTACTTGGGCTGCAATGATTTTGCAGTCAGGTTTTTATTGTATTCTTTGCATATGAGCATCTAAGTTGTAGATTGCTAAATGCAGGATCACTGTTACCAACTAGCTTATTCAGGTTTATAATCGCAGGGCCATCCAAAATCCTCAGTTGTTTGAATGAAAACTAGTCTGAATGGAAGTATGTTCACAGAAAAACTTCCTTACTACTTATGAAAATACCTCACAGTTAGCTACCCATTTAGGTGAACTCGATCATTTGCCTTTTCTCCCACCTGCTGTTTCAGTCTCTGTGACAACAAAAAGTTTTCTGATAGACTGCTTCAACAAAAAGCAAATCTTGAGTATTTAAGTGTACTTATGTTTGCCAGTGGATTTTGAAAGCACATTCAATGACATACAGAAGGTAAGACCCCAGGGGCTGTATGATGCTGGTGGGTCGAGTGGTGCTCAATTTGCATCTGAGCTCAGACATGAAAACTGGGAGGCACCCTTCTCGTGGACACCAAGTAAAAGAAAAGCATCCACATGTCTGGAAGATGCATGAATCCATTTGAAGGTCCACTTGTGGATTTTTTAGGTGAAGACACTTCATTTCAAAGAAGCAAATTCAAGCATTTATTTTTTTTTTGCTCCTCTTACCTCTGGCCATCCACTACTTCAGGCCTGCCAAGGCCCCCTAGCACCGCTGCTGAGTCCCAACCACCATCCACTGCCCCTTACTGCTGTACTACCAGGTAACCCAAAATAACCCTTCATTGAGTGGGCTTCTACCCCTGTGGGAGGCTACCAGGGGAGGAGAATTGCCCCAAAGCGCTTCCTGTGTATCCTGGGCATGGCAGGGGTCAGAATGGACACATGTCTGGGGCTTTGGCTTATGGAGGGACAAGCAGCCATCCTTCAGTTGGCCAGTGGGTGTTTTCCCATTTCTTGGGAGTGTGACAGGCCACTTGATGTCAAGGCACAAGTCGATGTCTGTCACGCTCCCTCCCGCAGTGAGGGCCAATGTGTTGTGCCTCTGGCCTCCACCAGGGGCCGGCAAATGCTGATCCAAAAACCCACCCTCCATCCCAGGAGAAGGTGAGTGGTCGTTGGACACTCAAGCCTTCACCCACTAGCTGGCCCTCCAACACCCAAGTCAAGTCTGTTCCCTAACCCTGGTCAGCGGTGTCACAGGCAGAAATCCAGTTCAGGCAGTTAAATTATACATAGGAAAAAATAAAGGTAGTCCACCTTGGTGGTGATGGTTCAGATTAATTCACATCCGAGTTCTAACAAGCAAAGAGAGCAAGTCATTTGTAACTTGTGCATGTGGGGTGTGGGTGTTGAAGAAAGAGGATCATAGTGCTGTCACTATTGTCATCACCCCAGAAGGATGTGGACTGCATTGTTGCTACTGCCATCACACTGAAGGGGTGGGGGTTGTAGTGCTTCTGCCATCACCACTGGTGGATAGGGAATGTAGTACTGCTGCCATCACACCTAAGGGATGGGGCCTGCAGTGCTGCTGCTTCTGTCACACCTGAGGGAGGGAGGTCATAGTGCTGTTTCTGTTGCCATCACACCTTAAGGATGGGGTCCGTGGTGCTGTTGGTGCTGCCATTGCACCTGAGGGATGGGGCCGTGGTGCTGCTTCCATCACACCTTAAGGACGGGGGGCTGTAGTGCTGCTGCCACCATCACATCTTGTACCTAAAATAACTTTAAATTGGTACAAGGATGGATGGATGTGCAATAGTGGAGGTCAAAATTGCTAAAATGCATGTTAGCAGAGTTGAAAATTGTTAAAGTACACAGAACCAAATAACGGTAAAACTGGATTTTGGCTCAGCAGACACCGGGGACAGTACCATTTTTTACAATGTGCAAAATGGAATATGCCCTTTCTCAATCCCGGTAAACCAGTGTCCCTGCCTGTTGAAAACAGGCAACTTTCTTTAACAAAAAAAAAAATGTTAACCACCAGGCTTCCCTCAGTACATGCAGGACAACAGTGGCTTGGTCTCGCTGTCTTGCTGCTACTTCTTGCTTATCTGTCCCTAGATTTGTCTATAATTTTCATTTTTATCCCTCTGTGACCTTTCCATGTTTTCCTTATTACCCTGGTCTTTCTCCCTCATCTTTGCGCTCATTCTTTCATCTGGCCACCATTCCCTCTGTCCCCATTTCAAATGTTTGTTTTTCTTTTCTCTACAGACTTTAAAATGTTTTATTTTTCCTTCTTTGCTCGTTCACCTACTTTTAATTCACCTATTGTCAATACACTCATTCCCCCTCCGTGTCATTTTTCCCCACTTTTGTTTGCCAACCGCCCATAAACTATCTAAGCCACACATGCTTAGCCCCTCACTGCCTGCCCATATACACTTTAGTCTGCCAGTTGCTCTCATACAGTTTCCCTGCCTGCCTACCAGCTCACCCACTAACCTGTGCTGATTGCCAATAAATATTTTTTTTTTCCCAGCATGTCAAAGTTCACACTAACGCTGGCTAACCACACTTGATCACAGTCAACCCACCTATTAACGTAGCAGCTGCTCACTCGACCAGTGGTTTGCTGATCTAATTTTGAACTGCACCCAATTAATTAAAAAAATAAATATCCTGATTTGTATCCCAAAGCTGCTTCTGGACTCCCCCACCACTGTCCCAGTGCCAGAAACCCCTGCCCCTAAATGTGCTCCTGTGATTACAGGCCGTGCCCAGAGCGTGGAGCACACCCTTAACGGCTACCCATGCACGGGGTCCCCGTGAGGGGTTGGTGAGGAGGTCCTCTTCCTCCGGGGAGGCGACTGGTCACCCCTCACAATCCAGCTCCTCCTCGGAGGATCAGATGACCCCCGAGGTGGAGTCAGAGCTATACGCGGGCTCTCCTTGGGAGGTTCCCTCAAGACCACGCTCTCCGCTGGCTTCAGCTCTCTGTGCCACATCCATTACCGATGAGCAGAGCGGTGGGGGTAGCGTGTCTGAGCCTCACCCTGATGCCTCTCGGGGCACCGGGGGGTTCAGAGTTTCAGGTGTGACCCTTGTCTCCTCCCTGACCTCGGGGGATGGGCCCCGGACTCTTCGGAATCCGCTCGGACATCTCTGGGGCTGCTGGGCTCTCTAGTGCTGGTATCTCATCCATAGGCAGTGCTGCTGGCGATGTCACTACCCCGGTCCTTTCTAGGACCTCTTTGGGTTCTGAGTTACCTTTGTGGCTTCCTCTGAGGGTTCTGGAGAGTGGCAGTGCTGTGTCTGGTGCCGTGTCCGACCATGGTGCCGAAGTCTGCGCCAAGGTTGGCATCGCTTCTCTTGGTGGTGCCGGAGGCAGTGTCTGCTCTTCCTCAGCCATGGCCCAACCCTCCTTGAAGCCTGGCTCTACCCTGTTAGCCAGATCCGGTCCTACAGTAATGTGGATTCCGACTGACGGAGAGGAACCTCAGGGAGACTCTCTAACCTCCTCCAGGGTGGGGGGGGAATCTTCTCCTGGGGGAGCAAGCCCAGATTCCTCCACTGGGCCTCCCAAGAGGGACAGATCTTCTCAGGAGAAGAGGACTGGTGGACCTGTCTCTAAACAACGACCTACACGTCCTCTGGTGGTTGGGGGTCATCATTGGGGATTGTCCAGTTCGGCCTCTCTTCTGGGAGGGGCTTTGCAGTGGGTGAGAGCAGGAGCCTCCCGAGAGGCGCTGCACGGCTCCTGCCTCACCTTCCGGGGGATTTCCCCCAAGCGCATCCCCCAGCTGCTCCTTAGGGGTTGGGCGAGCTGGGGTATCAGAGTCTTCCAGTTCTCCCCCTAATCGGCATATCTGGACAAACCCAAGGCTCTCCTCCTCCAGTATCTCTGCTTCCCCTATCCCCCTTTCCGGGGTTTCTTAACCCTGATGAAGGCCCCTTTTCTTGGGGACAGTTCAGGGCTGTGGCAGTGCTGTTCCCCTGTTACTTCAGGGCCGTCTCTGAGGTCATTTTTAGACCTTCAACTTCCGCACTGCCAAGCTCTGAATCGGATTCCCTCTCCTTCAGCTTCCTCAGTGCAGGAAGAGGATTGTTCACGTCATTTTTCTGCTTTGGGGGCTCTTACATCCTACCAACATTTCCTTTCAGAGATGATGAGGGAGCTCCATATTTCCCACCTAGTTGGACAAAACCCATCGTGCGATGCTGTCATTCTTGAGGGAGTACAGCACTGATAGTTTGGTCATCCCTCCTTGGCCGAGGCCATTATGGGAGGCACCACACGCCATCTGGCTACGTCCCTCTGCCCCATCTCCTGCCTCTAGGGACTGCATGGGCAGATACTGCGCAGCAATGGGGTCTCTGGCTGCCATGCCTCAGCCTTCTTCAGGCCTGGGCTTCGGGGCGCCTTAGTCATGACGCTTCCCTGACTCGGACTCAGCTGAGTTCAGTCGATGGAGGAGGAAGTTGGGGTTTTTTTACATGCTTTCTGTTGCGGATATTGGCACACCAGGTGCCCTATGCAGGGCATATCTGTTCACTGCTGGGGCAAGTCCTAGCAGTGCAGCCTGACAGTGAGGGAACCAGGCGAGCCATTCGCCTAACCACCCAGGGCCTGGAACTAGCAAGACACACCTCCAGGGCAGTCTGTGACACCAATGAGGTGACTTCCAAGCTGGTAGGATACTCAGTCTGCATTAGGCGGGCTGTGTGGCTTCACCTATCCAGGTTGTCACCCTTGGCCCGGCGTAGGGTGACGTCCTCACCTTTCCAGGGGGGCCACTTCTTCTCCTGCAAGGCACGGTGAGTCCTTCAGGGGCACCCTCCACCTGCTGGATCCCAGGAGCATTGCTGGCCCTGTCAAGTCCTCGGGCCTAGCCAAGCCCGGATTGGTCCCTCCTCCTGTGTCCTTTTCTCTCCCCACTGGAGGCTGGGGAATGTCTCCCAGGTTCACCTTCTTGGTATTTGGACCATCAATAGTGAATGGTGAAGATTGATATGAGTAAGATATAGAAATCACATACTTACCGTAGTTATGATCTTCCCAAATATCTTCACCATCATTCGCCCACCCACCCTCCCTATGATCAGACATTAGGCGGCTCAGGCCTTTCTGTCCCTCCGGGCCAGAGGGAATAGGAAAACAGGACTCTGTCTTGTACAAACCCTGTGTCCAATCTGGATACTTTTCTGCCGCTGGTGGGCTACAAGGTTGCTCCACCACTTCTGTGGGATTCTTCTGGGGTATACCCCCCTTAATTGCTCTTCTCCAGCTGAGCAGTCCTCCAGACTTTAAAATCTGTTTCCTGGGGCAATCCTCTTCTGGTGCTTTATTTTTCACCTTGTCTGGCGAATTTTAGGAGCAAAATAGGCACATAAACCAGGAGGGAAGGTATTGATGAAGACAGAAGGTAAGAAATGACACCAGCAGTGGAAGAGATCAGGCTCTCTCCCTTTCATTCCAAAAAGAAAATTTGAAAAAGGAATTTTTTTTCTCAGCGGGTCAGGTCCCTAGACCTCTGACTCTTCCTCCCCTACAGCCCCATCCAGCTCGGGTTCTCAAATAACTCATTACCTCCAATTGCTCCATATGAAGTCCAAACTATCCATTGTTTGCCTGACACAAAATAGCCGATTGTCTCTTCTTATACAGGCAGTGAGCTGTCTTATGCCCTAATGTTCTTTATTACTAGTTTTCAGATAGCTAGCTAGCTTAGCTCTTCAGTGCCACTATATAGCTGAGGAGCAGTACTAGGCACCAGCACCACAGACCCCAGAATTAGGTTTTCCATGGTGACCTTTTTGTTCCTGGCTCTAAGATTAAAATTTGATACTCTATGCAGAAGGTATTCTTAAAGATCTGGAGTTACAGTAAGTAACTTTCTAGGATCGTGGATATGTTGTTCATCCACACTTCTTGGCATGTCCTTTTCGCTTCGATGCTGGAAGGTCTTCAGCTGGCTTCTCCACCACCCAGGTGAGCAGCGACTACCACGCCCGGACAAACCAGACGGCCAAGACCGCCCTCCTGGAGCCCTACACCGGATCCCTGCACCAAGGAGTCCAGACTAACGACGGCATGACCGCGCCACATGCGCCTCATGGCCGCAATCTCAGCCACCGGTAGCTGGACAAACCAGATAGCCAAGACCGCCCACCTGGGCCCTACACGGATCCCTGCACCGGGAGTCGCACCAGTGCGACACGGCAACCGTCGCGGCACCCTAAATACAACTTGACCACAGCGCGGAACAAACCAGACAGCCAGACCGCCCTCCTGGAGCCCTACACCGGATCCCTGCACCAGGGAGTCCGCACCAATGCACGGCACGACCGCCATTAGTGGCGCCCTACGGCCGCAACTTCGGCCGCTGCGCCGGACAAACCAGACAGCCAAGACTGCCCTCCTGGAGCCCTACACCGGATCCCTGCACCAGGTACAACTGTTTGCTTGCCGCTGAGCCTGGTTCTCCTTTCACTGCCTCCTGATAGGTCGCCGCAAATCCTAAAGGCCTGTGATTTGGCGCTGCAGAACCTGGCAGCACGACCATTAGATCGCTTTTTTGCCCTATTCTGCCGACCTGCTGCCTTGTCCTTGGCTTTGTAATTTGGGTTGTATTTTGTTGTGTTTTTGGAGCAGACATTAAGCCTTCCAAAACAGAGCCTGAAACCTGTTTCCACAGTTAAATTGACTCACTGTTTTTGTTCCTAAATCTTGTGATGCCTCAGATTTTACTACTGAAACTGTGTTATTGCTGATATTACTGACTGTGTTATTACTGTTTGTGCTCTAGTCAGCCTGAACTGCTGACAACCCCCCCCCATCTCTGTCCTTAAAGTTTCTTTTTATTTTCTCTTCCTCCCTGCCTAGACTCCTCCAAAAGATTCAAGTCCACCATCCCCCTATCGATTCAACCCCTGCAGTGCTAATTGCTGCCACTCACCTCCCAGTCTCTTCTTCAACCCCACCCACAGACTAGCTAACTAATCTATTATCTCCTACTGCACTCCCCGCCCAGCTGACACTCTGCTGCCAGTCCGTCCCCGTCTTTGTGCAAGTAATTACTCTCCTCTCTCTCAACCTCTCTAATTTCTCTTCCTTGCAGGAGTCATTATCAACATGAGCATGACCGCTGCTGATGGCCCCCACGGCCACGTAACTTGGCGCGCACGGACAAACCAGACAGCCAAGACCGCCTCCTGGAGCCACACCGGATCCCTCTACCAGGTACAACTGCCTGCTTGCTTGCCGCGGAGCCTGGTTCTCCTTTCACCGCCTCCTGATAGGTTGCCGCAAATCCTAACGGCCTGTGATTGGGTGCTACGGAACCTGGCAGCACGACCATTGGAGCGCTTTTTTGCCCTACTCTGCCGACCTGCTGCCTTGTCCTTGGCTTTGTAATTTCGGTTGTATTTTGTCCCACCCCTACCGCCCTCTTCCAGGCCTCCTTTAAATAGGCTTGTCGCCCCTCCCACTCTGGGTGCTGCCCTCCCATTGGATTAGCCATCCCTGTGTGCTGCCCTCCCATTGGATTAGCTATCCCTGTCCCTTGCCACTTATCCTCCTCTGCTGAACATCACACCGTGCCCTGACTATCTGCTACTTCCTCTCCATATCCAACCCTTATTAAGCAAACCCCCTCTCCCATCTTTTATCTCCCTTGGACCCTGATTCATCCTCTGACTGAATAATGCTCTCCCAGGTGTTTTTACTGACTATGTGCTTTACCCCCTGTTACATTTACATGGGGAGCAACCCAAAACAATCTCATCCTCATCAAGCGCCCCTCTTTGCACTGCATAATAACCTTGGCATGACCACAGGGATTTATATCATAGACAGTTCCAACCTCTGCTCCCCTCTATGGCACTTTGGTTACCTTCTGATACTAACTGTGCACTGCCCACTGATTATCCCCCTGACCAAGTTTGTACACTACAACCTATCCAAACAGTGGTGGCACTGTAGTGACGGAAGGCATGGGAGCAAAACAAACAGGCAAATCTACAAGATGCTGAAATCCTTTCTCCTACAAATTCTCCTTATGCTGCTCCTGCTCTCAGGAAATGTTCACCCCAACCCAGGACCACCTGGGCAGCCAGCAGAGGCACCAAGCAGAAGGACAGGGACACTCACCATGGCATCCATCAACACCTGCAGCATCCTCAACAAACTTGATTCCCTTCAAACATGGATTCTACAGCACACGCCAGTTCTGGTATCCAGATGTCCTCAGCCTCAGCTGCAGGCCTCTGAAGCGGCTTCCAGCATGCCCGGACCTGATCTCTCCCTCAATCAGGGGAAGGTATGCCATCCAACCTTCAATCCCTGCACCTCACAGCCTGGTACCAGAGCGGCTAGAGTTCCAGGCTTTGGGTCTTTCCAAGGATGTTCTCACTGTGGTGGAGGCATCCAGGAAAGAATCGACCAGGAAATGTTATGCCTTTAAATGGAAAAGATTTTCCATTTGGTGTCAGGGCAAGGGCCTGGACCCTCTGTCCTATCCAGTGGCTAACATTCTCAACTACTTTTGGTCTCTGTCCAAAGGGTGTCTTCGGTCATCGACCCTTAGGGTGCACCTGGCAGCAATCTTTGCTTACTCGATGCTGGCCGGTCAGCCGACATTGGCGCAGGAGACAGTGGTCGGGTGCTTTTTCAAAGGCCTGGATCACATATCCCCTCCGGTGTGTGAACCTCCACCTCTGTGGGATTTACTGCTGGTGCTGGCAAAGCTGATGGGCAAGCCATTCGAACCAGTGCACAAGTGTGCGTTGTCACACCTGTCGTTGAAGACGGCCTTACTGGTGGCTATCACATCTGACAGAAGGACTGGGGAGCTCCAGGCACTTTCGGTGGACTCCCCTTATCTGGTCTTCCACAGGGACAAGGTTGTCCTGTGCCCCCACCCAAAATTTCTTACGAAGGTGTTGTCAAAGTTTCACCTTAACCAGGTGTTAACTGTGCCAGTATACTACCCTAATTACACCTCGGAGGCCGAATACAGGCTCCATACCATGGACCTGAGACGAACCCTCTCCTATTATAAGGAGAGGACAGCGGAAATTCGGGGAGAGGTTCGCCAGCTGTTTGTCACCTACGCTGAAGCCGCTTCTGGCAGACCTGCAGCAGAACGGACTATTGCAAGGTGGATTACATCTTGCATAAGTCTGTGCTACTAGTTGGCAGGCATGGAGCCTCCCAGAGGGATAAGAGCTCATTCTACCCGCCATACCACTGCATCAGTGGCTGCTTCCAGGGACACCCCTATCCAGGAAATCTGTTGAGCTGCTACCTGGAAGTCAGCAAACACCTTCATTACCCATTACCACATCGACCTTGAGTCATGCCGGGATGCTGGTTTTGGGGCCTCAGTTCTCCAATCTCTTTTCCCCAAGTGAGTATCAGTGGGGGGGTGCGCCTTGCCTCCCTCCTCCCAGAGAACTGCTAGGAGTCTGCCAAGAAGTGTGGATGAACAACATATCCATGATCCTAGAAAAACTGGTTCTAGGGACATGGATATGTTGTTCAGTCCACACTTATTGGCAGGTTCCTTGCCGCTTTAAATCTTGCCGGAATGTCTTCAAGCTGGCTCCTCCCACCTACCCGGGTGATAAAACTCTCAGCTCGCCCCATGACTCCAGATCTTCCTTACCACTTGGAAGCTCAGGTTCCCTCCTTAGCGCTCTGCGTTTTAGGCTTGGATCCAAACTCGTTGGTTAAACCGAAACTTATTCTTAAATTTTCTGGACTTCGGTCTGTTTCTTCCTTCGCGGCTGCGATGGACAAATCGACTCCCGGATTTCGGTGGTGCCCTTGCGGGCAGAAGATGTCTTGGACTGATCCGCACTCCACGTGGGTTTACTGCCTTGGGCTTGAACACGAGCCGCAGGCCTGCGAATTGTGCAAGCCTTTTTCGGTCAATGTCCTCGAAGACCGTGCTGCCAGACTTCAACGCGCCCCAAGAGACGTATTACTCTGGTGAAGTCAAAGGAAGCCCATAGGGCGGTGTCCGTGGCAGAGGGCTCGGCTGAGCAACTTGAGCAGATGATCGCCCTCGAGGAGGAAGAGGTAGTTCAGGCCGCATCTTCGTATTACTCAGTCGTGGCATTTATCCCGCTCTCCTTGGGCTCCTCCTACATGACTTCTTTCAAGGAGCTTTGTCAGTCCCTCTCTACAAAAGGTGAGGGTCCATCGGGAGATTCCTCTCGGTCCAAGAAGAAGGACTCAATGGGTAAGTCCCACCGTCAACGTTCGTGGGAGCGGGAGAGGTCCCCTTCCCCAGATAGTCGACACTCGACTTCGGTCGAGATTGCGGCTAAGGCCGCTGGCTTCACGGTGTCCCCGTCAGGTCAGCCAGCCAAGACATCCATCGACGCAGTCGAGATTTTTCTCGACCCGTCAGACGGGCTGTCGACTGGAGAAGCCGACAACCCTTCTTTACCAGTTCCCCCGGTGGAAACTGAGGAATTGCCTGTGCCTCCTGTGCCGGAGTCCCCGGTTAAGGTTCCCGAGCCGAGGGAAGAACGGGTTTCCCCCGCTCCCTCCCTCCCAGACCCACCCTCGGAAACACCGAAGGTCTCGGTCTCGGCACCGAGGGAAGCGGCGGCGGCGCTCATCCTCATCTTTGTCCTCCTCGGAGGATAGGCTCCGGCGCAAATTGCGGCGGCGCTACGAGGACTTGATGTGGTAGCAGCTCCTTCTGACCGAGAACAAGCCGACTCCATCGTCTTCCCCAGCCATTAAGTGGCTGTCACCTGAGCGGCCGAAACAACCCCTCGTGGTCATCGAGGAGCCAGCGCCGGTTGTTCGGCCTAAACCAGCTGCACCACCCATTGTAGTGGAACCCCCGCCTCCACAACCTAAAACTGAGGCTCCGACCAAGGATTCTCGGTCGGGTTAGGGGCTGCCCCATCGGTTGTCTGTCACCCTCACTCCCAATCGGCCTTGGCAGGTGGAGGGTGGCTCAGGCCCTCGGCAGCTGTTTGCAGACTCCTCGGAGTCTGATGATGACTCTTCCCTGTTCTCCAGGCCCTTCGACCTGGAGTCCACCCTCTTTCATGGGAATGCTTCGGCTCATCTCAGAGTCTACTGGGATGAAGCTCGAACCCGTGTCAAGGCGGGCCAAGTATCCCCTCACGGAGATACTGGACTGAGGGGATTCTCCCACGGAGGCCTTTCTAGTGGCTGAAACCATTGTTGGCCCAGCTCTGGAGTTGTGGCTGCGGCCAGCTTCTTGTCCTGCTCCTTTTGGCCAGGAAGTATGCGGTCCCCACCGGCTCACTCTCCAGTTTTTCGGAGCACCCCTCTGCGGACGGGCTTGTGATTGACAGTGTTTTCCGGCGTTCCGGAAATGCCAGGGATGTGGACAAGCCTCCCGACAGAGACCAAGAAACTGGACTACGCCGGGCGAAAAGTCTATGCTGCGTCCTCCTTAGGCCTTCATCAGGCCAGTTCAGCCGTACTGATGGCACACTTTTCCCACGCCCTTTTGGGCTCCCTGGATGAGGTGATTCCTCATCTCCCGGCTGACCTCCAGACTACGGTCAAGCAGGTGCAGGATCAGGAAGAGGCGGTGGCAAAGCAGCAGCTCCAAACTGCTCTTGACATTGGAGACTCTTGTGCCCGGTCAGTAGCGGCCGCAGTGGCCATGCGCCGCAAAGCTTGGCTGCAGATCTCCACCTTCACGGCGGATACCCAGCACAAGCTGGCAGATGTATCCTTCCTGAGTATCGACTTGTTCGGTCCCGGGGTGGAGGGTCATTTGCAGAGGATCGAGAAGTCCAATGCCACCTTGGACTCGGTCACGTCTGCCCAGAAGGACAAAGGCTGCCAGCAGCAGCGTAAGCCCTTTCGGCCTTGTGCCCCTGCGGCACGTCCGGCCCAGCAGGCTCGCACTTGGCACCCCAAAGCCAAGTCTGCAGCTTTCTCCAGCAGGAAGCCGGGAGGAAAAGGCCCAGGAGGTCCCTCGGCCGGTTCTTCCTCCAAGCCTGCCCAGTGACGGGCTGAGGGGTGTCGCCCCCAGCCTCGTCACTCCCCCTGTGGGCGGACAGCTCCGCCACTTCCATTCCGCCTGGTCCGCTATCACCACGGACCGTTGGGTGTTGGAAGTGGTAGGAAAGGGTCTGCCTCTGGAATTTGAGCAGGCCCCAGCCTATCGAGCCATCGCCCCACAGGGGGCTACGAGGTCCGCAGCCTCTCTGTCGGCTCGTTGAGCCAACATTCCCCTGCTCCTCCAGAAGGAGGTGATCAGTGAGGTGGCGGATCCTCCACCAGACCCAGGGTTTGTGTCCAGGTATTTCCTGGTCCCAAAACGGACGGGGGGGCTGGCGCCCCATTCTAGACCTTCACGACCTGAACAAGTTCCTAAGGTCTCGAACCTTCAGGATGGTCACTCTGGCTCAGATCATTCCATCCTTGCAATGAGGCGTGTGGTTCTGTTCTCTGGACCTCCAGGACACATTCTTTCACGTCCCAATCCGTCCGTCCCACCAGTGATTCCTTCGCTTCAGGGCAGAGGGGTCCCTTTACGAGTTCCGGGCCATGCCCTTCGGCCTGTCTCCAGCTCCCAGGGTCTTCACCAAATGCATGGTGGTGGTGACAGCATTCCTGCGGTGCCGAAGGGTCCGGGTGTACCCTTACCTGGATGACTGGCTGATTGCAGCTTCCTCCAGGCTGGAGGTGGGGCGGTCCAGGGATCTGGCCCTTCAGGTCTGCTCTCAGATTGGCTTCCTCATCAACAAGGCCAAATCGGAACTCGTGCCAACGCAGGTGATTCAATTCATCGGGGCAGAGCTCAACTCTCTTCGAGCCAGAGCACAGCTCCCGGCGGACAGGGCCGAGGTTCTTTCCTCCTTTGCCCAATCCTTTCTGGTCGGGCAATTGCGCCCTGCCCGGGACTTCCTGCACCTCCTGGGCCTCGTGGCGACCTGCAACAGCGTGGTCCATTGGGCCCGCTGGCACATTCGTCCCCTTCAATGGGGCCTGGCCGGCCAGTGGTCACAGTGCTCTGGTCCTCTGGACCAGCTAGTGGCAGTGACACAGGAGATGTGGAACGCTCTCCAGTGGTGGATCGTTCCAGCTGATCTGCAGGAGGGCAACCCGTTTGTCCGCCCCAAGCCGACGGTCACTCTAACGACCGACGCCTCTCTGATGGGTTGGGGTGCCCATCTAGGGGAGCACAGAGCGCACGGCCTCTGGTCCCCTCGGGAGTCCCGATGCCACATCAACTTGCTGGAGCTTTGAGCGGTCCGACTAGCCTTCACTGCCTTTGCTCAATTTGTATGGGGTCAAGTGATCCAGGTCCAGACGGACAATACCACGACCATGTACTACCTAAACCACCAGGGTGGGACGCGCTCCTTGCCCTTGTGCAAGGAAGCTGTCCGCACTCGGTCCCTGGTGAGCAGTCTGGAGGCGGATCTCCTAGCCATCCATGTGGCAGGAGCCTCCAACACTATGGCCAATGCCCTAAGCCGGATAGGGGCTGCATCTCACGAGTGGTCACTCCTGCCGGAGGTAGTACCCGATCTCTTCTCCCACTGGGGTACATCTCAGGTGGACCTGTTTGCCTCCAGGGAGAATGCGGAGCTGAGGCTGTTTCATGCCCGCCCCCCTCAGCAGGGCGATGTCTTCTCGAGGCCGTGGACCCCGGGCCTCTTCTACGTCTTTCCCCCATTTCCCTTGATCCACAAGGTGCTTCTCAAGGCGAGGAGGGACAAGGCGCAGGTGATTCTGGTAGCCCCAGACTGGCCCTGCCAGTTCTGGTATCCAGATCTCCTCAACCTCAGCTCCAGGCTCCCGGGCGGCTTCTAGCCTGCCGAACCTGATCTCAGTCAACCAGGGAAGGTGCATGCCCGGACCTTCAGTCCCTGCACCTGACAGCCTGGTTCCTGAGCGGCTAGAGTTCAGGCCTTGGGTCTTTCCGACAAGGTCCTCAATGTTGTTGAGGCATCCCGTGAGTCGACCAAAAATGCTATGCCTTCAAATGGAAGAGATTCTTCATTTGGTGTCAGGATAAAGGGTTGGACCCTTCCTCCTGTTCCTTGGCCAGCATTCTGGACTACCTGTGGTCCCTTTCTCAGCTAGGGCTTCAGTTGATGACCCTTAAGGTGCACCTGACAGCCATCTCTGCTTACCGAGCGCTGGCCGGGAAGCAGTCGGTGGCGCGGGAAAAGGTGGTCGGGCGCTTTTTCCAAGGCCTTGATCACATATCCCCTCCGGTGCGAGAACCTCCACCTCCGTGGGATCTTCTGCTGGTATTGGCTAAGCTCATGGGCAAGCCATTCAAACCGATGCACAGGTGTGACATCTCTTCACCTGTCGTGGAAAACAGCCTTCTTGGTGGCTGTCACGTCAGCCAGAAGGATGGGGGAGCTCCAGGCTTTCCATCGAGTCTCCCTATCTGGTCTTCCACAGGAACAAGGTTGTCCTGTGCTCCCACCCGAAATTCCTTCCGAAGGTGGTGTCGGAGTTTCACCTTAATCAGGTGTTGACTCTGCTGGTGTTCTACCCCAATCACACCTCGGAGGCGGAATATAGGCTCCATACTTTGGACCCTAGAAGAGCGCTTTCTTATTATAAGGAGCAGACGGCTGAAGTTCGCGGAGAGGTTCGTCAGCTGTTTGTCACCTACGCTGAAACCGCACCTGACAGACCTGCAGCCAAGCGGACAATAGACAGTTGGGTCACCTCCTGCATAGATCTCTGCTATAGGTTGGCGGGCATGGAGCCTCCCAAAGGGATAAGAGCTCATTCTACCCTCCATACCGCTGCTTCAGTTGCTGCTTCCAGGGACATCCCTATCCAGGAAATCTGCAGGGCTGCTACCTGGAAGTCAGCACACATATTCATTACCCATTACCACATCAACCTTGAGTCACGCCGGGATGCTGGTTTTGGGCCCTCGGTTCTCCAGTCCTTGTTTCCTAAATAGGGGGTGTGCGCCTTGCCTCCCTCCTCCTGGAGAACTGTTAGGAGTCTGCCAATAAGTGTGGATGAACAACATATCCATGTCCGTAGAAATACAGGTTACTCACCTGTAACAGGAGTTCTAGGAAATGGTATATGTTGTTCATCCACAACTACCAAACCTCCCGGCTACGCACAACCTGGCTGGCGCGGCTAGATCTGGCATCATGGGAGGCGGGTGAGAGTTTTATCACCCGGGTGGGTGGGAGGAGCCAGCTTGAAGACCTTGCGGCAAGGAACCTGCCAATAAGTGTGGATGAACAGCATATACCATTCCTAGAACTCCTGTTACAGGTGAGTAACCTGTATTTACTCACGTGTAACAGTAGATCTTAACTTCAAGAGGGTTCCTGCAGTAGGTCTTCACATATAGGACTGCGTCCCCTGGCATCAGGTCCGAACAGCAAACTTGTGGATCGCAATCATCAGCGGGGACCTCCCCCGATGTCAGGCGAGATGATGTCAGCCTGGGTATAAAAGGGGGCGGTTCCGCGCCTGCTCTCCAGTTCTGTCCCGCCATTGCCTCAGTACATTTGGCACGCGTTAGAACAGCGATCATATGTCTGCATTTTGTCAGTTTTCTTCGCCTCGTAACTAATTTTTCTCTATCGTTTCTCTCAATATTTGATGTCTTCTAGACAGAAGAAGTGCTCGAAGTGCAGCGCTCAAATCTCGCACGGTGAAGACCATTCCCACTGCCTCCTCTGCCTTGGTTCTAAGCACAACACCCAGGAGTGCTCCATCTGTCAGGCCTTCAACTAGTCGACCCGAACCTGGCGTAGGCGGACCCTCGAAGCCCATATCCTTACCCGACGACTAGCGTCGATGGAAAAGGAGCTGCAGGATAGCTCATCGTCACTGGGCCCTAAAAAGAAGAAAAGTAAGGAGAAGCGCTGGGACCGGAGTCCGTCGCCACGCGGGAGTCCCTCCGAAACTGTGAGTACTTCTGTCAGTGCCCCATCTGCTTCTTTAGGCCAGGCACCTTCTCCCCCTCCTGCCGAGGTGAGCGGGCAGCCAGGAATAGCTTCTCTGGAGGTCTCTGTCAAGTCACCCTGCCTAGCCAATAAGACATCCCTCAACCCTGTCGAAGGGCGTGCGGCTCCTGCCGATCAGCCTAGTGGCGGACTCCGGACTTCCACTAGCCCGGCGCGGTCCATTCAGTCGGACGACAGCTCCTCTATCGCCCACCCGGATCTTTCCACTCTCCCGTTGGTCTCCAGTTTGGCCCCCAACACCAGACAGAGTGAGCGGCAGAGCGACCCTTCATCCCCTAGGGCCTTACACCCCAGGGACTCGCCTCCAGATCCGCTGATTTTCCTGCCAGCGAGATTGCCTTTGGACCTGCCGTCGGGGCTCCTTCCGGACCTTCCCCCCTTGCCAGGCTTACCGCCGTCTCTGGACATTACTCCACCGCCAGCTAGGAATCTTTTCATTGAGCCTCCTCCCTCGGGACCTGCGGGGGCCCTTCCAGATCCTGCACCTCCCAGAGGTGCCATGGCACTTCCCCCGGCAGGACCAGATCCTCCGGGCGGGTTCCGGGTTCAGAACCCATTGCCCCACCTCCGGGTGGCCCGTTGTCGACTCCACAGTATCCGACACCAGGCCATGTGCCTCCGACACCGGGACCCCTGACACCGGGATACCCTGGGTACTCTTACTGTCTGCAAACGGGTTATCATTACCCTTCTTGGTCTCAGTACCCAGGCTCTCCTACCTTCTAGCCTCCTCCTCCGCCACCACTGGCGCTAGAGACTGACCCCCAATGGTGGCAGGAGGCTAGAACCCAGCTGCTGTCAGAGCTTAGGCAGTCGGTGGGGGAAGCTTCCCAGCCTGGGGCCCCCCTCCTTCTGGCAGAGCCTCGGGTTCTCTTGCTGCGGGTGCTGCTGGAATAGAACCTCCCATTCCCAGCAGCTCTGAACCCTCCGATACGGAGTCTGACTCCGAACCTTCGGACCCCAGATCTCTGGTTGAGGTTCCTCCCAAGGAGTCCCCCAAGTCTCCCCCAGAGGACCTATCTTGCACTCCATACAGGCAGCTGGAGGCTGGCCCATGAAAGAGGTGGATCCGCAACGAAAAAGACAGGCGGAGCACCTGGATTTTGCCACGTCTGATCCTATCCCCATCCCTCCATGGATGGGACCCCATGAGGACTTGGTGACCACAATATGGCAACAACCGTCCTCCATTCCTGTGGTCTCCAGGAAGGCAGACCGGACCTATTATCCCCTGGAAGGGATTCAACATCTTAACTCCCATCCAGAAGCTGACTCCATAGTAATTACTGCCGCTCACGACCGGTCAGCCCAACCGAAACACCCGAGTTCCTCGCCGCCAGATAAGGACTCTCGTCAGTTAGACCAGTTCGGGCAAAATATCTGTTGTTCTTCCTCCTGTGGCATTAGATCTCTCAACTGTGTCTCCCACATGGTTGCTTTCCAAAAAGCTATTCTGTCAGAGCTGGAAAGGGACCTACTTGAGGTTCAGGATGAAAACCTTAGGAAGAAGCTCTTGGACAAGGTCAGGATGGGAAGGTCCTTTTGTCGTCATGCGATGTACGACTCTGTGGATTCAGTGGCTAGAGCGACAGCCAGGGGGATCTGTCTCCGCCGGCTTTCCTGGCTTCGGATAGCTGGCCAGGCACAGGATGTACAGTCTTCCCTTTTGGACGCCCCTTTCAGGGGTTCTGTCCTCTTTGGCGGTGATGCCAAAGATATAATGACAGGACTGCAAGAGAGTGGACGCTCCTTAAGAGACGTACGCTCTATGTACAAGACGGGTCAGAAAAAGCAGCCCTTTCGCCGCCAAAGAAGGTGGAAGAAGAACCAGGCAAAGCATCAGGGAAAAAGACGCGGCCTTGGCTCTGGAGCCCAAACCCCACAGGCTAAGTTCTCCAAACCAGCCTCGGGGGCTAAAGCTCCTCTCCCCTTGGCGTCCTGACTCCTTTCCCCTCCTTCCACGCCCTCCCTTAACTCAGGAGGAACCAGTCGGAGGGAGGTTCGGCCTCCACCTGGAGGGTTGGAGGTTTGTCACCGCAGAGTCTTGGGTGCTTCAGCTCATCCAAGGGAGTCACTCAATCGAGTTCCTCAAAATTCCAGCCCCTCTACCACCGGGACGGTCTTTCTATCCATGGTATCAGGTCCCCCTTGTTTCTCAAGAGATCCAGGCACTTCTGCTAAAGGAGGCCATAGAACCCGTCCCTCCAAACCAGATAGGAAGGGGATTTTACTCCCACTTCTTCCTAGTCCCAAAGAAAACGGGCGACCTGAGACCAATCCTGGACCTCAGCACACTAAACATCTTCATCAAGTATAAGTTTCATATGTTGACCCTTCAGGGGCTCCTCCCTCTGCTCCATCCCAACTCCTGGCTGTGCTCCCTGGATATGCAGGATGCCTACTTGCACATCCCCATCCTCCTGCCCCACCGCCGCTTCTTCCGTGTTGCTTTTATGGAGGACCACTTCCAGTTTCGGGCCCTACCCTTTGGCCTTTCCTCAGTCCCCCCGGGTGTTCACGAAATGTCTAGCGGTGGTGGCAGCTTTCTTGTGCTGCCAGGGCATCTATGTCTTCCCGTGCCTAGACGACTGGCTCCTCGCAGCACCCTCTCCTACCAGCCTGAAAGAGTACCCCTCTTTCACTCTGAACTTGTTTTCAGTTCTGGGGATCATGGTCAGCTTCCCCAAGTTCCAACTAGTACCATCTCAACGACTCCAATTCATTGGAGCCGTACTAGATACAGTTCAGAGCAGGGCTTTTCTACCATTGGATCGAGCCAAGATTTTAGTTGCTCAGGCTACTCTTGTGGCCCAGGATCGATGGATCCCAGCACACGCTGTGCTCTGTCTCTTGAGACTGATGGCAGCAGCCATTTCTATAGTACCCCTGGCCAGACTTCACATGAGGGTCACCCAGTGGTCTCTCCGAGTCCAGTGGGATCAGAGGACAGATGACATGAACCAAAAAGTCATGATCGCCAGCAACCTTCAGAGAGATCTTCACTGGTGGCAGGATCTCTCCAACCTTTCAAGGAGAACACCTTTTCATTCGCCCATCCGAACCCAAATCTTCACCATGGAAGCCTCAGACCTGGGCTGGGGAGCCCATCTGGGGGCCCACGACACACAGGAATCTTCGTCCAACCTGTACTTTATGCTCCACATCAATGTTCTAGACACCAGGGTGGTTCTTTACGCTCTCCAGGCGTTCGAGTTCCTTCTAGTACTGGGATCACTTCTGGTCCAGACGGATAAAATGTCCACAGTCTGGTACATCAACAAACAGGGAGGAACCCAGTCGTACCCTCTCTACAGAGAAGCAATGAGGGCCTGGTACTGGGTGATCAAGCACAGCCTTTACTTGACAGCAGTCCACATACCAGGAGTAAGCAACGTCCTGGCAGACAGTCTCAGTCGATCAGTGGCCAGGGCCCACGAGTGGGAGCTAAAGTCAGGGGTGGTTGAAGAACTTCTTCAACGGGGTCATCCGGACTTGGATCTGTTCGCCTCCCCATTCAACGCAAAACTACCCAACTTTTGTTCTCTCGTTCCCAGGCATGGTGCATTTTGGCAAGACGCACTGTCTCTCTCTTGGACAGGGAGGTTTCTTTATGCTTTTCCTCCCTTTCCTCTCATTCAGAAGGTTCTGGTGAAACTTCAGCAAGAGGGAGTTCATATGATTCTTATCTCTCCTCTCTGGCCACACCAGATTTCGTATCTTCTTTTGCAGCAACTGGCATTGGAACCTCCGCTCCCTCTGCCATTTTTACACGACCTTCTGACACAGGAGCAGGACACCCTGGTGCACCCGAGCCTTCAGTCTCCATCTTCATGCATGGCACCTGTGGACATAGCGGTTTCTTGCTATGGTGTCTCCTCGCAGGTTGCACACATCTTAGTTGAAGCCAGAAAACCCTCTACTAGATCCACTTACACCATGAAGTGGAAAAGATTTTCGATCTGGGCCCTAGCAAGGAGCTAGGATCCCTTTTTGTGCTCGGCGGCCCAGGTGTTCGAGTACCTCGCACATTTATCTGAGGCTGACCTTAGCTACTCCTCCATTAAGGTCCATCTCTCTGTGGTGTCGGCCTACCACCTCCCAGTGGAGGGTAAAACCTTGGCTCCATTGAAGGTTGCCAAAACCTTTTTAAAAGGCATCCTTCCCTTGAAATCCCCGATCCAGAATCCCCGTCCCCCCCGGGACCTGAATTTCATGCTCGAGAAGCTTACTTTACCCCCATTTGAACCAACTTCTACTTGCGACTAACGCTTCCTCTCCTGGAAGACTTTATTTTTAGTCGTAGTGACTTCTGCCAGAAGGGTCTCTGAGCTCCAGGCTTTTGTTTGTAAAGAACCCTATTTGATTTTCCACAGGGACAGAGTAGTCCTTCAGACTAGCCCTTCCTTTCTTCCCAAAGTGGCCTCAGAACCCACTCTGAATCAGAGCGTGGAATTTACCTGTATACTATCCCCAGCATTCCAACAGGGGTAATACCTTCTGCACACCCTAGATGTGCACCGGATCCTGAGGTACTGCACAAACCAGACTAAAGAGGTTCGCAAATCCAACCAACTCTTTGTAGCCTTTGCTCCTCAGTGCCAGGGCAAGGCTGTCTCCAAACAAACCATCTCTAGATGGTTAGCCAACTGCATCCATTTTTCTTACACGAAATATGGAAGTCCCTTCCGGGGGCAGTTAAAGGCCACTCCACACACAGAGTGGCTACCTCTACTGCCTTTTTTAGGAATGTGTCCACTGCAGAGATTTGTGCAGCGGCCACGTGGTCATCTGTTCACACTTTCACTTAGCATTACTGTCTGGACATTGCCTCTAGGCGCAGAACAGGCTGTGGTCTTGCAGTTTTGCAAGGCCTTCTGTCATGATTCCCTATGGTGACTTCTCCTCCTCCCGGATGCACCTCAGCATGAGTTATTTTGGGGACTGCTTGGTATTCAGTTCTATATGTGAAGACCTACTGCAGGAACCCTCTCTAAGTAAGATATTGCAGTTACGTAAGAACTTACCGTAACAGTAGATCTTTGAGAGAGGTTCTGCCATACTTAGAATGGCAGAAAAAGGGGAGGTATTGCTGATGGGTGATCTGAATATGCCAGATGTTAACTGGAGTGCAGTTGCAGCAGCCACTTCGAAGAGTGGGGTTATTCTAGGTGCCCTACAGGGGGCATGCCTTAGACAACTAGTATTGGAACCCACTCGAGAGGGAGCAGTCTTAGACCTGGTTCTCTCAAATGGAGATGGAGGGAGGATCACAGATGTAGAAGTGGTAGCCATCTGGGAACTAGCGACCATTGAACAGTGTGGTTCACAATAAACACAGCAATAGAGTCAAGCCATACAAAGGCAAAAGTACTGGACTTTGGGAGGGCTGACTTTGCCAAAATGGGTGAGTGCCTAAGGAATGCACTAGCAAATGGGCAGGAAGAAGGGGTGGAAGAACAATGGGGAATAATAAAAACTGCCGTCACAGAGGTAACAAGCCTTTGTGTGAAGCAAATAAACAAAACGATGTAAGAAACCACTGTGGTTTTCAAAGGAAGTGGCAGTGAAGGTTCAAGAGAAAAAGAAAGCATTCAGGAAGTACAAGGAATCGCAGAAGGAGCAGGACAGAGAACTGTATCAGTTAAAGCAAAAGTAGGCTGGGAAGGCAGTCAGAACAGCAAAGGCCCAAACCGAGGAAAAGATAGCCAACTCAGTTAAGAAGGGGGATAAAACCTTTTGTAGGTACATCAGGGAGTGAAGGAAGACCAAGGGAGGGATAGTGATGCTTCATGGGGGTGGGGGCAGAGGGTGACTGTGAAAAGGCAGAGATACTAAACAAATATTTTTGCTCAGTATTTACAAATGAAGAGGGGGAGGTACCTAAGACAAACAATAAAAACACTCTGGATACAGAATTTGATACCAGCCCATTTACAGAAGAAAGGGTTCTGAAAGAAATCTTAAAACTGAAGGTGGACAAAGCAATGGGGCCTGATGGGATTCATCCCAGAATTCTAAAAGAACTAAGGGTAGAACTACTGACACCACTGACTACCCTCTTTAACAAATCATGGGAGGATGGGGTGGTACCCGAGTACTGGAGGATGGCAGATGTGATTCCCCTTCACAAAAGTGGGAGCAAGGCAGAAGCAGGAAACTACAGACCTGTTAGTTTAACCTCAGTGATAGGGAAAGTGATGGAATCACTACTGAAGGAAAGAATTGTCAAGTATCTAGAGGCCAGAGGGGCACAGGACCCAAGGCAGCATGGATTCACAGCGGGAAAGTCATGCCAGACAAATCTGATAGATTTCTTTGACTGGGTGACCAAAGTAGTAGATCAGGGGACTGTGGACATGGCCTACCTAGACTTTAGCAAGGCATTTGACACAGTCCCACACAAAGATTAATATACAAGTTAGCCAGCTTGGGAGTGGGTCCCAAGATGACAGCCTGGGTAAGAATTGGCTGGAGAATAGGACACAGAGAGTAATAGTAAATGGAGTCCACTCTGAAGAAGGGGTTACAAGTGGGGTACCGAGGTTCAGTATTAGGACCGGTCCTCTTCAATGTCTTTATAAGCGACATTGCAGAGGGACTGGAAGGAAAAGTATGTCTCTTTGCAGATGACACAAAGATCTGCAATGGAGTTGATGCACAAGGTTGGGTGGAAAGGATGAGAAGGGACTTGGCAAGGTTAGAGGAATGGTCAAATGTATGGCAGCTTAGATTCAGTGCTAAAAGTGCAAGTGTATGCACCTGGGAAACAAAACCCAGGGAAGAGTACACAATGGGGTTGAGATACTAACAACAACAAAAATGGAAAGGGACCTGGGGTAGTCATATCAGATGACCTAAAGGTGGGCAAGTAATGTGAGAGGGCAGCAAGGAGGGCTGGGGGGATACTGGGATGCATAGGGAGAGGCATCACCAGTAGAAAACAGGAAGTTATTATCCCTCTGTACAGACAGCTGGTGAGACCCCATCTGAAATAATGCGTGCAGTTCTGGAGACCCAATCTCCGTAAAGACATAGACAGGATGGAATTTGTCCAGAGGAAGGCAACTAAAATGGTGCAGGGTCTGCATCGGAAGACATATGAAGAGAGACTTAAGGAGCTTAATATGTATAGCCTCGAGGAAAGGAGGGAGAGGGGGGACATGATAGAAACTTTCAAGTACCTCAAGGGAATCAACAAAGTCCAAGAGGGTAGCATCTTTCAAAAAAAGGGGTGTGCAAGAACAAGGGGGCACAATTTGAAGAAGGGGGAGGCGGCTCAGAGGTAATTTAAGGAAGTATTTTTTCACAGAGAGGGTTGTGGATGCATGGAACGGCCTTCCGGAGGAGGTTGTGGAGTCAAAAACAGTGGTGGAATTCAAGCATGCATGGGACAGTCATAAGACAATTCTAGGAGGTGAGGGTAGGAAGAAGTAGGCTGCTGGTTAACTAGGATCTGCAGCTTATCCATTAGGTAGGGAAATGGGCAGACTGGGTGGGCCAAGCGGTCCTTATCTGCCGTCAAATTCTATGTTTCTATGTTCCTGCAATAGGTCTAGTTTCCCTCCTTCCCCCCGCTCCTGGATGTTTTTTTTCCTTTATTTTCCATCCTACCTAGTCCTTTGGTCTAGAGAGGAAGCAGGGTCCTAGGAGTTTTCTTTACTCCTGGCTTTTACTTACCTTTCTTTAGGTCTCTGGTGGAAAAGAACTGGACAGCGGGCGAAGGACCGCCCCCTTTTATAGTCAGGCTGACGTCTGGGGCGGTCCCCACTGATGATTGCTATCTATAAGTTTGCCATTTGGACCTGACGCCAGGGGGCGCAGTCCTATATGTGAAGACCTACTGCAGGAACCCCTCTCGAAGATCTACTGTTGCGGTAAGTTCTTACATAACTGCAATTTCTAGGAATGGTATTTCTAGGAGAGTGGATATGTTGTTCATCCACACTGTCAGGCATGTCCCTTTCCCCTTTAAATCTTGCCGGAAGTCTTCAAGCTGGCTCCTTCCACCCACCCGGGTGGTATATACCTGGGCTTCACCCCATAACGCCAGATCTTCCTTTCCGCTGGAAGATGCAGGTTCCCTTGTGCTACTTTTGAAGTACCGTAGGCCCTGGAGTATAATCGACGGTTTTCGCTGCATTTACTCTTTTTAAAACTTGTAAGAGTTTGACTCTGATCCGAACGCTTCGGACATGGAGGACAAGTCGTCCCCCAGGTTTCGCCAGTGTCCTTGCAGACAAAAAATGTCTTGCACCAATCCCCACCTCTTGTGCGTTTACTGCTTAGGCGCCGTGCACGATACCTCTGCTTGCACTATCTGTCTGGCCTTCCATCCCAATGTCCTGGACGACCGGAAAGCGCGCCTTCAGCTAGGGAGACCGGAGCTTCGCAATCCACTGGTGAAATCGAAGGAGGCCAGGTGGGCGGTTTCCACAGCCGTGGGATCCGCCAAGCAGCTCGAACAGATGGCGGCTTTCGAGGAGGAAGCTGCCCAAGCTTCGGCCAGCCGAAGTTTTTTCATGCCACTCAACCTGGGCTCCACCTTTACTGGGTCCTTTCGGGAGCTGTGCCAGTCTCTCCCTACTAAGGGTGAGGCGCCCTCGGGCTCGCACTCCTCCCGCTCCAAGGAAAAGGACAAGGACCCCAAATCATCATCTTCTAGTCGAAGAAGACGTTCCTGGGACCAAGAGCAGTCTGACACACAGGATCAGGTGGTCTCGGCCTCAGTCGAGATCGCTTCCTCGGCTGCCGGCTTCTCGGACCTTCCATCAAGCCAAGGCACCGAAGCCGAGGATACGGCAGAAGCGGCCGAGATTTCTCTCGACCCGATCAAGCCATTGTCGTCGACTCCTTGGAGAGGACACCCATCCTTTCCTTCCCCGACGAGGAGACCCATCTTTCGGGCACCCCGATCGAGGGACAAAAGCCAGAACCTCAGTTTTCGCCGGATCCGGCTTCTCCCAATCGACAGAGCTGACACCGTCGGTCTCGATCGAAGAGTAGGACCCGTCAGTCGAAAAACCAAGAAGATTCACAAACACTCCCGGAAGAAGGTGTGCGCGCCTCATTCTCCTTGGGCGGGAGACTTAGACAAACTCCGTCGACGTTATGAGGACCTCATGTGGCAGCAGCTAATTTTGACTGGTCAAAAGCCGTCTACTCCGGCTGCACCGGCCATTACTTGGCCTCAGCCTCTTCGGATACTCAGCACAAGCTAGCTGACGTACCCTTCCTTGGCACCGATCTTTTTGGTCCAGGAGTGGCAGGACATCTCCAGCTCATTGAGCAGTCTAATGCCACCTTAGATACCACTTCTGCTAAGGGTTCTTTGGGCAAGAACCAGCAGAAGCGCAAGAAGAAGCCTTTTCGGCACTCTTCCCCTGCGGTTAGGCAGCCCTCCTTCCAAGGAGGTCAGCAGCACCAGCAGCAACAGCAGGCTGAAGCTTGGTGCCCTAGGCCCAAGCAGGGTCCCCAACAGCCCCGTAAAGGAGGCAGAGGTGCTGGTCCAGGAGCCTCCTCCTCCTCCTCTAAGCCTGCACAGTGACGGGTCGGGGGTGGCCTCCCTTACACCCGTCACGCCAGTTCTGGGTCCTCCCGTGTGGGGCCGGCTCCGCCACTTTCTTTCCGCCTGGTCCGGTATCACTTTGGACAGGTGGGTTCTGGAAGTGGTCGGTCAGGGACTGCCTCTAGAGTTCGAGCAGTACCCCCAGCCGAGCCCATGCCCCACTGGAGGACAGGATCTCAGTTGGCACTCAGTCGGCCCTTTGGGACGACGTTGCTCAGCTCCTCTGCAAAGAGGCAGTAGCTCCAGTGCCGAATCCTCCTACAGACCCAGGCTTCGTGTCCAGGTACTTCCTGGTGCCCAAGCGGACGGGGGGGGGGTTGGCGGCCCATCCTAGATCTCCACGACCTGAATCAATATCTCAGGTCTTGCACCTTCCGGATGGTAACTCTGAACCAGATCATACCATCTCTGGAGCGAAACTTGTGGTTCTGTTCACTGGATCTACAGGACCCGTTCTTTCACGTCCCAATCTGTCTGTCCCACCAGCGGTTCCTCCGCTTCAGGGTCGAAGGGACCCTGTACGAGTTCCGAGCCATGCCGTTCAGCCTGTCATCGGCCCCTCGGGTCTTCACCAAATGCATTGCAGTGGTGGCAGCCCATTTACGGCGTCAAGGGGTTCGGATATACCCCTACCTCGACGACTGGCTTCTGGCGGGTTCCTCCCTGCAGGAGGTGGAGAGGTCCAGGGACCTGACCCTCCGAACCTGTTCCTATTTAGGCCTCCTGATCAACAAGGCCAAGTCAGAACTCATGCCCTTTCAGGTGATGGGCTTTATCGGGGCAGAGCTCGACTCTCATCAGGCCAGAGCTCGGCTTCCAGCGGACAGGGTGGAGGTTCTTTCCTCCTTTGCCCAATCATTTCTGGTTGGGCACTTGTGCCCTGCCCGGGACTTCATGTGCCTTCTGGGTTACATGGCGGCATGCACCTCAGTGGTCCATTGGGCCAGGTTGCACATTCGCCCCCTCCAGTGGGAGCTGGCCACTCAGTGGTCTCAGCATCAGGATCTTTTCGACCAGCTGGTCACTGTCACCCAGAGGATGTGGGACGCTCTGCAATGGTGGACCATCCCAAGTCATCTGCGGGAAGGGATCCCGTTTGTCCGCCCAAGCTGACGGTCGTCCTCACAACCTATACGTCTCTCATGGGCTGGGGAGCCCACATGGGGGACCACAGAGCCCACAGGTTCTGGACCCTCGAGGAGTCCTGATGCCACATCAACCTGTTAGAGCTCAGAGCAGTTAGACTGGTACTGTCAGCTTTCGCTCCTCAGCTCCAGCGTCAAGTGGTTCAAGTCCAGACGGACAATACCACGACCATGTACTACCTCAACAAACAGGGCGGCACGCACTCCCGTCTGCTGTGCAAGGAGGCTCTCTGGATCTGGACCTTCGTCAGCCGGTTGGAGGCGGATCTCCTGCCATCCATGTGGCAGGAGCCTCGAACCAACTGGCGGATGCTCTCAGCTGCGTGAGGCCAGACATCCCAGTGGTCTCTCCATCCAGAGGTTGCTTACAGTCTGTTCTCCCGTTGGGGCAAACCGTTGGTGGACCTGTTTGCTTCCAAGGAGAACACCAAGCTAAGGCTGTACCATGCCTGTCCCCCTCAGCAGGGCTCGCTGCAGGGGGATGCCTTCTTGAGGCCGTGGACCCCAGGCCTCTTCTACGTCTTCCCTCCATTTCCCTTGATCCACAAGGTGTTGCTCAAGGTGAGGAGGGACAAGGCGAAGGTGATCCTGGTAGCCCCAGATTGGCCCAGCCAGTTCTGGTATTCAGATCTCCTCAGCCTCAGTTGCAGGGCCTCGGAGCGGCTTTGTACATGCCCGGACCTGTTATCATTGAACCAGGGAAGGTATCTCACCCGGACCTTCAATCCCTGCACCTCACAGCCTGGTTCCTGAGCGACTAGAGTTCCAGGCTCTGGGTCTTTCCGAGGATGTCTTCACTGTGGTGGAGGCATCTCGTAAGGAATCGACCAGGAAATGTTATGCCTTCAAATCGAAAAGGTTTTCCATTTGGTGTCAGGGTAAGAGTCTGGACCCCTTATCCTGCTCTGTGACTAACATTTTAGACTACCTTTGGTTTCTCTCCAAAGGGGGTCTTCAGTCATCGACCCTTAGGGTGCACCTGGCAGCCATCTCTGCTTACCGGGCACGGGCCGGTCAGTCGACGCTGGCACAGGAGACAGTGGTTGAGCCTTCCAGAGGGTTAAGAGCTCATTCTGTCCGCCATACTGCTGCATCGGTGGCTGATTCCTGGGACATCCCTATCCAGGAAATCTGTCGGGCTGCTACCTGGAAGTCAGCAAACACCTTTATTTCCCACTACCACATCGACCTTGAGTCACGCCGAGATGCTGGTTTTGAGGCCTCAGTTCTCCAATCTCTGTTTCCTAAGTAGGGAGTGTGCACCTTGCCTCCCTCCTCCCGGAGAACTGCTAGGAGTCTGCCAGACAGTGTGGATGAACAGCATGTCCACGCTCCTAGAAAAACAGGTTACTCACCTGTAACAGTAGTTCTAGGAGTGGTATATATTCATCCACACGCACCCACCCGACCTCCCCGTCTTTAGGCACACCACCTTGCTTCCAGCGGGCTAAGATCTGGCGTCATGGGGCGGAGCCAAGGTCTATACCACCCAGGTGGGTGGGAGGAGCCAGCTTGAAGACTTCCGGCAAGATTTAAAGGGGAAAGGGACATGCCAGACAGTGTGGATGAACAACATATACCACTCCTAGAACTACTGTTAAAGGTGAGTAACCTGTTTTTCCTGCGGCTGCCAGATCCATGCCAAGGACACCCACGAGGCCTGCGTTTTTCTGCCTCAGACCGGACCACGACACCCAGGCCTGCAGGATCTGTTTAGGTTTTACCAGCAGGACAAGCATCAGACGCATGAAGGCACTCAAAGCCCACCTGTTGGAGAAACAAGTCGCTGTGATGCTGAGCTCACCAGGGGAAAAATCCAAACACAAGGACAAATCCCACCATAAGTCCCACGACAAGGACCGTGGTCAGTCCCGTCCGCGCTCCCACTCACCCCACAGAAAGACTTCTTCCTCAGGCTTGGGCGGTTCAGACCGCTTCCATCACTGCAGGCATTCTCAGGACCAGGGTAGGTCTTCCAACCATGCAGTGACCCCAGCGTCGGTAGGTAACAAGCAAGACCCCGCTACCCAAGCCGTGCCACCCATTAAGGTCACGCCTTGCGCCCTCCTTCTACCTCGGGCACTACTTCAAAGGCTTCCTCTTCTGCGCATGCCTCGGCTCCGCCAAAGAAAGCCTCTGTCTCGACCCTACCCGGGGCTTCGGGTAAGGCCCCCTCGAAGGAGCAGGATCCTCATGTGAAATCACCACTGGTTTCCCGCCCTTCTAAGTCTTCCACTAAACAGGACCCAGCGCCAGTCAAGCCAACTGGCCAGAAACTGGCCTCAGGTACCGGAGCCGGTTGTTCTTCAGTCCAGGCAACATCAGACATGACATAGTCGCCAGCGCAGAGAGCCTCTACCCCAGAGGATGTCTCTGTGGGCACTTCGCCATAAGATCTCCCTGACTTTTCAGCCTCTCTTATTCCTCACGACCGGATGCTGGACACACCAGTTGGGGGGGGTTGGGCAGCATCCCAGTTTACTAGAGAAGAGCTCACTGAACTGTTTCAGTTCTGGTGGAGCCAAGTCAAGCAGGACGTGGTGCCTCCAAATCCTGACCTGGCCCCGGTAAAACGGAGGATCAGAGCCCCAAAGTCAGTCCTTCAGCGCCTTCCGACAAACCCTCTCCTGAGGGGCTGCCTAAGACTGCTAGGTCCCACTCTCCTTCAGCAACCTGTGCTCGCTCTGTATCTAAAGACCATCGGCGATGTCGGTCTAGGTCATCTAGCTGATGTAGGTCCACCCGAAGAAAAAGGTCTTATAGCCGACAACGGTCTGGCAGTCACCATGGGCACTCGTCCAGCCATCGTCGGGCTCATAGCCAACGTCGGTACCCTGGCCGTCGTCGGTCCCACAGTCCACAGTCAGCGCCAGTCGGTTAGTGGCTGACACTCGGAAGACGGAAGCCACTCTAGGTCAAGGTCAGCTTCTGTTTACTCTGATAGGGATAGGTCCCATTATTCCTCTTCAGTCCGATCCCCTTCTGTGGAAAGGGTCTCCCCGGATGAAAGAGAGTCCCCTCGTTTGCCTCCTGACGATCCTACTTTTATGGACGTCATGAGACATATCCAGGCTTCCAACAGATGGGAAACCGAGGACCTGGATCTGGAATACCGGAGGTTAGCCAGATACCTGAGGCAAAAGGAGCCCAAGCCTCTAGTGGTCCCTCCTTTGGTGGATACGTTCCAGGACTTGACCAGACTTACCTGGAAGCATCCAGCCACTACCCTGGTGGTTCCCAAGAAGTTGGACAGACTGTATAGAGCAGCGAGGGAGGAGCCCTTCCTGGCAGAACACCCTCAGGTGGACTCGATGGTCATCACGGCGGCTCATGATAAATCTAAGCAGCCAAAGCACCTTAGTTCGCAATCTCCTGATGCGGAGTCCAGGTACTTGGACCAGGTGGGCAAAAAAATGTATTCTGCCTCCTCCTGCTCCATAAGATTGCTCAACTTCCTCACACATATGGTCCAGTACCAAAACGTGTTGTGGGAGAAAGGTCAAGAAGTAGCCAGCGCCTTGCCCAATTTAGCTCAGAAGACCGAGCTACTGGAAATTCTTAAATCGGGTTCGGACATAGGCAGGCATGTGCTGCGGGCCTAGTACGACACTGCAGATGCTGCATCAAGGGCTGCAGCTTCCGGCATTTGCCTTAGGTGCCACACCTGGTTACGGGTCTCCAGATTCTCCCAGGATCTGCAGTCTGGAATCAAGGATCTTCCCTTCCAGGGTTCCGTTCTGCTTGGGGAGGAGACCGAGAAATTGATTTCTCGTCTCCAGGGGTCCAGGAAATCTATTTGGTCCATCCGACAACTCTATGAGGGGGACCAAAAGCACTTTCGTAAATGCACTTTTTGAAAGTCTTCATGGCAGAACACCCGTGGTAATCAGTTTCCGCAGAGAGGTGGCTTCAGGAGGAAAGCCACAACCCAGCAAGCCGGGGGCACTCCCTCTAGAGGTCCAAAGTTCTCCCAAACCTCTCTGCCCACTTCCTGATCTGCCCAATGACTCCCTGCTGACCCCCCCCCTCCTCCAGCAGAGATAGAAGGGGAGGCAGTGGAGGGCTGCTTCTCCCTCCATTGGGAAGGGTGGTGCAAGATCAGCTCAGACCTCTGGGTCTTGGACATCATAAGGAGGGGACATACACTGGAGTTCCTGCAGATCCCCCCGGAAAGTCCTCCAAGGTCCTCCCATTATCCTCCTTCCCACATCCAGTTAATAGAAGGGGAGATCCAGGCCCTCTTGCAGAAAAGGGCAATAGAGACGGTTTCACAGGAGCAACGGGGAAGGGGGTTCTACTCCCATGTCTTCCTGGTTCCAAAGAAAACGCACGACCTTTGGCCCATCCTGAACCTCAGCTCTTTAAATCTCTTTATAGAATACAAAAGGTTCAGGATGGTGACCCTACCAGGTCTCATTCCTCTCTTGCACCGGCCGGCCCAGTGGCACTGAGGGTTGAGGTGCTGGATTCCACACCTGCGACCCTGGTTCGGGAATAAGCCCAGGCCGTCGGGGGTCGGCAGGGGAAGGAGAGGATTGAGCATCCGACAACAGCTCTCCTCTCCTGGGGAGGTGGGTCAACAATTCCCCAGCGCTAGTGGCTCCCAGCAGAGGCTGGGAGTGCAGCAGCCAGGGGGATCACGTCAGGGATGGGGAGGAGCATCAGTGAACGTCCGCGGGAGGGGCACGAGAGCACACTCAGCCTGCGCCGGACGTCATTGCACGTCCGTGTTCCTGGGGGGGGGAGGGCTCTTGAACAAAGAAAACCACCCGTTGGCTGGGAGGAAGACGTTGCCTGCCCCCACCTCCAATGCCAGATCCTGCCCACCGGACCTCATCTCACCCAATCACCTCCACCCGAGGAGCTTCAGAAGAGGGAGTGCCGAGGAGCAGAAGGCAGCCTCGCTCCCGGGGGCGTGGACCGGGGGACTCTCCGAAGGTGCATTGCGGGTGTGGTGAGACTGAGTACGGTCGGGAGGATCTCGGCAGGAGGGGATAAGGCAGGACGACTGATGGGGCCCCAGCCAGTGGTGACCGGAGGGAAAAAATTCCTCTGTTGCACCAGGGGGATTGGCTCTGCTCCCTGGACATGCAGGATGTATACATGAACATAGGGGTCTGCCCACCTGAAGTTTCTGAGGTTCTCCTTCCAGGGGAGACCTTATCAGTTTCGGGTCCTACCGTTCAGCCTCTCTTCCGCTCCTCGAGTCTTCACCAAGTGCTTAGCAGTGGTAGCTGAGACTCTCAGATGCATAGACCATTACGTCTTTCCTTACCTGGATGACTGGCTTCTAGCAGCTCTTTCAAGAGCGTGTCTTCTTCATACTTTCGGAGACACCTATACTCTATTCCAAGAGTTGGAGGTCACCCTGAATCTTCCGAAGTCATCCCCAGAGCCCAGTCAATGACTCTCCTTTATAGGGGCGGTTCTGGACACGGTCCAGGGCATGGCCTTCCTCCCACAGGACAGGGAGAATCATCTGCGGAAAGTGGCCCAGATGGTTCTTATGACCTCTCAAGTCCAAGCCAGGACTTTCCTCAGACTCTGGGGCACATGGCGGTGGCAATCCCAGTAGTTCCCTTGGCTCGCCTCCACATGAGGGTCCCTTAGTGGATGCTCAGGGTGCAATGGGACCACAGATCCAACGGTCTAGACCAGTTGGTCCGGGTCTTGGATCCAGTCAGGAGGACTCTTACTTGGTGGCTGAACCTCCCCAATCTAGAAAAAGGGGTTCCTTTTCGAAGAAGCCACCGAGCCGGATCCTGACCACGGATGCCTCCGAACTCAGTTGGGGAGCGCATCTAGGAGACAGCCAGACCCAGGGCATTTGGTCACCGGATGAGCGCAAACTTCACATCAATGTCCTAGAGATGCAAGCGGTCCTCAGTGCCCTACGGGTTTTTCAAGAGGACCTAGCTCCAGGCTCTTTTCTTATCCAGACAGACAACACAGCCGTCATGTTCTGTATCAACAAGCAAGGGGGCACGCATTCCTACCCCCTGTGCAGGGAGGCGATGAGAGTCTGGTATTGGACCCTGGAACATCAGATCAATCTAGCCGCGGTGCATGTTCCAGGCATCCAAAACGTCTTGGCCGACAGCTAAAGTCGGTCACGGTCCAAGGCGCACGAGTGAGAGCTACTCCAGTCAGTAGCGGACCAGCTCTTTGACATGTGGGGTCTTCCAGAGCTGGACCTCTTTCCATCTCCACACATGCCAGACTGCCAAGTTTCTGCTCACGAGAGCACGCGCCTGGTGTTTTCTGGCCAGACGCATTGTCCCTCTGTTGGACAGGGAGGTTTCTGTATGCCTTCTCTTCCTTTCCGCTAATACAGAGGGTTCTCTTGAAGCTTCAGGCCAAGGGGGCATGCATGATTCTCATCACCCCGCTGTGTCCTCAGCAGATTTGGTTCCTACTTCTTCAGCAGCTAGCAGTGGAACCTCCGATTCATCTGCTTTGGAGCTCACACCTGTTGTCACAAGATCAGGGCACGTTGGTCCATCTGGATCTCAAGTCCCTGCACCTTCACGCATGGCTCCTGCAGACATAGTCAAAGCCAGGTACGGGGTCGCTCAGGATGTGGTGGACGTTCTTGTTTCTGCGAGAAAGCCCTCTGCTAGGTCCACTTATGCTATGAAGTGGAAACGTTTCTGCCTTTGGGCTTCTTCTCGTCACTTAGACCCACTTACCTGTCCAATGAACTCAATTTTGCAGTATCTCCTCTCCTTATTGAGTCAAGGCTTGAGCTACTCCTCTATCAAAGTGCATTTGTCGGCAGTTTTGTCCTATCATATGCTGATGGAGGGAAAAACTTTGGCCCTGCTGGATGTGTCCTGAACCTTCTTGAGGGGCATTCTGCACATGAAGCCTCCCATCCCCCTGGGATCTCCTTTTTGTGCTGGAGAAGCTTACCCTTCCTCCTTTTGAACTTGCCGCAGATTGAGAGCTACGTTTCCTTTCCTCAAAGGTTTATTTTTTAGTGGCAGTCACTTCCACTCGAAGAGTTTCTGTGCGTCAGGCCCTGATGTGTAAGGAGCCTTATTTGATTTTTCATCGGGATAGGGTTTCCTTGAGAACAAATCCTAAGTTTCTCCCAAAAGTGGTGTCAGAACTGACTCTGAATCAAGATGTCAACCTTCCAGTTTATTACCCTAACCATTCTAACAGAGGGGATGCACTCCTGCACACCTTGGACGTCCACAGGGCGCTGAGGTATTATCTCAAGTGCACTGATCCACACCGCAGATCGCAGCAGCTTTTTGTTGTCTTTGCATCTCAACACCTAGATAAACTAGTGTCGAAGCAGACCATTTCTAGATGGTTGGTTCCTTGTATAGTTTACTGTTACAGTAAGTACAACAGATCCCTTCCGGGGACTGTCAGAGGTCATTCTACCAGGGGAGTGTCTACCTCTTTTGCCTCTTTGAGGAATATCTCCATTGAAGACTTCTGCGCAGAAGCTACTTGGAGCTCAGTGTACACTTTCATTAGGCACTACAGTCTGGATATTGCATCCAGGCACAGGGCCGGGTTCAGCCTAGCGGTCCTTCAGGGACTTCTCTCTTAGCATGCCTCGCTACAGCACTGGTGCCATTCAGACGGCTCCCAGGGTTATTTAGTGTTCCTTCTCACGGGACTGCTTGGAACTCGGCCTCAATGGTAATAGCCTGCTGCAAGAACTCCCACTCAAAGTAAGATAGTACAGTTACATAAAAACTTACCGTAACAGTAGATCTTCGAGAGGAGCTCTTGCAGCAAGCATTGCCTTTCCACCCACCTTCCTCCTGGTGAGTTTTTCAGCATCTGTTTCGGCGTGCTTCTGCCTGGTCCGCCTGTTGGAGCCTATTCATGGATCTTCGGCAAGTAAACTGAGGTGGAGCTGGGGAACCTGCATCCTTTTGTACCATGACTGATGTCGGGGCGGAGCCGACGTCAGGAGGCGTCCCCTGCTGGGTACTGCTAGCTAAGAGTTTTCTGGTGAGTCCTAGTGCCTGCAGCATAGTCCTAATGGTAATAGCCTGCTGCAAGAGCTCCTCTCGAAGATCTGCCGTTATGGTAAGTTCTTACATAACTGTACTTTTATCACTGCGGCCCATGATGGATCATCTGAGTGCCTCCCCACCAGACAAAGAGTCCAAACAGATGGACCAGTATGGCCACAAGGTATATGCTTCCTCCACCTGTGCCATTCGGTCTCTAAATCCTTCTGGAAGTCGGCTTTATCCAACTTGGAAAAGGAACTACAAGCTATTCCGGATAAGGACCTCAGAAATAAGCTTCTGGAAAAAGTAAGACTCAACAAGTCTTCCTGCTGCCATGCTTTGCGGGCCAGCTATGATTCAGTGGATTCAGTGGCCCGATGCACTGCCACAGGCGTTTGAGGCATGTGGCTTGGCTCCGGCTTGCGGGACTGGCACAAGACATCCAAAGCACTCTTCTGGATGCCCCTTCAGGGGTTCTGTCCTTTTTGGAGGCGATGCTAAGGATATTATAATGGAGCTACAGGAGAGCAGCAGGTCACTTAAGGACGTCTGCGCCATGTATTGCTCGGGCCAAAAACCCAAGCAGCTTTTTCGTCGCCCCCAGAAGAGGTGGAATAGGCAGAACCAGGGCAGACGACAGGGCAAGCACCGTGCCACTGGTTCTGGTGCCCAGATTCCCCAGGCAAAAGCCCAAAATGCAGCGGGAGGTGGCAAAGCAGCCTTCCCCTCTGCATCCTGACTTGAGGGGATCTCCTCCACCTCCTCTCGTTTTTCAAGAGGAACTCGGGGGTCACCCTCCACCTGGAAGGGTGATAGGCGATAACAGCAGATGCTTGGGTACTCCAGCTCATTGCAAGAGGGCACTAAGTCAAGTTCCTGGACAGACCCCCCCTCGGACAATTCACCGGGCAAGTCTCACTACCTGTCATGCCACCTAGGCCTCATTCACCAGGAAATCCAAGCTCCATTGGAAAAGTCAGATCTTACTTCGGGTGGGAGCTCTTGCAGCAGGCTATTACAATAAGGACTACGCCGCAGGCACTAGGACCCTTCGGTGAAACTTCTGCTAGCAGTACACAGCAGGGACCACCGCCGGTCAGTGTACAAGAGGGGGCAGACCCAGCTCCACCTCATTTCTTTCCCGCCGCGTCCCACACGTGAAGAAGGAGGAACAGCTTCTGCTCGCCAGTTGCAGCTAAACCTTCAGAAAATTGTATTCAATCAAGACTTTGGAGCCATTTTTTCAATGTTTTTTGTTTTCGAGGTGCACCGACATGAGTCTGCTGCCCGTTGGTCATTTTACTGCTTCTTTAGACGTCTTTTTTCGTCTTTCTACCCGTTACCGACGTCAGCCGTTGCCCGACGGTTTCTTGAGTTCGACGGATGTCTTCTCAGGCATCGGTTTCTCCAGAGCACTTGAACAGGTGTGAGTGTGGGAGGCAGATCCCAGCGAAAGACGGCCATCGGCAGTGTGTTTTTTGCCTAGGCCCGGACCACAACACCGCCAACTGCTCAGATTGCCAGGCTTTTACCAGCAGGACCCGCATCCGCCGCCTCAAGGCCCTAAAAGCCTACTTGCTGGAACAGAAAATGGATCTGCACTTTTCGGAGGGGAAACGGAAAGAAAAGAAGCGCCATAGCAAAGACCGTAGTCGGTCCCAGCACCGGTCCCAGTCCCGCTCTCATTCGCGGCCCTCTCCGAAAAAGGCCCGTCCCTCGAGTTCTGGAGAGCACCCGAAATCTTCTCAGGCTAAGGCCGGCCCTTCGGGGGAGAAGCCGGGTGAGCCGAAGGCGGACCCGCTAAGGGTCACCACTAAGCCCTTAAAGGTGCCTGCTTCGGCCCCACTTCCTGAGGCACCGGCGCCGCCTGCTAAAGGCATGCCTCAGAGCCCAAAGACTCTCCAGCGCCCCAGCGGCACCCTGTCGTCAGTCAGCCTGCGCCCGGTCCCGAAGGGGGCGAAGGAGCGAGGCCGAAGCAGACGCCCGCTGCCCAAATCCTCCTCCCCCCTGGGCCCCCAGGAGGGCTCTCCTTCACGCCCCAACATCCCGAAGACTTCCTTCCCAAGACGGGCAGCTGAGATCTTCACGAAGGATGAGCTCCAGGATCTGTTTTCCTTCTGGTGTGGGCAGGTCCATAAGCGGTCCTCCCCGTCGCCGGCCCAGACACTGGTTCCGGACCCAGTGGAAAAACCACAGCCGGGAGGTGAGTCTTCCCCGCGGAAGTCGCTGGAGCACCCACCTACACCTCCCTCCAGGGCTCGTTCCCACACCGGGTCCAAGGACCACCGACATTGCTCCAGGGACTCTGGTGACCGACATCGGTCTAGGTCACGCTCCAGGAGCCCTTCTCGCTCTAGGCGAGCGCTCCCGACATCGGTCTTCTGACTGACGTCGGTCTCTGCTCCGTCACCGGTCCAGGGACCGGAGTCGGTCTTCGGGCCGATGTCGGTCCCCTAGCTACCGACGACAGCGAGAGCCTGGTCATAGGGAAGGGTCAGACTATTCAAAGTCATATAGTCGATCCTCCTCACCATCGTCTACCTCATCTTCCTCTCAGTTTGAAGCACTCCCCGGGAAAGAAGGACCAGCCTCACTTGCCTCCAGACGATCCTATCTTTATGGACGTCATGAGGCACATCCAGACCTCCAGCGAGTGGGATACGGAGGACCTGGATCCGGAACGCCGGAGACTGGCTAAGTACCTGAGGCAAAAGGAGCCAAAACCTCTGGTCATTCCCTCCTTTGGTGGATACGTTCCGGGACCTCACCAGAACCACCTGGATACATCCAGCCTCAGTCCCGGCCGTTCCGAAGAAGTCGGACAGGCTGTATAAGGCCCCAAGGGCAGAGCCCTTTCTTGCTGAACACCCTCAGGCTGATTTCTCGGTGATCATGGCTGCCCATGATAAGTCCAGGCAGCCAAAGCACCTCAGCTTCCAGCCTCCCGACCCGGAGTCTCGCTACTTGGACCAGGTGAGCAAAAAGATGTATGCTGCTTCCACCTGTTCCATACCTTCCCTCAATTTTCTGATGCATATGGTACAGTACCAGAATGCGCTTTGGGAGAGGGGACAAGAGCTGATGAAGACCCTTCCAGACTCTGCCCAGAAGACAGAGCTCCTGGACCTCCTCAAATCGGGCTCAGACGTAGGCTCCCATGTTCTGAGAGCCTCGTATGACACGGCAGATACGGCAGCCAGGGCAGCCACTTCCGGGGTGCGCCTGTGGCGCCATGCCTGGTTGAGAGTCTCCAGCTTTCACCAGGATCTGCAGGCCGGTATCCAGGATCTGCCCTTCCAGGGTACCGTGCTGTTCGGGCAGGAGACGGAGGTCTTGATCTCTCGTCTCCAGGAGCCGGGCAAGTCAATCTGGTCGGTCCGCCAGATGTACCGCGGTGACCAGGAACGACACCGTAAACGGCCTTTTCGCAAGTCCTCAGGTGGTCAAGGTCAAGCCCGTAGCAACCAGCAGGGGTAGAAAGGAGGCTTTCGCAGGAGATCTGGCAATCAGCAGTCTGGTGGACCTCCCGCCCGTGGGCCCAAATCCTCCCAGGCCTCTCTCCCGGCGTAGCCCAGTGACTCCGTTCTGCCCCTCCCCCTCTTCTGCGGGAAGATCCAGGGAGCCGGTTAGAGGCCGCTTCTCCCTTCATTTCGAGGGGTGGAAGTCAATAACTGTGGACTAGTGGGTCTTAAACATCATCAGGAGGGGACACACGCTGGAGTTCACAGAGTTTCCACCGCACACTCCGCCAAAGCTCTCCCGTTATCCTCCTTCTCACATCCCACTTATAGAAGTAGAGATCCAGACCCTCTTGCAAAAAAAGGGCAATAGACATGGTCCCCTTGCATTAGTAAGGACAGGGGTTTTATTCTCACTTTTTCCTGGTCCCAAAAAAGACACAGGACCTTCGTCCCATTCTGGCCCTCAGTCCTCTAAACCTCTTTATCGAGTACAAAAGGTTCAGGATGGTGACCCTCCAAGGACTCCTTCCCTTGCTGCACCAGGGGGACTGGCTCTGCTCCGTCGACATGCAAGATGCATACATGCATATCGGGGTCTACCCACCCCAACGGAAGTTTCTGAGGTTCCACTTCCAAGGGGAGCACTATCAGTTTCGAGTGCTTCAGTTCGGCCTCTCTTCCGCTCCGTGAGTCTTCACCAAGTGCGTAGCAGTGGTGGCTGCGGCTCTAAGGCGCATGGGACACTATGTGTTCCCCTACCTCGATGACTGGCTGCTTACGGCCCCGTCAAGGTAGGCCTTCTACGTGCCCTCGAAGACACTTATACTCTGTTCCGAGGGCTGGGGATCACCCTGAACTTGCGAAAATCGTCCCTGGAGCCCGGTCAAAAGCTCGCCTTCATCGGAGCGATCCTGGATTCCGTCCAGGGCGTGGCCTTCCTTCCCCAGGACAGGGGAGATCGCCTGCGAGAGATGGCAGAACGGATCTCCATAACTCCTCAAGTTCCAGTTCGGAACTTCGTCAGTTTACTGGGGCACATGACGGCGGCCATCCCTGTCACTCCCTTGACCCGCCTCCACATGAGGGTCCCACAATGGATGCTCAGGGTGCAGTGGGACCAAGGCCACGACGATCTAGACTCCCTGGTCAAGATCTCAGAGCCAGTCAGGAGAACTTTGCTGTGGTGGATGGACCCCAGGAATTTAGAGAAGGGGGTCAGCTTTCGCTCGGAGCCACCAGATCAAACTCTGATGACAGATGCATCGGACCTGGGGTGGGGGGGCGCACCTGGGTGCTCGTCGAACGCAAGGGATTTGGTCACCTGAGGAGCAGTCCCTTCACATCAATGTGCTGGAAATGCGAGCAGTTCTCTACGCCTTACAGGCTTTTCAGGAGGACCTGGTGCCAGGCTCTCTTCTAGTTCAGACAGACAACATGGCAGTCGTCTTCTACATCAACAAGCAAGGGGGCACTCATTCGTATCCCCTTTGCAGGGAGGCGATGAGAGTCTGGTACTGGGCGATGGAGCGGGGCATTCTGCTGTCCGCAGTGCACGTTCCAGGCGTCCTCAACGATCTGACCAACAGCCTCAGCAGGTCGCGTTCCAGAGCGCACGAGTGGGAGCTGCTACAGTCCGTAGCAGACCAGCTCTTCCACAGGTGGGGTCTTCCAGAGCTGGACCTCTTTGAGTCACCACGCAACGCCAAACTGCCAATGGTCTGCTCGCGAGAGCATGTGCCTGGAGTTTTCTGGCCAGACACGTTATCCCTTTGCTAGGCAGGGAGATTTCTCTATGCCTTTCCGCCCTTCCCTCTCATTCTGAGAGTGCAGCTCTAGTTACAGGCAGAAGGGTCTCAAATGATCCTGGTGGCCCCCAAATGGCCTCGGCAAATTTGGTTCTCACTATTGCAGCGGTTAGCAACGGAACCTCCAATTCCGCTGCCCATATGCTTGCAGTTACTGTCCCAGGACCAAGGGTCACTGGTCCACCCGGACTAACGGTCCTTACACCTACATGCTTGGCTCCTTCAGACGTAGCTCAACATAGATACAGGATTTCCCCAGAAGTGGCGGCAGTCCTAGTTTTGGCAAGAAAGCCCTCTACCTGCTCCGCCTACACTGTGAAGTGGAAGCGTTTTTGTCTTCAGGCTTTGCCACAGCGTTTGGATCCCGTCACCTGCTCTGTGAACTCAGCATTACAGTATCTCCTCTCCTTATACAAAAAGGGTCTGAGTTACTCCTCTATCAAGGTGCACATGTGGGCAATTTCTGCCTATCATGCTCTCGTGGGAGACAGAGCATTGGCACAATTTGGATGTCGCCCGCACCTTTCTTAGGGGAATTCTGCATATGAGACCTCCTATTCGGGACCCTATCCCACCCTGGGACCTCCTTTTTGTGTTGGAGAAACTCACCCTCCCTCCTTTTGAACCAGCAGCGGATTGTGAGCTGCGTTACCTTTCTTGGAAGGTTTGTTTTTTGGTTGCTGTTACTTCAGCTCGAAGGGTTTCCGAGCTTCAGGCTCTGATGTGTAAAGAGCCATATTTAGTTTTCCACTGGGAAAGGGTTTCACTCAGAACGAATCCTAAGTTTCTTCTGAAAGTGGTCTCAGAGTTGACCCTCAACCAGTCGGTTGACTTTCCTGTTTATTTTCCTTCCCCTTCCAATAGAGGGGAGGCTCTCCTCCACACATTGGATGTCCACAGGACTTTGAGGTACTACCCCAAGAGGATGGCTCGGCATCGTCAATCGGAGCAACGTTTTGTGGCCTTTGCACCACATTGCTTGGGTCGACCAGTGACCAAGCAGACTATCTCAAAATGGATAGTTCGCTGCATCTCGTTTTGTTACAAGAAACACAATAAACCCCTTCCGGGCCCGGTCGGGGTCACTCCACCAGAGGAGTGTCAGCATCTTTCACCACCCTGCGAAATGTCTCTATAAAGGACATTTGTGCGGCCGCCACCTGGAACTCGGTGCATACCTTCGTCAAGCATGACAGCTTGGATATCGTCTCCAGACGCCGAGCTGGCTTCAGCCTAGCTGTTTTACAAGGGCTTCTGTCCTGAGGCCTCTGGAGTCAGCATATTCCTCCTCCCGGGGTCATCTACCTCTTTGGTGTGGGACTGCTTGGGATTCAGTCCTTATTGTAATAGCCTGCTACAAGAGCTCCCACTCAAAGTAAGACAGTACAGTTACGTAAGAACTTACCGTAACAGTAGATCTTCGAGAGGAGCTCTTGCAGCAGGTGCTACTTCCCACCCGCCTTCCCCCTCGAGGTGTGCAGATCCATCTTCGTTGACATCTCCATTTCTCTTCTACAGTTGCTTCGTCTCCTTCTCTTGTCAGGCCTTCTTCCGGGTCTTGGCGTGGGTCCGCCTCCTTTTGTACCCTGACCGACGTCAGGGCGGGGCCGGTGTCAGGGGCGGTCCCTGCTGTGTACTGCTGGCAGAAGTTTCACCGGAGGGTCCTAGTGCCTGTGGCGTAGTCCTTATTGCAGTAGCCTGCTGCAAGAGCTCCTCTCGAAGATCTACTGTTACGGTAAGTTCTTACATAACTGTACTTTCTACAGCCGGTTCCTCCAGGGCAGATAGGAAGGGGATATTACTTCCACTTCTTCCTAGAGCCCAGAAAGACGGGAGATCTGAGACCCATTCTAGATCTCAGCCTGGTCAATCTCTTTGTGGAATACAAGAGGTTCCGCATGCTTAACCCTGCACCAGCAGAACCATTGGCTGTGCTCGCTGGACATGCAGGATGCCTACCTGCACATCCCTATCCTCCAGGTCCACCACCGTTTCCTGAGATTCTCCGTTCTGGAGAACCATTATCAGTTCATGGCCCTCCCTTTTGGCCTCTCCTCGGCACCTCGGGTGTTTACCAAATGCCTGGCGGTGGTAGCTGCAGCATTGCGCCACAAGGGGAATTATGTGTTCCCTTACCTGGACGACTGACTGTTGTCAGCTCCATCTCAGGACAGTCTGATGGATTCTCTTTCCACCACCCTGGACCTCTTTTCCAGACTTGGCATCACTGTGAATTATCCCAAGTCTCAATCTCACACCTCAGTTCATTGGAGCGGTGCTGGATACGGTCCAGGGCAGGGCCTTTCTACCTACAGACAGGGCGGAAACTCTGATTCAACAGGTTGCGTTGGTGTCCAACTCTCATTGGACCACAGCGCTATCCGTCCTCCGACTGTTGGGTCTCATGGCGGCTGCCATCCCCACAGTTTCTTTGGCCAGACTGCACATGAGGGTGACCCAGTGGACCCTCATGGTGCAATGGGACCAGTGACTGAACGACATGGACCACAGGGTCTAAGTCTTCAGCAGCTTGAAGAGGGATCTCCTCTGGTGGCAAGATCTATCCAGCCTCTCCCTGGGGATCCACTTTCATCCCCGTCCCCTTCCATGACCCTCACAACGGATGCCTTGGGTCAAGATTGGGGAGCCCACCTGGGAGACCATCGTACTCAGGGGAGATGGTCTCCACAAGAGGACCATCTGCATATAAACATTATGGAGATGAGAACTGTGCTCTACGCTCTCTAGGCTTTCCAGTTCCATGGTCTGGTACATCAGCAAACAAGGAGGCACCCGATCATACCTCCTCTGCAGGGAGGCGATGCAGATGTGGTACTGGGCAGTCCAGCACGGTCTGTCTCTAATACCAATCCGTGTTCCAGGAGTTCACAACGTCCTGGCAGACAGTCTCAGCTGCACTGTCACGCAGGCTGACGAGTGGGAGCTAAGGCAGGAAGTAGTGGAAGATCTCTTCAATCAGTGAGGTCGGCCAGAGATAGATCTCTTTGCCTTCCTATCCAGTGCAAAACTACCCAGCTTTTGCTCTCTCATTCCCGGGCGTGGTATTTTTTGGCGAGACATGCTGTCGCTATCCTGGATAGGGAGATTTCTGTGTGCTTTCCCTCCCTTTCCAATTCTTCAGAAGGTTCTACTCGAGCTTCAGACAGACGGGGCTCACATGATTTTTATAGCTCCTCTTTGACCTTGGCAGATTTGGTTCCCTCTGCTGCTGCAGTAGCTGACATTGAAACCCGTGGTACCACTTCCTCTCTTTCATTACCTTCTGTCTCAGGAGCAGAGCAGCCTGGTGCATCCGAGCCTCAAGTCTCTCCGCCTGCATGCGTGGCACCTTTGGACATAGCAGTCTTGCATTTTGGCATCTCTTCTCGCGTCACCTAGGTTCTAGTGGAGGCGAGGAAACCCTCAACTAGATCCACGTATGCTATAAAGTGGAAGATATTCTCTATCTGGGCCACGGCCGAGGGCCTGCACCCATTCTCCTGCTCGGCCTCCCAGGTCGCTGAGTACCTCTTGCACCTGTCTGATTCGGGCCTCAGTTATTCCTCTCTGAAGGTCCACCTTTCTGTGGTTTCCTCCTACCACCTTCCAGTGTGGGGCAAAACCCTTGCTCAGTTGGAGGTCTCCAAAACCTTTCTTAAGGGGATCCTCCACCGTAAACCTCAGGTCCGTAATCGGTCCCCAGGATTTAAATTTATTTTTATTTTAGAAAGCTTACTTTGCCTCCTTTTGTGCTGGCAGCAAGTTCGACATGCATTATTTGTCTTGGAAAGCACTCTTTTTAGTTGCTACCACTTCAGCTTGTAGGATTTCAGAGCTTCAGGCCCTTGTTTATAAGGAGCCATATTTGATTTTTCACAGAGACCGGGTAGCTCTGCGGACTAACCTTTTCTTTCTTTCGAAAGTAATCTCGGAATTTACTCTAAACCAAGATGTTCAATTGCCAGTTTATTACCCAGAGTATTCCAGTAGGGGGGAATACCTCTTGCACACGTTGGATGTGTACAGGATTCTGAGATATATCTCTAGGACCAAGGAGGCAAGTAAATCTGGCCAGTTGTTTGTGGCTTATGGACTCAGACATCAGGGTACAGCCATTTCGTAACAGGGTTTGTCTAAATGGTTGGCTAATTGCGTCTCATACATCTACCCGAAGTATGAGAAGCCCCTTCCAGGGGAAGTGAAAGACCACTCGACTTGTGGTATGGCTGCCTTGATGGCCTTCCTGCGGAATGTGTCCACTGCGGATATTTGTGCTGCAGCCAATTGATCTTCCGTCACACTGTCACCAAGCATTACAGTCTGGACATCGCCTCTTGGTGTAGGACTGGTTTTTGCCTCGCTGTCCTGCATGTCCTCCTATCATAATTTGCTTTGTAGTTGGCATACGTTTCTTCCTCCCGGAACTTAGTCTCTTACTTCTTTTTCTCGACTGCTTGGTAATCAGTCCTATATGTGAAGATCTACTGCAGGAACCCTCTCAAAGTAAGATATTACAGTTACGTAAGAACTTACCGTAACAGTAGATCTTCGAGAGAGGTTTCTGCAGTAGGTCTCATTTTCCTTCCCACCTTCCCCCAGCCACTGCTTTTTTCCGCTCCTTTCCTTTCTCAGGGCTTTGTTTTTCAGTAGCTCCAGGAGTTGTACTTTCTCCCATTTCCCCTTTTTGGGGTCTTCTGGCGGGAGAACTGGAAGGCTGGCGTGGGGGCTGCCCCTGTATACGGTCACGCAGACGTCCCATCATGTGATACCAGTGGTGGTCCCCCACTATAGATTGTTAGCTAGAAGTTTGCCATGTGGTCCTGATGCCAGGGGGCGCAGTCCTATGTGTGAAGACCTACTGCAGGAACCTCTCTCGAAGATCTGCTGTTACGGTAAATTCTTAGTGACTGTAATTTCACCAACCTGGTTACAAAAAAAAACTAAAAAATTAAATCAAATAGCAGAGTACAAAGGGGCACACTTCCAGGTCTGGGCCTTACCCTTTGGTTTGTCCTCAGCTCTTTGGATGTTTAACAAGTGCCTAGCAGTGGTTGCGACTGCCCTCAGGAGATGGGGATTCTGTGTCTTCCCTTACCTGGACAATTGGCTGCTCAAAGCTTCATCTAGCGACAACCTCATCTGAACCCTGGAACACACCGTTCATCTCTTCCAGGATCTGGGCATTACAGTCAACTTGCCCAAGTCCATTTTAACACCCGGTCAATGACTCCAGTACATTGGGTAGTACTGGACACAGCACAGGGCATGGCCTTCATTCCCCAAGACAGGGTTGACTGTCTCATAGCCCAAGACAGACTGCTGTTTCATAGCCGCTGTGTCTCTGCCAGAATATTTCTCTGGCTCCTGGGCATGATGGCAGCAGCCATAGTCACGGTACCTCTGGCCAGACTGCATATGAGAATCCCCCAGTGGATGTTGAGAGTCCAGTGGGACCAATGTGTGGACGACCTGGAACAGGAGGTTCTGGTCTCTTCCCTGGTGAAAAAAGTTCTCCTCTGGTGGATGGAACCCACCTATCTTTTCAGGGGGTGGTCCCTTTGCTATTCCCTTCCCCCAGCAGATTTTGACCACAGATGCCTCGGGGATGGGCTCTCCATATCAGTGTTCTATAGATGAGAACGGTGCTCTGTGCCCTACAGGCCTTTCAGACTCAGCTGTCCAGGGGCCTTCTGTTAGTGCAGATGGACAATATGACTGTCATCCACTACATCAACAGAAGGGGGTACTCACTCGTATCCCAAGCAATTCGAGTCTGGTATTGGGATCTGGACCACGGCCTAGAACTGTCAGCCGTCCATGTTCCAGGCATCCAAAACATCCTGGCAGACGATCTAAGCCAGTCAAAGTCAAAGACGCACGAGTGGGAACTTCTGACCTCAGTCTTTGAAGACCTCTTCTACAGATGGGGTCATCCAGAGTTGGACCTTCTTGCATCCCCACTCAATGCAAAACTGCCATATTTTTGCTCACTAGATCCAGGGCCTGGAGTTTTCTGGCGAGACATGTTGTCCCTCTCTTGGAAAGGGAGATTTCTGTATGCCTTCCCTCCCTCCCTTCCTTCCCACTTTTTCAGAAGGTGCTAATCAAGCTTCAGATAGAAGGCTACGATGATCCTCATTGCCCTCGTTTGGCCTTGTCAGATCTGGTTCCCCTTTCTCCAGCAGCTGGCGGTGGAACCGCCAGTATCTCTTCCTCTGCGCACTGGCTTGCTCTCCCAGTACCTGGGCACCCTGGTGGTGTCTGACTTTACCCTGAATCAATCCATCCACTTGCCTGTTTACTTTTCCAGAGCATGCCAATCCAGGGGAAGCACTGCTCCACACTTCAGATGTGCATAGAATTTTGCATTACTGTACATACTGTACCAAGGACTGCAGGAAGTCCAAATAGTTATTTGCATCTTATCTGTGTCAGTCTTCACCATTCATCACTATTGGGTATAGCGCTGGAGCTAGGACCCCACGGGAGACTTTTTTTTTTTGCGTGGGCGGAGTCAGCAGAGGGCTGGCACTGCCCTCGAGACCGACATTCTGCGTGGCGCTCGAGGGTTGGCAGTTATCCGACGTCAACTCCGCCCCAACTCCAGTTCTTTCTCTCCCGCCGTCGAGAGTGGACCCTGCTCGTGCTGGCTGTGATTTTGCAGCCTAGTCTGTCGGTTAGTGAGTTGCTCGGTTCTGCTTCGCCTTTGCTCAGCGTCGCTTCATACAGGTAAGACCTTTCCTTATTTTTTAGCGGCGTCTAGTACTGTTTTCGGTTATTTTCTTGTCTGATCATGTCTCATCCTGGCAAAAAGTCATCGAAAGCGGGGTGGCCCCCAATGCGTCGGTGCCCCTGTGGCCGCCTTTATTCCGTTACGGACCAGCATGACCATTGCCTGTCCTGCCTCGGCCCTAGTCACGATATGGACAGTTGCGACATGTGCTTTTCCATGGACCACCGTGTCCTCAAAATTCTTGCGTGGAAAGTCAGACGTCCTCCCCCGACTTTTTGAGGACAGATTCATTCACAAGGCCAAGGTAAGGACTCCCAGCCCTTCCTCTGGGTCCCCTCCCGGTCCTGTATGGCCCGAGGAGGAGGGAACCTCCGCCTCTTACAGCCTTGCCACAGCGGGGGTTTCTTCCACGGTGCAGGAGGCCCAGGCTGACCCTCTTGGGGGTCAGTCGGGAGGCACCGTTCTGGCAGTCGCTACTCCGGTAGCGAAGGCTCCCTCTATGTCGTGCTCTGGATCCCTTGGGACCAGACCTGCACCATCTTCTGCGCTCTCCGCCGGTGTCGCTCTTTGTCCAGGAGCCGTGAGCTTGGAGAGGGACGCTGCGGTCGGCGTCTGGCCCTCCCTCGGTGCCGCCATTGCCCCTGTCTCCGCTTGCGGCAGCGAAGTTTTTTTGGTGGCATCAGGGAGGGTGCTGGGGGTTTCTGGGCCTGATTCTGTCCCCAACGTCGCTTGCGGTGCCGGGACAGAGTCAGAAGCAGTTTCTGTTCCCGGCTCCGCCTCCAGCGCCGGGGATAAGGTCGGTGTCTCGTTCGGTGTCGACCCTGGCTCCGACGCCATGGCCAGTGCCGAAGTGGTGCGCGGCGCTGCGCTTATTGCCCTGCCGGACTCCGGTGTCGCTCGCGATGCCGGGGCCACTGTCGGTGTCAAGTACGGTGCTGTACCCAATTTGGTTCTCCGCGGTGCCGGGGAGAGGTCTGAGGTCGCGCCCGGTGCCACGCCTGACTGCGTCGGGTTGCGGCCGCAACTCTCCTCTGCTGCTTCTGGGGACTTTGAATCCCAGGGTGCCCGACCTTGGGGTCCAGGAACTGGAGGGTCCTGTGGGGTGGTCTGGCACCGGGCCTCGGTTTCTTCCTCTTCGGAGGAGGTTTCTGGATCGGACTCGGACTGGCTCCCGGGTTCTTCTAGATCCTCAGATCTTTCCATTTCTAGCACCTCGGCCCCCACTCTCCTCCCTTCTGGGGCTCAGCCTTCTCAGGTGGACTTCCGGGGTCGGAGGATCTGACCAGTCAGCAGGAGCCCCAGTGGCCACTGCTGTGCAGCCTGGGGCCACCAGGGAGGCTGCTTCCTCAGTTGGGGTACCCCCTCCTTGGTGTGTTTGGACAGCCCAAGTTTGGGGCAGCCCAGGGCCCACCAGGAGGGGGAGGGCATGGTTCCCTGGGTGGACTCCTCGGAGCCCACTTCAGCTTGCCAGTTGCCTAGGTTAGTGGTTACAAGGACGAGGTCTTTCTCTGACTCAGAAGGGTTGAGAGATAGGGGTGTGGCGCGACGAGCCCCTTCTGTGGCCCAGCCAGGCTCTGGCAGGAGCCGTAGCGCTGGCCCCTGTCTTTCCTTTTCGGAGTATGCCAGAAGGACCACCACTTCAGAGGTCAGGGGCCATCCTTCTGGACTCACACGGTCCCGGTCGCCTCATGGGGGGGATTTCTTCTGCAGGGCACAGCTCCATCCGTTCCGATCCGGTTGAACGGCTGTTAGCTGCAGCGGCCTTGGTCTCCCCTTCCTCCCTCTCGTAGGGGATCCTGTTGGCCCCCTCGCCCTGACAGAGACCGCTCTCCTGCTTCCAGGAGCCTGTCCGTCGAGCCTCTGTTTCCATCCCTGGTAGTCCCATGTGTCCTCGGCCCTTACGGACCTCTTACCTGGGAACAGTTATGGGGTTCTGTTTCTCATTTCCCCTCCTACCTCCACGCCCTGGACCAGCAGGTGTTTCACCATGCCCCTGTGTAGCAGGCCCCTGAACCTGACAGCCCATCCTCTTCCAAGGGAGAGGAACCTTCGGTCCACCTTTCCCCAGCATCTGATTTGTCTTCTTAGCAACGCTTCCTGGTGAGGATGTTGGACGAGCTTCATTTGACCCCCATTCCCTTAAGCAATCCTGAGCATGTGACCCGCGCCTTTTTAGGCGAGTTCAGCGCGGCCCACTTGGTGGCTCCCGCCTGGCCTCTTCCTTTTCAGGAAGTGTCACATCGGCTCTGGCTTCATCTCTACTCCACAGTACCAGCCCCTAGGGACTTACGCCAGTGGTACTGCGATCCCTGAGTCTCCAGGCGCTCTGCCTCACCCAGTCTCGGGTTTGACCTCCCTGGATACTCCTTCTGGGTCTCACGCCCTATACCGTGACTGCCCTCCGGATCCAGACTCTGCAGATTTCAATTTTTGGGGGAGACAAGTGTTCTAATCGGCACGGCTCTCTCTGTCTGTCGCAGCACATCAGGCCCACTATGCAGCCTATGATAGGTTCTTGTGGTCTAGGATAGGACAACTCCTAGTCTTGATGCCTGATTCAGAGCAAACCAGGCAAGCCATTGCCCTCTCTGCATGGGGCCTGGAGCTCGCAGGGCACCAAGCAAGGGCATCTTATGACGCCAGTGAGGTAGCTTCCAGAGTGGTAGGGACAGCGATCTGCCTTCGGACGGCGCCAGCCCGCCTATCCCGGTTGTCACCCTTGGCCTGGGCGTGGGGTGATTTACTCCTCCTACCGGAGACCCATCTCTTCTCCGTCGGGTGAGGCAGGCGACTTCAGGCGCCTTCCTTCCCTCCCCACTGGGGATCTCTGTCTCACCGGATCAGTCTCAGGTCTGTAAGGTTCTTCCTTCCAATGCCACACTGACTAAGGACTTAGTCCCTTAGGGACTCAAGTACCACCTTTGTTCGGGTCGCACCTAGTAAAATATGAAAGAGAATGTACCTATAAGCAATTATTGATCTGTCTGTGTCTTCACCATTCATCACTAAATCCCACCCTCCTTCACCCAGGGCCTCAGTCTCTGGACTCCTCCCCTCTCCCCCGTGTGTCTTCCCCTCCTTCTCCTCTCCTGATATGTAGACAGGAGGGGGTTGTGAGGACACACAGGGGTAATCCTCTGTATTTCTGATTTCGGAAAGAGACCTTCATATTTTCCCCTCCAAAGGGGTTGTGGAGTATGAAGAGGGTCATGCTTCCCCACCTTGTATTTTTAAGAGATTTTCTTTAGTGACCTCAATTTGAGGCACCCTCTAAATTTTTTTTCTGGAACCTCTAGTTAGTTTAAAAAAAAATAAAACCTTTTAAATTGATGGGAAGGGGGAAGGGTTGGGACCCAGCCTCAGCCTCTGTTTCTCCACATGGTCTTCCAATCTTCGCTGCAGGTTTTTTCTGGCAGCCGGTTTCTTTTCCAGGCCTAGACCTTATTCCTAAAAACTGAGACACTATAATGCAGTGGTTTTGGTCTCTGAACTGCAAATCTGGTGAAATCCAGCAGTTCAGACCTGGGTTTGAGTCCCATGGCTTTTTCTTGGGCTGTGTGGCCCTGAGCGGCTCACTTGACTCCCTGTGCTCGGGGTCACGCTTGTAAAAATAAAAAAGACGTGGTGCATTCTGAGGTTGTGTTACTCATCCTTCCCCCTTTCTCCCTCTCTTCTTTTCCCTTGCTTCTCTTATTCTTCTTCTCCTTCCAGAGATTGGGGCCCCTCTTCTTCTCCCCAATTTCCTTTCTAAAATTTCCTCCTCTGTCACCTCAGTTGTTTATTTCTTCTTTTAGTTCATTTTTCTTTTCCTTTTGTCTATCCCTTAGGCTCTCTTGCCTCATCCCACCCTCCCTTTCTTACACTCTCCAGTGTTGCAGAACTGGAGTTGGGGCTGAGTTGACATCGGATAACTGCAACCCTTAGGCGCCACATAGAGCGTCAGTCACGGGGGGCGGCGCATCTCTGCCGACTCCCTTACGCCAAAAAAAAAGTACCCAAGAGAGTCCTAGCTCGCGCTATACCCAATAGTGATGAATGGTGAAGATACACAGAAAGATCAATAATTACGGTAGGTACATAATTTTCATTTCTTTCGCCCCTGGGAGAGAGGGCGCTCCTGTTGCTAAGCAGTGTTTGTCCAAATGGTTGACCAGCTGCATTACATTCTGTTACAGAAAGTACAGCAAGGAACTTCCTGGAGATGTTAGGGGCATTCAACTAGGGGTATGGCTGCTTTAGCTGCCTGTTTCAGAAACGTCTCAGCTGCAGAGGTTTGTGCAGTGGCTACTTGAAGTTCTGTCCACATCTTTACCATGCACTTCAGTCTGGACATTGCCTCTAGGTACAGGGAACAAAATTTTGGCCTAGCCGTTCTTCAGGGCCTACTTTCTTAGGCTTTTGGCTCCTGCCACCCAGACTGGCTGTTCTGATGTCAGAACTGCTTGGGACTTGTTCCATATGTGTGGCCTGCTGCAAGAGATACCCCCAACATCACATAGTACAGTTACATAAGAACTTACTGTAACAGTAGAACTGCAGGGGGATCTCTTGCAGCAGGCCATCCCATCCCTTCCTCCTTGCCCCTGAACATGGTAGGCCTTTCTGTTGCCTGTGGGCTCCTTTGTGCTTCCATGTTGGCAGGAACCATCAGTATCTCCTTGGTTCCTCAGCAGGGGACACTTTGCTCTGGTCTCCAGCAGGAGAACTGAGGAGGGAGAGGGTGGCACCCACTCTTATAGGGTTGGCTGACGTCAGAGGGTGATGTCGGAGTGGGCGGCCTTCAGATAGACTGCTGGCTAGAAAAGTTTCTGGGTGGTCCTAGTGCCTGACAGCAGTAGTTCCATAAGTGTGGCCTGCTGCAAGAGATCCCCTTGCAGATCTACTGTTAGGGTAAGTTCTTAAGTAACTGTACTTTTTAGTTGAAGCAATAAGGTATACTAACAGAATAATTAGTTTGGGGGTGTTTTAATTAAGCAATAAGAAAAGACAGGGCGTGCCTTAATTAAGCAATAAGACATTACAGGGTGTGAATTTTGGGGGGATTTATGCACGCACGCCTTGCGTGGTGTGTCGTGAGGCATAGCCAAGTGACTTTCCCCACATGAGAAGTGGATAATCCCCTAATTACCCACGTCCTGGAGTGCCTTATTGTGACTATACAATGAAACCATGAGTAAAATAAATATAAAATGTATTTAATTATGTTTTTTTTTTTTATAAATGCTTTCCTCAGGTGTGGGTTACTGCAGGATTTACCCACAGGTAAAGACCTTAGCTGACCAGTCAGGACACAGGATTTGAGGTGACCATTGTATAATGTTAGATAACAGCACGCCTTGGGAAGTGAGTGCTTTACACATCCAAGATGTGCTGTCATCCTACACTTACACACATCCTGGAGTGCCTTATTGTGATTATAAAATGGTTTCCCTGATTTTTAATCCTAGAACCAAGTAATGAGGTTTATAAAGTTAAGCATTTCTGACCTCTGCTGTTGTACTGGAATAACACATGATCATGTGATCACATTTAACAAATCACGTCTTGGTTTCTCGTACCCATTTTATAATGAACATTTTTACACTCTGCATCTAATCTTCAAGCCAAATTAGCTTTATATATCATCCTTGCATTCTTCAGTTCTTTGTGTGCAGTAAGTATTTGTTTCATCTGCTGCAGAGTATCCCTCTTCATACAGCACTGCTGAGGAGATCTGTCAGAAGCTGGAGCAGCTGCAGCGATTTATGAAATCGGAGCCCGAGAGTGATGAGGAAGTGGACATTGTTAATGTAGGCGAGACAGTAAAAGTCAAAATCAAAACAGAGAAGGAGGAGGAAGAGGAGGAAGCCAAGATCTATATCGGAACTACAGCAGCCTCTGAGATGGTCCGGGAAACTGTACAGCAGGTGAGAAATGAAACCAGATGGAGATACTTTAAAACACACTTACAAAGGTGAATCGCAAGGTTGTGAAAAAAACATTCCAAGTGTGAAACCTTGGCATCTGTAATCAAGCATTTTGTTTGGTGTACCTATTAGAGCATAAAAATATTAGACTTAAAGGTTATCCATGCAGTCATCAGTATGTGTTAAGAGCACTATCTAGCAACACTTTTGTGTTTCCCCATAACAGAAAATAACCGGGATATGCCAACCACAGTTGTAGTGTACAGTGGCTCAGTAGGTAGCACACTCGCCTCTGGGGCTGGAAGATTGGATGGTCATGGGTTCTAGCCCCACACCAGGCACTTGAGGTAATACCCATAACTGATGCTGTAGCACAGTGCAAGGGGTACTGCACTGGTGAAGTGCCATCCTTTGAAAGAGAGGTTAAACCAAGGTCTCTTCTGCCCATCTGTGGTCACTAGCCAGGTGGAAGAAAAAGATCCCATGGCAGCTGTCGACAAAGAGCAGGGATGTTTCCCCAGTGTCATGGCCAACATTCCCCCTCCCAGTAAAGCAGGTCCATACAGCCTACCCCTAGGATGCATCTGGAAACAAGCTACAGTAGCTTCCTGTGCCTTTCCTGCTCAAGAAATTACAAATAAACAATTGTGCAACAGCTTTACTAAATATGACCTTAAGAGTGCTAAGTGCAATAATCTATTTTCAACAGAGGAAATAAAAATGTGCTACCAAGGTTTGCTCCCCAAGAGACGCGGAGGTCCCTGAGGGAGCAATTAAGGTTACCACCATCCACCATTTTAAAGTAAATAAATAAATATATACTAATAATAATTAAAATATATATAAAATATGTGTGTATATATATATATATATATATATATATATACACACACTCCTAAATGTGGAAGATGGTGATCACTGGCTTTGGTGGGACTGCATCTCTCCCATCCACCCCCCACTCCACACCTCGGCACAAAGAATCTTCTTTGGGGGTGTCTCAGTCATCAAGTAACACCGTAGGAACTTCACCGTCGGTGAACAGGAATCCATACAGAAGATTTTTAGCAGTACAACTGGGGCTGCCCACGCCATTGACTTCAACCCTATAAAGGCGTGAGCGGCCCTGCTCCTTCCTCATTTCTTTCCCGCCATCAACTCACTCGCTTGGGTCTCCACAGAAGCTCCACCGCAGTATTCATGCCTCTATCTCCTGCCATTTTTCCCTCAAATTGCAGTTTTTTGACCTTTGCGACACTCTCGGTGCCGTCGTCGGCGCTGCAGGCTCATTCGGAGCTGTGCATGGTGCCATCGGCCCTGTCGGCCTGGCGTTGGGGGCTCTGTCAGTGCCGTGTGGTCTGTCGGCGCCGTCTGGGACGCCGCTTCGGCAGGCGCCTCTCTCCTTGTTCTTGGCGCCGACAGCCTTCGGGGTCTTCACCGCATTCTTTCTTCTTCTATTCTTCCACCATGATTTTCACTCCTTTCCCATCTATGCCGCCCCCTGGACTGTCAGGAGATGATTTTGAGCCTGACCCAGATCTTTGTCTGGGTGATGATGATGTTGATGATACTTCCCTTGGAGCAGGAATCAATCCTTCTGCAGAGCCTGTGGTGGAAGGCCTTTCCTTTAAATCTCTGCCAAAAATGTAAACTCTACCCTTTCTCTCCAAGCTTCAGAGATTGATCCTAGGAAGCTTTTGCGACTCCAATATCTTCATGTCCCGGAGATCCCTATGGATTTAACCCTTCCGGTACAGCCCTCTTTCAAGACCCTCTTTCAGATGGTGTGGAAGAATCCAGCTCTCATTCCGTCCGTGGCTAAGTCCATCGATAGGAAGTATGCTCCTCCCAAGGATCGTCCTATTTTGGCCTCACAAGCCTTTGCTGATGCCATGGTGATCTTGGTAGAGAATGATAAGGCCGTCCTTCCTCAAGGATCTATGGCCCAACCAATTAACAAAGAATCTCATAAGATAGACACCTTAGGTAAGAGAGTCTTTGCTGCCTCAACCCTGGGAATAAGCATTGCCAGCTACCAGGGCTATTTTTCTTAATATGAGTATGTGCTTTGGCATTCCCTCAAAGTGGTGGAAGCTCTGCCCAAATCGGAAGCTAGTTCAGAGTTGCTTCACACCATAACTAGGGGTATCGAATCCAATAGCCAACAGGTTAAAGCTGCAATGGATGCCTTCGATACCACCTCCCAGGCGGCGGCGGCTGGCATCTGCACCCGCCTCCACTCTTGGCTACATACTTCGGGCTTCACGAATGACACCCAGCAGCAAGTTATGGCCTTACCCTTTGACGGTATGTATCTGTTCGGGCCTCAGGTGGAGCAAGCTCTGGAGGCCACGCAGAAGACTAGGTCTGCCATTAAGACAGCTAGATCTGCATCCACTGCCTCCAAAGGAGGTGTGAACAAGCATCAGTTTCACAACCGTCAGTCCTTTCGGGGCAGAGGCAAGGGAGGTTTTAACAAAAACCCTCAGCCGCAAAAGAAAGCGCAGCAGAAGGCACAAGGCCCCAAAGCGCCCAGAGCCACCTTCTGAGATTCTGGCCCAAGTCCCACCTCTCCTGTCCGAGGGGGACTTCTCAGCGGTTGGAGGACGTCTGACTCAGTTCTGCAATCAGTGAAAATCTATAACATCAGACAAATGGGTCCTCTGGATAATCCGCGAGGGGTGTTCTCTCAGTCTTTCAGAAGTCCCTCCAGATCATCCTCCCAAACAACAGCCCAGGCTGTCGGCAGTACAGTCAGACCTTCTTGCTTCCGAGGTACAAGGCCTTCTGAAAAACAAGGCAGTAGAAATAGTTCCGCTGGATCAACCAAACACAGGTTTCTACTCCCATCACTTTCTGGTTCCAAAGAAAACTGGCAGCATGCACCCCATTCTGGATCTCAGAAAACTAAACAAGTTCCTTCACAAGGAAAAGTTCAAGATGATATCACTAGGTACCCTGCTACCTTTGCTTCATCAACACGATTGGCTAGCCTCCCTGGACATGCAAGATGCCTACCAATATATTCTCATACACCCAAAGCACCACAAATACCTAAGGTTCGTGGCATTGGGTCAGCACTATCAGTTCAGAGTCCTGCCCTTTGGGCTGTCCTTGGCGTCTCAAATTTTTACAAAGTGTTGTGCAATTCTCGCGGCGTACCTCAGGAAAATTGGAATACAGATGTTTCCATATCTGGATGACTGGTTCCTAGCAAGTCCCTCCAGGCAAGAGACTCTGGAGGCCATGGCCTCAGACTTCCTCACATGCATGGGAGTCCTGATGAATCTCCACAAGTTGCAGTTGCAGCCCTCCCAGAAGCTCTTCTTCATAGGAACTCTTCTGGACACCTCCTGTGCGAAGGCTTTTCTTCTAGAGGACAGAAGGAGCGATATCTTACAGATGGCCCGAAACATCAGAGAATGCAGCTTGGTTCGAGCTATCTCAGTGCAGCGGATGCTGGGCCTCATGGCATCCTCGGTGTTCACTGTACCCTTAGCTCATTTCCACATGAGAACCCTCCAGTGGATGCTCAGTATTTAGTGGTCCCTAACTACTCACCCTCAGTCTTTTCTCATACAGGCGACGGAACCTCTGAAGAGGTCGCTTACCTGGTGGTCCCAGGAGGACAATCTTCTGGAAGGATATCCCTTTGCCCCTCTGGATCATCAGATATCAATTACCATGGACGCATCCCTGATGGTTTGGGGAGCCCACTGCCAGGATCTCCACACTTAGGGTACGTGGACTCTGGATGAGTCCCAACTCCACATAAACATCTTGGAAATGAGAGCCGTCCTTTATGCAGTTGGCCGTTAGCTGCTGTCTACTCCGCCTCAGCCCCAGTTCTTTCTCTCCCGCTGTCAAGTGTGGTACCTCGTGTGTGAGACTCGTATATTTGCGGCCTATTCCATCGATTCTTTTTTTTAAAAACTTCAGTTGCCTCGGTTCTGCTCTCCTGCTCGACGTCGCTCCAAGTACTGGTAAGATCTTTCCTTTTATTAAGCGGTGTCGAGTGCTATTTACAGTTTATTTTCCGTTCGGTCATGTCTCATCTGGGGGGGGCAAGAGGACATCTAATGCAGGGAGGCCACCTATGCATCGGTGTCCCTGTGGCTGCTTCTACTCCGTGACTGACCAGCATGACCACCTGTCTTTCCTGCCTCGGCCCCGACCACGATATGGATAGATGAGACATTTGCTTCTCCATGGACCACCATGTTGTTGAGAACCACGTGTTGCAGGTCAGACATACGCTGCTGACTTTCAGAGGTCGAATGCTCAGTCGCCGGGCCAAGGCGAGGATTCTTGGCCCTTCTTTCCGTTCCCCTCCTGGTCCTATATGACCTGTGGAGGAGGGTACCCCTGCCTCTTCTAGCCTTGCCACAGCGGAGGTTTCTTTCGTGATGCAGGAGGCCCAGTGCAGTCCCCTTGGGGGTCAGTAGGGAGGCACCGCATTGGCAGTCACCTCTTCATTGGTGAAGGGTCCCTCAGTTTCGGGGCCAAGTCGGCACCGTCCTCGGCATTGTCTCACGACGCCGCACTTGGCACTGGCGCCATCGGTTTTGAGTTCAGTTTCGCAGTCAGCTTCAGGCCTTCTCTTGGCACCACCGCCTATTCTGATGCTGCTCGCGGCCTCAGAGTTCTCTGCGAAGTTTCTGGGCCCGGCGCTGCGTGAGGCACTAGGGCTCAAGCCAGTGTCGTCTCTGTCCTCAGCTCCACAGTCTGGGTCAGGCGCCGCCCAGTGTTATGCAGCATCGCGTTGGGCTGCCTCTGACTTCGATTGCACGCCGGAGTGGGGTTTCCTGGTCGAGCGCGATGCAGCATTTGGTTTGGTGGCCGGGGGGGTGGCTGGCTGCACTTGGGGTTGCACCGGTGTGGGTGTCGGCATGGGGCTGTGCTTTTCTCTGGTGCCATTGGCAGTGCCAGATGTCAGTGTATCCCACTTTGGGGTCCAGGAACTGGAGGGGCTCAGGGAGTTGTCTGGCACCGGACCTCGGAGCCTGCCTCTTTGGAAGCAGACTCTGCGTCTGATCCAGACTGACTTCCAGGTTCCTCGGAATCTGTGGACCCCTCTGTTTCCAGCACCTCAGCCCCCACTCAACCTCCCTCTGGGGGTCATTTGTCACCGGTGGACCTTAGGGTCAGGGGGTCTGACCAGCCAGCAGTGATCCCTGTGACTACTGCTATGCAACCTGGGGTCACTGGCGCTGCTGTTCCTTCAGTTGGGGCACCCCCCTCCTTGGTGTGTTTGGACAGCCAAGTTTGGGGCAGCCCGGGGCGCACCGGGGGGGGGGGTACGGTTCTCTGGGTGGACTCCTCGGAGGCTACCCAGAGTTGCCAGCTACCTAGGCTAGTGGATACGAGGACGAGGTCCCTCTCTGATTCCGAAGAGCTGAGAGGTAGAGGTGTGGCACAGCGTGCCCTCCCCAGAGCCCAGCCGGGTTCTGTGAGGAGCCGAAGCACGGGTCCTCGCCTTTCTCGGAGGAATCCCCGAGAGGGACTTCAACTTCTGCAGTCAGGGGCCATCCTTCTGGACTCATATGGTTCCGGTTACCTCACGGGGGGGGGGTTTCTTTCTTTGTGCACAGCTCTGACCATTCCGACCCGGTTGAATGGCTGTTAGCTGCAGCGGCTTTTGGGTCCCTCTCCCTACGAAGGGTTTCCTTTTGGCCTCCCTGCCCTGACAGAGACCATTCTCCTGTTGCCAGGAGCCTGTCCCTCGAGCCTCTGTCTCCATTCCCGGTGGTCTCAGGTATTCCTGGTCCTCGAGGACCTCTTACCTGGGAACAGTTCAGAGGTTCTGCTGCACATTTTCCCACCTATCTCCATGCCCTGGACCAGCAGGTGTTCCACCACGCTTCTGTGCAGCCAGACCCTGAACCTGCAAGCTCATCTTCATCCTCTTCTCCCTCTCTACAGACGGAGAGGAACCTTCGATCCACATCTCTCCAGCATCTGATCTGTCCTCCTATCAGCGTTTCCTTGTGAGGATGTTAGATGAGCTTCATCTTACCCCTGTTCCAGTCAGCAATCCTGAGCATGTGACGCGCGCCTTCTTGGGCAGGTACAGTGCGGCCCACCTGGTGGCTCCCGCCTGGCCTATTCTTTTTCAGGAGGTGTCACATCGGCTCTGGCTTCGTCCTTTCTCCACTGTTCCAGCCCCAAGGGACTCACGCCAGCGGTATTGCGCTCCCTCTAGGTCTCCAGGTTCTCTGCCCCTTCCCCCTTCGGGCTTGACCTCCCTGGACACCCCCCTCGGGGCCTCGTGCCCCTTACTGTGACTGCCCCCCGGACTCGGACTCTGCGGATTTCGACTTCTGGGGGAGACAAGTGTTCTACTCGGCACAGATCTCTCTATCGCAGCACATCAGGCCCACTTGGCAGCCTACAACAGATTCTTGTAATCTAGGCTATGTCAGCTCCTAGCGTCAATGCCTGACTCGGAGGAAGCCAGGCAAACCATTGCCCTCTCTGCACTGGGCCTGGAGCTAGCAAGGCACCAAGCAAGGGCATCATATGATGCCAGTGAGTTGGATCCAGAGTGGTAGGGACAGCGAACTGCCTTCGGCGGACAGCATGGCTTTGCCTATCCCGGTTATCACCCCTGGCCCAGCGTACAGTGATTTACTCCGCATACCAGAGAACCCATCTCTTCTCCCGAAGGGTGAGACGGAGGCTGTCGAGGAACCCTCCTTCCCCCACTGGGGGATCCCTGTCTCACCCAGACCAGTCCCAGGCATGTAAGGGTTCTCCCCTTCGGTGTCTCACCCACTGGAGGCTAAGGGACCTAGTCCCTCAGGGTGCTTCAGGACCCCCTTTGGGGGAGCTCGGTACCTCACCCACTAGTGATGAATGGTGAAGATTGACACAGATAAGATATGAAAATTACTTACCTACCGCAATTCTTGATCTTTCTGTGTATCTTCACCATTCATCAGTAAATCCCAACCTCCTTCCCCCTGTGGGTCTCAGTCTCTGGACTTCCTCCTCTCTTCCCCTGTGTGTCATCTCTTTCCTCACTCTCCTCTCCCTTGCGCTTAGGCGGGAGGGGACTATGGAGATGCACAGGGGTAAAACCCTTTGGGGGTTTATGGAGATTTGGGTGGAGAGGGTTCCTTTTCTGTTCTCCCCTTCTGAGTTTGGGGCGAGGTCCCCTTTTTTTTACCCAAGTGTCTATTATTTAGAGTCTCATGTTGGAGCTCTTATCCCTCATGCCTTTGGCTGTGTTAAGTTTTCCCATTTTGGGAGGGAGGGGGAGAGTTTGAGACACACCCCCAGCCTGCACCTTCAATCCTCTGGTCTCTAGACCTAAGCTGCTTGCAACTCCTGCTTGCCTCCTGCAGCTGAGCTTAATAGTCCAAGGCTGGACTATAGTCTTCTAAATATGTTAGAGTGCATATCGCTCCTGGGGGTGTGCTACTCTTTTTTTTCCACCCCTCCCTCCTCTTACCTCTCTTCCCCCCACTTTCCTCCTCCTCCTTCTTCCAGAGATTGGGCCCCCCCTTCCCAATTTCCTTTTAAAATTTCTCCTTCTGTTCTCTGTTGTTTAGTTCTCCTTTTAGTTTATTATTCCTTTCTTTTTATCTATCCCTTAGGCTCTTTTACCTCTACCCACCTTCTCTTCCTTACACTGTCCGTCGTGTTAGAACTGGGGCTGAGGCGGAGTCAACAGCAGCTAACGGCCAAACCTCGAGCGCCACGTGGAAAGTCAGTCTCGAGGGTGGCGCCGGCTCTGCGTCGACTCCGCCCATGTTGAAAAAAAAAGTTTCCCGCAGGGTCCTGGCTCCAGCACAGTACCCACTAGTGATGAATGGTGAAGATACACAGACAGATCAAGAATTACGGTAGGTACTTAATTTTCATTTTTGTCAGGATGCATTCTGGCTGTGGTGGACAAGGCGCTTTCTGTATGCCTTTCCGCCCCTTCACCTAATTCAGAGGGTACTTCTCAAGTTGGAGTCTCAGGGGGGCAGAATGATTCTCATTGCCCCGTTCTGGCCTTTGCAAATATGGTTTCTACTACTCAACAGTCTATCGGAAACACCCCCGAAGACACTTCCCCTCCATACGAACCTTCTGACCTAGGGTCCCGTAGTCCATCCCAACCTAAGGTCGCTTCACCTTCGGCTCCTGAAGAGATAGAGGTGAATAGGTTCAATGTCTCCCATAGAATTTCAGATATCCTTTTGGCTGCGCATAAACCAGCCACTAGAGAAACCTACACAGCCAAATGGAAGCGTTTCTCTATCTGGTGTGCAAAATCCTCTTGGAATCCTTTTTCCTGCCCACCGAATGAAGTCTTGGAGTATCTTTTAGACCTCTCAAATACAGGTCTGCAGTACTCTACAGTCAAAGTTCATCTTTGTACCATTTTGGTGTATCATGAGCCGGTACTTTCTGTGTCACTGGCTCAGTTGCCTGTGGTTAAAAGGTTTCTTAGGGGTTTCCTGCATACTAGACCTATCAGACGCCCAGTCGCAGCCTGGAACATTAATCTTGTACTAGACATGATCACTCATAAACCTTTTGAGCCTCTAGCTACTTGCGATTTGAAGTTCCTCACTTGGAAAACAGCCTTCCAGGTGGCCATCACCTCGGCCCATAGGGTTTCTGAAATGCATGCATTGGTCGCTGACAGATTACAAATACGCTGTATTTTACAAGGACAAGGTAGTTCTTAGGACTCATCCTAAGTTTCTCCCTAAGGTTGTCTCAGAGTTCCATCTAAACCAACTTTTAGTCCTTCCTACCCACTTTGTAAACTTCCAGAATGAAAGGGAGCGTACCCTTCATTCACTGGATATTAAGAGAGCATTGTGGTTCTTTCTAGCTAGAACAAAAGAAATTTGCAAAGCTCAACAACTACTTGTTTCCTTCAGCGAGACCTGTCTGTGTCAACCTGTCGCTATCACATGTATTTCAGCATGGATGGTGGCTTGCCTTCGCCACTGCTATTCTGTGGCACAGGTCAAGCTGGAAGGCAGTGTGTACGCTCACTCTACCAGAACAGTCGCGGCATCTCTGGCGGAAATCCGCAACGTGCCCATCGCAGATAATTGCAGTTCAACCACTTGGAGCTCCATGCATACTTTCTTTAAGCACTACACCTTGGATGTCCATGCCAGACGACATCTGTCGTTTGGCAGGACCATTCTTAATGGACTTCTGTCCTGAGTATGTGAGCTCCTTATCTCCTAACGCCTGTCTCGGGGGATTATTTAGCTTGGTACTCTGCTATCAGTGTGAATGAGTGGTGGAGACTTTATATCCAGCAAGATATGGAAATTACTTACCTACTGTAATTCTTCATCGTTTTGGACAAAGTCTCCACCACTCATTCACACGCCCACCCACCATCCCCCGAGCTCACGTCTCTGTTTTTGGTCTTCACTCCCTCAGTGGCTGGGCTGTGAAGACTTTATTGTTGACCCTTCTTACACGGGTTATTAGGACTGTCTTGTGTCCGATATTTAGGTTAGTCCTTCTAGGCTAGTTACACTGCACCTCCTCAGAAAAAAAGGTACTGAGGCGGTTGGAGGGTAGACACCGAGATAGTCTTTCACGCACAAGCCGAGGCTCGCAGTGCCGCTTCCTCGTGGCTCCATCTCTGCTGCCGGCCCTCTTGGAAAAAGTTTGCTCCTGCTGGGTCCTAGTGCTTCCGGGCGAACTCCCATTAGTGTGAATAAGTGGTTGAGATTTTGTCCAAGAAGGTCAAGAATTACGGTAGGTATGTAATTTCCATTTCTGTTACAAGAAGTATGGCAAAGAATTGCCTGGGGCTGTCAAAGTTCATTCCACCAGAAGAATGTCTACCTCGGTAGCTTGGTTCCAAGGGGTCTCAGCCGCTATCATTTGTACAGCTGCCACCTGGAGTACAGTCCATACTTTCACCAAGTGCTACAGTCCGGACATTGCCTCAAGAGCCCGTGCAGGTTTTGTCAGGGCTATGTGTCGTCGAGGCACAGGTCAGGAAGCATAGGGAAAACCAGGAGCAGTTGTAGAATTCACCAAAAAATGTTATTTACAGTAGCAGTAACAAAAAAAATAAACTTGTTCAGAATAACTGTGCGGAGGAGAAATAAAAATAAAATCTTCCTTCAGTCTCTGGTTCCCTTTTTCTTGTAATCTATCTTGCAGTAGCAGTTTCGCTCTTTTATAAGTCATTTCAACCATTCTTAGCAAACATCCTGTCCTTGTAAATATTCTGTTCTTTTACGTTTCTGGGCAGGAGCTTTGAGCTGAGGCCCCCCTTTTGCAAAAGGCTGGAAGATTTGTACTCAAGTAACCGCTAGAGTTTTCAATGGCCTTTTTTCAGTCATGTCAAAATACAATTACATACATTTCAACAGTAACACTATATATTTTCTAAACAAAAGTGATCCCAATATCAGTTACATTTCCATACAATGATTTGCACATTTTTTTTTTTTTATATTAGCTGATATAGTTATACAAGGGGGGCTGAGAGACAGTGAAAGGCAAAGCACTGCGAGATTGTTCAGGTTGATAAAGTCCAAGGTCTCACAGGAAAATTGGGTTGCGAAAACAGACAGAGAAGAGACAGGAAAGGAAAGATCCTTGCATTTAAACACTTTCTCCATAAATGGGACAGGGTCCTATCCCACCCTGTCACATACAACCCCCGCAAAGAGGGAACCTGTTTTATTAAATAGGTTTCCAAAACCTTTTATTCTCTAATAACATTTGCTGCTTTCAGCAATTAAGCACACATGCATTCAGTTTCTATGGAACAGTACAGCAAACAGTAAAGTTCAAACCCATACATTTGTTTTCAGCCTTCAGAACCCTCAATTCCTGAGCCATATCTTGACAGAAAATCAGCATTGCTGTTCTCTTTACCAGATTTGTGCATCACAGCGAATTAAAATGGCTCAAGTGCCAGGTACCACCTTGTGATTCTGGAATTGTGATTACTCATCTGATTAAGCCAACAGAGAGGATTGTGATCTGTTATGAGCACAAATTCAGTTCCTAGTAAATAAAATTTGAGCAACTCCATGGACCACTTTGCTGCTAAACACTCCTTTTCGATAGTGGAGTACCTTTTCTCTCTGTCATGCAATTTCCTACTTATGTACAGAATAGGATGGTCTGTCCCATCTACATTTTGACTTAGGACTGCACCTAGGCCTGCCTTGGATGCATCTATTTGTAGCAAAAATGGTCTGTCAAAGTCTGGGCTTCTTAAAACGGGCTGAACATAATGCAGCCTTAATGGCTTGAAAAGCTTCATCACACTCCGAGGTCCATTTCACATTATTTGGGTACCGTTTTTTCGTGAGCTCAGTGAGTGGAGTAGCTAACTCAGCAAAGTTGGGAACAAATCTCCGATGATAACCAGCCAGCCCTAAAAATGTCCTGACATGTTTCTTTGTTTTAGAGATAGGGCTATTAGCAACAGCTTCTGTTTTAGAAACCTCTGGCTTACCTTATCCATTTCCCAACACACAGCCCAAATATTTGGTTTCCTGCATGCCCAATGCACATTTGGTAGGATTAATAGTCAGACCTGCATTTTTGATAGCTTGTATAACTGCTCGTAGGTGTTCCAGGTGGCTCGTCCAGTCTGGACTGTACACTACGACATCATCCAAGTATGCAGCACAGTAACCACTGTGACGGGATAAAATGATGTCCCTGTACCACTGGAATGTAACTGGCGCACCATGTAAACCAAAGGGCACGGTAGTGAACTGATAGAATACTATAGGGGTGGCAAATGCAGTTTTATCTCTGGATTCTTTAGCTAAAGGTATTTGCCAGTAACTCTTGGTGTAATCGAGGGTACTGATATACTTTGCATTCCCCAGTCTGTCCACCAAATCATCTATTCTGGGCATAGGATAACTGTCAAATTCTGACACTTGATTAAGCTTCCTAAAATCAAGGCAGATTCTAACACCCCCTTCTTTTTTGTTTACAGTTACCATGGGAGATGACCAAGCACTCCTCGACTCCTCTATGATACCCAATTCTTTCATTTTTTGTATTTCCTTAACCACGTTACCTCTTAACCACTCTGGTAACCTGTATGTCTTTTAACTAATAGGGCAAGCATTCCTTGTCACTATTACGTGCTCAACCCCTTTTGCTCAGCCTGGTACCATGATAAAAGTACTGTTAAATGTCTTTAGCACATTATGAATGTCTGCAGTTTGTTCTGAGGTTAAGGAAACATTCACCTTTACAGCATCAGCATTTACAGTTTGTTCTAGTCTATCATAAGCTACATCAATATCTTCCCTATCAGTTTCTGGTAAAACTAGTAAAGCAGCTTTTGGCATTTTTCCAGCCCATTTCTTGAGGAGGTTAGCATGGTGTATCTTAGTAGTATTTTTCCTGTCAGGGGTCTCAGTCTTGTAGTTAACAGTGCCAGTATGTCTAAGAACCTTATATGGCCCTTGCCACTTCATTAACAGTTTATTTTCTGTTTTGGGCAGCAGTAGCAAAACATTTTCACTTGGCTCGAAAACTTTTTCTTTTACCCTATGGTCATAATATACCTTCTGCTGATTTTGGGCCTCTTCCTGATTACTATGGGCAATATCAACATATTTTGCCAGCTTCTTTCTTAGGGCACACATATAAGAAGATATAGATTGTTTCTGAGTGGAGGTTATCTTCCCATGTTTCTTTTATCACATCCAGTGGCCTTCTTGGCTGCTTACCATATAGCATTTCAAATGGTGAAAACCCCATTGATGCCTGTGGCACTTCTCTGTAAGCAAAAAGTAGGTAAGGCAAGTATTGATCCCAATCTTTCCCGTCCCCTTTTACAAATCTTTTTAACATGCGTTTTAGGGTGTGGTTAAAACGCTCAACAAGACCGTCTGTCTGAGGGTGATAGGGGGAGGTTCTTATAGCAGAGAAGAGACAGGAAAGGAAAGATCCTTGCATTTAAACACTTTCTCCATAAATGGGACAGGGTCCTTTTCCACCCTGTCACACTATGTTACCGGGACTCCTGTCTTACATTTATGGAGAGCCCTCCTCCCAGACTGTCTGTTATGCACTCGTAACAGCTTGGGACTCATCCCTGCAGTGTTACCTGATGACTGATATACCCCCGAAGAAGATAGAACAGTTACATAGGAACTTACTGTAACAGTAGATCTTTGAGGGGATCTCAGTCATCAGGTATGCTTTCCCTCCCACCATACCCCTTCTTGGGGTTCCTGTCTATGAACTGGCTGTCTGGTGTATCCAGCCTTTCATTTAGGGCTGAGCACCTCTCTCTCTCTTTCCTCAGTCCCCCATGGCAAAAGCCTAGCTCCGTTAGTCTTCGGGGGGAAGGAGAGAACTGACGGAGCTGGGCCACTCACGGCTTTATAGGGTTGTCGATGGTGTGGGCTGCCCCAGTTGTACTGCTGAAAATTTTCCGTGTGGATTCCCTATCACTGACAGTGAAGTTCCTACGGTGTTACCTGATGACTGAGATCCCCACGAAGATCTGCTGTTACAGTAAGTTCTTACGTAAGTGTTGTTTTCTGTGCATCACGGTAGTGGAGAAGCTGCTTAGTGCAGATCCGATGCTGCTGGCAGTGGCATTTTCGAGCAGTATACTCACTATCTGCTATCTTGCTGCCATCAAACGACCCAGCAGTAGGGTCGCTAGCAGGTGAGAGGGGCTTCAGCAGAGGTAGAGCCATCCAGGTTCTGAGCGTCACTGCAGCAGAGAGCTCCACTATTTCCTTTACCCCTGTGCTGTCATCCTAAATTGATCCTGGGGCTGCAAAAGCAGCCACCAGGACAACAATACTAACATCTTCACTTCACTGTCTCCCTTACAAAAACCGAACCCAAAGCTTACGAACTTCTTATGGTAAAACTGTCTCTCCCCATTACCTGTCTTTGTGCCTGTATTTTGTGGTGCCCAGGCACGCCAACCTAATAGTCACCGACCTTCTGGGCCAGCTCTCATCTTGCCCAGTCGGTTGAACTATGTTATGGTGACTTTAACCACAACTGGCTAGCACCACTTTTATAACAAAACCCAAACTGAGTTAACCGCTCTCAACCTCAGCCAAACCATTACGAACCCAGCGCTTAAACCATAAGTCCGGTAATCACTCACTTCTAGACTGGGCTACATCCCACCCACACAGCGTCGTCAGCTCAGGCCTCCTCCCTGATTCCATTAGCGACCACCACCTAATCTACTTGGTCCATAAAATCCACAGAGTTAAATCCCCCTAAATTTGTATTTCAGCGGTCATACAAATCCCTCAACCTCTCCCGGATGATCTTTATTACTCTAGTTGGGTCCCGAGCTCAAACTACTCTAACATGGATTCAGCCCTTACGCACTTTCAAAACACCTTCCTCACCGCCTGGGACAAACAAGCCCCCCTGCACCGGGCTAGAATCCGTGGGTCTCACTTACCCTGGATAACCCCTGAGCTGATAGCTTGCCAACAAGCCCGTGATAAGGCCTGGCGAAACTACAAATCCACGCTCCTCCCAGGCTACTATATCTCCTACCGCATGCTCCGCAACAAATGCACAAAGGCCATCTGCTTAGCTAAGGCTGAATATTTTAATAACACACTAAATGCAACTCTTAGGAGACCTTCCAAATTCTGGAAAGTCATTAACTCCCTTTTCTCCCCCCAAACAGCAAGCCCCCCACCTCTCCTCCTCGCCCAAGGGACTCTCCTCTCCGGCCCCTTGAAGGTAGCCTCCGAGTTTAATTCTTATTTCACTGCTTACGCCCTGGCCCTCCTAGACTCCCTACCTCCTGCAACCACACTAGGAACCCCTTTTCCTTCAGACACATCTCCCCCACCGAAACCCTTGATGCCCTTCACTCCCTAAACCCCTCCAAAGGCAAATCACCTGATGGTCTCGATAACAGACTCCTCTTCCTATCTGCCCCCGCCATCGCTACTCCTTTCACGGCCCTACTAAATCTTTCTTTCACCACCGAGTCACTCCCCTCCGAATGGAAGCATGCCACTGTCCTACCCCTCCCAAAAGGTAGTGATCCTACCTCCGCATCTAACTACCTTCCCATCTCCCTCCTCCCCACCCATGCAAAACTCCAGGAACACCTAGTGCAATCCCAACTCTCCCACTTTCTCTCAGAAACTAACTTCTTCAACCCTTTTCAGTCTGGTTTCAGAAAACACCACTCTCCCACCTCCTCCCTACTAAGACTCACGGACTCCATCCTCACTGGGGTGGATAAAGGGCTAATCACTGCTGCTATTTTCATTGACCAGCAAAAGCCTTCGACACGGTATCCCATTCTTTCCTACTATCCTGCCTTTCTGGGGCTGTGTTAGCAGAGTCCACCACAAACTGGTTCAGTGCCTACCTACTAAATAGAACCCAATCCACTAAAATAGCTGACCCCCCCCCCCAAAATCACCACTGGCATTCCCCAAGGCTCAGTTCTTGGTCCCATCCTCTTCTCCGTCTCGCTAAATGATCTGCCAAACTCTTGCTCCTCTACCGCAATCCACATATATGCAGATGACACGGTCCTCTTCACCTCCGGCCGGACCCCCGAAGAAGTCACCTCCAAACTTCAAACCCGATTTCAACAAAATCCAACACTGGTTCAATATCAACCAACTCTCCCTAAATGCCAAGAAAAAGCTCTATGTCTTTCAGCACTAGACAGCGTCTATCAAACTCACCTCCCTCTGAGCTTCCATACCCTAAATAACACCATCCTTGATGAAGTGCCCTCCTTCAGGTATCTAGGGGTTTGGCTTGATCGCCACCTCTCCTTTTCCACACACTTGGATGCCATCATTTCAAAACTGCGCCCAAAACTTGGTGCCCTCTATAGAAACCGCACTAGTCTCCCGCTACCTGTCAGATATGAATTAGTCCAGAAAATGATTCTACCCTCCTTCGATTACTGTGATGTAGTTTACAGCTCCGCCGCTAAGACCACCTTAGCCAGACTTGACCCCCTCTTTAATGCTTTCTGCCGCTTTGCCCTCGATGCCTCCTCCCCGATCACATCACTGCGTGCTCTAGCGTTCACTGGCCCTGCCATCCCTGAGTAATCAGCGCCTAATTCATAGTGTTAAATTCGCTTCCAACTTCTGGCTCGGCTCCCTCCCTCCCTACCTTGTATCCTCCCTATCTTCCCCACCTACCCCCTCCCACGCCCTCAGGTCTACTGACGCTAGGCTGTTAGTCATCCCTCACCGAAGGACTACCGTCGGCCAATCGGCCTTCTCTTACCTCTTCCCTAAACTCTGGAACGGTCTGCCAGCCCAGATCCGCCATTCTTCATCCAAACTCTCCCTATCCTCTGCCCTCTCTAACTACCTTGCACCAAATTACATGTACTAGCCCCCCGATAGCTTCTTTTCCCCGTTCCCCTCGTCTGACCAGCAGCTCGCCATCGTCCTAATTGTCTGGCTTATACACTGCCACGCACTTACACTCTCACTCACTGTTATTCACTCCTAATATCTCCCTCCCACATAAACTACACTCTCAGCCTTCCTCACAGCTACTAACTCCCCTCTCCTTCCCCCTCCACAGCACCTGTACCACCCCCCTACACACCTAGTGTTTATTAGTCCTTTCCTCCGCTACCCCCTATCTTCGCTATCCACCTCCTACTGTCAACTTGGTGCATCTCGCTTAGCTCATGTTCTGTTACTGGCACTTATGTAATCATGTATTGCCCTCTATGTGTACATTTGTTATGTATACCCTGTCCTTGTAGATCATGCTCTGTACTGTTCTCCTTACGTAACAAGTTCAAATGTAATCCCACCCAACTATGTACATTATCTGTATTGCTCTACTTCTAATTCAACTTTTGTATGTGTACCTGCCTCCACTGTAACCCCTCCCCCAAGGTCGCACCGTGAGATGAGCATCTTTTTGCTCAGTGTGCCTTTCCTAGTGAAACATTTTCATTAAATACATAAATAAATCTTGGGGGAATCCAACAGCTGGTAAGCAAGTTTTTAGCACGTGGCAAAATCACTTACCTGAGGAACTAAATTAATCTTGCAAGTGCAGTTTAATTCTAGAAGAGGACAGAGCCTATTCAGTGTTAAGTAAAACCAGTTTTATTTATACTGTGCCTTTTTGGGCATGTCACAAAAAGAATTCTTACAGTACACTTTAAATAAATGTGAAACATATGTATACGGTCATAATTTAACACTATGCTCCTCTAAAGAGTACCGTTTTTTGAAATAAGGTTCAATATGGAACAAAACGAATGCCATAGGGAAGCAGTTTCCATAGAAATCGGTCATAAACTGTGAAAGCCCTGTCCCCTACTGTAGACAGTCTTGTCTTCGATACTTCAAGAGGTCCCATGGCCATTGAATGCAGTGAGCATGGGGATCATAAGGATACAGGCAGTTCATGCAGCTGGGATGGGCCAGGTCTGTAGCTGGTTGTATATGCAAGGTTCAGTTATCTCTTACAGTTGATAGGACTCCTGTCTGGAAGTCCATGCAGTTCACACAACACAGGAGTTACATGATCAAATGTTAATAAATGTCTGATTTCTCACTTCGTAACAATGTTATTTCATCCACAGGTGGGCATTTCTTTGCAGCCAGTTGAACTGGAAAAAAATATTCATGTACCAGTGGTGGAAGACATGATTTTTAAGGTAAGCTTAATGGTACAATATTGGAGAAATCTGTACTCTATCCCAGTGTGCTGCATACACACAGTAACGTGTGCATCACCTGCTGGACCTCTCCTCTTTAACCCTATGGGCAGTACATTTTCACAAGTCCATATTCTTGTTTAATTTTTCTAACCTGTTAACAGCAGCATGGAGACAGTTGACCATAGTGTTGACCAGGAGTGGTTCCGTAGGACTGGAGCAGGGCAGATATAGTCCCAGTTCACAAAAGAGGTAGCATTGAGGCTGCTAGCAATTATAGGCCAGTTGGCCTAACATCGGTGGTGGGAGAGTTATTGGAATCACTGCAGAATTAAAGGATTGTGGAATATCTTGAATCCAGTGGATTACAAGACCCGAGGCAGCATGGGTTCACATGGAGGAGGTCACGGCAAACAAATCTGATAGATTTCTTTGACTGGGTGACGAAAGATTTAGATCAGGGTGGAGCAGTGGATGTGACCTAACTAGCTTTTAGTAAGGCTTTCAGAACCGTTCCACATAGGAGATTAGTAAGCAAGCTGCGTAGCCTAGTAGTGGTCAAAAGGTGGTAAACTGGATAAGAAATTGGTTAGGGGATAGGCAACAGAGGATGGTGGTAAACAGACTTCAAGTCTGAGGAAGGGAGGGAGGGTGACAAGCGGGGTGCCTCAAGGATCAGTGCTGGGACCTGTCCTCTTTAATGTCTGTACAAGTGAAATTGCAAATGGTCTGACTCTTTGCGGATGACATCAAAATCTGGAATAGGATGGACACTCCAGGGGGGTGGAAAGGATGAGCAGAGACTCTAGAAAACCTAGAGGAGTGGTCAAGGATATGGCAGCTGGGTTTCAATGTCAGTAAGTGCAAAATAATGCACTTAGGGCACAGAAACCCAGGGGCAGAGTACAGAATGGGGGGAGTGGTATTGGATGATCACCAAGCAGGAAAGAGACCTGCGTTGATCATATCAGATGACCTAAAGGTGGCCAGGAAGTGCGACAAGGCAGTCGGGAGGGCTAGGGGAATACTGGGGTGTATAGTGAGGGATATCGTCAGCATAAAGAGGTAGGTGGTGTTGGCACCGTATAGTTCACTTTTAAGACCCCACCTAGAGTACTGTGTCCAGTTCTAAAGACCACATCTCCGGAAGGACATAGAGTGTAGGTGATCCAGAGGAGGACAACTAAAACAATGCATGATCTGCATCAAAAACCTTAGGGGGGGGGGCTGCTGAGCAGCCTACATAGGAAAACGCTTTTTCCGTGAGCTCCCGAGAGAGAGAAATTTATTATAATTAATTTACACTTACAACCACAGTTTTTCCAGCGGATTTGCACAGACTTTGGTTGTCTTGTTGGTTCCCTTTATAAATATGGGCAAATCAAAGATACTGAAGCTGCTGGCATGGACTTTTTTAAACCGAAGGGGCCGCAGCAGAGAGAGAAGTCGCATCTGCAGGCCTTATCTTCCACCTAGCTAGACACTTCAGGTAGATAGCGGCAGCTGCTATTGGTGTTCTGCTTTGGGTCAATTTATTCGCACGGTGCAAGACTTAGATCGGAAGCTTGCTACTCTCACACTGTGGGTAGCAAACTTGGAATCAAGAATGGATGCTTGTGAGCAAACTTCAGTCTGGGATGAGGCATTCGTGCTGAAAACTGTCAACCCTACCACAAAGCTCATCAAGGAAAACTCCTTGCTCCGACAGTGTCTTGAGGCCTTGGAAAACCAGGCCCGAGAACGGAATGTTCGTGTGGTTGGCCTCCCAGAGGGGGCTGAGGGGGAAGATCCCTTGGATTTCTCCCATATGTTCTTACAACAAGCCCTGGGTTTATCGGAGAATGAAGGAGTTTTTTCCATTGAAAAATGCTTATCGCATCTCACTGCACAGAGCCCGAACAGCTTCTATTACCCGACATACTTTTAATTGTCCTCCACTCATTCCAGCAGGGGACAGAGGCTCATAGGGACAAAGTTAAGTATGGGGATGCTGGTGTACAACTCTTCCCGGATTTATCCTATAATACAAGGCTCCGACGGAAAGCATTCGACAGTGCAAGAGGACGACTGCGGGCTCTGAAACTTCAACAGCAACTCTTGTTACCGGCCAAACTCGGGCTAGTTTGGAATGGTCAATCCTATCTTTTCACAGAGCCCAAAGAGGTTGACAAACTGATTACAAGGATTGAAGCTGAGCTTACTGCCCTTGGTGCGGACAAGGACTCGTCTGATGAAGACTGACTTTTAGTATGTGCTTTGGGTGTAGGAGTCAAGCCATTTAAGACTAAAGGGGTGTTTCTGGACATGTTTGCAAGTTATATGACTCTTGTGTTTACTTGATGGGGGTTTCTTTCTTTCTTTTTGCCACTGTTTGAAGTTTTTACTAGCTATATTTTATAAAGTGCCCAATGCCTTTTCTAATCATGGCAGTTTTCCTGCCTAAATGTGGCTTGTTATGACTCCACGGTATAGTTTCACCACGCACTGGGGGGGTCTTTGCTATATTGCAAACAAATGGGAATCCCCAACTCTGTGCTAGTAGTAGAACTAGCAGTACACTGTTGAGGTGTGGTATTAAATTTGCTCTACCTTTTACTATTCCCATTAGTATCATGCTTTAGAATTATTTGCATGTTTATTTATTTAACCAGGTAAGTACACTAGACAAAACATATACCTATTTTCAGGTTCGACCCAGGAGAGTACAGGAATTACGAGTTCATACAGAGTACAACTTGACACAAGTAAGAAAGATACACTGAAGTCAGGAGAAGCATAACATACACAGTAAGATAACTCGGATTACCCAAGTGGCACAGTTAAATATAAAATAAATACAGAGTCACTAAGGCAATGTTCTAAGCATTATGTACAGATGTATACAGTACAGGACCCCTAGCAGTATAACAGTCAAGGCAAATGCAGGCAACAGTGAGTGGAGAAATTAACACATTTTACACAAGGCCACACCCAGGCGGGCAGGCAGGCTACCACAGCAGGACCGAAGCCAAAGTACAGGAGATGATATAATCGAGTGCAGTGCAGGGGACCAGGATAACCCAGGAGTTTAAGACAGTCACATGCTGAAGAGAGCTTCAAGTCATTCCACAGGGAGGTTCGTAGGCATGCATGGGAGGGGGAGGAGCGGACCAGTACAGGAAAGGAGTTCCATAATCTAGTAGTTCTAATGTATGTATTAAGGTCTGACACTGTTGATTGCAAGTTTTTTTTCATTACAGCTGGAACAATCATTCAGCAGACGATCTTAGAACCATTGTATGCTTAACTAAGTATGTCAGCCTTGAACTTATAAGGTTGTAATTATTTTTTCTTTTTGGGTCTTGTGGAGAAGTTTTTGAATATTTGTCTGTTCTGTTTCTTTGGGGGACCTTTTAGACCGATTGGTCACTATGTTAATTAGGTATCCTTTGTTATTTGGTCAGTGGGAATACTAGTCCCCTTAACCTTTCCTCGGCTATATGCAAATCTTAGATTTTACTCTGTGTAACAAGATATACCTTTACACCCCCTATGATGTAACTACTGGGGAGGTGTCTATATATTACCTTTGTAAACATGCAATTTTTGATCATTGGTATTGTGTTACCCTCCTGTGTACACTTTTTTTGTAAGCTTGATTGCGAAAAGAATAAATAAAAAGTGTAAAAAAAAAAAAAAAAAGCCCTACAAGGAGAGACTAAAGGACCTCAGTATGCACACTCTGGAACAGAGAAGAGGATATGATAGAGACCTTTAAATACCTTGGGGGAAAGGTGCTCAAGAACAAAGGGACATGCTGTGAAGCTGGAGGGGGTAGATTCAGGAGAGATGTGAGAAAGTACTTCTTCACCGAGAGAGTGATGGATTCCTGGAAGAAAACTTCCAACAGAGGTGGTAGGGGTGAAAACAGAAGTGGGGTTCAAGAATGCATGGAAAAGCACAAGTGAATCATAGTGGAAAGGAAGGGGGGAGGAGCCTTAGATTGGGTACGGTCTGCAGTAATAGTGTAGATAGGGAGAAATGGGCACACTGGATGGGCCAGGTGATCCTTATCTGACGTCAAATTCTATGTTTCAAAGTTTCATAGTGACCTAAGTGTCATAGGCAGTTATCTGGAGATGCGTGACTAGGGGGAGTGCATAAGCAGGCAGCTGCTGCTGCTGTGTCCTTAGGATTGCTGCATTGTCCCCCTTGAGCCAAAAATACAAGTCCATACCTCCTTTAGGGAGACTTATAACAGCAGACAGGAGGTTATCTCATGAATGTTAAACAAATTACAGAAAATTTCTCAAAAACAATTCAGTATTAAAATTTACAGAATCATAAAGAACTGCCATGTCACTATTTCTGAATATAATTTTAGTGTATAAAATGATCATCATATCTTTGAAGCCTCTGGATAGCCAGATATCCAAAGGAACTCTTCTGATTCATAATCCAAGAAAAGCAGAGGCGAAGACAGATAGTGAACCTAGGAAAAACAATACTGGATAATAAAAAAATTGTAACCTCAATATCCTTTTTAGAGAAACTGCAAGATCAAGGGATTTGTTAAAGCTTTTAGGTGAAAAATCCAGCATGACTTATTTCTTCTGTAACTGATGCTACTGTACTGTTTGCCTCTGCCCCGATCTGATGGCAGACTGGCTGGACTTTGACAACGTCCAGCACTGGTTCTGCTCAAATCAGTTAGCCCCAAATGCTGAGAAGCCGGTCCCCATGACCTTTGGAATCAGGCAGAAGCTCTCCAGACTTACTACCGCCCCTTCCTTTCACACCCTTGAGGTGTTCCCACTCGAGAATGTCTCATCCTTCAAGTACCTGGGGGTATGGCTCGACCGACACCTGGAGTTCTCAGCTCATGTTGAGGCAATCCACAAAACATTGCACCCTAAACTAGGTGCTTTGTATCATAACCGTGGGTGCATCCCCTTGCCTGCTCATAGAACCATATTACAGAGAATGATTCTCCCTATCTGTGACTATGGTGACACTGTGTATGGCACTGCTCCTAAGTCCACATTGGCCAGACTGGACCCGCTCTTCCACTCATTCTGTCGTTTTGCTCTTGACTACCCCCTCTGCACTTACCACTGCTCCTCTACTCTGCCCTCCCTTGAGGCCAGATGTCTTACTCACTGCTCCTCCTTCCTGGCCAGACACTGGCTTAGTTCTCTTCCCCTTCCTATCTCTCCTCACTCCTTAAATCCCCCCACGAAAGATCCTACTCCCTACGTAACTCTAACTTTGCCTCCTCTCTCTCCCGCCTAGGTTGACTACAATTGATCAGCCAGCTTTCTCCTGCCATCTCCCTAAAATGTGGAATTCCTTCCCACTAATAACCCACTCTACCACTTCTCTTCATTCCCTATCCCTTCACCTCCACAAGCTTTACTCGCCCTCCTACAACTGTTCCTGACCCTTTACGTCCTTGTGCTCCTCCACTCTCCCTAGTCACCCTCTCTTCCTCTTCTGTCCCTGTCCCCAACACCATTATCTACCACTCTATTCCTCTCTACTTCTCTCAAACCAATTGTTATACCCCACCTATGTACCCACTCTGCATTTGCTGAAATATGCCAAGCTGCATTGTCCCCTTGCCGGGCGACTTGTACCATTTCAGTAGGCTTCTCTATGTACTGCGATCTGCAACTTGGAAATGCATTGTATATATAAATTGTAAATCCTACTTTGTTTATATTCTTATAATCTGCTTGTTTACTATGCCTCATTTTTCTTCTCACTATATAGTTTACCGCTTGACATCTGTAATATTTTCTCCAATATCCCCGCCCACATCTGGAAGCGAGCTCAGTATGTCTTTCTTGATAAAACTTCTTAAATAAATAAATTTTGCAGTAACCATTTAAATCTAAGAATCAGTCTTCCCCATAGAATCTCACTCTTTTGTCTTAGAGGTAGCGGCGTTAGGACCCTGTAACAACCAGAACTTTTGTGGCCAGCAGTGTCTCTGCATGGCACAGATGCAGGCCATTGTCCACGCACCCGCTGTACCTGTAGCGGCACTGACCGCGACCCCCTCAGTTTCATTGTCCCCACCATTAAAGCGAGGCATTCTTGCTTTCCTCTTGGGGAACCAGAACCTCAGATATTCCAGGCATCAATCTTCACGATTGAGTCACACTCATGGGTTCTGATCTGGAGGTGCTAGGGCCCTGCAGGAACCAGAACTTCTCAGGAGTGCTGGCGCTGAGGCAAGCTGTGCGCATGCACAACACTGCGAGACTGATTCGCGCTACATGGCTTACCTCGGCACCAGCGCTCAACTGCTTCAGTTTCTTTTTTTTTTTTTTTCCTACCGTTGAGTGAACTTCAGTTCACGTCACTCACCCACCAGGAGTCAGAAATTCACGTCTGTATGACAGCAGCATTTAGTTCTTCTCAATTTTAGTAATTTAAGATAGAGGTTGTTATTTTTTTGTATCAGTTTAGTTAACAAAAAAAAAAGATGATTTCTTCAGTCTCTCTCAGCCCTGCCAAGTTAACAGTCGCCGGCCATGAGCGGTGAGGGTAGGGAGCCTCTTCAGGCAAGCTGTTCTGGCAGCTGGGTCATTTCCGGTCCACCTCCCCCTCCAGGGGAGGGTTCTGACGATGGGTGGTCCTGTATTTAGGAGGGCGGACAGTCTTCTCATAAACACAAAAAAGAAGCGGGCCCATTCCCGGTCAGGTCATGGTGCCACTCAGCCTCTAGTTCTTTTCCTGTTGGAAGGGGAAGAAACTGTACTGTTTGAGGATACCCTCTATGAGGTCTGTCATGAGGTCTTCAGCGTTCGAGAGCAGAAGGCCTTCACTGGTGCTGTCGGCTTCTACTCATGGGAGGTCGAGGTCTTGGGCCCAGAGACCCCGGTGGGCAGTTCCATCATTGGGCAGCTCTTATGGAGCAGGGGGTGCAGCATCTGGTTCATTTACCTCTGCCTGCAGAGCCGGTCCCAGGCCCCTCTTGGCTGAATGCCCTGGAGCCACAGGCAGGGCTTTCAAGTCAGGTAGAGCGTTTAACTTCTTCAACAGTCCCAGGACCCTTGTTGGTGACCATGCCGCTGACTTCTGCCCCACTGGCTGCACCCACATTTGGTATCACTGCTTTGGGACTCACCTCAGTTCCTTTGTCACTCACTTTGCTGTCGACTAGATCATCAGCACTGGGGTCGATGCCGTCCCTGGCACCGGCTTCTGTGCCATCCTTGGTGCTGAGAGACCTTCCGATGCCAGATATGGACCTGGTCACACCGCTCTCTCTGGTACCTCATTTTGCTGTACCAATGTCGCCAGTATTGCCTGTGGCACAGTCTGGAGTGGGGATTCTGCGATCCACCCCTCTTCCACATCCCCTTTCCGATGGGGGGGGTATGGAGGGAGATGAGTCTGACACGAACTCATTATTTCTGAGGGCAGCGACGATGACTCTTTCTATATCCTGGACTTTTCTGACCCAGTCCCTCGTCCTGTTCCTCTGGAGGATGTTTTTTTCAGTCTCTCCTCTGCAATATGTACTCTACATGTGCTTTTGAGCCTTCCGCTGTTGACCATGGAAAGCGTTTGTTTGTAGTGGTTGAACGATTCCACCGTGCCAGTCAGTCTCTTCTTCCCCCCCCCCCCAAAACATACATTTGAAACTCTTTCGGATGCAGAATGGAATAGGCCTGGTTCTGTTCCTTCTGTCTGCAGACGGATTTTAAGTACACTGCCCTTAAGGATAGACCCATTTACCTTTCTCAGCCTATTGCTGACAATTGTCGTCCTTTCTGAGAATGACAAAGCTGTTCTCCCTCAAGGGGTCACAGTACACCCCATCAATGAGTCATGCACCATCCATAGGTACTATGGGCAAGCTGGCTTTTGCTTCGGCTACACTCAACATGAGAATTGCCAGCTACTAAGGGCATTTTTGTAAGTATGAATATGCCCTCATCGCCTCCTACTGCACTTGACAGTTATGATTTCCTTTGTTGAACAGTTTGTCAGTCAGCACACATGGGCCCTTCCTCTCAAGATGGACCTACTGACTTTGCCCTTTGGTCCATCCCAACCTGCGCTCCCTTCAACTTCAGGCCTGGCTGCTGAAGAAATAGAAGTGAACAGGTATAGGGAGTCTCAGAGAGCCTGCCTGGTGGCACTAAGGGTTGAGGCACTGGACGCCACACCTCGGGCCACGCCTGCGACCCAGGTTCGGGAACGAGGCCGGGGGGTCGGCAGGGGAGGGAAAAGATTGAGTGTCTGGAGGACTGCTCTCTTTTCCCTGGGGAGGGACGGGGATGCGACCGCTTCAGAGGCGACCTCTGGTCGGCAGCCAGTGGCATAAAGCGTTGTAGTGTATGCCTGGGGTGGAGCAGCGGCAGCACGTTGCCATGACAACCCGGGCTCCACAGGGGACTTACAAGTTAAAAACATCCACCCTCCGATAGGCGATGGCACCTCCCACCCAAGGACCACACTCCCGAAGATGGATGCGGCTCACTCCTCGTCCCCCCTCCTCGGCCTGGTGCCCAATACTAAAAGAAAGAGTGCCCTGGGTGGGGGCGGCCCTTCCCCAGAGGGTAGACCCAGTGCCAGGGAGTGGAGATGAGCCAGATATACAAGGAGGTAACATCCGTGGAATGGAAGGTCGCTGGAGAGAGTTTGGGTGGGGGAGTTCAGAGGACGGGGTGGGGGAAAAATAGAATTCGAAAACAAAAAAAAAGGGAGTCTCAGAGAGTCTCTGAGATACTCTAGGAGGCCCATAGCCCTTCCAGCAGAAAGACTTACACAGCCAAGTGGAAAAGATTTTCAGTCAGGTGCTCCAAATCTCGCATTGACCCCTTTTGTTGAAAGGTTTTGGATGGTCTGCAGTACTCCATAGTAAAGGTCCATTTGTGTGCTGTTCCGGCATACCACAAGCCTGTTGGTGCCCTCCACTTGGCTCAACTATCACTTTTTAGGTGGTTCCCCAAGGGCATTCTACACATCAGGCTGCCGGTGAGAAACCTGTAACTGCCTGGGATATCAATCTTGTGTTTCTTGAGGGTGGGGGTGGGGGCAGGGGCTGTGGAGCCTGAGCAAAATGGCTGCCTTGCATCGAAACTCTGTCAGCAGCTTAATTTTACTTAATGTAAATTTTACATTCTAGGGACCTGGATATGTTGTTCATCGACACTTCTTGGGATGTCCCTTCTCCTTTAATTCTTGCCAGAAACATAGAATTTGACGGCAGATAAGGACCACTTGGCCCACCTAGTCTCCCTGTTTCTCTACCTAACGGATAAGCTGCAGATCCTAGTTAACCAACAGCCTACTTCCTCCTACCCTGCACTAGAATTGCCTTATGTTTGTTCCATGCATTCTGGAATTCCCCCCACTGTTTTTGACTCTACGACCTCAGGAAGGTTGTTCCATGTATCCACAACCCTCTCTGTGAAGAAATACTTCCTCACATTACCTCTGAGCCATCCCCCCTCTATCTTCCAATTGTGCCCCTTTGTTTTTGTACATCTCTTTTTCTGAAAGATGCTACCTTCTTGGACTTTTTTTTGATTCCCTTGAGGTATTTGAAAGTTTCTATCATGTCCCCCTCTCCTCCTTTCCTCGAGGCTATACATCTTTAGTTCCTTTAGTCTTTCTTCATATGTCTTCTGATGCAGACCCTGCATCATTTGGATGCCCTCCTCTGCAAGCCTCCACTCTGTCTATGTCTTTGTGGAGATGGGGTCTCAGGAATTGTACACAGTATTCCAGATGTGGTCTTACCAACTGTCTGTACAGAGGGCCAACAACTTCCTGTTTTCTACTGGTGATGCCTCTCCTATGCATCCCAGTATCCCCCCAGTCCTCCTTACTGCCTTCTCACATTGCTGGCCCACCTTTAGGTCGTCTGATATGACTACCCCAGGTCCCTTTCCATTTTTGTTGTCAGTATCTCACCCCCCATTGTGTACTCTTCCCCTGGGTTTTTGTTTCCCAGGTGCATTACTTTGTACTTCTTTGCATTGATTCTAAGCTGCCATACATTTGACCATTCCTCCAACCATGCCAAGTCCCTTTTCATCCTTTCCACCCCACCTTGTGTATCAACCCTGTTGCAGATCTTTGTGTCATCTGCAAGAGACATCTTTCCTTCCAGTCCCTCTGCCATGTCACTTATAAAGACATTAAAGGACCAACCCCAGTACTGAACCCTGCGGTAGCCCACTAGTAACCCTCCTTACTTCACTGTGGACTCCATTTACTATTACCCGCTGTATCCTGTTGTCCAACCAGTGTTTTACCCAGGCTACCACCCTAGGACCCACTCCCAGGCTGGCTAATTTGTTTATTAATCTTTTGTGTGGGACTGTGTCAAATGCCTTGCTAAAGTCTAGGTAGGCCGTGTCCACAGCCCCTCCCTGGTCTACTGCTTTTGTCATCCAGTCAAAGAAATCAATTAGATTTGTCTGACACAACCTTCCTGCTGTGAATCCATGCTGCCTTGGGTCCTGTGCCTCACTGGCCTCTAGGTACTCAACAGTTCTTTCCTTCAGAAGTGATTCCATCATTTTCCCTACCACTGGGGTCAAACTGACAGGTCTGTAGTTTCCCGCCTCTGTCTTGGTCCCACGTTTGTGAAGGGGAATCACATCCGGCCTCCTCCAGTCCTCAGGTACCACCCCATCCTCCAATGATTTATTAAAAAGGGTAGTCAGTGGTGTTACTAGTTCTTCCCTTAGTTCTTTTAAAATCCTGGGGTGAATCCCATCAGGCCCCATTGCTTTATCCACCTTCATTTTTTTTTTTAATTTTATATTTATTGCTTTTATCATAAAAAAGAATATATATTGTACATTCTTCTGTCAGACATCACATAAGCAGTACAGATACATCCAGTGTATAATTAGGATTGGTAGCCTGTACAGAACTATTTTAGGAATGGGGGGGGGGGCACAAGCAATTAAAGTGTCCCTTAAAATGGTAGTCCATTAAAGCTACAGTCCACCAAGGCTTTTGGGGAAACCATTCCATAATTTAAGAAGTCTAAACAATCTTGCAATACTCAACCAGCAAAGTTGATATGTCCCCACATCAAAATAGGTGTTCCAAACATTTATGCCACATTAGCAACAGGTACATCTACTGTAATACTGCTCAAACTTAATATTTTAAACTGTATTCTACAGTCCTTGCAACTTCCCTCGTTGCTCTGTGCTCAGCTGATCCATAGAATCGAAAAATAACATTAAACTAATGAATTGGCACATTTATATTTTATATTTTACTTATCCCTCAGCATCGATTAAACTGTTCAGGCCTCTTCATCTGATACAGGCATGTCCCGACTCTCTGCCACTTGAAATTCTAGCTGATGGATTCCTCCTTTTTGGCGGCTTCCTCAGGGTCACTGAATTGGAACAAATATCCCCCATAGTAGATGCAAAGCCGGGCAGGCATTAGCAATGAATGTGTTATCCCCAAGCCACGAAGTCGTGCCCGGACCGCGTCAAACCACCTTCAGTTTTAAGAGTTCTTTCGGAACGCTTTCTTCTGTGAAAGGACTAATATCAAAAACCCCTATCTAGGGTGCTTCTATTGACTGGATTAGGTATTTCCCCCTGCTTTTCCATTGTGAATACTGAGCAGAAACATTCATTCAGTATCCCTGCTTTTTCACTGTCGCTCTCTGCCCAACCACCTTCCTCTATGTTCAGCCTCAGTATCCCTGCCTTTCTTTGCTCCCTAATGTACCTATAAAAGGTTTTATCCCCCTTCTTAACCAAGTTGGCTATCTTTTCCTCGGTTTGGGCCTTTACTATTCTGACTGCCTTACCCGCTTCCTTCTGCTTTAACTGGTACAGTTCTCTGTCCTGCTCCTTCTGTGTTTCCTTATACTTCCTGAATGCTATCTTTTTTCCCTTACCTTCCCCAACACTTCTTTTGAGAACCATAGTGTTTTTTTTCTTTAGTTTTGATTTGTTTATTTGCTTCACACAAAGACTTGTTGCCTCTGTGATGGCGGTTTTTGATGTTTCCCCATTGTTGCTCCACCCCACCTTCTTACCTGTTTGCTAGTGCTTTTCTGAGGCACTCTCCCATTTTGACAAAATCAGCCCTCCTGAAGTCCAGTACCTTCACTTTTGTGTGGCTTGTCTCTACAGCTAAGTTTATTGTGAACCACACTGTTTGGTGGTCGCTTGTTCCCAGATGGCTAGCCACTTCAAGATCAGAGATCCTCCCTTCATACCCATTTGAGAGTACCAGCTCGAAGATTGCTGTCTCCCGACTGGGTTCCAAAACTAGCTGTCTGAGGCTTGCCCCCTGTAGGGCATCGAGAATGGCCCTGCTCTTGGATGTGGCTGCAGCAAAGGTGCTCCAGTCAACATCTGGCATATTTAGGTCTCCCATCAGCAGTATCTCCCCCCTTTCTCTGCCATCCCAAGGATGACTTCTATCATTTCCTTGTCCATGTCCTCTCCCTGAGATGGGGGTCTGTATACAACCCCTGTGCGGATTGTGGAACCATTTCCAGTATCCAGGGTGACCCACAGTGCCTCCTCTCCTCCTTGTTTACCCTTTAGTTCTGTTGCTTTGATCCCTTCCCTTATATAGAGAGCTACTCCTCCTCCTCCTCTTCTTCCCTCCCTGTCCCTCCTGTAGATTGTCTACCCTGGTATGTTGACATCCCACTCATGGTTCTCTGTGTACCATGTTTCTGTGACTGACACAATATCCAGGCATCCCTCTTCCATCAACGAAGGTCTTCAAGCTGGCTCCTCCCACCCACCCGGGTGGTATAACCCTCAGCTGTGCCCCGTGATACCAGATCTTTCTTTCCGCTGGAAGATACAGGTTGCCTCCTCTCCACTATCGCGTTTTGTAGGCCCTGGCTTCAAATTCTTTGGATCCTCTGAAGATTCGGCTCGTTCAAGCTAGCACATGCAATTTGTGCTATTCGATCATGGAAGATAAATCTTCCCCGGTTTCGCCAGTGCCCGTACGGCTAGAAAATGTCATGCGCTGATCCTCATACCGGCGTGTGTGTACTGGCAGGTGGTCGGCCGCGGCGCAGGCTTGTGAGATATGTCTCACTTTCCATCGAGCGTCCTCAACAATGCGTCTCATGCGCCTCAAGTTAGGCAGGCCGAGAGCATAATCCTCTGGTGAAATCCAAAGAAGCCTGGTGGGTGGTCTCCGGCGGTGTGGTCCACAAGCAGTTAGAACAAATGCAGGCCTTCGAGGAAGAAGCAGCGCGGGCCACGGAGCTCTCTTCTCGGCCGATTTTTCTTCCTCTCAACCTGGGCTCAACATTCTCTGGTTCCTTTCAGGAGTTGTGCCAATCTCTCCCCACTAAGGGCGAAGGACCTTCAGGCTCGCATATCTCCCAGTCCCATAAAAAGGACATGGAACCGATAGATTCTTTGTCTCGGTGGAGGCGTTCTTGGGATCGCAAGCGATCTCAGTCCCAGGAAACTGCAGTCTCAACTCCGGTTGAAATTGCTTCCTTGACTGTGGGCTTCTCTGCTTTGCCGTCTGGTCAGTCAGCCGAGGCCTCAATCGACAATGCGGTTGAGATCACTCTTGATCCTGTCAATCTGTTGTCGCCCAACGAGGCCAGCAACTCTTTGACTAGAACCCCGGTCCTGCCTCTCCCTGATGAGGAGACCCAGCCAGCTGGGATTCCCATCGCGGAACCAGTCCCTGATCCTGGGGAAACCACCAGTTCCCCCAGTGTCTCCTGAGTGACCGACTCGGCCAGTCCGATCAAGGTCGAGATCTCGGATCCCCTCGACCAACAGGCTGAGGAAAGCGCATAAATGCGCTAAAAAGAGGCGACACCGCCATTCATCCTCTGATGAGGAGAGACTTCAGTGGAAACTCCATCGACACTACAAGGATTTATTGTGGCAACAGCTGATTCTGCCCAGGCAGAAGCCTGCTTCAGTTTCCACCCTGACCATTACTTGGCTTTTGCCTCCTAGGCTGAAGCCGACTCCACTAGAACCGGTGAAATCGGTTCCCCCTCCTGCAGAGCCAGCTAAACCTGCCCCGGTTTGGCCAAAATCAGTCTCTCCACTGATTGTGGTGAAGCCGCCGCCTAAACAGCCTTCGTGAGGGGCTACTATGAAGGATGCTCGGACGGCTCCTGGTCTTCCGCATAGGTTATCGGTCACCCTTACGCCTGACCACCCCACACATGTAGAGGGGGACCTTGGTGGCTGACTGATTTATCCAGATTCCTCAGATATGGACAACACAGACCTCCACTCTCATCCGCTGGATGATGAGCCCATTGGTAGTCTGTCGATGGAGGAGGGCCCTTCATCATTTTTGGGGATTCTCCGCCTTACCTATGGAGATGCCCCTGGAACCTGTCCAGAAAAGGGCAAAGTATCCTCTTACAGATATTCTTAATAGAGGGGATACCCCCATGGAAGCCTTCCCAGTGTCCGAGGCCATTGTTGGCCCAGCTTTGGAGCTATGGCAGCACCCTGCCTTCTGCCCAGCACCATCTTACCAGAGCAAGGGAGAAGGATTAAGACTTAGTTTGGCTAAGCAGATTTACTGTGTGGTGGTGTTTTTATTTTTTACTCACAGGGATTGCTACTGTTTGTTGCTAACATTTCATTGCTTTATTTTTTCTCTGATTCAAATTGTTGTTGCTGGTATACCTTCTTCTGCATTATTACAAGGTGTGCCTACAGGTGTGTGCTAACAGATTACTGCTGTAATCTTCTGATTCAAATTGTCTTTTTCAAGGTATATCTTCTGTTACTGCTTTATTTTTCTCTGGAGCAAAGTGTTTCTTACAGCGTATATCTTCTCTGAAATTACTGTATTACAGGTGGAGCTTACATTTTTGTGACTTTTTATCATTGGGCTAAGCAAAATTACTGTTTGACACTGTGTTGTATTTTATTCTTGTTTGTTGAAAAGGTTTGTTGTCTCAGAGGTGTTTCAGTCTCCTTCTCACATTGAAGGAGCTAATTGCTTTTCCTCCACAGCTCTTCCAAAGGATTAGGTGTGTATGTGGGAGTGGAGCTGGCAAACTGTCAGTAATTTCCAACAGAAAGAAGGTTAAAAAGTCAGGTTAGTTGATATCTTGGAGGTAGAGACTTGGTTTGCTGGCCAGGCACCTAGCTTCACCTGAGCTCTTTCCTTCTAAGACTGCTTGAAAGGCAGAGTAGAAACTTACCAGAGCAAGGGAGAAGGATTAAGACTTAGTTTGGCTAAGCAGATTTACTGTGTGGTGGTGTTTTATTTTTTACTCACAGGGATTGCTACTGTTTGTTGCTAACATTTCATTGCTTTATTTTTCTCTGATTCAAATTGTTGTTGCTGGTATACCTTCTTCTGCATTATTACAAGGTGTGCCTACAGGTGTGTGCTAACAGATTACTGCTGTAATCTTCTGATTCAAATTGTCTTTTGCAAGGTATATCTTCTGTTACTGCTTTATTTTTCTCTGGAGCAAAGTGTTTCTTACAGGGGTATATCTTCTCTGAAATTATTACAGGTGGTGCTTTACAGGTTTTACAGTTTTATCTAACATTAGGATAAGCTTTCAGGGTTACTGCATTTGTTGTTGACTGATTGTTTCTGCTCTTACCTCCTTGTTCTTTCATCCGTGGTTCTTCTTTTTAGGCAGGGGAAGGGCCCAACCACCCACCCCCATCCCCAACCACCCCACGCTACACTCCTTTTATAGGGTACCACAGTTGTGACATTTCCTGTGGCAGAGCAGGAAGGGGCGGATCAGTGGGGCCTCCACAAGGTGATCTCATTTACAGGGCACTAGTAATTTAACTTGTTATAACAAGTTAAACAAAGCACAATTAAACCATTACTTGCATTTTTTTTTCCTTCTAATTACTCTGACTAGGTTACAAACCCAGCAACTTATTTGGAATGGATTTCATTAACTGCAGGTACTGTGGAACAATTTTCAGAAGGACAGTCTTACAGGATTTAGGACACTGTCCTACATGCTGGGCCTTTGGAGATCTTGGGTCTCAGCTCCAGGCAGCATGGGCAGAGATTGCCGCCTCAAATTTCATATTGAAGAGGAAATACATAATAAGAACCACCGCCATTTCCCCAGCATCCAACAGAAAACCTCGGCCGCAGAGGGTAGTTGGTCAGGAGGTTGGCAGGTGGTTAGGAGGAGCAAATCAGGTGCCCCATCACTCTCTGCTCTCCAACACATTACCTCAAAAACCATATAAACACTACAAACAGGTATCTGCCTCTATCTCTGAAATCAAATAAAGAGGCAGAAGACACTGCAAAGCAGGACACTGCAGCACAGAAGCTAGCACAACAATACTCACCCAAATCAGGAACCAAAACTAAACAAGCACAAAGGAAATCCAAAAACTTCTGATCATAGGAGACTCCATGATTGGGGAGTTGATACCCATCTCCAGCCAGGGGTGATGGTCAGATGTCTCCCAGGTACATCAGCATGGAGAGACACTGACCGCATTACTAAATTGTTTCAAAGCAGAGAAAACATTGATGTCCTAGTACACATAGGGACTAATGATCTCGCCAGCCGGTCAGTTGTGGAGACCAAGGAACACCTGACTAGGCTGGGTGACAAACTATCATCTATTTCGTCCGGCATCTCCTTCTCTGAGATCCTGCCAGTCTGGGAGAAGGAGCAGATGGCGGAAGGTCGAAGGGAGATAGGGAGCTAAACACGTGGCTCAAGGACTGGTGCCAGGAAAAAGGACACAGATTTGTAGGGAACTGGCAACAGTTCTGGGAGCAATTCTTTAAATTTGATGGACTGCATCTGACTAAAGAGAGTCAGTGCATTGGGGCAGAAGTTTGGCGTCTTTGCAGAATATTTAAACTAGCAAATGGGGAGAGGGTGCAGCACCCATACGTCGAATGGGAAGAACACCCTCCCCTCAGCTAGTGGTCAAACAGGAATTCAGTGTGTTTGCCGTTCATTTGCATCACCAGGTAAGAAAAAGGTTTGTCTCCCTACGATGCACAGGGTAATGCCAAACTTCACCCAACAACTAACACACCAAAATCTGGCCAATGGAAAATCATGTACACAAATGCTCACAGCCTGAAATAAGATCCCAGACCTGCAGGCAATAATGTCAGAGGCTAAACTGGACATAGTAGCAATTAGTGAGACGTGGTTTACCAGTAACCACACCTGGGAGACTTCAGTACCTGGCTATGTATTGTTCAGAAGAGACCGAGGGGTGCAAAAGGGGAGGTGGCCCTGTATGTTAATGAAAAATCAAAGCTACAGAAATTCAGAATACACATAAGGAGCCAGAAGAACTGTGGGTCACCCTGGAAACAGGAAATGGGACAGCCATAAGAACTGGGGTTGTCTACAGGCCCCAGACCAGAGGAGGACATAGACACATTACTGTTAAAGATATACAAAACATGACAGCTAAAGGGAGGTTCTGATAATGGGAGACTTCAACATGCCAGATACAGATTGGTCAATACCAGCAGGAACATCTGCCAGAACTAGACTCATAGTGGATTCCCTGCAGGGGAGGGCCTCAAACAACTGGTACAGCAACCCACAAGAGACAGGGCTATCCTAGATCTAGTACTGACTAACAAAGAAGGGATCACAGATCTCCAGGTAGAAGGTCACCTGGGGCCAGTGACCATCACATGGTATGGTTCAATTTGGCTACTACATCTAAATCATCCCATTCCAAAGCAAAATATGGGACTTCAGAGGAGCTGACTTTGATAAGATGGCCAACAGAGTTAAGCTAGCCCTGGCAAAAGAAACACAGGTGAGGAGGTACAGGCAAAGTGGGCAAGCATTAAGGATACAATACTTGAAGCAACATCCCATTGTGTTAGACAGAAAGGAAGTGCAAAGAAGAAGGAAACCACTTTGGTTCTCAAATACAGTAGCAGAAAGGTCAGAGCCAAAGGCTGGCCTTCAGAAAATATAAGGGAACACAGCGGGATGAAGATAGGAGGCATACCAAACTGCCCTAAGGGGAAGCAGGTAAGGCAGTAAGGCAGGCAAAGTCCCAAACTGAGGAAACACTAGCACAAACAGTAAAAGAAGGTGACAAGACTTTCTATAGATACATTAGTGAAAGGAGAAAGTCCAGAGGGTATTGCTAAGCTTAATGGAGAAAAGGGAGCATGTGAGGAGGAGGACCTGTAAAGGCATCTATCCTAAATAGATACTTTTGCTCAGTATTACTGAAGAGAGGTAGGGCAGGGCCCACAGCTCAGCATCATGGACACAGGGGAGGAGGTGAGCACTACTCCCTTCACAAAGAAGGGTCCTACAAGAGCTTGCTAAGCTCAGGGTGGATAAGGCAATGGGACCTGATGGCATACATCCCAGGGTACTAAGGAGCTAAAGGAGGAACTAGCAGAGCCGTTAGCAGAATTGTTTAGTGAGTCTCTGAGCACAGGAGAGGTCCCAGAAGACTGGAGAAGGGCTCATGTGATCCCACTCCACAAGAGTGGTAGCAGGGAGGAGGCGGGAACTACAGACCGGTCAGTCTTACCTCAGTAGTGGGCAAGATTATGGAGGCACTCCTTAAGGAAAGGATAGTGCAACACCTGGAATCCATAGGGGCACAGGATCCAAGACAGCATGGGTTTACAAAGGAAGGTCCTGTCAAACTAATCTCATAGATTTCTTTGACTGGGTAACCAGAGTGGTGGACCAAGGGGAGCAGTTGATGTCGCCTACCTTGACTTCAGCAAAGCTTTTGACACTGTTCCACATAGAAGATTGATAAATAAGCTAGGTAGGCTCGGTGGGTCAGAAGTTGGTCAACTGGGTGGCAAACTGGTTGACTGGCAGAAAACAGAGAGTGGTGGTAAATGGTATACAGTCAGAAGAGATGCAAGTCACAAGTGGGGTACCTCAGGGATCAGTCCTGGGGCCAGTCCTATTCAACATCTTCATTAGTGACCTCGCAGATGGACTAGAGGTAAGGCTTGTCTGTTTGCAGATGACACCAAGATCTGCAACAGAGTAGATGATCCAGATGGGGTGGGCAGAATGAGAAGAGATCTGGATAAACTAGCAGAATGGTCAGAAGAGTGGCAACTGGGATTTAATGCAAAGAGTGCAAAATCATGCACATAGGGAAGAAACCCTGAAGCCACTTATAGGCTGGGAGGAGTTGCTAGCAGTCACAAAGGAAGAAAGAGACTTGGGCATCATCATCACTGATGACCTAAAATCATCAAGCAGACCTCTAAAGCAGTAGGTAAGGCTAGGGGGTGTTAGGGTGTATTAGTAGGGTATCACAAGTCGTAAGAGGAGGTAATAATCCCTCTGTACAAGACATTGGTTAGGCCCCATCTGGAGTACTGCGTGCAGTATTGGAGGCCACACCTTCACAAGGACATTAACCAAATTGAGGCAGTCCAGAGAAGGGCAGCCAAAATGGTGCAGGGACTGCATCAGAAGACATATGAGGACAGATTAGCAGCTCAATATGTATACCCTTGAGCAAAGGAGGAGAGAGAGTGATATGATCGAGACATTTAAACACCTTAAGGGCATAAACAAGGTGAAAGAGTCTAACATGTTTAAATATAAGAAAATAGCAGGACAAGAGGACACAGCATGAGATTAGGGGAGGCCGATTAAGGGGAATGAAATTCTTTTTCACAGAAAGGGTGGTAGATGCATGGAATGGCTTACCACAAGAAGTGGTGGCTATGAATACAGTGCAGGGCTTCAAACAGGCATGGGATAGGCATAAGGGAGCAATACAAATGACTATGAATAGATAGGTCACTGACAGAGCAAAGGCCGATGGCACATTTATAAGGTAGAAAAAGAAATGGGCAGACTGGATGGGCCTTGAGGTCCTTATCTGCCGTCAACTTCTATGTTTCTATGTTTCTATCTGCCCAGATGGCCCGCAAGTATGTGGTGCCCATTGGGTCCCTCTCGAGGTTCACAGAACATCCCTCGGCTAAGGGGTTAGTGACCACTTCTGTGTTCAGACACACAGGCAGCTCTGCTGACGCTGATAGACCTCTGGACAAGGAGTCCAAAAAACTGGACCACACTGCCAGGAAGGTCTATGCAGCCTCCTCTCTAGGCCTCTGTCAGGCAAGCTCGGCTGTCATCATGGCGCACTTCTCCCATGCCCTCCTAGGCTCCTTGGACGAAGTTCTCCTGCACCTCCCCACGGATCTTCAGACTACAATCAAGCAGGTCCAGGACCAGGGCCAAGCCATTGCCAAGCAGCAACTTCAGACAGCCCTGGATCTCAGGGACTCTTGTCCCCGTTCAGTGGCAGCCGCAGTTGCCATGCATTGCAGGGCTTGGCTGAGGCTTTCCACCTTTACGGCAGATATCCAGCATAAACTCACTGATGTTCCTTTCTTGGGTACCGATCTCTTAGGCACAGGTGTGGATGGTCACCTTCAGTGAATCGAGCAGTCCAGTGCCACCTTGGACTCAGCTACTTCTGCCCAAAAAGAAGCCCCTGGCTCTGAAAAGCAGCAGAAGAAGAAGAAACCTTTTTGGCACCCTGCTCCTGCGGCAAAGCAGCCCTCCTTTCAGGGTGGGCAGCAGTAGCAGGCACAAACTTGGTGCCCTCGACCCAACCCCGTGCCTCCACCAGCCCGTAGACAAGGAGGTTAGGGTTCAGGTGGTTTCCAGTCTGGACTGTCTTCTTCCAAGCCTGCCCAGTGATGGGATAGGGGCTGCCACCCCTATCCCCGTCACGCCAGCTCTGGGTCCTCCCATGGGGGATCGGCTCCATCACTTCCTTTCCGCTGGATCCGCTGTTACCACAGACAGGTGGGTCTTAGAAGTGGTCAGCCAGGGTCTGCCTCTAGAGTTAGAGCATTACCCTCCCAGCCGAGCCCACGCCCTATGGGAGGAGAGAGTATCAGCCCACACTCGGTTGGCTCTGAGAGACAACATAGCCCATCTCCTCCTCAAGGAGGTAGTGGTTCGAGTGGCAGATTCTTCAGTCAACCCAGGGTTAGTTTCCAGGTACTTCCAGGTCCCAAAGCGGACAGGGGCTGGCGCACCATTCTAGATCTGCACGACCTGAATCAGTATCTCAGACCACACACCTTCAGGATGGTTACTCTGTCCCAGATCATACCATCCCTGGAGCAAAACATGTGGTTCTGCTCACTGGATCTACAGGACGCGTTCTTTCACGTCCCAATCCTTCCGCCCTACCAGTGGTTCCTCCACTTCAGAACAGAAGGAACCCTATACGAGTTCCGAACCATGCCATTCGGCCTGTCATCAGCCTCACAGGTCTTCACGAAATGCATTGCAGTGGTGGCAGCCCATCTCAGGCATCGTGGGGTCAGAGTGTACCCGTACCTCGACGATTGGCTCGTAGCAGGTTTCACCCAGCAAGAGGTGGTGAGGTCCGGGGACCTGGCCCTCCAGACCTGCTCTCAACTTGTCCTCCTGATCAATGAGGCCAAGTCCGAGTTTGTGCCATCTCAGATGATATGCTTCATCGGGGCAGAGCTCAACTCTTGCCGAGCCAGAGCATGGCTTCCGGCAGATAGGGCGGAAGTTCTCTCCTCCTTTGCCCAGTCTTTTCTGGTTGGGCATTTGCGCCCTGCCCAGAACTTTCTGCGCCTTCTGGGTTACATGGCAGCCTGCACCACTATGGTCCGTTAGGCTCAGTGGCATATGCGCCCCCTTCAGTGGGAGCTGGCCACCCAGTGAACTCAGCACCTAGGTAATTTCGACCAGCTGATCACTATGACCCGGAAGATGTGGGACGCTCTCCAGTGGTGGACCATTCTAGAGCATCTGCAGGAAGGGATCACACTTGTCCGCCCCAAGCCGATGGTCGTCCTCACGACCGATGCCTCTCTCATGCGCTGGGGAGCCCACATGGGGAACAACTGGGCCCACGGGTTCTGGACCTCCGAGGAATCCCAATACCATATTAACCTGTTGGAGCTCGGAGCAGTCAGACTGGCGTTGTCAGTATTTGCTCAGCAGCTTCCGGGTCAAGTGGTCCAAGTCCAGATGGACAATACCACAACCACGTACTACCTCAATAAGCAGGGTGGCACGCACTCCTGGCTGTTGTGCAGGGAAGCGCTCTGCATCTGGACACTCGTGAGCCGACTGGATGCGGATCTCCTAGCCATCCATGTGGCAGGAGCCTCGAATCAACTGGCGGATGCTTTCAGCCACGTAGGCGAGACATCCCACAAGTGGTTTCTTCATCCAGAGGTAGCCCATAGCCTGTTCTCCCACTGGGGCAAACCGATGGTGGACCTGTTTGCCTCCAGGGAAAAACACCAAGCTGAGGCTGTTTCGCCACCCACCCCCCAGCGGGGATCGCTGCAGGGGATGCCTTCTCAAGGCCGTGGACCTCAGGCCTCTTCTACGCCTTCCCTCCATTTCCCTTGATCCACAAGGTGAGGAGGGACAAGGAACAGGTGATCCTGGTAGCCCCAGATTGGCCCCGCCAGTTCTTGTATCCAGATCTCCTCAGCCTCAGCAACAGGCTCCCGAGGCATCTTCCAGCACGCCCGGACCTGATATCTGTGAATTGGGAAGGTATTCCATCCAGACCCTCAATCCCTGCACCTGACAGCCTGGTACCTGAGCGGCTAGCGTTCCAGGCTCTGGGTCTCTCTGAGGATGTACTCACAGTAGTGGAAGCATCCAGGAAGGAGTTGACCAGAAGGTGCTATGCCTTCAAATGAAAGAGTTTTCATTTGATGTCAGGGCAAGGGCCTGGACCCTCTGTCCTGTCCTGTGGCTAGCATTTTAGACTACCTTTGGTCTCTATCCAAAAGGGGTCTTCGACCCTTAAGGTGCGCCTGGCAGCCATCTCTGCTTACCAGGCATGGGCCGGTCAGCAGACGGTGGCACAGGAGAAGGTGGTCTGGCACATTTTCAAGGGCCTAGATCACATATCCCCTCCGGTGCATGAACCTCTACCTCCGTGGGATTTATTGCTGGTCTTGGCTAAACTCGTGGGCAAGCCATTCAAACCAGTGCACAAGTGTGAGCTATCCCACTTGTCATGGAAGACAGCCTTCCTGGTGGCTATCACATCAGCCAGAAGTACTGGGAAGCTCCAGGCGCTTTTGGTGGAGTCTCCTTATTTCATCTCTTCCACAGGGACAAAGTTGTCCTGTGCTCCCACCCGAAATTCCTCCAGAAGGTGGTGTCAGAGTTTCACCTTAATCAGGTATTAACTCTGCCTGTGTTCTACCCAAACTACACCTCAGATGCCAAGTACAGGCTCAATACTTTGTACCTGAGATGAGCCCTCTCCTATTACAAGGAGAGAACGGCAGAAATTCTGAGAGAGGTTCACCAGTTGTTTGTCACCTATGCTGAAGCCCCTTCTGGCAGACCTGCAGCAAAGCGGACGATTGGCAGATGGATTACATCTTGCATTGATCTCTGCTATAGGTTGGCAGGTAGGGAGCCTCCTGTATTGCTATGGGCTCATTCCACCCGCCATACCGCTGCATCAGTGGCTGCTTCCAGGGACATCCCTATCCAGGAAATCTGCTGGGCTGCTACCTGGAAGACAGCAAACACCTTTATCACCCACATCAACCTTGAGTCACGCCAGGATGCTGGTTTTGGGACCTCGGTGATATATGTTGTTAATCCACACTGACCCACCCGACCTGCCTGGCTGTGGCGCACAAACCTGGCTTCCAGCGGGCTAAGATATGGCGTCATGGGGCGGAGCCAAGGGTTATGCCACCCGGGTGGTGGAGGAGCCAGCTTCAAGACCTTCCGGCAAGAATTAAAGGGGAAAGGGACATACCAAGAAGTGTGGGTGAACAACATATACCACTCCTAGAACTACTGTTACAGGTGAGTAACCTGTTTTTTCTGACCTGGAAGATCACCTTTTTGGTGGCGATCACTTCTGCTCGAAGGGTCTCTGAAATACAAGCCTTAATCACAGACCCTCCATATTCGGTCTTTCACAAGGATAAGGTTGTACTTCGTACTTACCCTTGGTTCCTATCCAAGGTAGTTTCATAATTTCACCTCAATCAGCCCTTGGTTCTCCCCACTTATTTTGCTAACTTCCAGAATGAAGGGGAATGCACCCTTCACTCTCTGGATGTCAAAAGGGCTCTGCGATTCTACATCAGTAGAACAGGGGAGATCCATAAAACCAAGCAACTCTTTGTATCATTCAGCATGGCCCAGCTGGGCCAGCCAGTGGACATTAGATGCATTTCTGCTTCGGTAGTGGCATGCCTTCTCCATTGCTACTCGATGGTGCAAGTAAAGTTGGCAGGCCGGGTATATGCCCACTCTACCAGAGCGGAAGTGGTATCTCTGTCTGAGATCCATTCTCTACCCATTGCAGAAATCTGTAAAGCAGCTACTTGGAGCTCAGTGCATACCTTTGTGAAGCACTACGCTGTAGATGTCCATGCCAGACAGCATACTTCCTTTGGCAGGACAATCCTTAGTGGGCTTTTGTCCTGAGTGGGTTCTGTCTCCTGCTGCCCTGCTCAGGGGACTGTTTTTTTAGCTTGGTACTCACCCAGCAGTATGAATGAATTGTGAAGACTTTAAATCCAGGAAGATATGAAAATTGCATAACTCCCATAATTCTTGATCTTCTTGGACAAGTCTTCATCATTCATCCATATGCCCACCCACCATCCCCCAAGCACACTCATCCTGTTTCTGGTCTTCACTCCCTCGTGTGTTGGGCTGTGAAGACTTTGTTTCTGGACCCTTCTTATGTGGGTCAACCATGCTATCTTATGCCTGGATTAGGTTAGGTGTTTCCTAGGGTAGTTTACGCTGTACCTCCTTGGTCAAAAAAATACTGAGGCGGTTGGAGGGTCGACACTGAGATAGCTTACACAGGCACGAGCCAGCCTCGCGGTACCAAGCATGCACGGTCCTACCTCTGCACCAACCCTCCTGAAGATTTTTGGCTCCCACTGGGTCCTAGCACCTCCAGTGTAGTACCCAGCAGAATGAATAGTGAAGACTTGTCCAAGAAGATCAAGAATTACGGTAGGTACGTAATTTTCATTCCTAGGAGTGGTGTATGGTTCATATTGATACAACCCACCCAGACTCCCCTGGCAAGTGGCACATGGATCTCTGCTTTAGGCATGTAGGCTCTTATGTCACATGTGGAGTTGGGGATATACTGCCCAGGTGAGGGGAGGTGCTTAGCTTAAAGACATCTGGCAAATTACCTGGCATTCACTAAAAATACTACCAACAGCTTAATCTGGTTCAGTTTCAGTTGGTTACCATCTGTTCCCGTCACCCCTGAAAAACGGACTTCTAGTCTCAGTGGGCCTACCCGGTCAACAAAATTCAATAAATAAAATTAGCATATTCCAGTGGAACCGCCAGAGTGTGAATATGAACCATGTATTGTATCATTGCTAGAGCTACGGTCACTGGTGAGCAACCTATTTTTCGCTTGCGCACAAGCAAACAAAAAAAAAAATAGCTCCATGGAAACCGGTAGAGTGCACCACCATGCTTTCCAGACTCTTACATCACAAAATGTGGACTTGAACTCCAGTGCAGGTAAGGGTCATTGATGAATTATGTAATTTCAACCAGGAAAGGTGCTCTGAGGTATAAAACTTCTATCTTGGGGCATGATATTAAAGACACACCTATTCCATTTAGTCCAGAAAGCCTCTAATCTATACTGCAGAGAGTAAGTAATTATCTCCATAGAATAAATCTGCATTAACTGTTGCCCACCACTTTTCAGCTGTAGGTGACAACCTTTGTAGCCCTCCCTTTGTAACACAGTCCCTAGTGGTGGCTTATAAAACCCCTAAAAGATAGACCACCCTGGCATCTTTCAGTTGTGCAGGTAATGGAGGAGAAGAAACAAAGATGCACCAAGCCTTATCTGCATTGGATAAATACTTTGCAGGGTGTCTCCCAGATCCCACCCCAGTTCATCTTATTCTAGAATGTCTGTCATTTTGACATCTTCTACCTTTAATTATGTCACACACATTTCCTTTTTATCCTCCTTGACCTAAATGTTCCCTGCTGTGGCACAGTTTGCATGTTTGTTTGTCAGAAGATAATTATAGAAAGGCAAAAATCAATTTGATCTCTTTGACTGAGGTCATCAGTAAGGAAAAACAAATTGGTTCTCTCTCTCTCTCTCTCTCTCTGTCTGCTGTACATTTTCCGAAGTGTAACATACTCCTGCCTCTATCTAAGGCTCTGTCCACATTAGCTCTTCTTCTGACTATTAAACCATTGTAACTCAGTTAAAATGGTTTAAACGTCTTGCATCCAGATTGTAGCGCGGCAAAACTGTGCTGTAAACCATGTTTAAAAACGTACTAAAACCCTGATTGGAGCAGGGTTTTAGCACAGTTTTAGACCAACACAGTCGCCTTAAACCATGTTAACAGTGTGGATGCAAACCGTACTGTAATATGGTTTAAGGTAACCTCCCCCGCACTTCTATGGCTTTCTTAATGCTGCCAAAAAGAAAAGGGGATGATTTACTTACAACCTCCTGCTCGCAGTGAAATCCTGAACAAAATTCTGTGGTTTTTCGCCAAATCTGTTACAGTGCCTGATTGCAAGTATCCCGGCATGCATTGTGACACCCACAGTTTTTTGCTGTACTGCTGCAGTCATGCCTGGGAACTCAGGCAGGCAAGTACAGTGTCAGAGCGCAATGTGGACTCTTCAGCAGCTGTGCTCAAGCACGGAATTTAAAATATTTTTCAAAACCTTTTTTTTTTTTTTTTGTATAGTAAATGCCAGTGTGGATAGGATCTAAAAACAATTAGCTGTTTACTCTTAAACATTGTATATTACTAGAATAAATCTATGTCTTTGTAGCACCATATGTAAACTACCTGCAGAAGTGTGTGTACAACCTGCAAAAATATAAACAGTGCACAGAAGATGTAAATAACCTGCAAAAAGGTATAAACAGCACAAAAATGTGTAATCCCCCTGCATACTGTATATAAATCAGACAGGCAAAAAGTGTTAACAGCATGCAAAAAACAACTGTGTAAACAACCTGCAGAACTGTGTAAAAGCTTATAAATAATGAGCTGAATTTCTGGTCAAAATAAAGATGTCCAATTCAGAACTGTGAATTGCAATTTTTTTGTAAGCTTTAGTTCTCATATGTTTGTTTGTTTCATCTTCAGGCAACAGAACGATTTGTGAGTGACATTCTGAGGGAAGCATTAGCCATAGCATTCCAGAAGGTTCCACAACACAGGTATTCTCACCTTTTTCTTTGAGCTAGATCTGCATCCAAGAAGCAGCCCTGCACATTTCTGATGGGAGCGCTGCATCGAAGGCTGTCCTCTTCTTTAAAAGTGAACTTCATTTTGGATCACGCATAGAAATACTGAGATTCTAAGAGATACCCAGTAGTGTATAGGGAGGCAGCATACCCTAGGTGTTAACATGCAGAACACAAGCTGGCCCATCTGCACAGTGGTAGACCTGCCACTTATGACACCCATGACCCAAGTTCGGGAATGAGCCCTGGCCATTACAGAGGAAGATTGAGGATCCCAGAGTATACCCTCCAGGGGAGGGAGAATCACTGCAGTACTGCAACCTAGGTGACCACGGGTGGAAGCACAGCGAAGATATAGTGGTAGGGTAGACGTCAGTCAGGCTCAGGGACATGTGCACACCATCCCCTTTTAGCTCCCGTGTGTGTCAGTGTCCTTGGGGCAGAGAGAAACACATGGATAATTCACTCTGGCTGCTGCAGGATGAAACCGTTCCCCTTGCAGGCCCCACACCATCACCTGCAGTACCCATCTTCATTCTGTCATAAGAGGACTCAAGTGGCTTAGCCGGTTGTCCTAGATAACATAAGCCCACTTTGGGAGGTAAGCTACGGAGGTGACTGTAGATGGGGTAAGTCTCAGAAGAAAGGTGATGGGGCTGGGGTGGGGGTGGGGGGACAGTCGGAAGGGACCCTGCTGGAGAAGATGGGTACAAACAGAAAAAAAGTGCAGGCCACTGAATCTGTCAATCCAGGTTGAAATGCCACCACTGCCACTTATTGTGGGAACTTGAGCAAGTCACTTAGCCTCACTGTGTACTCCCCTCTCTCTCAGACACACACACTTTATTTCTCTGATTAACCATTTGGAACTTTTTGACTTCCCTTGTCTTGGTTAAAGAGGAGTGATTATCTATACAACTACCACTGAATTTGTGCAGCTGATGCCAACATCCACGTTATCTGACTGTAGAATGATAGATTGCAGCACAGGATCACCAGATAAAAAATGGAATGGTTTCTAAATGCAGTCATTAATAAAGCTATACTGCCGTATCACGGAAAGTAGTGGGGCCTCATAGATGAGTGTCTGCCTTTAACCATCTTGTAAGCAGATGAGTATCTTCCTTTAACCACCTTGTAAGCAGGGCATTGTTGTCCTAGTGGTGTGTCTTCAAACATTCCTGACCAATTGAAAACAAATTCTGCTACTACTTTAACAACTGCTAATGACTGTTGTCAGCTAACTGTGGATTTTAAAGCACTTAGGAATATGGGTTTCAAGTGTTTAAGATGGATGTGCTATGTAATAATCAAAATGTGTTTTGTTTTATTTATTTTGTTCGGAGGACCTTTGAGTTCAGGAGCCCTTTTTCAGAGGTGCCCAAGTCTTGTTGGCTTTCCCTTAATCTCCTTTGAGAGGCAGATTATCCAATTGGTGGTTGAGGTGGCCCGAGGGGAGAGGCATAGGGTATGGACCACGAAGTACTTTAGAATACTAAACATCCCACAAGATTTGCACATTCATACACAGATCAAAGTGTAGCAGTCTGTGGGTGGCTACCTCTAGACGAAACATGCTTACAGTTACAGCAAGTAACCCCTTCTCTGCTGTCGCACATTAACAGTAAATCAAGTTTCAAAGAGTCTTCAGACTACTCCAGTGGATCATCCATGTTTTCTTCACGGATTCACACTTTTGACTATGGCTCAGTCAAAGAATTGACCACTGACCATGGGCTGGTGTCAACTGGGGCTTTACTCTGTCTCATGTTGGAGCCCAAAAGTGTGCCCTTGGAGCCAGTTCAGCGGAGGACTAAATATCCCTTCACTAGCATCCTGGACAGGGACCAATCCCTGGGGGGTGCCATTCTGGGACCGGCCCTGGAGCTTTGGCAGTTATCCAGCATCCTGCCTGGTACCCTTCAGCCGAAGCCTTCCGGAAAGCCGATGCTCAAGCAGACCTGGATAAGCCATGAGACTAAGAGTCCAAAAAGATTGACCACACAGCTAAAAAGGTCTGCGCTGCTGCGTCATTGGGTCCTTTGGGCAAGCTATGCCATGATGATGGCCAACTTTGGTCACTCCCTGTTGGGAGTGAGGGATGAAGTCCTCCCTTGCCTTCCTGCTGATTGTTAGCTGCTGGTGAAGTTGGTTGGAGTCCAGCGTCGGTCACTGAATAAACGCCAACTGCAGACAGCTCTGGATATGGGTGACTCCTGTGCCGTACCAGGGCAACAGCCATCTTGATGCATTGTAGGGTCTGACTGCAGCTGTCCACCTTCACGACAGATACCAAGAACAAACTGGCCGATGACTCCTTCTGGAGCACCGACCTCTTTGGCTTTGAGACAGCGGGACATTTCATGAGGACTGAGAAGTCCAGTGCCACCCTAGATTTATTTGTTTATTTAAGTCTTTGGTTACCAGGTAGGTGCACTGATCTAGGAGACCGTTTTCAGCCACGACCTGGGCCAACAGTATGGCACAATAAAATACATACCAGAAAACAAATTATACAGAATGTAAACAGAACAGTATAAAAATATAAACAGCACAGTGTACAAAGTGTTGGGGGAAATTAACATGATATACTACATATTACAGAGAATTGGGGGAAAGGGTGACAGTATAGTTACATGTTGAGCAGAAATTCAGAGGCCAAATCACGAGTCACAGTCAAAGGTAACAGGCAACAACAACCGGACTAGCAAAAAAGGGTAATCACAGAGTGCTGTTAGGCAAGGCAACTATAAGAGCTGGGCTGGCAGCTAAGGTAGGCGGGATAGGTAATAAGTTGAAGAAGCTTACCCCGGAGAGCACAGGCATTTTGCCTCATTTGATAGCCAGGCTTTGAAACAGTGTTTGAAAGAGCTGTGAGTGTCTACAGACTGGAGTGGGCAGGGAGTCTGTTCCAGAGAGATACTGTGGCATCATCCCAGTAGGACACAAAGGCATAGAAGTCTAAGAAAAAGACCTTCCAGTACAGGTCCTTTCAGGCACAGCAGCCTCAGCAGGGGCAGTAGCAGCACCGGTGCCCAAAACCCACATTCCGGGGCCAGGGGCCAAAAAGAGGTGGGGCAGTGGAAGTGGTGCCCCTCCAGCCCCAGCAGCCAGTGCCTCTTCCAAAGCTGCCCAGTGATTGTTTTCTTTTGTTTTGTTTTGTTTTTTTGAACTCTGTTTATTCTCCCCTTACCAGCTGGCCTCTCTCCAACGTGGTCTCTTGGTCAGCTGGCTCTGCCCATCCTGCCTGAAGCATAGCCCGTCCGTTCTCCGGTGGAGTGGCACCCCCACTCCTTGTGCAGCTTTCCCTAACCCTCCAGGTCTGTGTCCTCCGAGGAAGGACCACCATCTCCTACCAGCACCCTATCTACAGTATAGTATCGGACGGTAGCTGTCACAGGAGGAGGGAACCAGAGTGGACGTCCTGACGCCCAGTGGGGGACGTGGGGCTGTTAACACTGGACCCACCTTTGCCTACCAGTGGAAGGAGTTTTTTTGTTTTGTTTGTTTTATCCCTCCTTCAAATGTGGGACATGCAATGTCGCCCAGTCCACTACGTGAGCGCTCCCGTACACGTCCTGAAGACAGCTTCCCAGCATTCCCTTTCCAGCGTGGTCCCTGCATCTGTAGTGCACCCGGTCTCCAACAGTCACTGCTAGCTGCGCGGAACATTCCCACCCATCCCCCAGGAGAGGAGAGCAGTCCTCCAGATGCTCAGTCCTCTTCTCCCCCCCCCCCCCACGGCCCGAGCTGTCTCCCAAACCTGGGTCGCTGGCGTGGCACGAGGTATGGCGTCCAGCGCCTCAACCCTCGGCGCCACTGGGCCGGGTGCTGCCCAGGCTGTGCCACTTCTGAAAACAGTGGTTCACCATTACTGTGGATAAGTGGGTTTTAAAAAATGGTTAGCAGGGGGTTGCCTCTGGATTTTGAAGCTCTCCTGCCTTACCATCTCCACGCTCCTTTGGGAGTGTAGGATGCCGCAGGACACTCTGTCTGCCCTCAGGGAGGGCATAGCTGAACTCTTTAACAGAGGAGCTATAGCCCATGTTCTGAACACCCCAACAAGTCAGGGGTATGTGACCAGGTACTTCTTTGTCCCAAAACAGATGGGGGCTGGCGCCTCATACTGGATCTGCATGATCTAAATGTGTTCATGTGGAAGCCCAAATTCTGGATGGTGAATCAGATTATTCCATCCCTGGAGCAGAGCATGTGGTTCTGCTCCCTGGATCTCCGAGTTACATTCTTCCATATCCCCTTCTGTATATCCCACTGGCGGTACCTTCGGTTCCCCGCAGAAGGGGTTCTGTACCAGTTCATGGTAATACCCTTTGGCCTCTCATTCATTCATTCCCAGGGTCTTCACCAAATGTATGGCAATAATGTCAGACTTCCTGAGGTGCAAAGTATTGGGTGTATCCGTACCTGGACGACTGGCTGAGAGTCGGGCTGTCCAAAGAGGTCGTTGAGCGGTCCAGAGATCTAGCCCTCTAGACCTGCAGAAACATGGGCCTCTTGATCAACATGGGCAAATCAGAACTAGTCCACCTCACAGGTGATCAAATTCATCAGAGAACTAGATTCCCTGCATGCCAAGCCCATCTCCCTGCAGACCGGACTCAGGATTATACCTCCTTTACCTGATCATTTCAGGTGGGGCTCTCGTGTCCTGCCTGGGATTTCCTGAGACTGCTGGGATACATGGCGTCCTTCACCAGCATGGTCCATCAGGCCCACTGGCTAATGCGCAACCTGCTGTGGAGGCTGGGCCACCAGTGGTCTAAACACTTAGGTCACTTGGACCAGCCGATGTGGAATGCCATCCAATGGTGTCTGGACCCACAACATCTGGAGGAAGGAATCCCATTTGTTCACCCAGAACTGTGCATCACACTCACAATGGACACATCCCTAGTGGGGTGGGGAGTACACCTGGGATACCATAGAGCCTACAGGTTCTGGTCACTCTGGGAGTCCCATCACCACATCAGCATGCTGGAGCTCTGCAGTGCACCTGGCTGTAACTGTATTTGCTCTTCTGATCAGAGTTCAGGTTGTACAGGTGCAGACAAACAATACCACGAACATGTTCTATCTGAACAGGCAGGGCTGAACACACTCCTGCTCCATGTTGGGGGGCTCTCTGTACCTGGACACTTGTGCACAGCCTAATTGCAGATCTCCTGACCTTCCATGTTTTAGCATAAGTAGCAGATCAAGACCACAGGAATGCAGTGAAACTGCCGGGGCGGATTCAAGAGGAAGTGAGCAGTAGTTAGGGAGGCCGCCACTTTAACTGCCTTCAAGGTTCGCCTAAAGACCTTCCTATTTATGCAGGCATTTGGGATGTAATTTTTTTACATATGTTGTTTATTTATATGTTTTTAAATTGTTGTAAATTTTAAGATTATACGGTATGAAATGCTGTTAAGTTTTTGTACGGTGCCCAGAGCCTTCGGGATTGGGCGTCCTCTTAAATAAATGTGACTTGACTTGACTTATTTTACAGAAAGAGTGGTGGAGTCATGGAACAATCTGCCAGCTGATGTTGTGGGCATCAGAACTATCAGTGGATCTTCCTGGACTAAGTCTCCATCACTCATTCACACTAGTGGGATAGCGCCAGAGGCGCTAGGACCTAGCAGGAGCCTAAAATTTTCTGAAGGGTCGGTGCCGAGACAGGACCACACATGCGCGGCACGCAATACTAGCTTCAGCGCCTGTGTGAAGCTATCTCGGCATCGACCCTCCAACCGCCTCAGTACCTTTTCTCCCGCCGTCGAGTGCGCTTGGATGTCGACGCCGGCTCGTCGAGTCTGTTTTCGTCTATCGACAGCAGCTTTTAACATTTAATTTAATATTGTAAGTAGTAATTTCTTATTTTTAAGAAGAAAAAATTCTTTCCTGCCATCACGAGTCGACCTTGACCAGTGGCGGTAACGTGGGAGGACTTCGTTGAAAGTTTTTATGGCAAGGGGCTATGTCCAGTCCGCCCTTACTTAACGAGGGGGACCGACTACAGACAGTCCTGTGCTCGGGGGAGACAGTCCTCCGGAGCACAAATCTAGTGGTTCCGGCTCAGCTTAACCTCGAGCTTCTCTTCCTCGTTGGGGGAAGAAGAATCGGTGCCACTCGAGGTTGCTCATTGGTACATCTGCGCGAGGATTGTTCGTCGGGAGGGGCGATGGGCCTGAACCGACTTTGGTGGGTTCCTCTTGGCCCCGCTCCTAACGGCTGCATTCTCGACTCCGAGCTCCATCTCTGTCCTTGTTGGAGCTCCAGTGGGCAGTTTCACCTCTGGGCGCTCCTGTGGAGCAGGGGTTTGACTTTCAGTTTTTCCTGGCTCTTTTCCTGATTTGGGATCCTCAGGCCTCGGGAGTGGGTGGACGGGCAGGTCAGATGGATCCACGAATGGCGAGGTGCCCTCTTGGTGCCTTTGCCATCATGTCGACCCCTTGTGCCTACCCACTCTCCCTTTTCCATGCAGGGGCCGGCACGGGCACCACCTTTTCCTTCTCCCTTCTCAGAATTTCCATTGGCATTTTCCTTGGCACCGTGGTCACTGCCTTGGTCGGAGCCGTGGCTCGGTGCCTTAGTCCGCGCCGAGCCTCGGTGCCTTGGTCCGCGCCGAGCCTCGGTGCCTTGGTCGGCACTGTGCCGTGGGTCAGTGCCATCGCTCTTTGTGGTGCCATGGGTGATCTTGTTGCTGCCGTTGGTTGTCGGCACCATCAGTGGTGCCGTGGGTGTCTTGGTGGTGCCGTGCACCCGCGGGCGTCGTCGTGCACCTGCGGGTGCCATGGGTGGCACTGGGAGCACTTGTGGGTGCCACAAGTGGCATGAGCACCCACGGGTGGCACCACAGGCACTCATGGGTGCCACTGGTGCCCCTGGGTGCCATTGGTGACCTCAGGTGCCATGGGTGTCATGGATATTATGATGCCATGGTACCATGGGTATCAGGGGTGCCCTCGGGTGTCATTGCTATATGGGTGCCTGCAGGTACTGCTGCGGCTGCCCTCGGGTATCGCCCAGGTTGACATAAGCATTGCTTGGTGCCCTCCTGTGCCACAAGTAATGCTGGTGCCACATGGGTGCTGTATAGCAGAATTAGTGACACATTTTTCCTTTTTGGACTTCCTTTCCACAGAATTTGTGGTGGGATGTTGATCGCAGAATGAACTCCTGTTCTGCGGATTATTTTTTCCACACATCTTAGTGAGTGGCGGTCTATGTGGGATCTTGTGTCATCTAGCGGTTTTCTGCTGATGGAACTCTGCTCTACTGTTCTGCCAGCGGAATCTCATTCTGCTCAGCACTTTCTCAGCTCCCTACGTGGTACCAAGCTCCTCGACATCCTTCCTGATGGCGGAGTCTCTAGCGGCTCTGACCTAGACCTTTCTTGGAGGTTCTTCTAGGGTAGAAATGCATCTAGATGGGTCTTTCCCTGTCCTTCTGATCAGTAATACAGCGGACGACTCATTTTATATACTGAAGGGCATATCCTCTCTATCATCAGAGTCCGTGATGAAAAATCTTTTCAGTAGTTCCTCAGTAATGGGGTCCACTATAGTATTTCACACTGCGTCCATGGACCATTCACTTCTGCGTCTAGACTTTTTCAATCGTCAAGACAGTTATACTGTGTGGAACATTCTAATTTAATGGTCGGGAGCCGCTCTGGCTCTTCCGCTCCTTTGATAGGGATATATAGCCCTCTTGTGATATTGCCCCTTCGGTGGCTTCTTCAGCACAAGTTGTTAACATCTCTCCAACTGTGATTATTAGTCCGGTCATGATTTCAGTATGGACGCTCAGGCTACTTCTGCACTCAGATGGAGAACATCTTCGTCATTTTGTATCAAGACAATCTTTGCGAAATAGCAGCCTGAAAGCCTTGTTAGGTTCAGACTAAAAAAAAAAAAAAATTTATTTACAGCACAGGGCCTAGCTGAAATTACCCGATAACCCCCCTTTTTTGGATCTGGTCAGGTTCCGCCTCAGCCCCTGAGGTGCTCGTCTCCAGAGTACAGTAAAGAGTACCTGACTTCTTCTTCCCTTAGGGGGAGTCCAATTCGGCGGCGGTATGGGTCATCTCTTTCTCTAAGAGAGATTTCTCTCATTCAGAGACATTTTGTAGACCTAGGCGACTGCCCAGTCTGTTAATTCCCCTTTCTTTTTATCAGGCTTTCTTCTCTTGAGCAGAGTCTTGAAGCAGCAGAAGCGACTCTCCACCGAGTCGGAACTCAGGTTCCTACTTCCTTGCTTGCTTAACTTAACAGGCGATTTTCTCCTTCTTGACGGAAGGTCAAGTAGGTCTTTTTTCTGAGGTAGCTTCTCAAATATTCACACCTTCGGTTCCTGCGCACTGATCCATGCCAGTCACTCACGAAGCTATCCTCTTCAAGTGCGTGATGGAGTTATGATGTTTGTTTTTCAGCAAACAAACTAGAATCCTTTCCTACTTCCTTCAGGGAGGCCAGAGTGGGTAGTGTCTCACTGCACTGAGTCACTGCCTCTTTCAGTCACCTCAACAAATGGGTTAGCCCTAACTTGGTCCTGCTGTGTCCCTCCTCGATGCTCATCTGCCTCTATTTGCCTTAGAAATCCAGCCCGTTTTTTTCTGTCAGACTGTGTTTTTCCGCAGTGGACACGTCCTCCCGTACACTTTTTCCTTTCTTCCCCTGAGTTCAGAGACTGCTGCTACAGTTGTACACACAGGGGCAGGATGATTCCTTTTGGGATATGCAGTGGGTAGGATCTGGTTCTGCTAGACCACCACGAGAGGCTTCTAAGTTGTGCTTGGCCTTCCATCAGGAAGGTTCCTGTGACTAAGTGGAGACCATTCTCCTTGATGGGCTAACCCCACCTGAACCCCCTTCCTCACCAAGTAAGGGGTTCAAGTGCTCCTGGACCTGTTGTTTACAGGTTAGCCATACTGGATAGTGGGGGTTTTCCATCTGCACTTTCCGGTCTACCTTGAACCAGTAGACTTTACCTCCGACTCTTTCAGTTCCTGAGGTCCCTTTTGTGTTACATTAGTACATGTCTTTGACACTATTAATTTTGGTCCTAGACCAAATTGTGAGGCCAGGTTCTTGCCGCTGTCCTAGAGTGGTTGCCGCTTCCTGGCAGACTTTCATTTTGTGTTCATTGCAGTCGTCTGCAAAGTGGTGAGTTACAACTCGAGCGCTTATCTTGTAGGCACTATGTTCTAGTTGCTCTTTACAAGACAGCTCTTTTATTAGCAGGACAGTCCTTGGCTGTCCTTTCTGATGAACCCTATCTCCTACCACCCTACTCCAGGGTTGTTGGTTTTAACAGTACTCTCCCACTAGTGTGAATGAGTGATGGAGACTTAGTCCAGGAAGATATGGAAATTCGTACTTACCGTAATTATTGATCTTCTTGGACAGTCTCCATCACTCATTCATACGCCCACCCACCATCCCCTGGGTTCACTCATTTTCTTTCCTGGTCTTCATGGTCCTATGGTTCAGACTGTGAGGTCGTTATTCTTTGACCTTTCTTGCAAAGGCCATCTGGGCCCTCTCAGGCCCAGAAACTCGGGATGAGTTATTCTCATTAGTTACGCTGCACCTCCTGGGTCGAAAAGGTACTGAGGCGGTTGGAGGGTCGATGCCGAGATAGCCTACACAGGCGCAAGCTAGTCTCGTGGTGCCGCTCATGCGTGGTCCTGTCTCGGCGCCAACCCTTCAGAAAATTTTAGGCTCCCGCTTGGTCCTGGCGCCTCCGGTGCTATCCCACTAGTGTAAATGAGTGATGGAGACTGTCCAAGAAGATCAATAATTACGGTAAGTACATAATTTCCATTTTTAGACACGGCTGAGACAGAGGGGAAGGGCTTAATGGTTGCTTAGGGTTGTCATCGAGGCACAGGTCAGGAAGCATAGGAAAACCAGGAGCAGTTGAAGAATTCACCAAAAATATTTATTTACACTAGCAGTTACATAAAAAAAAAACTTGTTCAGTATAACTATGTACAAAGGCAAAATAAAATAAAAACTTTTCAGTCTGTGTCGCTTTTTTCCTCCTAATCTCCTTGCAGTTGCAGCTTAGCTCTTACAAGTCCTCTCAACCCCCACTTGTAGCAAGCATCCTGTTTCTTGTAAGTTTCAGGAGCTGCTAGAATACAGTGTGCTTGCTGAGGCCCCTACAGCTTTTGCAGAACGGTCTAAAATTTGAACTCTGGTAACCTCCAAAGTTCCCAATAGCTTTTTCCAGTCATGTCAAAATATAAATATATAAATTTCAACAGTAACACTATATATTTTCTAAACAAAAAGGGATCCCAATATCAGTTACATTTTCATATAATGATTTGCACATATTTTTATGCTAGCAGCTATGCAAGGGAGGAAAAACAGACAGCAAGAGAAAACTGAGAAACAGTGAGGGGCAAAGAACTACGAGCCTGTCAGGTTGATTAAGTTTGAAGTCTCACAGGAAAATGTGGTTACACAACCAGATAGACAAGAGACAGAAGAGGACAGATCCTTGCATTTAAACACTTTCTCCATAACAAATGGGACAGGGTCCTATTCTACCCTGTCACATATGCCCCCCTCCTTAAGAGGGAACCTGTGTTATTGAACAGGTTTCCAAAACTTTTATTAATTCTCTACTAACATTTGCTGCTTTCAGCAATTAAGCACTTGTGCATGATCAGTTTTTTTTTTTTATACCAGTACAGCAAACAGTACAGTTTAAACTCCTACATTTGGTTTGTTTGTTTTTTCAACCTTCAGAACCCTCAATTCCTGATCCATATCTTGACAGAAAATCAGCATTGCTGTTCTCTTTACCAGATGTGTGTATCACAGTGAATTTAAATGGCTGTAGTGCCAGGTACCACCTTGTGATTCTGGAATTTTTATCTTTCATTTGGTTAAGCCAACAGAGAGGACTGTGATCTGTTACAAGAACAAAATCAGTTCCTAGCAAATAAAACTTAAGGGACTCCATGGCCCACTTTGCTGCTAAACATTCCTTTTTGATAGTAGAGTACCTTTTCTCTGTGTCATGCAACTTCCTACTTACGTACAGAATAGGATGTTCTGTCCCGTCTACATTTTGACTTAGGACTGCACCTAGGCCTACCTCTGATGCATCTGTTTGTAGCAAAAATGGTTTCTCAACATCTGGGCTTCTTAAAACAGGGGCTGAAAAGATGTCACACGAAGCATCCTTGCATCAGGCAAAGGGAAAATTATTTAACCAGGAAAGGCACACTAAGCCAAAGCTTGTATCCAGGTACGACCTTGGAGCACATGGAAGTTAAGTGACCTGCTCGGGGTCACACAGTATGCAAGTGGGTACTGTAGGATTCAAACCTAAGTCTCCAGGTTTGCAACTCCGTGCCCTAAACCACAGTGCCATACTGTCTCCTTCCCACATCAGGTGGTGGTAAGCCATCTGTTTTCCCAGTGGGGCACCCTTCTGGTGGACCTGTTTGCCTCCTGGGAGACTAGAAAGCTGAGGCTGTTTTTTCCCTTGCCCCCCATAATCCTGGACACAGGTGGGAGGTGCCTTCATGAGGCCCTGTGCCCCAAACATCTTGGTACGCCTTTTCTCTCTTCCTCCTTTTGATCCAGAAAGTGGTGGTCAAGGTCCAGAAGGACAAGGCATAGATGAGCCTGAAACTGGCCCAGACAGTTGGTATCTGGATCTCCTCAGCTTCAGCAATGGGCCTCTGTGGTGGTTGCCTCTTTGCTCTGACCTGCTGCCCAGACCACAGGGGACTGCCATGCACCTGCACTTTCACTCCCTGCACCTCTTGGCCTAGTTCCTGAGCAGCTGGTGTTCCAGGCCTTGGGTCTCTTGGAAGAAGTGTTCCACATTGTGGAGGTCTCCCGAAAGGAGTCAACTCACAGATACTATGCATTTAAATGGAAGAGGGATTTAGTATGGTGCCATGGCAAGAAGCTTGATTGCCTTGCTTGCCCTGTGGCAAGCATTCTTTGTACCTGTGGTCCCTCTCTTAGTCGGGCCTGTGAGCTACAACCTTTAAGGTGCACCTGGCTGCAGGCTGATAAGTTGATAGCTCAGGAGAAGGTGGTTGGGTGCTTTTTTTGAAGGCCTTAACTACTCGTCCACTCTGGTGTGTGACCCTCCGTCACCTTGAAACTTATTGCTGCTGCTGGCTGTGCTCATAGTCATGCCATTTGATCCTATGCACCGGTGTGATATGTCTCATCTGTTATAGAAGACTGCCTTCTTAGTGGCTGTCACATCAGCCAGAAGGATCAGTGAGCTCCTGGCGTTCTTGGTGGAGTCTCCGTATCTAGTCTTCCACATGGACAAGGTCATCCTTCAACCCTACCCAAAGTTCATCCAGCAGGTGGTATCGGAGTTTTACCTTAACCAGGTGATAAATCTTCTGGTATAATTTACCAGCCCATGTTCAGTGTCCGATTATAGGCTCCATACTTTGGACCTATGGGCTATGGGGAGCGCTTTCTTGCTATAAGGAGTGCATGGCTGGAGTTCGGGGTGAGGCTCACCAGCTGTTTGTAATATATGCTGAAGCCACGCCTGGCAGACCGGCAACAAAGCGGACGATTGGCAAGTGGATATCATCCTGCTTGAGCCTCTAATATAGATTGGCTGGTAGGGAGCCTCCCATAGGGCTTAGGTCTCATTCCACCAGAAATACCACTGCCTCAGTGGCTGCTTCCAGGGACATCCCAATTCAGGAGATCCGTAGGGCTGCTACCTGAAGTAAAGCACACACCTTTGTGTCCGACTACAGCATAGACATAATGTCCCATCGGGATGCTGGTTCTTAAGTTCTCCAACCTGTGTTCACCAAATAGGGGTGCACGCCTTGCCCCATCCTCCTGGAGAACTGCTAGGTGTCTGACAAAGTATGGATAGCAAATGGTTTCCACACCCTTGGAAATATAGGATCTTCCAGGAATAAATCTTCACCATTAATGGCTCTTAGCTGGAGGTGCTAAGACCCCATGGGAGCAAAGTCTTTTCAAGCTAGGAGGGGACCGAGGACTGGTGGCGCCACCCACGAGGCCAACATACTGATGTTGTGCACATAAGCCCGCTAGTAACCAACACTGGCCCCTTCCCCTTCCTCAGCTCTGATCTTCCAAGAATCAGTCTTCACCACCTGTTCCCACTTATGGGTCTGTGCTGGAGGCACCAGGACCCAGTGGGAACAAACTCTTGTAGCTTAGAGCTAGGGAGCTGACATCAGTGATGGCACTGCCCACGAGATAAACATATGACGTGGCACTCATGGACTGGCCAGTAACTGATGCCAGCCCCCTGCTTACCTCACTTCTGTTTTCCCACCATTGAGGTAACACCACGGGAGCACTCTTCAGTTGTAAACTGCATCACTTCTCAGTTCTTCCACACCATATTTCGGTCCTGCTTTTGTGTTGCTTTATCTCTTTCTCTCCTTTGTATGGCGCCAAGCGCTTTTCTTTCTGTTTTTTGATATTTACAATTTTTCTTGTCATGCCTGATTACCAGGAGTCAAAAAAGAAGGCCAAGAAGAAGTCTGAGGGTGGCCTCCCATGTATCAGTGCACCTGTGGGGGACACATTTCCATCTGGAATCAACATGACAGATGCTGGACCTGCGGGGCTGGTCATGACATGGATCACTGTGATGCCTGCTTCTCCATAGACTACCACATCCTCACAATCCGTGGGATGAAGTAGGTCCACAAGGCCTCCACTTTTGGAGGCAGGCCTTGCACAAGGGACTCCAAGGTAAGATCCCTGGGCTCTTCCCTTGAGCCCCTTCCCAGTACTATATGTACTGAGTGAGACCAGGCCTCTCCTTGTCCTCGTCTCATTAAGACAGAGAGCAGGGGGAGGGGTCTGGTGGACAGTCAATCTCTCCTAAGGGGCCAGCTGAGCACCCCTCCCAGTCTGTCGTCCCTTCGGAACAGCAGATGTCCCTGGTAGTGAGGTCGGAGCTGTACGCTGGGCCTACACCAGCAGGCACCTTGGTGTTGCAACGCCTGGACTCCTGGCAGTAAGGCCGGTGCCAGAGAGCTGGGTGACGCCGACCGTAACACCAGGTTCCCTCCTGACACCGCCTGCGGGACTGGGAGAGGGAGTGTCTCTGGAGCTAGGCCAGGTGTCCTTTTGCGATCTTCTGAATCTCTTCCCGATTGGCCAGATGACCTGGTGGTCAAGTTCAAGGAGAATCTTGGCCTTCTGCAGAACTTCGGTGATTAGAGACCTTCCTGGGCCTGGATCTAGGCCTCCATCAGGTGGGCGTTATCCTCTGGGACTATTTCTCTGATCAGCATTATTCACAGTGCCCTGCCTGGCCATCTTCCATTCACTGCACCGGGAAGGGTGTCGATGCCATTCACAGTTTGAGAGAGAGTGCCGGTGTCGCCAGTTCCACCACAGCTTCAGAGGGGACTTCCGTCTCTGTCCAGAAGCCCAGCCCAAGCGGCAGGGCCTGTACTGGTGAGGTGAGTACTGAGAGATCCTGGTCAGTGGCTCACTCCTTGCCCAGGCTAGGTAGCAGCTTGGGCAGGAGTTGCAGCACTGGCTCGGAGCCTTTAGTCTCACTGAAATTATCTGGCCCTGTCTGTGGTGGGGACTGGGGCCACCCCATGGGACCTTCATGGCTCCACACTCCCCACCTGTGGGCTTCCCCCCAAGGGTACCACCTCAACCGCTCCTCAGCTGTTGAGCACTTGCTGGTGGATGAGTTTGCCAGGCCCTCCCT